>CM033476.1:24988724-25736994 GCA_019447015.1 Hymenochirus boettgeri | reverse complement strand
ACATTACACAGGGCTGTGCTAAGATCAGGTTCACTTCATTATCTTCCACTTCGTACCCTCCAGCATTCCCCTTTAAATAGGTACACTATTGATAAATACATTACACAGAGCTGTGCTAAGATCAGGTTCAATTCATTATCTTCCACTTCCTACCCTCTAACATTCCCGTTTAAATAGGTACACTATTGGGAAATGCATTACACAGAGCTGTGCTAAGATCAGGTTCACTTCATTATCCTCACTTCCTACCCTCCAACATTCCCCTTTAAAACACTATTGATAAATACATGAAGTTAAGTAGGGGGTGTCCGTATATTATCCATATATTATCATGTACTACCATGAAGTTAAGTAGGGGGTGTCCGTATATTATCCATATATCATCATGTACTACCATGAAGTTAAGTAGGGGGTGTTCGTATATTATCCAAATATCATCATGTACTACCATGAAGTTCCGTATATTACCATATATCATCTGTACTACCATGAAGTTCCAGTGGGGGGTGTCCCGTATATTATCCATTATCATCATGTACTACCATGAAGTTCAGTAGGGGGGTCCGGTATAATTATCCATATATCATCATGTACTACCATGAAGTTCAATAGGGGGTGTCCGTATATTATCCATATATCATCATGTACTACCATGAAGTTCAGTAGGAGGTGTCCGTATATTATCCATATATCATCATGTACTACCATGAAGTTCAGTAGGAGGTGTCCGTATATTATCCATATATCATCATGTACTACCATGAAGTTCAGTAGGGGGTGTCCGTATATTATCCATATATCATCATGTACTACCATGAAGTTCAGTAGGGGGTGTCCGTATATTATCCATATATCATCATGTACTACCATGAAGTTCAGTAGTGGTGTCCGTATATTATCCATATATCATCATGTACTACCATGAAGTTCAGTAGGGGCAGGGGCACTTCTAGGGTTTTTGCTGCCTGAGGCAAACTTTAGAATGCCGCCTCTGACCGTACTGCGGCGCGCCAAATTAAAGTGGGCGTGGCTATGTCGGTGGGCGTGACTATGTCGGTGGGAGCGTGGCTAACATAAGACCCCAGTCCCCAGGGACAGGGAGGTTACAGGCCCCAACCCCAAACCCCCCCCCCCTAAGCTTGGGACCTGGCTGGCTGTCCTGTGATGTGAGTCATATAGTAGAATAATAGAACACTAGAACACACTTGACTAGAGTAGTAGAGTTTAATAGTATTTTTTTTTTTTTAAGTACACTTCTTACTTACAGTTAAGTTGCAGGCACCAGGCAGCTGTGGTGGACTGTGGACGGTCTCGGTCGGTCTGCAGACAGCAGACTGCAACTGCTCCTCGGTTCGGTCGGTCTGCTGAGTGCTGAGCAGCTCCTCTGCTCCAAGGCTTTTTTCACACACAGTCCACTCACTGTCTGTCTGTCACGCGTGCTGTGGCTGTGCTGTGAGCTGAGATGGGCTGGCCACTCCCTCCAGGCTCCACGCTCCGGCGCGCAAGTCCCGGAAGTTGCGCGCGCGGCCGCGCGTGCAGCGCGGCGCGGGCGCTGCGGCCTACTAACAGCTGCTGTGCGCTGACACACGGACACGGACCACAGTGACTGTCCCAGACCCAGACGTGCGCCGGTCGCGCATGTGCGGCGCTTGCTTTAGCCGGTTAGTACAATGATTTATTTTTTTTTGTGTTCTTTAAATTGGCGCCTTTGGCAGAGTGCCGCCTGAGTCACATGACTCAGTGAGCCTCATTAGAGATGCGGCCCTGGATGTCACAGTGTAGGGGTCATGTGACCAATGTCTGATTATTAGATGATGTCGCAGTGTAGGGGTCATGTGACCAAGATATGCTAATTAGATGATGTCACAGACTGTGGGTATATAAGGGGCTGCTGTTCAAAACATTGCATCTGTTTTTATCTTGCAGGAAGTGAGGTAATTTCTCCTGAGCTCCTGTATTTTTCAGATTGGGACAGAGAGTTAAAAGGGAAATTAGTATTGAAAATTGACTGTTAATACTGAGGTGTCTTTCTCTTAGTGACGAACAAGATGAATACTAAAAAGGATTTCTATCGCTGGTGTCGGCAGGACATGCCATACTTTAACAAGGAATACTCAACCCCGAATGTAGAAAGGCGACTTCCCCTTGCAATCCGACTGCACGAGAAAAAGGTGGAGAAGGAAAACTGCCAAAAACAATTACAGGCAGCAACAGAGAATACTAACAAAGCAATGGAGAAAATCCAACTGCGGTTGATGGAGTTGAAAGCCAAAGGGCCAGACATGGAAGAGCTACAATTCCGAATGAAAAAGGCCACTTTGGAGACCAAGCAGAACTTGAAAAAAGCTGCAAAGGAGCGGGAGCTGGCAGCCCAGAGAAAAGAGAAGCTAAAGGCCCTACAGGAGGAACTGGACCTGCTGGAGAAGAAGAAGGCGGAAGTCAAACAGGAACTCGACCAGAAACATGATAAATTCAATGAACTATTCTCTGTGAATAAAATGTATTTTTATGGTACATGAGAGTGTTTAAAAGAAACCATTAGATGTGATACACAAAATATTTAAGAAGTGTGTCCTATCATTATATTACCTACTGCATTAGTGTTCCCTGTCTCCTGCAGTGCTCCCTCTCGACCGAAAGGCCGCCTTGGCTGTCCGATCACCCATACACTTACCAAGTGTATGAGACGCATGTCTTCCCATAGTCAATGCATCCCCGTGAATTGTCGGCCATGGGGAAGGGGGCAGGGTCAAAGAAGCCTCATCCTAGGTACAGGCCATGGGGAAGGGGGCAGGGTCAAAGAAGCCTCATCCTAGGTACAGCCATAGGGAGGGGAGTTAGGTTCAGGCTTTAGTTGGTCCAGGGATTTATCCGATTGCCACATGGAGTCAGGAAGGAATTTTTCCCCCTTCTGGCCCTTGTTCAGAGGGGTTTTTTGCCTTCCTCTGGACCAACTCTGGACAACTCTGGGGTCCAATCTGGGATAGGGTCAATGAAATAAAAATAAAATGATTTTCTATAAAACATTGTATGTGGATTGTTTTCTTTATTCTCATCAACTGTATAAATCCCAAACGTCCTCCCTATACTTTATTTTCCCTTAATATATCCAATGGGATGGGGTTGTTTATTTAAGTTTAGTTCCCCTTTAATCCAATAGTAAGGGCTCGTTCACACTACATCAGTTTGTATCCGTTTTTCAAACGCAGGTGCGTTTAAAAAAATGGACAGACAGCAAAACTCCACAGGATTTCATAATATCGTTCACACCTGCTGCGTTATAATCCGTTCCCGTCCGTTTAAAAAACGCACTGCATGCAGCATTTCTGTCCGTTTTTTCAAGCATTGTTAAAAAATGGATACAAACTGGCAGAAACACATGCTGTGCGTTACTGTCAGTTTCTAGTGTGAATGAGCCCTAAATCTTTTTACACCTTTATTACTTATTGCCCATTTGTCTGTGTCGGGCTTCATTCTGTTGCGCTGTCTGAGTTCTGTGTGCTTTCATTTTTTGCATATTAGTTAGCAGAATGTCACTTTGTTTGCACTTTAAAACTTTATCCTTGTTCAAAGACCACTTTATATTGACTAATAGATCCCAATCAATAAAGTTACTTTCTGGTCCAAATTGAAAGTGCCATGTTATCTTTGTTCTTTTAGGTAACTATCTGTGTGTGTAAGTATGTGACAGTTGGGCAGTGTGTGTCTGGTGGTCTAGGTAACACAGGTAATTTCCATGTTGTAAAAACAGTCCATACCCCCCAACCGTCCCGGTTGTAGTTGAGTATTGGAATGTTGTCAATGTAGCGAACAGTGCACAATGTAGAAAATCCACAAAGATAACTGTAGGTGCCATTTTATTTTAGCAAGTGTTCCACCAATCGTCCTTATCTAGGTCGGACTCTTGTGTGCAGAGGGTGTCTTCCCATTGGCTACATCGCTGTCTGTGTAAGAGGACCGGTACACAGACAGAGGGAAACTTAATAAGTAAGTACAGCTGGGTAAAGTACCATGGGGTGAGGACCTAGCGGTTTACTGCAGGTCCTCACTATGCAGCTATGGAAGAAGAGGAGGGAGGAGGTGAGTATAATTATCCTTTAAATAAGGATTTCCAATGTTAAAAAATGTATATACGTCCTTAAATGTAACAATGCCTTACCTGTCTACTTCCTTCCAATGAAATGTTGGATTTGTGACAATTGCAGGTTCAGGGGTTCTGTGGGTAATGGTGCTTGAAACCATTTGGACAATACATGGATCTTTCAAGATGCTGCAAATCCCATCTGCAATTTCTGTGCGATGAAACAAAATAGAATAAATAAGAGCCAGGAATATCCTGTCAATCTTATAATTGGTGCTTATCTTTTATTTGTTATATTGGTGACTGGCTATGTCATCAGTCACTTTACTTGAAACTTGGCTATTATAATAAAATAATGTACACCCTTCCTGTAATATATGATTTTCTTTTATATAATGTTGGCCATCCTTTTCCACCCCCAACCACTATATTAGATGTGTAAAAAAAAGAATCACAACTGTACGTACAGTTCCTCAATCCCTGCTTGCCAGACTGGGGGCTGAACTGGCAGTTGCGGTTATGATTGACTGAGAGGCAGCCAATCACAGCTTCGGCTGTTGGCAATAGAGGACAAGATCCCTTGCACAGGACTGACAGTGACCCCCCAGACTGACATGACTCACACTGACTGGTGTCACAAATTTCCACACGTTTCACCCACCTGAACTTTTTTTTTACTCCAGACATGATCCAATCAACATGAATCCTCTTCCTGTGTTAGTCAGACCTCCAGTTTCTTACCCATTCTAGTCAGGGCAAAAAAATATAAAATGGCAATAGTGGTCTTTAAAATGGCCGTTACCTCAAAAAGTAGGTGTGGCTTTAGAAAAGTGTGTGCGGTCAATAAATCAGCACACGCTCATACACCATGCGATTTTCCTCTATTTTATATTTCAAAAAATGGAAACGCTAATAAAGTATATTTCTTATGTACATAACCTGTGTTCCTAGTCTAACTGCCGGCGAGGGCTCGTTCACACAAACGTTTAGCAACGTTTTAACATGTTTTTGTATCTGTTGCTAACCTTTTGCGTTATCCGTTTATTCCGCGTTTTCATCTGTTGCGTTTAACACATTTATGATCGCATTTTTGGAATTTAAAGGGACAGGATCAAAGAACACTTGTCACTTCCTGGGAGTGTGGGAGTTTTTGGAGAGAGAGGGAGCAGATAGTGTTGTGGAGAGAGATCATGCAATTTTCTGATCATTTTGCTATTCTTTAGCGTGATTTCGATAGCCCGCGGACTGGAAATGAACACCCAGACATCCTTTGAGAAACATGGACAGCGTGTGTTGTTATCCGTTTTACCGCATTTATATGCATTTTAGACGGACAGAAATGCGTGCAGTAGTGCGTTTTTTTATACGGACTGGAACGGAATACAACGCAGCAAGTGTGAGCGATATTGTGAAATCCTATGGGGTTTTACTATCTGCTATCTGTCCATTTATTAAAACACATGGCCTATGATTAACGCGTCAGGCGTCTCACCGCGTCAGGCGTCTCACCGATGTTTTTATTTTGTTGAAATAAAGCCTACATTTTAACCTACAACGCAGAGTACCTGGTGATTTGAATCAGGAGTGCAGATTGGTCTTTCTTGGTTTCGAGTATCACTAGTGAAGGGTCAGGGGCTATCCAGCACCCGGACCACCCACGAGGAGGGGTGAGTCTTTGTTGCTTATTCATGCCACTGTTACTTTACCCGGTGGTTAATAAGAGGATTTTGGAAGTGTTGCATGCACCCAAGAGATCAGTGTGGGGTATATGACGGATTGATTATCTCCTAGTGACCACTTCTGAGCATGCTCAGGCTAAGTACCATCTCACTAAATTGCTCAGAAGAATCCAGAAAGGGGCCTTGCTTTCTAAAAGGTGTTATTATGAGGGTGGAAGTTGTCCTTCCAGCACAATCAGATTGAATCAGCTACTGTGATGCTAGTTATATAATAAAATATGCTGAGGAGGTTTCTATAAACACTTGGACCTTAGATATTACAGTACAGTGATCTGATGTCAAACCGTGGCACTCCATGTTTAGAAACTATAACTCCCAGCATGCCTTGCTAGCAGAATAATGCTGTGAGTTGTAGTTGTCTAAACATGAAGAGCTGTCACTGTAACAGGAAGTGTGGCAACATACTGGCAGAAAACCCTATGCTTTTGCATGGATTGAAGGCGCTTCCGCCCTTTTCTTTCTGAGACCAATTTCCTTCTCCTTTATTTGCCAATCATTATCCATGACCATTACCACGTGACAGGGACACATCACTTCCGGTCTCTGTCTTTACCAATAGCCAGTGATGTGGTGTTTAGCTGCGATCTGGTGACATGCTGTTAAGGGAGTTTAAAGGGACGCTGGTGCTGTCAAAACCTCACCCCAGATCTCAGGACACAGGTTCCATTACTATTTATCATGTTCATGTCTCCCATGGTGATGGTTTGTTACTTTCTATGGAGCTCTGCTGTATGTGGTGGTGTGTGATAGACCAGTGATGTGGTACTACAACTCCCAGCATGCCTTTCCAAACACCTGGAGTGCCAAGGTTCCACATCACTGTGATTGGCCTTTTGGCTTGTATTGATATTCCCTGTATGAATTCCCACAGTGTGTCTGTGTTTATTAGTTGGGGTAGCACCCCCATTATAGGGTGATCCTATCTCTACTGCCCTTTATTCTTTTTCTGTCATGTGGGACCTTAATGTGGAATAAAAGAGGAAACCGTAATGACCAATGACATAGAGCTATAGCACATTATTACACTATAGTTACACTATCAATCTCACCTGGCTGATTTACAGCATTTCCACACAGTAGTATATTTGTACCACGTTATTCATCACAAGCTGTGCCCATGTCATGTAATCAGAAGTTGTCTATTGACAGACGTCACTGTCCGTAGTGCTGGAAATGGGTTAATGTGAACCGTGGGCTAGAATGTGATCATCCAGTACTCGCTAGGCGAGCAGATAGTAACAAGGGGAAACTGGAAAACCTTGGCACTGCCATGCTTCTTAGCTCTTCTATTGTCACCTTACAGTGTGTGCTCTGCCTCCCTGCTTGGCACAGTGTGCATGATCTCCTTTTCTGCCTGCCACAGTGATCGTGATCTCCCTCCCTGCCTGACACAGTGAGCGTGATCTCCCACCCTGCCTGACACAGTTAGCGTGATCTCCCACCCTGCCTGACACAGTGATCGTGATCTCCCTCCCTGCCTGCTACAGTGATCGTGATCTCCCTCCCTGCCTGCCACAAGGAGCGTGATCTCCTTCCCTGCCTGCCACAGTGAGCGCGATCTGTCTCTCTGCCAGACACAATGTGTGTGCTGCCTCCCTGACTGGCAGTTTGCTTGTTCTGCCTACCTGGCAAAGCAAGCGTGATCTGTCTCTCTGCCTCTTATGGCTGGTGTGTTTTGCCTCTTGGCCTGGTGATCCATCATCATGTGCTGTATATATTTATTAATGTTGACATAAATTGCAAATAGCAAATAATTGTTATTAGTCTACTACGGTAATCTGAGCTCAGTGAAAAGGTAAGTAATGAAACTACGTACAGATGTAGGATTGTGCCGCCAATGCACAATGCTTTGGGCCTTACGAGTCTTGCAAAGGAAAAACTGTAGTATAGAGTCTTTACTTTTGCTGCTATTGTTTTTTTCTGGAACATTTATAAATGAAATTAAAGGGCATGTCCACCCCCAAAACTATAATCTCCCCACTACTGGCCCCACTCTGTAGTGTAATAAAATCCTTACCTTACATCCCAGCTCCAAATGGTTCTCCTGGATTCCCCCCCCAAAGTCTGAAAAACTGCCCACCAGGAGGATAGCAGAGTCCATATAGGACTCTGCCTCCTCTCTCTCCAGAGACACCCCCGATAGTTACTTACCTTACCTCTTTCCCCCGGTGTTCTGAACTGCCGGCAGCCGTGTCTGTGATTGGCTGCCTCTTAGCCAATCAGGGACCTGGCTGCCAGTCCCGCCCCCTGCTTGCAGTTCAGTGCAAGCAGAGGGCCGGGATTGTGCTGCTGGGGAAAGAGCTAAGGTAAGTAACTATTGGGGAACTTTCTGGAAAATCTAATGATGCGGTTGAGGCTGGGGGAAGGTGCCCTACCGCATCTAATACATTTTTTTAAAGGGTGGACATGCCCTTTAAGGAACTTGTTTTTTTTAATGGAATGTGCACTTTTATTTCCCATAGCCTTTAACCTGTCCCTATTCTAGATTCACATATGCAATACATATGTGGGTTATTCAATTAAAGTTCTTATCGTTAAAAATGGTGCTAATTTCACTTAATGGAATGCTCTAAAAGTGGTTCTGAGGGGCCATCTTCAAAGTGCAATCTCACACATTAAACACTCAGCAAGCCACAAAGAAAACAAACTGACGCAAACACTACAAGATGCTGAAGCCTTATACATCAATGCTCCTTCCCCACAAACGAAGAATACCTGGCAGATGACACAATCCCTATATGACAAACTCCTTACCGAAAAGCACTCCAGGATATTCTTCTTCCAATAAACAAAAATACTTCGAACACAGGAATCAATCTGCAAAACTCCTAGCACGATTAGCACATGGCCGTCTGACCAGAATACAACAATACAACTTTTAGACCCACATAAAGGTCTAATCACAAACACAACAGATATTCTACACTGCATGACTGAATACTACACTAAGGGAAAGGTGGTATACCGTGTTAGCAGTCAAATTTATGGCAAACTATATAGATTAAGAACTGCCAGCATCAAGACAGAATTACAAACATCTGTAGAGACATTGGAACAGTTAATTACTTGGAATTCCTTTTACTTCACACTTCAGTAACTTACCACTATTTATATCAGCCACTTTGATCCACAGTATCTTGTACCTTATCGTGTCCCTTGCACACCCCTTTTATATGACTTTGTTAACACCATCCACACTGATATTCCTTTTTTCTGGTTATTTGAACTATGAGCCTAATATTTTATATATATCAGAGAGCACCACAGCTTCATTATATTCAGCTTGAAAAAGGACTAGAATGTTCTGAAAGCTTGCTATGACTATCTTAGTTAGCCAATAAATATCACCTTTATACCACTTTTGTTATTTTTTTTATTTCAAAAGGGTTACCCTATAAATACTACACTAACGTATACCAAACACAAACCAAAACCTCTCAGCTTGATTTAGACAAATACTTAGACACAATCACCTTCACCAGAATATCCCCAGTGGATGCCCTACACCTGGACGCCAACATATCCATATCTGAAATCCAACTAGCACCAACACAAATGGCCACCAATAAGACACCACGCCCAGATGGGATCCCAGTCGAAATATATCATAAATATGCAGATCCACTATTACCCTTCCTCCACAAGACATTAAATTTTGCCTTCCAACACAATATACTTCCCCCCTCCATGTATGAAGCATATGTCACCTTAATCCTCAAAAAAGGTAAAAAAAAAACAGGATTGTGGCTCCTATAGACCCATCTCCCTTCTAAACGTAGATTATAAGCTACTCGCCAAGATCCTAGCCAATAGATCAAAAGGAATTATTACTACTATTATCCACCCGGACCAAACGGGCTTCATCCCCGAAGAATTCACCTCCATAAATATCCGAAAAACCCTTATAAACACCGAAGTCGATCATGACAATTCAGGTACAAGAATAATGCTGTCACTCGACGCACAAAAGGCCTTCGACTCTGTTGAATGGACAAACCTATGGTCCTGTTTATGCCGCTTCGGCTTTGGCCCCAAATTCAGGAGGTGGATTAAATTACTATATGCCCAACCACGAACAACAATTAGAGTGAATGGCAGCACTTCTCACTCATTTCCCCTGGAAATAGGAACCAGACAAGGGTGCCCACTGTCCCCCTATCTATTTGCTTTAGCGTTAGAACCCTTGGCCATTGAACTCCGCTCCTCCCCACAGATTGAGGGACTTCGACTGGGATCCCACACTTCATTACTCAGTCTCTACGCAGATGGCATGATCCCTTATCTAGCAGACCCTGACCAATCCCTCACAACTGCATATAACCTAATAACCCAATTCGGCCCATTCTCAGAATTATATATTAATTGGGAGAAGTCAGCAATTTTCCCCATAGACCCTAATATTAATATGCCCCAAACTGTCAGAAGCTTAGTACCTGTGGTCGATAATTTTCGATACCTAGGCATCCAAATAACCAAGTCAATCCGGGACTTTTAATCTCTCAATCTGGCCCAAATCCTGGAACTGGTGCGCACCAAAACTGGGATATGGACCTGATAGGTAGAATCAATTTAATTGAAATCATCTTGTTACCTAAAATTCTATATGTGCTTCAGCACAGCCTATTATTCATACAAAAAGCCTTTTTCACTAAACTGCATAGCATCCTACAACCTTTCTATCGCGCTCGGGAAGATCTAGAGTCCGCTTGAAAGTATTAAAAAGGCCAAAAGATAAAGCTGGTCTAGCAATTCCCGACTTCTACCTCTATTATCTAGCCGGCCAACTTAAATACTATGAATCATGGTGCACATCAAACCCCATAGACCCAAATGACACAAGACCTAAATCCCTTTATGATACTGAAACCCTCCTACACGCTTCTCTCCCATCCCACCCCTTTTTAGACTACCAATCTAATACCTTACCTTTGGGAGGCACCCCCCTTCACAAACAGCAATTTAAACTATGGAAGCTAGTTAACCAAATCCTTAACATAAAAGGCACATTAGAACAATCCCCCATCTGGCATAACCCCTCATACCCCTCGTTGGCTACACTCCCATCAGCCAACTTCTGGATGGATAAGGGAATCCCTCTCCCACCTTATACAGAACTATAAGCTACTCTCCTTTGAGGAGCTCAAAAACAGGCTCAATCTCACAAACTCATCATGGTTCCAATACCTTCAGCTACGCTATTACCTTCTCACAGAATTCCAAGGTGACGCTATTATCCTGAACACACACCCCATAATACAAATTCTTGAATCTGGAGGGGAGAGACGTCTTATATCCAAACTATACACATACTTAATAAATGCTAAATTAGAACCGACTCCAACAAATGCATATCACTTATTCCCTCCTTGACTGCTGAAGACTGACAGGACCTAGCGGAGAGCCACCTACTTGTGTCCCCTTCTGCTCCAAATAAATTGATGCAGTTTATTTAGAACACTGAAATAAATATGAGCTAATATTCATCAGGGAGGCTCTGTTTTATGCAAGAAGAGCCATAATACTATCCTGGATAGCTCCCATACCTAAGAGTAATATATATAAACAGAGGATCCCTTGACAAATATAATAAAATATGGTCCTGCTGGGACACATAGAGGCAAGGAAAAAAGGTAGATGCTTGGATGTTGCAGCCCTGGAAGTAGGGGGCTAAGAGGATTGCACCTACCTTATTTGTCTGGCCAAGGAGCCAACAACAGTGTGCCATTGTGCGGTCTTGGAACTTTGGACACATAGAGGCAACATAGCAAAAGGCCAACCTTTACTATCACACTTAAACAATCTACAAAATGAACCAATGGCCACTATACGGCCCCAAAGGTTCAATCCCATCTCTCATTCACTATCAATTTTGTTGTTGTTTGACTGGGACGCCGCGGTCTCCGGGTCCCCCCCCCCCCAGTTAGTTTTTCCTTTCCTCCCCAACATCTCTATGTTAAAAATCAGGTATCCGAGATGACTGACTGTATTGTACTGTGATATTTTTGTAATTCTTGTGTTACCACATGCTGAATGACATTTTAATCTTTGCTTTTTGTTTTTCTGTAAACTCCAATACCTTCTTTAAATAAAACCAGTTAAAAAAAATGGTGCTAATTTTGCCCCAACCAATCAGATGTTAGCTTTCAAATATTAAAGGGTATGTCCACCAAAGAAAACTACTTTTGGGGTTTAAGTTTTATTGAAGAACGGGAGGTGAAAGAGCTGTCTTATCTCCTGTTCTTCAAGAAAAACTTAGGTGGACATACCCTTTAAATAATATCTGTTTGGTTGGGACAAAATTAGCACTATTTTTAATGGTAAGAACTTCTATTGAATCGCCCTGATGTGTTCTTTTGATTTAATGAATGGGCAGATGTTACCCCTGTTAACTTACGCTTGCAGTGGAACATTCAATAAAGATTGAAATTGCCTTGGATGAACTGAATATGCTATCAATAGTTGTCCATTTATATTATGTCTTCTGATTAGGAGCATGTTGATTTAGACTGGTTTTATTTTATTTGTTCTTAAACACATGCAACTTAAAGGGCATGTTCATCAGTTAAATATGTCAAGTTATTACATCTCTTGTAAATGTAATATTACATTTCTAACAATTTCAGTTTTGGGGATTGATTTTCCTTTAAACAATTTTTCAATTGAGGGGTGAAATTGCCATTTAATGCAATGTAACACAAGATCTTTATTATCAGGTACACATATATTCTATTGTTCATAGAAACATTTAAATTTGCTTTTCCAGTCATTGTTAATTGCTGTCCGCATCCAGCAATCAGGCACTTTATGTAAAAATTTGTATACATTTTAATGCAAATCTGCTGATGAAGCAAATAGCGCCATCATTCGCAGATGTTACACCCACAGTAGATTACAAAGCGGTGCAAAAATGATCGCAACAAGCACAGGATAGCGAGTGTGCATTTTAAATAAAATAACCGCAACATTTGATTAAATATATGTCCAAGGGGTCATTTTGAATTGCTGATTTTAACACAATTTTTACTAAACATATGTAATTGAGCTTCTAGATAAATTTCCATTAATATCTTTTATGTAGGTTTTAAACATGCAGCCCCTAAAACTTGTGTTGGAGTTAAACTGTATCTAACTGACAGAGCATGCTGGGAATGGTTGCTCAGCAATATTGCAGATAATGCGCTTTATTACTACATTCATTCTACCTTCCTCCATTACTTCAGGGAGGTTTCTATTAGCTAAGGTGGTGATATCAAACTTTGGCACTCCAGATGTTAACAACAAAACTACCAGCATGCCTTGCTGGGAATGCTGGGAGTTGTAGTTTCCATTTGGAGAACCATGGATTGTCATCACTGTAAATGCTGTGATTTCAAATGATGATTTCTCAGAATCTAAAGCTCAGATTTAAAATCCGATTTTCTTGAGTATGGTTACCCGTTAACATTTATTTCAGTAGTAAATTATTTGTATTCTTATATTTTGACATATGTGTGTGTGCCCTGTCCCATAGTGCAAGATAATAGTTGCCACCTTGTGGAAACCTTTTACAGAAGGAAGAAATTGTCTGACTTTAATTCCCTATTAGACCTGATAGGCTCTGTTGTGAAATTTAGTTGTGCTCGCTGCTATATCTACAAAATCTGAACAATATCCAGAAAAAAACCTGATACAATTTGGTCCTTGACTTCCTATGTCATGGAGCTTCCTGTACTTCTCGTCGTTACAGCCAGTCAAATCTCTCACAATTGCTGATGCAAATATTCTGTCATTTTTGCTGGCTGCATTAAAACATTTATTTATACAACCACTGCTTTTAATTGCTTTGGATAATTTGACCTTGACTCTACCCCCTTAAAAAGTAGATTGTTTTAATGTTCCTGGAGTATTTAATGGAATGAAAATTCATAACACAGAGCATCACAGAAGGAGGGAGACCACTTAATTCTTCCAAATAGAGCCCAGCAACAACAGATAAATGAATTGTGCAAGTCACGGGGAAGAGAAAACCTTTTCAATCTAATTTTCAGGACAATACATTACATAGAATGTTGGAAATGCAAAGCGCTTTATAGAATACTAACATACTGGAAAAAAGATCGCTTAATAGAGTCCAGGAGTAATGAGAGGACTGGAGTGATTTCCTAATGGCTGAATGCATGGAAACATTTTAATTTGTCTATAGAATCCCATAGCACCCCAAGGATGTTGCAATCTGCAGTCACATAAAGCAACAGATAAACAGGGGCGTAACGAACGGGTGCGGTAGATGCGACCGCACCAGGGCCCTTGGCCAAGAAGGGGCCCCATTTTGTGCTAAGGTTCCAAAACTACCAGTCTGTGTGCCAACTGTTTTACCAGTGGTCTGTGTACAAAGCATTTTTACCATTGTCTGTGTGCCAAGCATTTAACCAGTGCCTGGCTGTTTGCAGTGCCAGTTTCCCAACCAGTTTATCAGTGTCTGCATGCCAAGCATTTAACCAGTCTTTGTGCCAACTATTTTACCAGTGGTTATATACAAAGCATTTTACCAATGATTATTTGGTTTGCAGTGCCGATTTGTGTTTGCCGCAGTGTTGGGGGGCCCATGCCCAAATTTTGCTTTAGGGCCCATAAGTCTGTAGCTACGCCACTGCAGATAAAGGAGGGTGTGTGGTACACGTTTTACTCTCGCTAGCAGCTACTGGGGAGGAAAGAATGTGTTAGCAGCCTTTCAATGGAGAAAACCATCAAACAACATTCATTACTGGATAAAAAAAAGTTGTCAAAAAAAAAGAAATCTTTTCACGTTTTAATTAAAAACTATGAGAATTCTAATTAGAGTTGAAATGAATTTTATCTCTCTCTTCTCTCCCTTTAAACATGAGCCTTTTAATTTAATTCATGCAACGGTCTTTAATTGGATACTGACCTGTTTATTAAAGGGCATGTCCATCCCCAAAACTAAAATTTCCACTTAAAGGGCATGTTCACCCTTAAAGGAATAGTTCACTGCAAAAGTGAACTGTTCCTTTAATGCATTGATTCAAGACAGGGAGCTATGCCTTACTATCTTTCTTCAATCAATTTATGTGGAGCCAGGAAGGGAGATAAAAGAAATGTACCTTTCTTGCAATCCAGCACGGTCACACTGACAGGTCCCGACCGCTTCCTGGTTGTTTTAACTATAGTGCACATGCACGATAATGCACGCTATAGTAAAACACAACCTGGAACCAGTTGGGACCTGTCGGTGTTACAGCGGAGGGTCACGTGAAAGGTAAGTTTCTTCTACCTTCGTTCCTGGCTCCACAGAAATTGTTCTTTTCCATTATGAAAAAGGTACCTGCCTCCGCCCTCTGCTCAAAGAGCAGGAGGCAATAATTATACTTAAAGAAGGATTCAATAATACATCTAACAATGTATTATCAGTTGGAGGCAGTTAACAGACATGACCAGTTTTTATCATTTTAAAGGTAGACATGCCCTTTAAGCTAGTTGTACCCCACAACCTTGACGTAGTTAGGTTACAAATTCTCCCGGACACTCCTAAACATACCCTCAGTTCTCCTTTGCTGCTGGTACGACCCTTTTCTATGCACTAGCAGCAGCAGAAGTGGCTTGAGTAGTAACAGTCACCAGTGAGTGGCAAGGGATCGGGTACGGATAAGATTGTTTAGGAGTGTCTGGGAGCATTTTGAACCTAGCTAGGTCTAGGCTTTAGGGAGTAATTTGCTTGAGTTACCATTTTCGTTTGAGGAGTGGACATGCCCTTTGTTTTTATCTAGTAGCTAATGGTACACAATATTCATGCTTTTAAAATCTATATACAATATATGTGTACGATGTGTATGTATCTATAAATGGCTTAGTGCCTGTCTTTGTAAAGCAGGTGGATTTATATCAAGCGATTCTTTCTGCTTGAACGGTTTACAGTACAATATGCCAGGATATGGGTTGTACATAAATCCATGTGTTTGCATAATCCCAAAGCCAGTGTATAAAACACGACAATAGCAGAACTGGTATGGCCGCTCCGTTATTCTTTGGTACCCAGTGTACGTCCATGTGGTATGACGCTATCTCTATTAGGGATAATTCTACTAACATAGTGTAATTCCTTTATTTAAATCACCAACATGAGTCCCAACCCTATAAATGAATGAAACTTTATAATTGGACTATTGTTTGTGTGGAATTCCGTACTGGAAATGCATCTTCCCATGAAATCCATGTGGATGTTTTCTTATGTGAATCAGTGAAGTGAGCCCAGAGTCTTCCAGTGTCTACATAGCCTGGATACGTTCCCTTAAAGGGCAATTATAGTGAGAAAATTCTTTTTTTTTAATTTCTTCTAATGTATCCTATAAGTCATCCCATCCACCAGGGTACCTTTAGTTTCTTTAAATTCTTCATAGTCCCCGAGATATAAGCCTTTGAATATGCTGTGATTTGTAGGAGCTGCTACACCTCATCTGTCACTCAAAGGCACACACCCACACAATCCAAAGCTCCCCTGCAGTACTGTCACACACTCTCTCACCCACACTATATGTACCATGTGCAACATATAGTCAAATGCTGTAGTGCTAAACACAATCAATAAACCATTAACCCAGCAATATGAGCATAACACACTATAAAACAGCCCCTCCCCCCAAAAAAATATTTTATATACATACATACAAAACCAGTGACTCAAATGGAACACTAATACATACCTTGTAGGTAACAAAACGTTAGTTGACTTCCCTCTTTCCAAACTCCCAATTACTTTGATTGACTGTACGTCACACAGCCAGATGTTGACTCACCTCTAAAGGCTAAAAATATGATAGGACCAAGCTGGCCAGCCAGCCAGCATTAGCACAAGGCTTCGGCATGGTGAGGCAACCTGTGCCAACGATTAGGTTGAACATATACACCGGCCAACTGCAGAGATGATAAATTAAACTCATTAAAAAAAAAGGTAGCAGATCTAAAGCACATGGTCCTCCCACTATTTAGCAAGACTGTGGCAATCGAGAACTAACAGAAGGGTATTTGGTGTTTTTGCAGCTGCTAATTTCTGCATACGGTGCATCTCCCGGGGCTTCTACTACTTCCTGATTCCAGCTGGCACTGCAATGTCAAGACGCCTGTGTGAAAGGGCGAAAGACCTATGTGGACATAGGAGGGTTAAACATGCCCACAGCTTTTCACAACCAAAGCCATCTGGCTGAACAACTTCATGAAGAGGTCTATTATGGAGGATAGTCATAAAGAATAGAAAGATAACCCCAGTTATATAGGTTCTTCTAGCACGCAGATGGATCATTAATTTATGTAACAGCTGAAAGAAGAGTGAATTGTTTTTGGTTTAACAGATTGTGTATCTGATGTCGGCTTGACAGGGTCATTTATTTCCTTGACACGGTAAAGACTCTGTCGGGTGGAATATAAAGGAAGTACTTACAAATGGAGAATACAGCTCTCCCGCCTCCGTTAGTCGCTGCCATGTCTGTAGTGTGATAATGTACAATAGAGGGAGATCGTAAAACCTAGGATAAACACATGTAATAGGGTTAAAAATGTTACAGTTTGATGAGACAGCTGCCACACCAATTACACTAACCACTACTCAAAAAACTAGAAATTATAGCACCATGAACAGAACAACTGAGGGCCGCACTCCACAATAAAATTTATTGTGAACCACACATACACGTAACACAACATTTCAGGGGGTTTATGTGCCCCCCTACCTGAAGAAGCGGCACATAAACCCCCCGAAACATGGCGTTACGTGTAATGTGGTTCACAATAAATTGAATAATATATTTTGGGGTGCGACCCTAGTTGTTTTGTTGATTGGACTGCTGGTCCTGAAGGAGGAGTCTGCACCCACTGGTTGGGATAGATGCCACCTATCTTTTGTTACCCGATTATAGCACCAAGCTGGACTTTGAAAATGCACATTATTCCTACCCAGGTGCAATACCTCTCTCTGATTCACCAAATAACCGATCGTACTTTTCCGTGTGTCAATCATATCCATTACATATTTTGCCCAAAGGAAACCAAAAACTAATAGGGTAAAAAAAAAGTTCCATCTAAAAATGGTGCTGATTTTGCCCTGTTATGGAATATTTGTTTTATAATAATCAATGGGTTATATATAACTTTGAAGTATACTTCATACATTAGGCAATGGACTGTGTAGCGTGGCATGAATATAGGATGTATATGTAGCCTGGCCCCTCGACCTCCAGTGACAAAGGGAAACATATGTTTCTTGTTAAAGTGTGTTAAGGTAACAATGACATATAAGGTACATGTCTAAAGTAAAAAGGGACGGCAAAAGTCCTTTCCTATAGGATGGGCTTGTGAGTATGGTCCAGACTGTGTATAATAAAGAAGGTCCGTACAAGTCATCTTTGTCACTCATATTCAGGTTGAGTGACCAACACATGTGTTTATATGCATTGCCATAATCTCTACTATCGTTCAGACTGTGTGGCTCTACCTAATTCCTTGACAGCCCCAACGAATCAGATGTGCTTTCAAATGGTAAATAACATCTGATTGGTTGGAGCAAATCAGCACTATTTATAACGATAAAACTTTATTGAATTCCCTGACAGTTTCTTCAGTGGGCAGCACAATCGCATGCTCCTTATATATAATCAGATCTACTCTCCAATACCCTGGATATTCTCTATCCCACAGTGAAAGAAGAAGATGCAACTTACTACTGTATCCTTCCAGTCCAGATTCCCCGGCCAGAAACAATCACATGGTTAGTATATAATCTGTACTGCTTGATAATTCCAGTTTCTAATCTATAAATAAAAAAATAGAATCTGAATGAAAGAATGTAGTGAGAGTGACAGTGGCGAACGGACAATAGAGATAGTGAAGGAGGGAAGACAGCTGGAGAATAGGTTTCATTTTTGCCAACCATGGTTAGTTTGTGAGACGTAGGTGAAGGATGAGGCAGCTACAATCTCAGGCCTCATGCTCCGGAAAACCGTTTCTGGTATCTAATCCTAGAGGAAGTGTTTATTACAGGAAAGTGCTGGGTACACAACATGCAATATATTCAAGGAAAAACAGTGGGGCAATGTATCAGTTGGTTGGCCAGAATATCACATTGTGTGGGTGAGGAGCGCTATTCATGCAGGTGTGTAAACCGTCTTCTCTGCATTCATCTTATGAATGCCTCTAGGGAGGTATAGCATTTTCTTAAAGGGACAGTTCAGTGGAAATTATCAATATTTGTAAATTGTAGTGTTTTTTAATGCATACTTAGTTATTCTACGGTCCCTCTACTAGGGGTCTGCAAACAGGAAGTCAGTATTTCTGGTTTGCATTTATTATACACAGACACAATGCTGAATGGGCAGGTTTAAGGTCTTAGGATGGAAAAATACTGGCTCTTTTTTCTGAAAGCATATGTATTTCCACTGAACTTCCCTTTAAGGAAAACAACCATAATTCTCTTCCTCCCCTTATTGATATGACCATAGCCTCTCTTTATCTTACATGATTCTTGCTGGTTAAAGCGATGTGTAATACCGATCGGCAGTTTTAAAAACCATGTTTTAGAACTTTTCCTGCAATAACTTTTCTAAAATAATAAAGTTGAAAGCAGGGCCATTTGGCCATGGACCACATAAATAAATAATGTATGACTAAGAGTTCCACTTTTAGATCAGTTCCTTAAGGTACCAACAGGATTTGTATTTGAATACACTTGTCTAGAATACATTTGTAAGGAGGGAAAAGCTATAGAGTTTTTCATTAAAGGGCAACTATATGAAAAAAAAACTTTGTCTGTATACAATGTATAGATCACTTAGTATAGATGCCTTACTTTCTGTTTCTGTGTGGCTTCGTTCTTCACACTGCAGAGTAGAAGTTTGTACCAAGCTGTGTAGTCCCCCTCCCACTCTCGTCTACTCCCCTTAAGAGTGACGGGCTGTATACAGAGTCCGAGCATGTCAGTTGAAAGGACTTTAATGAAGTGCTGACATCCTGTTGACCCCTCCTTCCAGAGCTGACTGCAAGCAATCAAAGTGTGGAATAAAGTAGCAATATGCTGAAGGAGGGGCAGAGGGGGAGAGGGAGGACAAATGGGTGCTGAGATTCTTTACAAGTAAGTTACTGAACTCTGCCTGTTTCCCTAACTTTGTAATTGTATTATTTTTACCTAAAGTTCATATATGCTCCCCTGCTAGCTGAGATCATACACTGAAGAGAGAGTCAGTGTAACAGCAGCTTGTAGAGACCTTCACAAACACAGTGACACTGCTTGTTGTCCTGTTACATTTCAGTGCTTTTAGTCTATAATTTCATAGATTGCACTGTGTGTCTTGTTTGGGTATATAGTCCTGTATTACTGTATAGTATATACTGTATCTATCAGTGAGATACAGGCAGGTCCATTCCGCTTTCCTTCTTCTCCCACATTATGTTGACAGTGTAATCAGTTGGTAGATTAGTTACTATCATTGAGATACAAGGCAGTCCATTCACTGCTTTCCTTCTCCATACAGGAGGGCGTGACGAGTAACCAGTTGGTAGATTAGTTTACTACAGTGAGATACAAGCAGGTCCATTACCTGCTTTATTCTCCCTACAATTGGAGGTGACAGTGTAAGCAGTTGGTAGATTAGTTACTCAGTGAGATATCAAGGCAGGTCCATTCACTGCTTTCCTTCTCCATACATAGGAGGTGACGGTGTAACCAGTTTGGTAGTTTAGTTACTATCAGTAGAGATACAAGGCAGGTCCGCTTCACTGCTTTCCTTCTCCCTACATTAGGACGGTACAGTGTAACCAGTTGGTAGATTAGTTAGTATCAGTGAGATACAAGGCAGGTCAATTCACTGCTTTCCTTCTCCCTACATTAGGAGGTGACAGTGGTAACCAGTTGGTAGATTAGTTAGTTATCAGTGAGATACAAGGCAGGTCAATTCACTGCTTTCCTTCTCCCTACATTAGAGGTGTACAGTGTAACCATTTTGGTAGATAAGTTACTATCAGTGAGATACAAGGCTGGTCCATTCACTGCTTTTCTTCTCCTCCATTAGGAAGGCACAGTGTAACCATTGGTAATTAGTTACTATCAGCGAGCTACAAGGCAGGTCTATTTCACTGCTTTCCTCTCCCTAACATTAGGAGGTTGACAGTGTAACATTCACTGCTTTCCTTCTCCCTACATTAGGAGGTGACAGTGTAACCAGTTGGTAGATTAGTTATTATCAGTGAAATACAAGGCAGGTTCATTCACTGCTTTCCTTCTCCCTACATTAGGAGGTGACAGTGTAACCAGTTGGTAGATTAGTTATTATCAGTGAGATACAAGGCAGGTCCATTCACTGCTTTCCTTCTCCCTACATTAGGAGGTGACAGTGTAACCAGTAGCCCAGAGTCTTCCAGTGTCTACATAGCCTGGATACGTTCCCTTAATGAAAACTCTATAGCTTTTCCTCCTTACAAAATGTGTAATTCTAGACAAGTGTATTCAATACAAATCCTTGTTGGTACCTTGAAGGAACTGATCTAAAAGGGAACTCTTAGTCATACATTATTTATTTATGTGGTCATGGCCAAATGGCACTGCTTTCAACTTTATTATTTTAGAAAAAGTTATTGCAGGAAAAGTTCTAAAACATGGTTTTAAAACTGCCGATCGGTATTACACATCGCTTTAACCAGCAAAGGAATCATGTAAGATAAAGAGAGCTATGGTCATATGCAAATAAGGGGAGGAGAGAATTATGGGTTGTTTTCCTTAAAGGGGAAGTTCAGTGGAAATACATATGCTTTTCAGAAAAAAGAGCAGTATTTTTCCATCCTAATGACCTTAACCTGCCCATTCAGCATTGTGTCTGTGTATAAATAAATGCAACCGAAATACTGACTTCCTGTTTGCAGGACCCCTAGTAGAGACCGTAGAATAACTAAGTATGCATTACACAAACTAACAATTTAACAAATATTGATAATTTCCACTGAACTGTCCCTTTAAGAAAATGCTATACCTCCCTAGAGGCATTCAATAAGATGAATGCAGAGAGACGGTTACACACCTGCATGGAATAGCCGCCCCTCCTTCCCCCGTGTTCTGAACTGCCGCGCTCCGTGTCCTGTGATTGGCTGCCCTTAGAGCCAATCAGGGACCTGGCTGCCAGTCCGCCCCCTGCTTGCGTTCAGTGCAAGCAGAGGGCCGGGATTGTTCTGCGTGGGAGAAGAGGTAAGGTAAGTAACATTGGGGAACTTTCTGGAAAATCTAATGATCGGTTGAGCTGGGGGGAAGGTGCCCTACCGCATCTAAATTTTTTTAAAGGGTGGACATGCCCTTTAAGGAACTTGTTTTTTTTAATGAATGTGCACTTTATTTCCCTAGCCTTTAACCTGTCCCTATTCTAGTTCACATATGCATACATATGTGGGTTATTCAATAAAGTTCTTATGTTAAAATGGTGCTTAATTTCACTTAATGGAATGCTCTAAATGGTTCTGAGGGGCCATCTCAAGTGCATCTCACACATTAAACACTCAGCAAGCCACAAAGAAACAAACTGACGCAAACACTACACGATGCTGAAGCCTTATACATCAATGCTCCTTCCCCACAAACAGAAGAATACCTGGCAGATGACACATTCCCTATATGACAAACCTCCTTACCGAAAAGCACTCCAGAATTCTTCTTCCAATAACAAAAATACTTCGAACACAGGAATCAATCTGCAAAACTCCTAGCACGATTAGCACATGCCGTCTGACCAGAATACAACAATACAACTTTTAGACCCACATAAAGGTCAATCCAAACACAACAGAATTTCTACACTGCATGACTGAATACTACACTAAGGGAAAGGTGGTATACCGTGTTAGCAGTCAAATTTATGGCAACTATATAGATTAAGAACTGCCAGCATCAGACAGAATTACAACATCTGTAGAGCATTGGAACAGTTAATACTTGGAATTCCTTTTACTTCCACTTCAGTAACTTACCACTATTTATATCAGCCACTATTGATCCACATTATTCCTAATTGTACCTTATCGTGTCCCTTGCACACCCCTTTTATATGACTTTGTTAACAACCCATCCACACTGATATTCCTTTTTTCTGGTTATTTGAACTATGAGCCTAATATTTATATTATCGAGAGCACCACAGCTTCATTATATTCAGCTTTGAAAAAGGACTAGAATGTTCTTGAAAGCTTGCTATGACTATCTTAGTTAGCCAATAAATATCACCTTTAATACCCACTTTTGTATTTTTTTTATTTCAAAAGGGTTACCCTATAAATACTACCACTAACGTATACCAACAAACCAAAACCTCTCAGCTTGATTTAGACAATACTTAGACACATCCCTTCAACCAGAATATCCCCACGGATGCCCTACACCTGGACGCCAACATATCCATATCTGAAATCCACTACCCAAACACAAATGGCCACCATAAGACCCACGCCCCGAATGGGATCCCAGTCGAAATTATCATAAATATGGCAGATCCACTATTACACCTTCCTCCACAAGACATTAATTTTTGCCTTCCACACAATATACTTCCCCCCTCATGTATGAAGCATATGTCACCTTAATCCTCAAAAAGGTAAAAAAAAAACAGGATTGTGGCTCCTATAGACCCATCTCCCTTCTAAACTTAGATTATAAGCTACTCCGCCAAGATCCTAGCCAATAGATCAAAAGGAATCTATTACTACTATTATCCACCCGGACCAACGGGCTTCATCCCCGAAGAATTCACCTCCATAAATATCCGAAAAACCCTTATAAACACCGAAGTCGATCATGACAATTCAGGTACAAGATATTAGCTGTCACTCGACGCACAAAAGGCCTTCGACTCTGTTGAATGGACAAACCTATGGTCCTGTTTATGCTCTTCGCTTTGGCCCCAATTCAGGAGGTGGATTAAATTACTATATGCCCAACCACGAACACAATTATGAATGGCAGCACTTCTCATCCTTTCCCCTGGAAGGAACCAACCAGGGTGCCCACTGTCCCCTTCTATTTGCTTTAGCGTTAGAACCCTTGCCCATTGAACTCCCCGCTCCTCCCCACAGATTGATGGGACTTCGACTGGGATCCCACACTTCATTACTCAGTCTCTACGCAGATGGCATGATCCCTTATCTAGCAGACCCTGACCAATCCCTCACACACTGCATATAACCTAATAACCCAATTCGGCCCATTCTCAGAATTATATATTAATTGGGAGAAGTCAGCAATTTTCCCCATAGACCCTAATATTAATATGCCCCAAACTGTCCAGAAGCTTTACCTGTGGTCGATAATTTTCGATACCTAGGCATCCAAATAACCAAGTCAATCCGGGACTTTTAATCTCTCAATCTGGCCCAATCCTGGAACTGGTGCGCACCAAAACTGGGATATGGACTGATATTAGAACTCAATTTAATTGAAATCATCTGTTACCTAAAATTCTATATGTGCTTCAGCACAGCCTATTATTCATACAAAAAGCCTTTTTCACTAAACTGCTAGCATCCTACAACCTTTCTAATCGCGCTCGGGAAGATCTAGAGTCCGCTTGAAATATATAAAAAGGCCAAAGATAAAGCTGGTCTAGCAATTCCCTCCACTTCTACCTCTATTATCTAGCCGGCCAACTTAAGGCTATGGTCCACCCCTAAATTACACTTTAATATTATGCCCCCTATCCCCCAGCCCCAACCGCATGTTTTTTTTTTTTAAAAAGCCCCCCAAACCTCTTACCTCCCCTCGATCCTCCGCCGCACTGCCGCCCTCTGCTTTCGAGAATGCAAGCAGAGGGCGGGGGACCGGCAGTCGCGTCTGTGATTGGCTGAGCGGCAGCCAATCACGACGCGGCTGCCGGTCATTCAATGCACGGAGGAAACGGAGAGGTAAGTAGAGATTTGGGGAGCTTTTATAAAAAAAAAACTGCGGTTGGGGCTGGGGACATGGGGGAGCCACTATTAAGGGGGATATGAGCTAGGGGGATATGTAGAACGGGATGGAGAGGGAGGGAGAGGGAGGGGAGAAGGGCTCTTACGCATGGCAAAAATCACCTGAGGCCAGCTAGCAGGCAGGTTCCTATATGACTCCGCTAGCCTCCTGGTGGGCAGTTTTTTGGAACTTTGGGGGGGACTATCAGGAGAACCAGATGGAGTTGGATGTGAGGTAAGGATTAAACCCACTACATGGTGGGCATGAGTTTGGGGGGATTATATTTTGGGGGTGGACATGCCCTTTAATACTATGATATCATGGTGCACATCAAACCCCATAGACCCAATGACACAAGACCTAAATCCCTTTATGATACTGAAACCCTCCTACACGCTTCTCTCCCATCCCACCCCTTTTAGACTACCAATCTATACCTTACCTTTGGAGGCACCCCCCTTCACAACAGCAATTTACTATGGAAGCTAGTTAACCAATCCTTAACATAAAAGCACATTAGAACAATCCCCCATCTGGCATAACCCTCATACCCCGTGGCTACACTCCCATCAGCCAACTTCTGGATGGATAAGGGAATCCCTCTCCCCACCTTATACAGAACTATAAGCTACTCTCCTTTGAGGAGCTCAAAAACAGGCTCAATCTACAAACTCATCATGGTTCCAATACCTTCAGCTACGCTATTACCTTCTCACAGAATTCCAAGGTGACGCTATTATCCTGAACACACCACCCCATAATACAAATTCTTGAATCTGGAGGGGAGAGACGTCTTATATCCAAACTATACACATACTTAATAAATGCTAAATTAGAACCGCTCCAACAAATGCATATCACTTATTCCCTCCTTGACTGCTGAGAAGACTGACAGACTAGCGGAGAGCCACCGTACTTGTGTCCCCTTCTGCTCCAAATAAATTGATGCAGTTATTTAGAACACTGAAATAATAAGCTAAATTCATCAGGGAGGCTCTGTTTTATGCAAGAAGCGCCTAATACTACCTGGATAGCTCCCATACCTAATAGTATATATATAAACAGAGGATCTACAATATAATAAATATGGTCCTGCTGGGACCATAGAGGCAGAAAAAGTAGTCTATGTTAGACCCCTGGAAGTAGCTAAGAGATTCACTACCTTAGTGTCTGCCAAGGACCAACAAATATTGTGCTCTGAACTGGACACATAGCAACATAGCAAAAGGCCAACCTTTACTATCACACTAACAATCTACAAAATGAACCAATGGCCACTATACGGCCCCAAAGTTCAATCCCATCTCTCATTCACTATCAATTTTGTTGTGTTTGACTGGGACGCCGCGGTCTCCGGGTCCCCCCCCCCCAGTTAGTTTTCCTTTCCTCCCAACTCTCTATGTTAAAAATCAGGTATCCGAGATGACTGACTGTATTTGTACTGTGATATTTTTGTAATTCTTGTGTAACACATGCTGAATGACATTTTAATCTTTGCTTTTTTTGTTTTCTGTAAACTCCAATACCTTCTTTAAATAAAACCAGTTAAAAAAATGGTGCTAATTTTGCCCCAACCAATTAGATGTTAGCTTCAAATATTAAAGGGTATGTCACCAAGAAAACTACTTTTGGGGTTTAAGTTTTATTGAAGAACGGGGGGTAAAGAGCTGTCTTATCTCCTGTTCTTCAAGAAAAACTTTAAATAATATCTGTTTGGTTGGGACAAAATTAGCACTATTTTAATGGTAAGAACTTCTATTGAATCGCCCTGATGTGTTCTTTTGATTTAATGAATGGGCAGATGTTACCCCTGTTAACTTACGCTTGCAGTGGAACATTCAATAAGATTGAAATTGCCTTGGATGAACTGAATATGCTATCAATAGTTGTCCATTTATATTATGTCTTCTGATTAGGAGCATGTTGATTTAGACTGGTTTTATTATTTGTTCTTAAACACATGCAACTTAAAGGGCATGTTCATCAGTTAAATATGTCTCAGTTATTAATCTCTCATTTCTAACAATTTCAGTTTTGGGGATTGATTTTCTTTAAACAATTTTCAATTGAGGGTGAAATTGCCATTTAATGCAATGTAACAAAGATCTTATTATCAGGTACACATATATTCTATTGTTCATAGAAACATTTAAATTTGCTTTGCCATCTGTTTATGCTGTCCGCATCCAGCAATCAGGCACTTTATGTAAAAATTGTATACATTTTATGCAAATCTGCTGATGAAGCAAATAGCGCCATCATTCGCAGATGTTACACCCACAGTAGATTACAAAGCGGTGCAAAATGATCGCAACAAGCACAGGATAGCGAGTGTGCATTTTAAATAAATAACCGCAACATTTGATTAAATATATGTCCAAGGGGATTTTGAATTGCTGATTTTAACACAATTTTACTAAACATATGTAATTGAGCTTCTAGATAAATTTCCATTAATATCTTTTATGTAGGTTTTAAACATGCAGCCCCTAAAACTTGTGTTGGAGTTAAACTTTATCTAACTGACAGAGCATGCTGGAATGGTTGCTCAGCAAATATGCAGATAATGCTCTTATTACTACATTCATTCTACCCTTCCTCCATTACTTCAGGGAGGTTTCTATTAGCTAAGGTGGTGAATCAAACTTTGGCACTCAAGATGTTAACAACAAAAACTACCAGCATGCCTGTGCTGGGAGTTGTAGTTTCATTTGGAGAACCATGGATTGTCATCACTGTAAATGCTGTGATTTCAAATGATGATTTCTCAGAATCTAAAGCTCAGATTTAAATCCATTTTCTTGAGTATGGTTCCCCGTTAACATTATTTCAGTAGTAAATTATTGTATTCTTATATTTTGACATATGTGTGTGTGCCCTGTCCCATAGTGAAGATAATAGTTGCCACCTTGTGGAAACCTTTTACAGAAGGAAGAAATTGTCTGACTTTAATTCCCTATTAGACTGATAGGCTCTGTTGTGAAATTTAGTTGTGCTCGCTGCTATATCTACAAATCTGAACAATATCCAGAAAAAAACCTGATACAATTTGGTCCTTGACTTCCTATGTCATGGAGCTTCCTGTACTTCTCGTCGTTACAGCCAGTCAAATCTCTCACAATTGCTGATGCAAATATTCGTGTCATTTTGCTGGCTGCATTAAACATTTATTATACACAACCACTGCTTTTAATTGCTTTGGATATTTGACCTTGACTCATGACTCACCCCCTTAAAAAGTAGATTGTTTTAATGTTCCTGGAGTATTTAATGGAATGAAAATTCATAACACCGAGCATCACAGAAGGAGGGAGACCACTTAATTCTTCCAAATAGAGCCCAACAACAGATAAATGAATTGTGCAAGTCACGGGGAAGAGAAAACCTTTCAATCTAATTTTCAGGACAATACATTACATAGAATGTTGGAATGCAAAGCGCTTTATAGAATACTAACATACTGGAAAAAAGATCGCTTAATAGAGTCCAGGAGTAATGAGAGGACTGGATGATTCCTAATGGCTGAATGCATGGAAACATTTTAATTGTCTATAGAATCCCATAGCACCCAAGGATGTTGCAATCTGCAGTCACATAAAGCAACAGATAAACAGGGGCGTAACGAACGGGTGCAGTAGATGCGACCGCACCAGGGCCCTTGGCCAAGAAGGGGCCCCATTTTGTGCTAAGGTTCCAAAACTACCAGTCTGTGTGCCAACTGTTTTACCAGTGGTCTGTGTACAAAGCATTTTTACCATTGTCTGTGTGCCAAGCATTTAACCTGTGCCTGGCTGTTTGCAGTGCCAGTTTCCAACCAGTTTATCAGTGTCTGCATGCCAAGCTTTAACCAGTCTTTGTGCCAACTATTTTACCAGTGGTTATATACAAAGCATTTTACCAATGTTATTTGGTTTGCAGTGCCGATTTGGTTTGCCGCAGTGTTGGGGGGCCCATGCCCAAATTTTGCTTTAGGGCCCAAGTCTGTAGCTACGCCACTGCAGATAAAGGAGGGTGTGTGGTACACGTTTTACTCTCGCTAGCAGCTACTGGGAGGAAAGAATGTGTTAGCAGCCTTTCAATGGAGAAAACCATCAAACAACATTCATTACTGGATAAAAAAAGTTGTCAAAAAAAAGAAATCTTTTCACGTTTTAATTAAAAACTATGAGAATTCTAATTAGAGTTGAAATGAATTTTCTCTCTCTTCTCTCCCTAAACATGAGCCTTTTAATTTAATTCATGCACAGTCTTTAATTGGATACTGACCTGTTTATAAGGGCATGTCCTCCCCAAAACTAAAATTTCCACTTAAAGGGCATGTTCACCCTTAAAGGAATAGTTCACTGCAAAAGTGAACTGTTCCTTTAATGCATTGATTCAAGACAGGGAGCTATGCCTTACTATCTTTCTTCAATCAATTTATGGAGCCAGGAAGGGAGATAAAAGAAATGTACCTTTCTTGCATCCAGCACGGTCACACTGACAGGTCCCGACCGCTTCCTGGTTGTTTTAACTATAGTGCACATGCACGATAATGCACGCTATAGTAAAACACACCTGGAACCAGTTGGGACCTGTCGGTGTTACAGCGGAGGTCACGTGAAGGTAAGTTTCTTCTACTTCGTTCCTGGCTCCACAGAAATTGTTCTTTTCCATTATGAAAAAGGTACCTGCCTCCGCCCTCTGCTCAAAGAGCAGAGGCAATAATTATACTTAAAGAAGGATTCAATAATACATCTAACAAGTATTATCAGTTGGAGGCAGTTAACAGACATGACAGTCTTTTTATCATTTTAAAGGTAGACATGCCCTTTAAGCTAATTGTACCCACAACCTTGACTAGTTAGGTTACAAATTCTCCCGCACATCCTAAACATACCCTCAGTTCTCCTTTGCTGCTGGTACGACCCTTTCTATGCACTAGCAGCAGCAGAAGTGGCTTGGATAGTAACAGTCACCAGTGGAGTGGCAAGGGACGGTACGAGTAAGATTGTTTAGGAGTGTCTGGGAGCATTTTTGAACCTAGCTAGGTCGGCTTTAGGGAGTAATTTGCTTGAGTTACCATTTCGTTTGAAGTGGACAGCCCTTTGTTTTATCTAGTACTAATGGTACACAATATTCAGCTTTTAAAATCTATATACAATATTGTGTACGATGTTGATGTATCATAAATGGCTTAGTGCCTGTCTTTGTAAGCAGGTGGATTTATATCAAGTGATTCTTCTGCTAGAAGGTTTACAGTACAATATGCCAGGATATGGGGTTGTACATAAATCCATGTGTTTGCATAATCCCAAAGCCAGTGTATAAAACACGACAATAGCAGAACTGGTATGGCCGCTCCGTTATTCTTGGTACCCAGTGTACGTCCATGTGGTATGACGCTATCCTTCTTTGGGATAATTCTACTAACATAGTGTAATTCCTTTATTTAAATCACCAACATGAGTCCAACCCTATAATGAAATAACTTGTATATTGGACTATTGTTTGTGTGGAATTCCGTACTGGAAATGCATCTTCCCATGAAATCCATGTGGATGTTTTCTTATGTGAATCAGTGAAGTGAGCCCAGAGTCTTCCGTGTCTTAGCCTGGATACGTTCCCTTAATGAAAACTCTATAAGCTTTTCCTCCTTACAAATGTGTATTCTAGACAAGTTGATTCAATACAAATCCTGTGTTGGACCTTGAAGGAACTGATCTAAAAGGGCTCTTAGTCATACATTATTTATTTATGTGGTCATGGCCAAATGGCACTGCTTTCAACTTTATTATTTAGAAAAAGTTATTGCAGGAAAGTTCTAAACATGGTTTTAAACTGCCATCGGATTACACATCGCTTTAACCAGCAAAGGAATCATGTAAGATAAAGAGAGCTATGGTCATATGCAATAAGGGGAGGAGAGAATTATGGTTGTTTTCCTTAAAGGGGAAGTTCAGTGGAAATACATATGCTTTTCAGAAAAAAGGCAGTATTTTTCCATCTAATGACCTTAACCTGCCCATTTAGCTGTGTCTGGTTATAAATAAATGCAACCGAAATACTGACTTCCTGTTGCAGGACCCCGAGTAGAGACCGTTATGGTCTTGCCCTTGACCCAGCGCCTGGTTGATTCAGTTGCTCAGTAGAGATCTGAGCATCTTTGACCCATGCAACAGCCAATCAGGACAAATGACCATTAGGAACATTCCAAGGATATGGTGCATCCTGGGAAGACGAAGGACAGTTAGAACCTGAAATGACAGCTCACTAATGTCAACAGCAGAAAGCAAGGTAATGAAAAATCACTGATTTTTCAAATGGAAGAGAATAGTGTAGAATAACTAAGTATGCATTACACAACTAACAATTAACCAATATTGATAATTTCACTGAACTGTCCCTTTAAGAAAATGCTTATATTTATATCCCTAGAGGCATTCAATGAGATGAATGCAGAGAGACGGTTACACACCTGCATGGAATAGCCGCTCCTCACCCACACCATGTGATATTTCTGGCCAACCAACTGATACATTGCACCAGCGGTTTGTCGTCTGAATATATTGCATGTTGTGTACCCAGCACTATTCCTGTTAATACACTTCCTCTAGAGATCTAGACCAGAAACGGTTTCCGGACATGAGGCTGAGATTGTAGCTGCCTCATCCTTCCTCCTACGTCTCACAAACTTAACCATGTTGGCAAAAAGGAAACCTATTCTCCCAGCTGTCTTCTCCTTCACTATTCTCTATTGTCCGTGCACTGTCCTCTCACTACTAATCTTTCATTCAGATTCTATTTTTTTATTTATAGATTAGAAACTGGAAATTATCAAGCAGTACAGATTATATACTAAGCCATGTGATCGTTTCTGGCCGGGGAATCTGGACTGGAAGGATACAGTAGTAAGTTGCATCTTCTTCTTTCACTGTGGGATAGAGAATATCCAAGGGTATTGGAGAGTAGATCTGATTATATATAAGGAACATGCGATTGTGCTGCCACTGAAGAAACTGTCAGGGAGATTCAATAAAAGTTCTTATCGTTATAAATAGTGCTCATTTTGCTCCAACCAATCAGATGCTATTTACCATTTGAAAGCTAACATCTGATTCGTTGGGGCTAAATCAGCACCATTTTTAATGAATGGAACTTTTTTTTTACCCTATTAGTTTTTGGTGTCATTTGGGGCAAAGTATGTAATGGATATTGATTGGACACACGGAAAAGTACTGATCGGTTATTGGTGAATCAGAGAGAGGTATTGCAGCCTGGGTATGAATAATGTGCATTTTCAAAGTCCAGCTTGGTGCTATAATCGGGTAACAAAAGATGGAGGTGCAGTCTATCCCAACCAGTGGGTGCAGACTCCTCCCTCAGGAACCAGCAAGTCCAATCAACAAAACAACTGAGGGTCGCACCCCAAAATAATATTCAATGTATTGTGAACCACATTACACGTAACGCAATGTTTCGGGGGGTTTATGTGCCCCCTTCTTCAGGTAGGGGGGCACATAAACCCCCTGAAATGTTGTGTTACGTGTGATGTGTGGTTCACAATAAATTTTATTTTGGAGTGCGGCCCTCAGTTGTTCTGTTCATTGGTGCTATAATGTTCTAGTTTTATTGAGTATGTGGTAGTTAAGGTTGGTGTAGGGCATCTGTCCATCAAACTGTAACATTTTAACCCTATTATCGTGTTTATCCTAGGTTTTTACGATCTCCCTCTATTGTACATTATCACACTACAGACATGGCAGGCGACATAACGGAGGCGGGAGAGCTGTATTCTCCATTTGTAAGTACTTCCTTCATATTCCACCCGACAGAGTCTTTACCGTGTCAAGGAAATAAATGACCCTGTCAGAGCCGACATCAGATACACAATCTCTGTTAAACCAAAAACATATTCACTCTTCTTTCAGCTGTTACATAGAATTAATGATCCATCTGCGGTGCTAGAAGAACCTAGATAAACTGGGGTTATCTTTCTATTTCTTTATGACTATCCTCCATAATAGACCTCTTCATGAAGTTGTTCAGCCAGAATGGCTTTGATTGTGAAAAGCTGTGGGCATGTTTAACCCTCCTATGTCACATCAGGTCTTTCGCCCTTTCACCAGGCGTCTTGACATTGCAGTGCCAGCAGTGGAATCAGGAAGTAGTAAAGCCCCGGGAGATGCACCGTATGCAGAAATTAGCAGCTGCAAAAAACCACAATGACCCTTCTGTTAGTTCTGCATTGCCACAGTCTTGTCTAATAGTGGGAGGACCATGTGCTTTAGAATCTGCTACCTTTTTTTTATGATTTTATATATCATCTCTGCAGGTTGGCCTAGTGTATATGTTCAACCTAATCGTTGGCACAGGTGCCCTCACCATGCCGAAGGCCTTTGCTAATGCTGGCTGGCTGGTCAGCTTGGTCCTTATCATATTTTTAGCCTTTATGAGGTGAGTCAACATCTTGGCTGTGTGACGTACAGTCCAATCAAAGTAATGTGGGAGTTTGGAAAAGAGGGAAGTCAACATAACGTTTATTACAGCGTATTTATGTGTTTACAGATTTGCTCTTTGCCATTTTGAAATTAAGTAACTGATTATTTTACTGTTGGAAGGGCTAGGGAAACTATAGAACAGGAAGACTGATGTTTATGCCCCATTATCATCATCGGAGAACATACCAACCAGGTTTTAAAGCTTGAACCTGGTTTGAAATCTAAAAAGAATTAAAGGGCATGTCGACCCCGTCCTTAAAGGGCATGTCCACCCCCAAAACTATAATCTCCCCCACTACTGGCCCCATCATGTAGTGTAGTTTAATCCTTACCTCACATCCCAGCTCAATAGGGTTCCTGTAGTCCCCCCCAAAGTCCCAAAAACTGCCCACCAGGAGGATAGCAGAGTCCATATAGGACACTGCCTCCTACCTGGCCTCCGGGAGAAGTTTGGCATGCGTACTGCAGCCCTTCTCCCACTCCCTCCCCCTCTCTCCCAATTAGGATTCCCTCCCCCTAGTGTAAAACCCTTTTGCTTATAAAATCCCCTGCTCCCCAGCCCCAACCGCTATGCCCCAAACAGTACTTACCTCCCCTCTTTCCTCCGCTGTACTGAATGACCGGCTGCCGCTCAGCCAATCACAGACGCGACTGCCGGTCCTGCCCCACTGCTTGCATTTTCTCGCAAGCAGAGGGCCGGCAGCGCGGCGGAGGAAAGAACTTTCTAATAAAATAAATATAGCGGTTGGGGCTGGGGGGACAGGGGGATTGTTATAGCAAAAATGTATTTCAAGGGTGGACATACCCTTTAAAATTCCACTCTATATAGAAGAGAAACTGCACACCCCTGGGCTGCATGTGCCTCTAGTTGGTTCTGTGTGGTGCTGGTCACTTGAACGTTCTGCCACGTCCTTGGTAAAGTAAGTATAGATAATGATGACAGCACACATCCAATCAGTGTAAAGGGTCTTAACCCATTTATTAAAAGTGAAACCACAAATAACGTTTCGGGGGGCTAGCCACCCTCTTCAATTGATGAACTGATCGGCGACAGCGCCCCCCGAAACGTTATTTGGTTGTTTCACTTTTAATAAATGGGTTAAAGACCCTTTACACTGATTGGATGTGTGCTGTCATCATTATCTATACTTACTTTAAAATTCCACCCCTAAAAGCCCCAACCCTGCAATATTTACTTACCTCCCCAGCGTTTCTGAAGCCCAATATTCAGTCTGCACTCCTTTGACGGCTGTTGGCACCTCCTCTTAAAGCTGTACAAGCTCATTATGAATTTGAACATGTGCAGAGGAGCCTGGTCAGCAGGAGTCATTAATTGCCTGTGACATTAGAACTGCATTAGGAAGAAGGACCGGCAGGAGGGCAAGCTGAATATTGGACTTCAGGAACACTGGAGAGGTAAGAGTTAAGGGGTATTCAGGGGTATTCAAGTGTAAAATGTTTGGTTCTCCTGCTGTCTGTTCAAAGTCAAGGAAACTGAAGAGTAGGGGGTGTGTCTTCCTGTTTAAAAGGTTTCTGCCTCCTCCTTGTCCTCTGAGAGGACAGTGGCATGTGCAGGGGAGCTCTTTCCCCCCACCCTCCCGATCCCCCCATGTCCGCCCTTCCACCTAGCTTAATTTCCTTTTTGTAAATTGTAGATCCCCCTGCCCACCCCTAACTGGCGAGTTAGATCCTTAAAAATAACATCTGCATCATACTTACAGCCCTTCGATCTCACAGCGCTCTCGATTGACGACAGCCACGTCTGTGATTGGCTGCCTCCCAGCCAATCACAGACGCTGCTGCCGGACCGGCAAGCAGGGAGCCAGATCAGTGCGTCGTGGGACAGAAGGGCTGTAAGTAGAGTTCTTTTTTTTTTTTTAAAGATCTAACTCTTCAGGGCAGGGGGATCTACACTGTATTAAAAGTTCATATTTAAGGTGGTGCTAATTTTGCACTAACCAATTAGATGTTAACTTTTCAGATGGTTAACTTTCTGATTGGTTGGGGAAAATTAGCACCATTTGTTACGATTTTATTACATCTCCCTGTAAATGTTTTACAGTAAGTTAGTATCTGTCTCCATTAATCTGTTGGGGTTTTAAGACTTTCTCCAATTAGTGAATATTTTTATCTTTCCATGCTCTGATTGCCTTGGTCTGATGTTGATTTTGTGTCCAACACTCTTAGCTACATGACAACAACTTTTGTAGTGGAAGCGATGGCAGCGGCCAATGCCCGACTGCGGTGGAAGAGGTGGGAAAAGGAAGAGGTGAGCTGCGTTGCTAACAAACCAATCCTGCAGCATCTTGCACCACGTATTTACCTGTCCGTCTGTTTCCCTTGCAGGATCCCGATTCATCAGAAAGTTCAGATAATGAAGTTCCCTCTAATGACGACTACGACCGATCTGAAATCCAACCAATCCTTTCTATACGTGAGTATCTTTGCACAGTGCATTATGGGAACCTTCCACCCTCCCTTCTTATAATTGCATTTGCATCTATTTCAGAGCGTCGAAGTCTATCCGACCCTTTTGAAATCATGGAGCGTGTGGAAATGGGCCAGATGGCATCTATGTTCTTTAATAAAGGTATATCAATCCTATTCACAGACATGCTAGTCTTGATCCTTGGATTTGTTCCCAGATTACATTTTTTTGTGTGTTCTCCTTTTTATTTAATGCAATGCACAACTTTCCCAATAGGTGGGGCTGTTATACTGCATTCTTTAGTTTACAGAGGACTTTGATTAAAAAAGAAATGTGAATGAGGAAAACAAAATGTTACCTTGCATATATATTTGTTTTGTTTTTTTACAACAGAACCTTTATTTCCCCTTTATACTTTTATTTAACTATCTGTTGCTTTGTATGCTGCACCACTGGGCTGCTATGTGCTCTCACAAGTCTCCATTCCTCTGTTTTCAGTTGGAGTAAACCTGTTTTATTTATGCATCATTATATATCTATATGGAGACCTGGCTATATATGCAACAGCTGTACCCCTGTCTCTGGTGCAGGTCACATGGTAAGTGATGTCATCCCAGAGACCTCGTGTTTTGTCTTTTACAGTGGGTATTATTAGTGACAAGGGGAGGTTTGACAGTTGAGGCCATAATTGGTATTTGTCTCCTTCAGCTTCTCTGGGAATGTGTCTTGCGGAACACAGGGCGGAGAACGGAATGATACGGATCCATGCTGGGGATCTATCCGGCGCATTGATGCATATAGAATCTACCTGGTGAGCTGGATTAAACAGTTTGTTATATGAAGTAGCATTTTATATCTTTAAAGGGTAACTGTGGTCTCAAATTCTTCCAAACTAGTAATAATGATATAAAAAGCCTTCCATCTTACCTTCAAAATAAAACCTAAATCACATCTCTAGATAAAATTTGTGAGAAGTTATTGCTGGGAAGGTGTTCATCAATATTACTTCCTGGTTGAACTTCCTGTTTTTAGCCATGTGACCAGGCTGTCTGCATTAATAGGCTCCCCTTCTCAACTGTAAATTTTTTCCTCAGGTACTTCCTGATTTCCCCAGCATTAAGTCTTAACTGAGCATGCTTCTCCCCCGGGGGAAAAGGGCCGGCAGAGGTCAGGTGATGTCATGCAACCTACTGGAATCAGGAAATTTGAACATTCACCCCAATGTGATTCCATACAGGCTCCAGCCAGAGATGTGATTGTTGGCTCAGTGTAAAGGATATACTGCAGGCTTTTATTTAACCCTAACTTGTTTTGAGACCACAGTTGCCCTTTAAGATATAAGTCATTATTACTGGCCAGTTGGCTGCTCAGCACAATATTTTCGTTAGGCCAAGCGGGATTGGTGGAAAAGAATCACAGCCAATCATTTCAATACACTCGTTCAGTCGACTGGAACTTACAATTGTACATTCGACAGACTCGCAATCAAAAGGTAGATTTGTTAGTTTTGATATTGGCTAGAAGTTCGTCCATGTGTATCAGGCCTTACTCTTGGCATTAATCGGCTTGAATGTGGAGGCTAGTTGTGGAGACATTATTTCATTACTTCATTAAAACCTGCAGGAGCCAGGTGTGAAGATATGGAACTTACCAGGTCTCGCGCTCGTCTGCTGTTCTTCTGAAAGGTCCCAATGCACTTTGTACTCTATACGCATATGCGCTGCGCATTCGGGTACAAATTGCGTTGGGACCTGTCGGTAGATCAGCGAAGGTTTGTGAGACCGGCAAGTTCTGTATCTTCTCTCCTGTCTCCTGCGGCTTTTATTGAAGAACAGGAGGTAAGACACAGCTCCTTTACCGCCTGTTCTTCAATAAAACTGAACTCATCAAAGTCGGTTTCTCCAAAGATACCCTTTAACTCTGCTTGGTCCTGCCTAAACTCCCACCACTTGGCCTTATTTAAAAATAACACGCCCACTATGTGAGGATGACTGGGGACAGGCCGTGTGGTTGTATTTTGTTTTCTTTAATGATCAAATAAAGCTCCATCAGATGTGTCTGTTCTGTCTGATTTCTAGCAAATCACTTTATCTCCCTTTCCAACCAAGATAAGTGTTTGACTGTTTGAATAAGAGGAAGGAAGAAAAAAAGCAGAGATCTTACTGCTACGGATAACTGCATAGCGCATAGCTTTACTTATTCCAGTGCAATTATTGAATCTGCCCTTCTTCTCCTTCCAATTAACCTTATTCATTTGTGACAAACTCAGGCATTGACCTTATTCCCCTAGTTGGTCTTTGTCAAGAAAATCATTGTTCACCCATTAAATCCTAAAATGAATTATTATGCTACTTTTTTTGGTTGGGGGAGGCAACTGTATGTTAGCATGAGAAAGTTTGATTCATCTTATGTCCTTCCACTATTGTTACATTGTTATAGGGAAATTATTCTACCCTTTTCCACATTCCATAGCTGCATGGTACAAAGTGTGAGAACCTAAATCCTCACCCCTGGATATAGTTTCTCATGGTGCTTTGGGCCAGATTGATACTTTTTTCTCCCCTAGGCCAGCTTGACTCCACTCTAGTTTCACATGAGCAGCAGGTAACATTTTCTTGCTATGTTTGAGGCAGTCACACTGCTTTCCTTCTCCCTACATTAGGATGTGACAGTGTAACCAGTTGGTAGATTAGTTACTATCAGTGAGATACAAGGCAGGTTCATTCACTGCTTTCCTTTTCCCTACATTAGGATGTGACAGTGTAACCAGTTGGTAGATTAGTTACTATCAGTGAGATACAAGGCAGGTCCATTCACTGCTTTCCTTCTCCCTACATTAGGAGGTTACAGTGTAACCAGTTGGTAGATTAGTTACTATCGGTGAGATACAAGGCAGGTCCATTCACTGCTTTCCTTCTCCCTAAATTAGGAGGTGACAGTGTAACCAATTGGTAGATTAGTTACTATAAGTGAGATACAAGGCAGGTCCTTTCACTACTTTCCTTCTCCCTACATTAGAAGGTGACAGTGTAACCAGTTGGTAGATTAGTTACTATCAGTAAGGTACAAAGCAGGTCCATTCACTGCTTTCCTTCTCCCTACATTAGGAGGTGACAGTGTAACCAGTAGGTAGATGAGTTACTATCAGTTAGATACAAGGCAGGTCCTTTCACTACTTTCCTTCTCCCTACATTAGAAGGTGAAAGTGTAACCAGTTGGTAGATTAGTTACTATCAGTGAGATACAAGGCAGGTCCATTCACTGCTTTCCTTCTCCCTACATTAGGAGGTAACAGTGTAACCACTTTGTAGATTAGTTACTATCAGTGAGGTACAAGGAAGATCCATTCACTGCTTTCCTTCTCCCCACATTAGGAGGTGACAGTCTAACCAGTTGGTTGATTAGTAACTATCGGTGAGATACAAGGCAGATCCATTCACTGCTTTCCTTCTTCCTACATTAGGAGGTGACAGTGTAACCAGTTGGTAGATTAGTTACTATCGATGAGATACAAGGCAGATCCATTCAACGCTTTCCTTCTCCCTACATTAGGAGGTAACAGTGTAACCAGTAGGTAGATTAGTTACTATCGGTGAGATACAAAGCAGATCCATTCACTGCTTTTTGTTTGTTTTTCGGATCAGTCCCTGGCCGGTCCAGACTTACCTGTTGTTACATTTTACCCCTCTGCTTTTTCTTGGCTGTCTACCCAGATTTAGGAGATACATTCAGGGAGATTCAATAAAAGTTCTTATCATTAAAATGGGGCTAATTTTGCCCCAACCAATCAGATGTAAGCTTTCAAATGTTAATAATATTGATTGGTTGGGACAAATTAGCACCATTTATAACAATAGAACTTTTATTGAATCTCCCTAACAGTGTCTCTGCTATTACCGCAGTAAGCAATTCATTTTATAGTAAAAACTGGGGACTTCAGGCAGGCCACACCTATATGTTTCTGATACCCTAGGTCATGGCCTTATGGGAAATCCGGCCTTGGAAAGACACGATTCTTTGGAGAGCTGCCTTTGCATTGGCTACTTTGCAGATTGCGGAAGAGGAGACCGGAACGTCAAAGGAAATACTGTTAGGTAAAGTACCAGGGGTCCTCACCCTGCTACTATGCAGCTATAGAAAGAGGAGTGGGGGGGGAGGCGATTATATTGTCCTTTAAAGAATATGAGAGGTTTCCAATCCTCTGTGCAGCTACAGCTGTAGAACTTCATACCCCGTTGTAATGACATTGACGTACACATTGTTCACCGTTTCCTGTAAGATATCAATGTTTTTCTATATTTTCTAGGCTGTGTTCACTGTATTACCGGTCCATTTACTTTCTCAATGTCAGAAGACAAAATACCTACAGATCCTGACCTCCCTCATGAGGTGGATTGGTAAGTGTACGCTGGTGACACTTGGGGGGGCGGAATTTAAAACCTTTAATCATAACACACCTTGTAAATAGGATGTTTATTATGTGACATATATACTGCTGGTTTCTTTTAAATCCGCAACCTCTCCAAACCCGCTCACATCACTGTGCATGCTTTCCCTTCACACGCGCGCACCTCCGAACCCCCAGGGTAGGTCCGCCACTTCACGTCATTCGCTTGAGATGATGGCCCTGGCGTCCGTGCATGTTGCCAACCTTCGGTTAGTAATAAGGATATGGCATTTTAATTTAAAAGTAACCAGCGTACATGTCCAATAATAAATAAACAAAATGATTATTTTAGCTTTGTGCCTTTAACGATACGAAGTTTTATAAATGCCGCCCATGGGGTGCTTGGTCTTTCTATGGCTCTCAAGCCTCCAGCAGGGTCACCATACCAGGAGACCTGCTCACTGGGGTATTTATACTTCTCTGTTCCCTTAAGTGTCTTTACCCTTAGCACCAAACAAAGCCGATGTGTCATTGACCGATTTCTCTCCAATAGAATAGGGTCCTTTTCCTTGTGGTTTGTCACATTTCAACCCCCCAAATTTAATTAATGAGCTCCATGCTTCTTCTTCTCCCAGGGTGATGACTTGTTGATAGTCTCTCTCCGATTCCTTTCCCACCTATATTAATCTATTCTTTGGCATCTTGTCAGCATTCAGACCCTGCAGGCTGAAAGAAGATTAAAATCTGAAGCCAGCATCCACTTCATAAAAAAGGATAAATGGGGCTGGCAAACGTACAAAGAATGGCAGCAGAATAAATAAAGGGGATGTAGGAAAAGAACTATTGGGTTATTTCCCTAGTTTAAAAATACATTATAGGGGATGCCACCCATAATAACATTTTAATATGTTATTCAGGCCCCCCAATACCCCAGTTCCGTTTTGCTTTAAAGTTAAAATAATGTTCCCAGAGCGAGAAATTCTACTAAAAGCACACAATCCACACCCAGGGCTCCCTGCACCTTCCTGGTAAGGAATTAGTCTCGGCCAATGGCTGACTGCCATTACCAGACTTGCCTCCTTTGCTGCTTCTCCTAAACGGAAAGGCACGTAGCAGTACAATGAGAACGGCACAATCGGTGAATCATGGAGCTTGTAAGTATAATTTTCCGCTCTGGAACATTTTAAACTTTTAAGCAAAATGGAACTGGGGTTTGGGGGGCCCTTAACTTATTAAAATGTTTGAATTGAACCTTAATACGCCAGGTTGGCTGATCAGATTTCCTGATATCCGAACAGATTCAATGATTCCAGTTACTAACATATTAACCAACTGGGGTCTTGCTGGATAATCTGTAAAAATCTATTCCTGTGTGTGGTTTTGCAATCCTTTGCATGATTTTACACGATTTTATAAATAAAGCTGATCACAATCGTTCTAGCAGCACCTAAATGTATATGATACGACCCAGTGGGTGCTGAAGTTGCTCACCACCTGTGTAAAATACTATAAATAATTGCTCCACTAAGTGGGATCTCACATTGTCATGGATATCATCCTGCTGCCATAATAGAGGTGGGGGGGAGGCTTTGGTTCTCTACAGGGCCAGGAATTTGACATCCTTTGGCATGGAGAATAATCCTAATGTCCACCCTGTATCTTGTGTGTTGTGAGTTTATGGAGGGAGGGTTCTGTCCTTGCAATGCAGCTGGGGGAAAGGTTGAGATGTCACAGGCCTTTTTTCCTTTGTGATTTATGCCCAAGTAATGATTTTTTCATAGCTTTACTGCCACTTTGTTCTCTACACAGCACAGAGCCATAAATCTTGGGTCAAGCATTTAACTCTTGCTCTCCCCTGTGTGATTAAATGTATTGAGGATTAAGCAGGGGAAGTGCACGGATGTTTCAGTAAAAAGTGGTTTAACCTGATGGGAAAATATAAACTGATTTTGTGTTCTAGTAAACGTTTTTTTCTTCTACACGTTTTACTTTTATCATCATGATTGTGCTTGCTCTAGTCCGCATTGCAGAAGGCAAAGGAGATGGTCACCCACCACTGGCAGAAGTGTCAGGAATCCGAAACCTTTTGGGGTCTGTGTTTACTCGTTTATGTGCCAGCATTCCCTGCCTTCTCTGCTCCACCCTGTGTCCAAAAAGAAACATCGACCGGGCTGGTTTACTAGACACATCCTGGTCCTGTCATCTCAACCTTCTGTCTCTAGCCTGCTCATCTTCTGTTTCAGCTCAGGGGCCTTGATGGATATGTACACGTTAAATTTCAGTGGTTGTAATTCCTTTGTGCCCCAGGTTATTGGACTTCTCCTTGGACTCTTCCCCGTTTTCACAATCAGCACCAACTTCCCGATCATTGCCGTAACGCTCGCAACAATTGGAAAACTCTTTTCCACCGGGAAGGTGGGACATACCCAGGGCTGTTGACCGTATATGTTTTCCCCTCATTACCTTGGTACCTCCGATCATTGTGGCTTTTTGCACCAACCACTTGGAAGTCCTGGTGAGTATCACCGGTGGCATACGCAGGAAATGGCATTCAGTATGTAATCCCAGCATTCCTAGTGTTCTGCGCCGGAAGGACCACCGCTCTGGTTTATGGACCAGGACTTGCCAATAAGCATCTCTCTCCTTTCCGGCAATCTGGTTGGGTTTGGTTGTGTCTTTGCTGGGCTGTGACTTGTTTTTATTTATGTCACAGCCAATATCATCCTTACAGATGTGTCACTGTAAACAAAGACAATGATTCCCTTGTATAAACAAGGCTTTGACCTGTGCTGGACACAGACAATGCTCTTTAAATGACGTGACATATATGCTATAATTTAAGATTTATCAAACACCCGGAGAGCTCAGTATCTCAGCTGTCCGTCTAGTGCCGCCTACCTCTCTGTGCCTTCCTTTTCACTAGCACCACTTGGGTGCCCCATGCTTCCAATGCTGCCTGTGATATAGATGACAGTCACTACTTAGGGGGGAGGTGATTCTTCCAAAAGATTCACAATCTCTGCCAGATACAGTTGTGTTGATGGGGTGGGTAATATAGATTCCCTTGGAAGCCACCTAATTAATAACCGCCCCCATACAACAATAATTGAAGGGGCATAAATTCCTTGGTTCACGCGGTATGTGGAAAAACAATGGACCAAATTTATAAAACTGCTTATTATTGTAGAAGTACGGTGTGTGTGCCGTACAATACCATGTGGTAGTATACTACCCGCAATGGCATTGTATGGATGGTCATAATTTTAACACATGTGATCGTAAATTTGCATTTATGACCATTATACCGGGCCTTTATAAATACGCCACCATAGCAATCCAACAGCCGCTCCATTGGACTATGTACATGGAGTTGGAACGGTTTGATTAATTAGCAGATTCTCTGTTACAGTGATGTCACCAGTACCTCTCACAACTAATCTTTACTTGCTATTGGGAGACTAACATGATGTCATCTCTCAACTCCCAGTGTCGTCCTACAGAATTCTAATTTTTTTGTAAAACCGATACATTGGGGGAAAATGAGGTTAATGATAGGACCAGTCAAATCAATAGGAATACCCTCCTGAGAACTGGAGTACAGTCAAAGCAGCTTGTGTGATGATGAATAGGCGCATTACAAATCCAATAAGGAAATTCTGGGCAGTGCGATAGGAACACATTTTAGAAACATGTAAAATTATGAGATGAACTAGCACACAACAGAACCTTTAAATATATGGACCCATATATATACACTGCCCTGTTCGCAGTGTGTAAATGTTAAGAACATATTAAAAATGACGCCTGTTTGCACCCCAATATAACCTTAAGGGATTTTGTTATTTTTGATTTTTATCTTACAATGACAGCGAGGACTGGTTACTTGGAGCAAAGCAGCAGGATGGTCAGGGAGAATAACGAGATCATAACTCTTGTAAATGGGCAGAAAGAACTAGCAGGGAAAAGGAAATTGACAAAACCATCCAATGAAAACCCCACATGCTTTGTCTATGGTTACCAAAGAGGATTTGTATTAATGGTGCTGGAAATGTTTAATACAAAGTATAGTCCGTCTGATGGGAGTAGGATTTATTTTCAATTGTGGTGTTGGATAATTATCTTATGTCCATTGACCTTCCCAAAAGGAGGTTTGTTTAAATGGACTTTAACAAATATTTATTGTGATCAGACCCGACTTTGTGCTTGAATGGACTTTGGAAAGGGGAGAGGGCTGTTCTACTGCATTATACATCACTAAACCTCCTGGTACAGTACAGTGGTGTTTGCCATACTGCCAGGGGAATGGGACAAGCACTACAGGTCATGTTTGACCCAGCTTGAGCATGGCAGTGTATGGATGTTGGTAAATCCCCTTTCCACTACGGTAGCCTTGAATTTTACCGATGGGCATTTGTGCAGGAGATCTAAACAAATTGGGCCATATTTCTAAACCCGCGGTATCGCTTTTTAGCGGATTAGTTAATTTACGATCGCGGTCGTAATGGTCGTTAGTTAACGAACGTTTGATCGTAGAATACTGTGCGGTAGTAAACTACTGCAATGGTATTCTATTGGGATCGGAAATCTACAATTTTATCGTAAATTTACGATTGTTAAACTGATCGTTAATCTCTGTTCAGTTTAACGGTTGTAAATTTACGACACCGATCGTTAAAGTCCGGTATCGCTAAAGAGATACCGCGGCTTTATAAATATGACCCATTGTTTCTTTGTTCATAACAGAAAGTGTCCATGTTTCACTGTACTGCGGTTAAAGGGGCACATCTTTGGGATTTGGGGGTTTGCACTTTGCACATGAATAAAATCTGAAGACATTTTCTGTGATTCTGGTTGTGTATTTCCTCTTTACACAGTGTTAAGCACCCTGTCCTCCCTCCTACTCACAGCACGTGCCAAGAACGAGCTGATTACAGATGCTGTGGGCCCTGATTAGATTCCTTTACCCCCCCCCCCCTTCACTGTAAGGTGATTTATGAGTATATTATTTTCAGAGCTGATGAATTCTTTACATGGAGCAAAGGCCTGCTGTGCTACTGACTGTAACAACTGTACACACAATGTATGTGTGAGCGTGCATCTCCTGTTGCATTTTGCAGTTGGTTTTTTTATTAAATAGCTCTCTTCCTCACAACTAATCAACCTCTTTTTTTTTTTTTTTTTTTTAATAAAACAAAAGGTTCTAAATAAAATTTAGGCAATGCCTTTCAATTTACATAATGTAATCAATGAGGGTTGAACCTTGATCCCATCAGAGGGTATGGTCCTTACGATAGGGATCCGCTGCTGGTGTGGGGCGACCGACATCGTTTATTCGTCCGGATTGGACACGCAGGAAAATTCAGATCGACCGTGCGGTTCCCTATGGGAACGCACGATCGATCGTTTGCAAAAACAGCCGCGGCCGAATTGCCGTGACCACGGCATCGCTCGCTCGGGACAAATAGTCTGGCTGTGTGTACCCAGCCTAAGACACGAACATTGTTTCAGGTTCCCTACAGATAAAAGGTTGAGAATCCAATGGAACTTTTCCATTCGGACCGATGGTTGCGATGCCGATGGGAGTTTGTCAGTTGAGAATCCAGGAACTTTTCCATCGGACCGTAGTTGCGATCCGATGTGGAGTTTGTCGGCTTAACAACCTATCCACCTTTAGGCTTTAGCAGATGCAAAACAGGTCATGACTGTATGGAAAATACTGTCAAGTGACAGTGTGATCACAACACATGGAATAGCTATTGGTACATCCTGGCTAGGTCATCATTTCACAAATTAAAAAACAACATGTCACCTTGGGATACTGCGTGATAGGGAAAATCGAATATACCTCCTCAGTAAAGACAACATTGATACACACATTTATAAATATGTTCCCCATATTCCCCACTTCTAGTCACACTTTAATAACGTAACAAACTTATTTTGTCCATAAACATCCCTTTCCTGATCCTTTGTACATATACAATGAGTACTTCACTGTTAGATCTGCACAGATGATGCCAGAACTACACAATATCTTTACCACTAGATGGCATCTGGTTCTGCTGAGTTATGGAGAATGGCTCCTACTAAAGAATGATGATTACTAGAACTGAATTACTTCAACGGTCTGTTAAAGTCAATACAAAGAAACCGTACAACAGTGGTCAATTGAAGGCAGGAGTTCTTCACTCTGTAGTTAAAGGGACCACTCTTTATAACACCATATCCATCAATGAGAGGGTGTGTAGTGCAATTTAAAGGACAAATCCACCCTCATAAGAACATTTTTTTAGAAAGAATGGCCCTTTAAAATATGTTGATATATCATAGTTTGTCCTATGAATTCATTACTGTATGCCTGCTATGCTTCTCGAGGCCTCATGGAAACAGCATTTTAGAAACCTGTACTGAGCCTGGGCATGCTCAGAAGGACAGACAGGGGATTAACATCCAGTCATTGGCTGTGATGTCATCTGTCAAATCCATAACTGACAGTTGCTAACTGGAAGAACAAGGAAGCAGAAACGGGAAACAGGACATTGTGCAGGATTTCAGGTTAGACTTAGATATTTCAGATTTAAAACTATTACTGGGGGTGACTTATCGTTAGGTACGTTTTCATTTTGGGGATGGACTTGCCCTTTAATGCTTGTTACGAGTTCTGGGCAATGCTGATATTCCTAGCACAGATGGCCTGAGCCAGTGGTACTTCAACAGAGATTAAGCTTGGCTGTAGCCCCCCTCACCTGCCAGTGACCTGTCACAGTCTGTCGGAATGAAGAGATGGGATTGTGCCAAAATCTGACTTCCAGAGTGGCTTTATAAGACCTGCTCTAGCCTTGTAATTCCCACGATAAGGCTATTCCACCGAACTTACCATGTTAATAGCTCACAGAGGGACAGCGCGTTGCAGATTCTGACTCGGATCTTCATGGCCACAGGTGTTCAGAGGATCAGCAGGAAGCTGATAACATCCTGAGGAAGCCCCTTCCTCTTCATAAGTGTCTCTGTGACAGGGACTCACAGACAGATCCCTGCTGCTCCCACAGTTCCTCACTCCATCTCTGTCCACACCTCTGAGAACTATTTTCCCCCTTCAATCTCTGTCACCCCCTGTCCTACTTCTCCTTCCTCAACATTTTTATTTTTTAAGTCGGTGTCCTAAATGGTGAATAAAGAAATCCGACAGCGACATTGTCTACGATCACAGCCATCATGTAGATCCATCAACAAAATCACAGTTCAGTCTACAATTGTCACCCCCAACCGTCACATTAAGCTGGCCAGACATTAGACAGATTTAAGATTTCTATTCTAAAGACCACATTTAGACCCATCTGACCCATTCATTTTGTGATCTCAAATTGATTGCATGAAAAGTGGCTAAGTGGTTCTTAGATAGATTGACATTTGTCTTATGAGATATGGACACCTTCTTATGTCTTAAGTAGTGTATGGCCACCTTAAGGATCCCTTACATGGCCTTAAAAACCAAACCATGCTCTGCATCCTTCACTCCCAACTTAAAAGGATGCATTAAAAGGAGAATTTAGCTGATATAATTCCTGTCATTTTCTATCATTCCCAACTAACCATACTTGCCACTCCCACCGACAGAATTGTGGAGAAATCTTTGTTATTCTGACATTTTCTGGCAATTTCCTGGTTCCTGCAGCCCTCCTTCCTATGAGTTATGATTGGTTTTCAGGCTGCTCATTCTTGATTACTTAGAGGTCACAGGAAGGTCAGCCAATAGTTTCTTTAAAGGAACTGTAAACCTAAAAAAGAATGTTTGCCAATCGTTTCTATTATTACCAGGGAGGTGAGACCGCTTATTCTCACCTCCCTGTGAATAATAGTTTGCTCAGGGGACGCAGCGTCACTCCCTTACCTGGTGCTCCATTCGCAGGTCCTTCTGATCTGACAGCCGCGTTGCCAATACAAAAGATAGCGCGCGATCGGGAGAGCAGGACAGCGTGGCTGTCAGTTCAGAAGGACTGCGAGTGGAGTGCCAGTTAAGGTAAGTGCCGCTGTGTCCCCTGAAAACTATTATTCAAAGGGAGAGAATAAGCGTTCTCACCTCCCTGGTATAATAGAAACGATTGGCAAACACATTTTTTTTTTTTACAGTTCCTTTAAGTTATTTCTGAAAAGGACATAGAGAGGGAACTGAGCATGTGCAATACCTAAACATGTCCAGGGCACACTCTGGTAGGAAGGCTGCAGTAGTTTCTCTCCAAAACACTGATGCTTTTAGAGGTAAAACTTCATTTATGTTTAAGTGAAGGGCTTGAATTTTTCATTATTTGTGATTGAAGTTTAACTTTAATTCAGCTCTCATAGCAATAGGAATAAGACAGCTGCCCAACTTTTGTCCCCACTTTATCACTCGTTGCCCCTTGTCTGCCCCCAGTATTGTACTGAAATATGAAATATGACTGGTGGTTACCACGTCCTGCACTGACAGTTCAGATCTGAAGAATTCAGCCAATGATGAATTGTACTTAAGTTCCTTTATGATTCACCCTCAGGGTCAATGCCAATCGACCGATGGCTATTAAAGACTTAGTGCCTGTGGGATATTAAAACCAGGCATAACAATCTTATATTCTGGAGGCAAAACACATTTTCTGCATGTAATCGCCAGCAATCATTCACATGGAGAAGAATACAGAATAATAACATCTAGAAAGGAAGCCATTTATCATGTTGGTATATGGACAAACGACAACTCACTGGAACATTGCAAGATACCCTAGTCCTAGCCTGTCATTGTTACAACACACACCAATCTCCTTGATTATTCAGTGTCACCCACATTGGAGGCGTACGCACCAGGGAATTCCTTTGTACCTCTGTCTCACAGGTTGAGCAAGGAATCCCTAATCTTATTGTTGTCGCACCCAGAGGTGTGATATCCGTGGCCTGATTAGTCTGGCGGAACGTGTACACAATATAATAAAGTGTTTCCAGACAGGCTCGCACTGTTTTTCCATATGCGGGTGCCTAATTCTGACACAGATTAATTTAAGGTACCTTCCCGTTGATAAAGTGGATCATTTTTCCAGAGTGAAAAAAAAAAAATCAATAACCCCACCAACTCCCCTCCCTGCAGCTATAACACTAACCCATTAGCGGATGTACGCAACACATTCCCTGCTTCTCATCATGGGTCATGTTGTCCATTTATTGCCCTTTCTACTCTGCCAAACTCTGTCTGCATTAAATACTTGGTCTTATTCATCTGCCTTAACCCACTAATAACACAGAAGGATAAAATAACGCTAGGGCGCGCCAGCTGTGGTCAGAAGAGTCTGATCCCAGGCAGAAAATAGTCTATAACTTAGTAGTACACTGCTTTCAGCCAATCAGATTTTTGCATACATAATCTTTACTGCTGTCGACTGATCAAAGGTAATTGGTAATTGGCTGTAATTAATTACTATGTATTTGGGGGGCGAATTTCAGCTGTTTAATAATAAATACTCCTTCCTTGTTAAGGCTGTGTACACTTTTTTTGGTCGCAATCTAACAATAGTGCAGTGTACCGGTCGAAACGAAGGGCGATCAGACATGTCTGAGAACCATGGCAATCACAATTTGCTCGGTCGCGTACTTTTGCCACAACCAACAGTCCTTCGTCTTGGCCACCAGTCGCAAGTGGCGAATGGTCAGTTGGGAAAAGGATCCTATGGTGTGTACCCAGCGAGATAGTAAAGCTGTAGGATGTGATCCTGCTGACTGACCCATTTACCCAACAATTGCACTTGTATGGCCTGCTCGTTTGGGCATCGTAGGGGATCTATTCGGCAGATTAGCGAAAGCCACCTTACCAAGCAGCCATACACATGCAATAGTCATGCAAGATGGCCGTTTGTGCTGTCGTGTCACCAGCCAACGCACATTGCAATGGCAGAAATGGGCAAAATGTGCTGTAAATTGAAATAGTTTGGGCAGGTTGGGGTTAGAGTAAGAATGCTTAAGGATTTTACTTTGGAGGGAAATACCCCACCCCTTTTGCAGCCTGTAAGGGTAATTAACCATGGGTTCACACTAGTGGCCTACTACTAATTTAAACCCATTACTTACATGCCATTCCTTTGGGTACAGTACTCTTGTTTGCTTTCTAGATATGAGCTCCACACAAGCTTCCATACACTATACCTTATAATTACTGTGCTACTCACTTAATTTTACTTGTATATCACAAACACTATTTGTATACTGATGATACAGTTGCCAATCTCCAATAACTTACCAGAAGGCAATAGTTCCAAACATTGTGCCATCTGTAACTGGATCAGGGAAGACACCAGAGGGCAGTGGCAAACAAAGCTTCTTCTTCATCAAACGAACCTCTAGTACACCACAGTAATTTCAATGCCTGAAACACAAAGAGCCACTTCCAATTACTTAGAATGGGAAATATACTGCCAATGGCAGGAAGGAGCACTGACCACACCATATGTACAGTATATGCTCAAGCTCCCACTGACATGTAAGCACAAAATACCTGCCTGTCAATGACCCAACACTACAGAAGCTGCTGGAGGTGGCATTGTCATAACAGTTCACTCATATAAAGATAATCAGACACACACATGCATTGGTGACCAATTTGATTTTAAAGGGCAACACTTAATAACGAAGACAGAGTACCTTGACAATAGCATAATCTGTGTCTTCTGTAGGTCTGCTGAAAATATCTCCTACTTAACATGGTTTATGTGCTTTACTTCCCACAATTACAGTTTCACAAAGTTTGGTCTCGATTTTTTATGATTCTTTGCACATGTCCAGTCATGAGCTATTGCATACCCCCCAACTGTATCAGTTTTCCAGGACCGACCTGGTTTCAAGGTCTGCCCGGAGTCTCAGTAGTCTAGAAAGTCCTGCGATGGGCAGGTGTGGGGCATTCCGGGGGCATGGTCATGACATTTAGAGGCGGTTGCTGTGATGTTTGGGGTGTCCTCGGGTGTGGAACCAATGAAGTAATTGCTCCTGCCCCCTGTCCTGGACCCGCTGCCTCCTCTGCACATGCTCAAGCATATAAAAAGCTCTTGGAGCAGAGGGAGGAACAGATTACCTTTGTCAGACAGAACTTATTATAAATATCTTACAATACATTTAATAAACTGGGGTAAATAGCAGTTGGGGTTGTGGGCGATAACTTTCCAAGTCACCATGTTTTTTCTTTTTAAGGATGCTACATGCCCCCCTTTTGAATCAGTTTTATAATTCAGTGTTTACCATGCCAATGCGCACAGACATGCACCTCATATGGGGTTGTTTTAAAGTGTCAGTAAAGATAGGAGCAAGGTCTCATCTCACACTGATAAAAGCAGGCATTGATTGAAAACGGAAGGTAAGCATAGCTCCTTAACCTCCCGGTCTTCAAATCAATACATTAAAGGAATGGTTCACATTTGCAGTGATTATTCCTTTATACTTCCATAATTACACATCCCCTGATCCTAGGCTGTTCAGGTTTCATAAAAAGCTTGACATCTTTTGATTAACTGAACCCAACAAAGGTTGAGCTTTCAGTCTTTCTCATACACTGGAACTGTCCTTCCCTACGTCCCACTCTCCTCACCACACCCATTTAGGTTTTAAGGACCTTGCAAACCAAAGTGTATTAATCAAAATTCCAGCCATCGAGGCTAACTGCATCATTGTGCGCCCCAAATTAGCATATAATTAGATATGCTAATAGAATTTTTTAGCTCCCCCTCCTCCAGAAAGTCTGTCTCCTTTCTGCCTCCTTGCGTTCCAGGACAAAAGGACAGTCAAACTGTTTTTTTAAGAGACTGCTGTGGTCTTAAAGCTGGGTACACACAGTAACGATAAAGCCCCCGATACCGTCGGATCCGACAGTATCGGGGCTTTATCGTTATGTGTGTACTTTGTTTACGATGAGCGCGAATCCGCCGAACGATCGGGTCGGCCGAACGCTCGTTCGGGAAAGACCGAAAATTTCCATCGGCCAGCGCTTGGCTCCTCTATAGGGAGTCTAGCGTGGCCGATGAAATTTTCGGTCTTTCCCGAACGAGCGTTCGGCCGACCCGATTCGTTCGGCGAATCTTGCAGATCCTGTCTGTCATCTTCAATGATCTGTACTGTGTGTACCCAGCTTAACCAGGGAGAACTGTCTGTGTCCTAGAGCCATCTTTTAGCAGTAACTGGACATGTCCTCCAGACAGGTTTTGATAAGTAGTTCTCTTGCAAACCCGAGTGCCTTCTACTTGACTTAGCCTTTTATCTTACCTTTGATATCCCTAAAAATCCATCATCGGTGGCTTATTGTCTTACAATAAAAAAGCAGATGGACATGTTGTTCTTACTAAAAAACAGAGGCTGAATCAATGTTTTAAAGAAACCCCCCCCATAGAGACAGTTGGGCACACTGTAAGTATCAGAGAGGTGGTCTTGCTGTCCTACCATAGAGTGGGCAGAAAGGCTAACGGTACATATGAGCTCATTGTCCTACCACAGGTATAAGTGCACTCTTACAAGATGGCTGGATTTTGGTTAGGCCCGATATCACAATTCCAATTAGCACCTCTTGGTTACTATTTGGTTTCTATCTTCCCAAATCTCATGCTTACCAACACGTACATCTACCAATCAGTGGCAGAGAATTACAGGTTTAATGGTAAGTGGCTGAAGAAATGTCAAGGTACAATGACAATAAAGGCAGTGGCTAAGTCCTGAAAAATATTGCTACAACCAGGAAAGCCTGTGGCTCCATGATTTCCAACAAATCCCCATTGTCCCCATGAATATGTGCCGTGATGTGACTGGTCACAGTGTATTTGGTTGGAGTAGATTATATGAGGAAATGGCATGTGTACTCACAGAGTGTTACTGCACACTCAACTCTATACTTTATACTCTCCTAAATGTATCACTTACAATAACAATTCACTGTACATGTTTTTTATCTTAGCATTATGCAATGCATAACTGAAATGTACAGTTTCCCAGTATGATCTGAATTGTCTCTATACAATTCCCATACCTGAGGTTATTTACCCAGCCGCATCACACAGTTCTGGACCAATCTTATTGCCCACATAAGAGAATTTAAATTTGTTTAAAGTGTCATGGTTTGTTCAGATTCAAACCTCAGATTCCCAGCTGATTCTCCTGAAAGACTCAACAGCATGAAGGTTCCTTGCCCTTTCCTCATAAATGTTTCAGAGGGTGAGCCAGTTGGGTACTTAACTTTACCCATCTTTGAGCAGCAAGCAGTCCTTCCAGAGATGCACCCTAAGGAGGGAACCAGGGTCTCTGTAGGTGAGAGAAGATGGCACTGTAGGGTGGAAACAGTTCCTCTTAAAGAGGCGCCTGGACGAACAATGCAGGGTCCAGTCTTTGGCAACTTCCACCGTGGCATAAAGGGGCAGATACGGTTGGTGAACGTGGTAGAGAGAAATGTAATGGTTTCCCACACCTGGGTGCCCTCCACATCCCCGGTACAGGAGGTTTTGCAAGCTAATATGGACTTCCAACCACTTTCCTTGAAGCAGGAGACTGATACCAAGCACCAAAATGATGACCTGTCATTGTGCAAGAAGGGTTAGGCACCTTGAGGTGAATGTTGCCTCTTTTGAGCAGAGGAGATGCAACACATGGGCTATTGCATCAACAGCTATGGCTAGCTACACACCATTTTGAGAAACGGGAGATGCTTGTGAATATGTTGAGGAGAAAGAAATTTACTTCAGGATGCGATGTTCTCCAACGGAATGATGGAATACGGAACTGGCTGTTGAGATGAGCAGGGTAATACTCAGCTGGAATGGTGCCTACGTACCCCCTATTCTATTTGATGTCCTCATGAGGAGGGGATGCAATGGTTTGAGCTCCTGAAAGAGAGAAGGCAGCTTGAAGATTCTCACTCCTTTGCTTCCATGTACGTAGAGCTTGGGATGCATTCTCTAGTGACCCTTCCACACTGAAGAGGATACAAGGTTCCCTTGCTGTTTGTAAGACCCTTAAACGTTTACTGGAACTGGTGTCCCGGTAACATCTGGATCTGGAACTGGGAAACATGGGATGGGCTCTCTATCCATGACAACAGCTGTAAATTCCCTGAGAATAGAAAAAAAACAGACCGTGAGTAGAAGGCATATGTAATGACCCAGCACCAGAGTAAAGAAAGTAATAAAAAAAATAAGTCACAGGCAAAAAAAAAGGAATGCTCAATTAAAGAGAGTAAATGATGGTTAAGAACCTTACAGTGTTAAACAACAAGAGTGTTCGGTTAGATTTTTTTAGGTACATTTTGGCACTGCCAGCTTTCCTGCATTGCCCGGCCAACTCTGGGACATAAAATCTCATTTTCAATGTTTTCATATCACTATTAACTTTGTCAAAGGTTCTGAGCCTTATCTTACCCTGCTTACACCCAGAAGTCCCTTGCTCTGCTGCACAAGGCTGGGAATACAGTGTCTCATTCTCCAATAAACTAAATGTTCCCAGGAGAAGACCAATACTCAGTCCATTGCCACCACCAACTGTAGAGACACCAGCCATGTTATCAATGTCGTTTACTACTGACCGCTTCATTCTTCTCATTTGACAGATGCCTGAAGCCAGACTGTTTCAGCCTCTGGGGTCTCCTGTAGGGTGAAAGAAGGCCAATTACCAAAGTGCGCATAATCAGTGAGAATGGTCATCCTATGGATACTGTACATAGTCGGATACTGTGCTGTGGTATAAATTTTCTACACCTATTTTTGGCACATGGTTTTAAGAATTGAAGTAGAATTCACCATATAAGAGGAAATCTAGCTAACCATAAAGGTTGCATTAACCCTTTATTTGTGACTGTAATACCCTGACCCTGGATCTCTCCTTTAACTTTTTCTGAGCATTTGATTATTTGATTGCCTTTTGGTCCAGTTTTGGACCTGTTCTCCTGTTCTACTTTGTTAACAGGGCTAGAGGCAGTGTTGGGGCTTCTCAAGCTTACTCATCAGCCACTAGCCAAGTCATACAGGCTCATTTGCCTTTGTCGTGCTAAAGACTGGTTAGTGCATTTAACCTCCTTCGGATGCGCAGGTTCACTAAAGACACCTTAGCAGCGGGCACAATCTATTTAATATAGCGGTTGCGCTGATGTTTTGCGCGGATTCTAACGTCGCACATACTGGGTCGCGTAACAGGTAGCGTAGTTTGCTTTTTACCCAGAGCCGCAACTGCTATATTAATTGTCGGCGATTGTGCTCTCTTTAATCCGCCCATAGAGCTGTTGGGGGAGGATTTAAATCCTATGTAATTTACAAATTCCTGTTTGTTCTTTATAGTTTGTACACTTTGGTGTTACCCCTTTTTTTTCCACGGAGAAAGGGGTAGTGCACCCAAACATGTTGTGTGAACAGACACAGATTTTGCAGTTGTCTGCGCCTCTCTCGCTTTACCCTCCTACTTCATCTATGGTATTGAGTACCAGGTCGAAGGACTCAGGAGATATAGGTGGTTCCTGCCTACAGGCTCACAGGATTCTCTGTTTCTAAAAATTAACTAACCTCAAAGGAAGAGGGTTGCCCCTGTTTAGAAGGGAATGAGGTTTTATGACCTCATCAAACTGCGCCAAGAAATGCGCATGAGACTGCATATTACAGAATGCAAATGCCCCACACTTGTTAATCAGGTCTCCAGATTCCATATCCAGATTAAGGAAGAAAGAAGTATCTTTATCTGCCTTGTACAACTAAAAGCTTGAACCCTGAAGTGAGCACCTATCTCCATTTTATAATCATCGGTACAAACACGTACATTATAAACTTCCATATTGTATCCCAATAAATATGAAGATGAACCATCATCTCAAAGGTCTTTATAGATCATATGGATGAAAGTCCTAACAAATAAACATAGTCATGACAGATTAGCCTACTCTGGTCTTTAAAGATCACCTGAAAGCAATCAAATCAAACAAGCTGTGAAAAAGGTATTGATTTTACAGTCAATAAGAAAGTCTTTAGCAGCTAAGAAATGAAGATTCTCCATTTCATACAGTATTTTAGTGGCTGTTACATGGTGTACAATTGGTAATTCTCACCATCTCCCAGAAATTGCAACAGGGCAAGATCAATGGCCCTTCCACGCGCGAGTTCTTTTGCAGAGCGATGCCGTAACCAGTGGTGGCAAACACTTTACCACTTCCAATGGTAACCAGCTTACAGCCCTCGTCCTTTCCCTGCCATGTATTTAGCACAGCTCATCATAGATAAGGCGTCCAGCTTTCTGCAGTAATACAGAAGGTAAATCCTAATAGGCAGTAAATGCAACTCCTTGACAGTATGGGCAAACAGTCATAAGGTCACTCTGGGACTTCATCAGTCTCCCATTTTTTGGCTTACAAGAAAAGATACATTTACAAATGGAAAATATAGAACAACTAGAAAGAGAAAAGCTTATGTATTACTTTGAATTGGGCTTCAAGGCTGCCAAAGCTCTATGACTGTGAGTGTCGTGTGTGCTGCGAGGTTTAAAATAATCAACAGAAATCAGCGCAGTGTAGGCTGACACAGCTGAATGTAATAAAGAGACAGCTTTCAGAGCTGATCATGAATAATCAGTGTTGATTGCGATGTGCCGTCATTGCACAAAAATGTCTGTAAATTAGCCGATAACTGCTTAAAAGATTCTTTAGCTAGGTAATAGCACACTTCTCCAATATATCCCCGCACATTTGTACTAAAAACTCATGTCTCTAGCTCGAAAACTGTGGGAGAGATACAGTCCAAAAAACGGGTGAATAAAAGAGAAGACACAGAAAGAACAATAATTTGGCTGTAGGCAGTGGCTCCGGAGGTTAATTAATAGATTGTGGAAATTAATATATAATGAAAATGAAACGATTAATAAACTAATTGAAGTTATATCTAAGGATGTCATTTAAGTAAAAGAGTTGACACCCGTTGATGTTCCAACACTGTTGATCTATCCTATGCAACATTTTCTCTCCCAGGACACCTACTTGACCGTTTCGAGATCGCTCAGAGTTTACGCACATCATTGCATGTTTATTTTAGTTTCATTTAAATGATTGTTTTCCATTTTCTGTTCATAATCAATTTGAAAATCTGAGAAAGCACGACCCTGTATTGTTTTACTAGGACGGTAATGAAAATAAAACAGTCATTTGTCAATTTTCTTGGCTTTCAAGCCATGTGGATGGGATGGAGAGGGAAGGAGAGTCTTGGTAAAATATGAACTAGTAGAACTAAGAATCGTGGGTGAAGATGGGATATTAACAGGAAGGTTATTGGAAATAAGTTTTCAGAAGTAAAAGGGCCGACAATGAAATCTCACAATAGATACAGAATGATCTTTAAACACCTTTGTCTTGTTTTCCTAATCATGGCTGTCTTCTGCTGTATCCCATTCTCCATGAAACTATCCTTTACCTCCTTTACAAAGCGCCACTTTGCCTCTTTACACATGGTTTGGAAATATTTTCCTTGTCTAAGGACCATATTGGCCTTAAATCCTTTAATCAACCATAATTGGCCACGGAATGCTTGCTCTCCCCCTCCTGGTAAGGCACCCTAGTTTTTAATTCTCATTGGAACAAAGTGATTGAACAAAAGCACAAACATCCACAAACCAATTCTATATTTACTGCATTGGCACTAGGTTAACAGTTATTTTTTATGTGAACGTTGTCATTTTGAAAAATCAAATACAGCAAACGGTACCAGCAGTAAATGGATTCTGTAACAAGAAAGGCTGACAATACGGCCATTCCCATATATCTGTAACGACTCTTTATTAATTTCTATGACTAGGTAGCAACACCGCAGTTAAGCTGGTACACACGATTATAGATATTCGGTCCGATCGACCGATAGTTCGTGTATCGGTCGATCAGACCGAAATATCGAATCCGAATGTGCCCATGTCCGATCGCCGTTCGTCCGAATCGGATGAAAGGACGATCGGACAGGGTGAAAAACCTCGTCCGATCGTTGCGATCCTCTATGGACCGCACGATCACTCGCGGTGACTATCGGACGCGGCTGCTTTTGCCGCGACCGACAGTCCTTCCACCTGGCCGACCTTTCGAAAGTATCGAACGGTCGGCGGAGAAAAAATCGCTAGGTGTGTACCTAGCTTTAGCCAGCAGACAGTAGGTTTGAAACTAGAACAATGTACCAGGCCTAAGGCCTACACCACCCAATTTTTTGGACTGACCGACTGATATTACCATGTCGCGGTTGGCCTGAAAATTGGATGGTGTATTTGCAGGTGGCCACAACCATCCTCGTTTCCTGTTCATCTGGATTTCAGGGTGATCTTACTGGGTATAGCTTGGCTGTCCTGAAAAATTAGATGGTGTATTTGCGGTGTCCATGACTGATCTTGGTCACCTGTTCGTATGGGTCGGACAAACAAATGGCTATGTCAGAAATCCCCGGCTGATCGTGAGGTCCTGTGTACCGCATGATTGGTCCCTGCCAACCACTTGCTAGTGGCAAATGGGTCAGTCGAACACGAAAATTTGATGGTCTGTACCCAGCCGTAAGCCTTGTACACTCGTCCGAGCGTCTCGTAGACCCCCTGAGAACGACCAGGTGTCGAGGAAAGGCCATTTCAGACAATATTCGCACGTGTTTGCGTGTTGGACAACTGACTCACCGTGGATTTCAGGTCGGGCAGGTGAAATTCTGCATTGAATCCTGGGGTTGTTTTTTGTGCAACTGGATATGGCGCTCATCAGCTGTGCGGGTGTTGTGGTATCCTTAAAGAGGCCATACTAACGAACCGCTCTGTCTTGTGAATTTGTGAGGATTTGCAAATTTACACGATTCTTTGTCAAGCTCTAATTTTCTCTATATCGGTGTGAGGGTAATTGGCTCCCTCTTCTTTGCCCACAGCTGTAGTCTCCTGCGCATCACCACATCCCTTTTTTTCTCTTCTGGCCACACAATTGTAAACCAATCCAACAAATCCCATCAGACAAAGGGATTTGCTGATGTTGACAAGCACAATGGGCTAGCTTACTACAAAAGATAAGAACCACAAATGCCCCTCCTCCTCGTGGAGTCCCATCACACTTAAATTCATTAAATGTTGGCATCAATCAAGATAATGTGTCGTGTTTTCTTTAATAACACAAAATTAGTTCAAGGGCCTAGAACTAGATTTTTTGGAATTTGTTTGCTGTATCACTTTTGGTGGGCCATGTGTAAACATATCTGACCGACCCTTCCCTCACTGCAGGTATAATGGTGTTATAGCACTGGGTAACCAACGCCCTAGGGCGAGAATTTCTCATTTCCACCGTTCAGCTGCATTATGGTTATTCCCTTTTATCCATGTCTGGTTCATCTCTACTAAGATCTCTAATCAATCTTCTCGGCTTATGGTGGGTGTCGGAATGAACGGTAAAGGATTCCAATGGAATGTGTGCGTGGTGTACCATCCAGTTTTACAATGAAAATGTGACTTTACTTGTCTCATTCTATCATCGTCTTGGTTTGAAATACCACACCTGTAAATTAAAGGGCAATACGCTCAACCCCTGATTTTAGACTTGGCAAGGGGGCGTCTCCACGTAGCCTGTGTTGGAAACGAACCATGTAGCATCTGTGACATTCGGGTAGTTTGTTCGGATGTTCCTTCGGTCTGCCATTAGGTAACATTGCCAAATCGGAACGGTGGGTAGTGGGTCTTGGGGTTTCTGGAACTGCAGCCAGCGGAAAGAAGATACGAGATCAGACCCACCTACAGACTAACCTTCCCATGGGGTTTGTCACCAACCGCTATAATAATAATAACTACATGCTCCAGGCCGTGGCTACGCATCTTATTAACTACATGTGATCTTCTACTGCCCCGAACAGCTTTTATTACTGTACTTAATATTATATAACCTTTCCCGTTATAATCACTTTATCCATTTAGATGCTCTCCACTTGGCCTTTAACCTTCTATGTGTGGCCAATTCCGTAATTTCAGCGTTCATTCCAGTAGTGTCCCTCTAAAAGCCACAAGACCTGCGTCGGTCCCCATACTGAGTCAATCTCAGCCACCCTTCTGCATGCAAATAACTGTAATCAGCCGCGCCCCATCCAGCCGTTACAGATGACATCTGGCAATCTGTTCAGATCTGACAACTTACAACATGTGTTTAATGAGAGCTTAAATCACAACATAATGAGGATGTCGGGGCGTTTCCTCCCCCCCAGCAACCTGTTCTCTTCCTCTCTCCTCCTATTGTGTCTCTTTCTCTAGTTCTCCTCTAGTCAGCCTCTTACAATGAACATTATCACCTCTACTGTAATATATTATAGAGTATAACCCCCCTCCCTTCTATTTCTCTTTATAGGTTTCAGAGGACACACACTTGTGGGCACGCAGTAACGCGTATATTAACAAGGATAAGCCTTCGGTGATGCTATTTTTTATATTCCTAGCATTTTTCAGGGAATGATTACGTCATATCTAGCGCGGTTGGTAGGTCGGGTTTTCTTTTAAGCATCCAGGTGGGTTTTCAATGATGGATAGAAACAAGGGCCTAAACATTAAACCAATAAAGAATACAACAATTAAATATATTCAGTTTTCACGGTAAGCGTTGTCTTTTGAGTGTATCATGATAACAACTGATATTCTTTTCAGCCTAGAATCATCACACTTATAACACGACAACTGTGTTAACAAAGGCTGTACAACCTGATCTACTTTTCCTCACAAACAAGGTAGCCTTAGAATATAGTTTATATAGAAAACTAAAGGGTGACCCCCCCAGCCAGCCAATTAAACCAATGAAAAAATGTACTCCTGTTGGGGAGAGTGTTCTTATTGTCTGCACAACGACTGGACATATAACTAAAGTTTATAGAGTTCAGATTCCTTGTAAGGACACTGCACGGCTATGGTAGCCATATATGTATGTCCTACAGAACAGCATTTGTGCACAGAAACATCATGTTTGTAGGGCAGTGGAACGTGTCTTTGTAACCTGCATTTATGTACTGAAACATGATGTTTGTAGTGCAGTGTATCTATGTAATATTATTTTGCACAGAACCTCATATTTGTAGTGCGAAAGTGTCTCTCAGAACCGCATCTGGGCTCAGTACATCATGTTTGTAATGCAGTGAGTGTCTCTAACAGAAAACGCATTCGTGCACAGAAACATCATGTTTTGTTGGCCTCAAAGTGTCTCTACAGACAACAGTTTGTGCACAGACATCATGTTTGTATTTCATGTGTCTCTACCTAACAGCAATTGTGCACAGAACATCTGGTTGTAGTGCATGTGTCCCTCTACAGAAACACATTTGTGCACGACATCATGTTTGTAGTGCAGTGTGTCTCTACACAGAACAGCATTTGTGCACAGAACATCATGTTTGTAGTGTCCGTGTGTCTCTACAGACAGCATTTGTGCACAGAACATCATGTTTGGGTGCAGAAAGTCCTCTCTCAGAACAGCATTTGTGCACAGAACATCATGTTTGTAGTGCAGAAAGTGTCTCTACAGAACCCGCATTTGTGCACAGAACATCATGTTTGTAGTGCAGTGTGTCTCCTACGCAAACAGCATTTGTGGCACGAACATCAAATTTTGTAGTGCACTGTGTCTCTACATAACAGCATTGTGCACAGAAGAACAATCATGTTTGTAGTGCTTGGGTCCTCTACAACAGAAAGCATTTGTGCATCAGAACATCATTTTTTGTAGTGCAGTGTGTCCCTCTACAGAACAGCAATTTGTGCACAGAAACACACACACAAGAACAACCAAATCAAACTCATTTTTGTCGGTGCCGTGTGTCTCTACAGAACACAGCAGCAACAACTAGAACCACAACAAGAGCAAAACAAACAAAAATTTTTGTCACGAGAACATCATGTTTGTGTGTGCAGAAATGTCTTCTACAGAACAGCAGCATTTGTGCACAGAACATCATGTTTGTAGGGCAGAAGTGTTCTTCCGTCTAATATACATAACCGCATGTATTTGTGCACAGAACATCATGCTTGTAGTGCAAACAAAGTGAGTGTCTCTATAGAACACAGCATTTGTTTGGGCACAAACATCATGTTTGTAGTGAATGAAAGTGTTCTCTACAGAACAAGAACAAACAGCAAATTTGTGCGCACACGCCGACCCCCGTAACCCAAGCCCCCCGGGGCGACGACAGACCAATCATGCTTAAAGTGCAGTGAGCATGTCTACACACCAAAATAATTACAAACAGTGTGTTGCGAGTTGTGGTGATGGTGAACTTTTTTTAGCCCACCACTAGGCCAAATTCTATTACATATAATACATGTAACGTTCATTCCAAAGTAAATGGAGTTCACACAGCAAGAGAACACCCCGGTGAGACAACAAAGAACAGCAATTTTCTAACTACTCTAACTGTGTCAGAATGGTTTGTGGTCAGGGAGTTCTGTGTAGGGGGTCAAGTGACTGTAAACACAATTATTTGCCGTGAAATGTTTTTGTAGCACAGAATTCCCCTAAACGTTTGCTCAGTGTATTCTTTGCTGCTTTCTCCTTCCGTACCCTCACCATCACCCACCATCACACCTCAAACCAAAACACCACTCGCACTCACCATTATCACCATCATTCCCGATTTCTCCGATTTTTTCTTTCCCCTCTCTTTTCCTCTGCTTCGTTCACCCCTTCATCCACCCCCCCTCCCCCCCTCACGCTGTAGCTCCCGTCGCCTCGTTTTCCTCCTACCATCTTTCCCCTTGTTCTACCTAGGCCCCAGCTCCCGTATCTCTTCCGCGCTTTCGCCTTCTTCCTCCTTCGTCGCACCCCCTCGCATTATTGCGCCCTGCTGGGCTTCGCTTTCTTTTCCCTGGCTCTGGGGGGGGGGCGATCAACACACACACCACCAACACTCACACTCAACACTCACAACCCATCATCCAAAACACACCACTCAACACTCAAACACAACCACAACCATTCCAATCACACACACTCACCCACACCTTACCACCTTCCTTTCACCTCACATATCCAACACTGGTCAATATACCACCAACACTTGCTCTTGAATCATGAGCTGCTAGGTTTGGCTGTGTACCTGCCATAAAGATAACACCGGCAAAGAAGGGCCCAGACCCACACCACAGCAGCACACATAATCCTTACTGGTAGTGCCACGTGGGTTTGAATGGAACTGAATTAAAAAAAAAAATTAATTAAAAAACCCAGTGCCCAGAGCAGCCAACAGGGAAACTTTCCTTCCCAATAGTAACACATTTAAACTGACCCATCCTCCCGGCCTAAGGAGAGACAAAAAAAGAAAATAAATTAGTCACCCGTGATGCAACAAATTTCCTCACTTTCTTTCCCTCATCTTGCACCTGGCTCCTCGCTATTTTCCATTATTAAAAACGCATGTGATGTGGAAAAAAATCGTGTAGTTACCCAAAAACGGTACAAACAAATGTGGCAATCGATATCGCATGATGGGCATTGGAAATCGCGGAAATGTTTGTATTCCCCATAATTTTCCATGTTTTTAAAATTACGTGCGCTAAAACGCACGAAAAAACGTGTTAGTGGTGGCCTAGCCCTTATGCTTATCCCTTCTCCGTCTAGTCAACAACGCAAAAACTTGTTCTTTACATCATGCCTTTAACAGGAAGTATATATACATACACATAATCCCTTTACAATTGCATAGGAGACCCCCCCCCCCCCTTTTAACGTTTTCCATTGGTTCAACACTAGGTCTTTGTCAATTCCCCATAATCGACTGAAATACTCAAAGATAAGACGGTGACAGCAAACAAAACAGAGAGACCAAAAAACAATGACTAAGAAGAACCCTCATCATCCCAGACCGCTTGGGCTGTAGGCTCTTATAAGGGAACAGAACGAGGATAATAAATGCTGTCCCTGTACTTGTCTTGCATATAATGGAACTTGCAATGACAGAAGAACCATTGCTTTTTGGGCAGAAATTTAGATAAGTCTTCTAAAATTAAAGACTATTATAAGGTAAAGGAATTAAATAAAATAAAACTTCTCTTTGGTGCAATCTCTTTCCAATTGCCATTTGGAGACAGGACATTTTTCTTTTCCTTTTCTTCCCTTCTCCTCTCCTACCTTCCCTTCCCTCCTTGAAGGCTGGGTTATCGTAGGATCAATGTTAGGCATGCAATCATATGTAGGTTAAAAAAAAAAAGGGTGAACTAGATGGATAAATGTCTTTATTCAAAACATTCACTCTTCTATTTCTCTCTTCTACTATGTTGCTGCTAATGGGTAACGACTGTAGACACAAAGTGCATTTGGGTCGGATCATAAATGTTAGGGCTTAGGATTGGATAAATGCCCGTTTATTTATGGTTCAACCCCACTACTACTTTACTATGATAGACCTCATCCTTGAATTATATTAAAAATAAAAGCCCAGCAATTTAATGAAGGCTGAAGTCATCCAGAAACAAACGCCCTTCATTTTTTTTTGTTATTTCCTCCTTTTTTTTCCCCCTCTTCCCCCTCTTTTTTGCTCCCCCCTTTTCCTTTTTTTTTATTTTTTTTTTTTTCCCCCTTTCCCCCTCCCTCCCCCTCCCCTTCTTTTTTCCCTTCCCCTCCCCTTATTTTCTTCTGCTTTTTTTTTTTTTTTTTTCCCTATCATTTTCCCTCCTTTCTCCCCTTCCTGGGAAACCATTTTTAAAGTGAGACGCATTAGATACCAAGTCCAACCTGTTTGAGTTCATCATAAATCAAATGGATCAGAATGTAGAACCTTTCATTGAAATTATTCTAATATCAAAACAAAACAAAAAGCATACAATTGTTTCTTGGAATTAATAAAAGAAAATGAGATCATCACTTAAAGGACCCCCCCCCGCAAACAAAAAAAAAAAAAAAAAAAAGAGCCATAAGGTAAGTTTGACAAATCCTTCCTTCCTGTATGTCCCCCATTAGGCAGAATCATCTAGCCTAATCTTCACCACCCCCTGCTGAAAGTAATAGCAGACAATGTTAATTTGCGATATCGGCAAACAGGGTTAACGCGTATCTATTAATTCACACTGAAAACCTGCGCGGAATTAAGGAATACAATTTTTCACATTCACAACCCATTTCAATGTTATGCTCGGCTAATAAATGACTCCCCATACACCCCAACTAACCAAATTCTGTGTACAGTGTTTGCGTAAAAAATGAGGAACACTATGATAGAGGAAGATCTTATATCATTATATTAATACCTTCGCCGCTGATGGAAAATAAAATTTGCAAAAAGCTACTTTAGAGTAATAACCTTCCAAGGAAAAAAAAAAAAAGAAAAACAAGCTTTGTTTTGAAAGAAAATGCTTCAATCTGAACTCACCCCCACGGAAGGGCAGATTGAGGAGACAGCCCGTTGCTTCTGGTGTGACACCAGGACACTAATTCCTGTTTCCTCCATCCAAAAATCCACCCCTCCCAACAAAGGGAACGAGAAATCCACAATTCTAGCGTTCCTCGTTTATTAATTAAGAGAGGCCACATATCACAAGCAAGATGGGCACTAACGCTTAATAGACCTTATTGGGGGAAAGAAGGGAAATAGTGTATGTAAAATCTGAAAGACAAAGCGCAAACAACACAGGAGCAAGACTACTACAGTGAATTAATGGGATAAAGCAATAACCAAGTAAAGATAATTAAGGGCAATGTGTCCACTCTAAAAAAAATAAAAAAACTGGTGACTTGTCGGTTATGCTAAATTCTGGCCCCAACTGTCTGCCCCACAGAACCCCACAACTGCTGGTTTTTTCCGGGCCTTCCCCATGGGTTGGGTGTGGTTTAGATATTATTGATAGGGGTGCGGGGAAACGGGCATTTGTAAATCCCAGATTCTAATAAGTTTCTTTCTTACTCTTTTTGGGCAACAAAGGTATCTGTGTTTCCTCCGCCTTAAATGAGGTTCAAAACCAACCAGAGCCAACAGGCCTCAGCCAATTTAAACCAATTAGTTACACCCCCATCCAATCAGAAAGAGAGAGAAAAAAAAAAAACCCTTTCCTTTGTCTCCTACCAGCCCCCGCTCCACAGGTAACAGTGTTTTTTAAACACAAGTATTTGTTTAAGTAATCCAGTGCTTTGAGTTTACTAAAACAATTCCTACCACCTTATTCAAGCAGTAAGTAGTAAAAAAATAAAAATACACTAGTGATTAATTACTTACACAGGCACCCTCCTAGAAATAAATAGTGTTAGGTTAGTACATTTACTAGGCTGCAACCACAGTTAATAAACGCTTTAGTTTTTTAACGCTGTCAATTCTCTTAAAAACAGAAAAATCTCTTTAAAACAGGAAATCGCTCAGAGCTAATCGCTCATGGGACAGGCCTTAAATGAGGTTCAAAACCCTTAAATGAGGTTAGGAGGTGACAGTGTAACCAGTTGGAAGATTAGTTACTATCAGTGAGATACAAGGCAGGTCCTTTCACTGCTTTCCTTCTCCCTACATTAGGAAGTGACCGTGTAACCAGTTGGAAGATTAGTTACTATCAGTGAGATACAAGGCAGGTCCATTCACTGCTTTCCTTCTCCCTACATTAGGAGGTGACAGTGTAACCAGTTGGAAGATTAGTTACTATCAGTGAGATATAAGGCAGGTCCATTCACTGCTTTCCTTTTCCTTACATTAGGAGGTGACAGTTTAACCAGTTGGAAGATTAGTTACTATCAGTGAGATACAAGGCAGGTCCTTTCACTGCTTTCCTTCTCCCTACATTAGGAGGTGACCGTGTAACCAGTTGGAAGATTACTTTTGTTTGTTTTTCGGATCAGTCCCTTGGCCGGTCCAGACATTACCTGTTGTTACATTTTACCCCTCTGCTTTTTCTTGGCTGTCTACCCAGATTTAGGAGATACATTCAGGGAGATTCAATAAAAGTTCTTATCATTAAAAATGGGGCTAATTTTGCCCCAACCAATCAGATGTAAGCTTTCAAATGTTAAATAATATTTGATTGGTTGGGACAAAATTAGCACCATTTATAACAATAAGAACTTTTATTGAATCTCCCTGACAGTGTCTCTGCTATTACCGCAGTAAGCAATTCATTTTATAGTAAAAACTGGGGACTTCAGGCAGGCCACACCTATATGTTCTGATACCCTAGGTCATGGCCTTATGGGAAATCCGGCCTTGGAAAGACACGATTCTTTGGAGAGCTTGCCTTTGCATTGGCTACTTTGCAGATTGCGGAAGAGGACCGGAACGTCAAAGGAAATACTGTTAGGTAAAGTACCAGGGGTCCTCACCCTGGCTACTATGCAGCTATGGAAGAAGAGGAGTGGGGGGGGAGGCGATTATAATTGTCCTTTAAAGAATATGAGGAGGTTCCAATCTCTCTGTGCAGCTACAGCTGTAGAACTTCATACCCCGTGTAATGACATTGACGTACACATTGTTCACCGTTTCCTGTAAAGATATCAATGTTTTTCTATATTTTCTAGGCTGTGTTCACTGTATTACTCGGTCCATTTACTTTCTTCAATGTGCAGAAGACAAAATACCTACAGATCCTGACCTCCCTCATGAGGTGGATTGGTAAGTGTACGCTGGTGACACTTGGGGGGCGGAATTTAGAAACCTTTGTAATCATAACACAGCCTTGTAAATAAGGATGTACTTTATTATGTGACATATATACTGCTGGTTTCTTTTAAATCCGCAAACCTCTCCAAACCCGCTCACATCACTGTGCATGCTTTCCCTTCACACGCGCGCACCTCCGAACCCCCAGGGTAGGTCCGCCACTTCACGTCATTCGCTTGAGATGATGGCCCTGGCGTCCGTGCATGTTGCCAACCTTCGGTTAGTATATAGGATATGGCATTTTAATTTAAAAGTAACCAGCAGTACATGTCAAATAATAAATAACAAAATGATTATTTTACGCTTTGTGCCTTTAACGATAACGAAGTTTTATAAATGCCGCCCATGGGGTGCTTGGTGCTTTCTATGGCTCTCAAGCCTCCAGCAGGGTCACCATAAACCAGGAGACCTGCTCACTGGGGTATTTATACTTCTCTGTTCCCTTAAGTGTCTTTACCCTTTAGCACCAAACAAAGCCGATGTGTCATTGACCGATTTCTCCCAATAGAATAGGGTCCTTTTCCTTGTGGTTTGTCACATTTCAAACCCCCCAAATTTAATTAATGAGCTCCATGCTCTTTCTTCTCCCAGGGTGATGACTTGTTGATAGTCTCTCTCCGATTCCTTTCCTCACCTATATTAATCTATTCTTTGGCATCTTGTCAGCATTCAGACCCTGCAGGCTGAAAGAAGATTAAAATCTGAAGCCAGCATCCACTTCATAAAAAAGGATATAATGGGGCTGGCAAACGTACAAAGAATGGCAGCAGAATAAATAAAGGGGATGTAGGAAAAGAACTATTGTGGTTATTTCCCTAGGTTTAAAAATACATTATAGGGGATGTCCACCCATAATAACATTTTAATATGTTATTCAGGCCCCCCAATACCCCAGTTCCGTTTTGCTTTAAAGTTAAAATAATGTTCCCAGAGCGAGAAATTCTACTAAAAGCACCACAATCCAACGCCAGGGCTCCCTGCAACTTCCTGGTAAGGAAATTAGTCTCGGCCAATGGCTGACTGCCATTACCAGACTTGCCTCCTTTGCTGCTTCTCCTAAACGGAAAAGGCACGTAGCAGTAGCAATGGAGAACGGCACAATCGGTGAATCATGGAGCTTGTAAGTATAATTTCTCGCTCTGGGAACATTTTTAAACTTTTAAGCAAAATGGAACTGGGGTTTTGGGGGGCCCTTAACTTATTAAAATGTTTGAATTGAACCTTAATACGCCAGGTTGGCTGATCAGATTTCCTGATATTCGAACAGATTTCAATGGATTCCAGTTACTAACATATTAACAAACATGGGGTCTTGCTGGATAATCTGTAAAGAATCTATTCCTGTGTGTGGTTTTGCAATCCTTTGCATGATTTTACACGATTTTATAAAATAAGCTGATCACAATCGTTCTAGCAGCACCTAAATGTATATGATGAACGACCCAGTGGGTGCTGAAGTTGCTCACCACCTGTGTAAAATACTATAAAATAATTGCTCCACTAAGTGGGATCTCACATTGTCATGGATATCATCCTGCTGCCATGATAGAGGTGGGGGGGAGGCTTTGGTTCCTCTACAGGGCCAGGAATTTGACATCCTTTGGCATGGAGAATAATCCTAATGTCCACCCTGTATCTTGTAGTGTGTGAGTTTATGGAGGGAGGGTTCTGTCCTTGCAATGCAGCTGGGGGAGAAGGTTGAGATGTCACAGGCCTTTTTTCCTTTGTGATTTATGGCCCAAGTAATGAGTTTTCATAGCTTTACTGCCACTTTGTTCTCTACACAGACAGAGCCATAAATCTTGGAGTCAAGCATTTAACTCTTGCTCTCCCCTGTGTGATTAAATGTATTGAGGATTAAGCAGGGGAAGTGCACGGATGTTTCAGTAAAAAGTGGTTTAACCTGATGGGAAAATATAAACTGATTTTGTGTTCTAGTAAAACGTTTTTTTTTCTTCTACGTTTTAGCTTTTATCATCATGATTGTGCTTGCTCTAGTCCGCATTGCAGAAGGCAAAGGAGATGGTCACCCACCACTGGCAGAAGTGTCAGGAATCCGAAACCTTTTTGGGGTCTGTGTTTACTCGTTTATGTGCCAGCATTCCCTGCCTTCTCTGCTCACCCCTGTGTCCAAAAAGAAACATCTGACCGGGCTGGTGCTACTAGACTACATCCTGGTCCTGTCATTCTACAGCCTTCTGTGCTTCACAGCCATCTTCTGTTTCAGCTCAGGGGCCTTGATGGATATGTACACGTTAAATTTCAGTGGTTGTAATTCCTTTGTGCCCCAGGTTATTGGCTACTTCCTTGGACTCTTCCCCGTTTTCACAATCAGCACCAACTTCCCGATCATTGCTGTAACGCTACGTAACAATTGGAAAACTCTTTTCCACCGGGAAGGTGGGACATACCCATGGCTTGTTGACCGTATAGTGTTTCCCCTCATTACCTTGGTACCTCCGATCATTGTGGCTTTTTGCACCAACCACTTGGAAGTCCTGGTGAGTATCACCGGTGCATACGCAGGAAATGGCATTCAGTATGTAATCCCAGCATTCCTAGTGTTCTGCAGCCGGAAGGACACCGCTCTGGTTTATGGACCAGGACTTGCCAATAAGCATCTCTCTCCTTTCCGGCAATCTGGTTGGGTTTGGTTTGTGCTTTGCTGGGCTGTGACTTGTTTTATTTATGTCACAGCCAATATCATCCTTACAGATGTGTCACTGTAAACAAAAGACAATGATTCCCTGTATAAACAAGGCTTTGACCTGTGCTGGACACAGACAATGCTCTTTAAATGACAGTGACATATTATGCTATAATTTAAGATTTATCAAACACCCGGAGAGCTCAGTATCTCAGCTGTCCGTCTAGTGCCGCCTACCTCTCTGTGCCTTCCTTTTCACATAGCACCACTTTGGGTGCCCCAGCTTCCAATGCTGCCTGTCTGATATAGATGACAGTCACTACTTAGGGGGGAGGTGATGTTCTTCCAAAAGGATTCACAATCTCTGCCAGATACAGATTGTGTTGATGGGGTGGGTAAAATATAGAATTCCCTTGGAAGCCACCTAATTAATGAACCGCCCCCATACAACAATAATTGAAGGGGCATTAAATTCCTTGGTTCAGCGGTATTGTGGAAAAACAATGGACCAAATTTATAAAAACTGCTTATTATTGTAGAAGTACGGTTGTGTGCCGTACAATACCATGTGGTAGTATACTACCGCAATGGCATTGTATGGATGGTCATAATTTTACAACTGTGATCGTAAATTTGCATTTATGACCATTATACCGTGCCTTTATAAATACGCCACCATGTAGCAATCCAACAGCCGCTCCATTGGACTATGTACATGGAGTTGGAACGGTTTGATTAATTAGCAGATTCTCTGTTACAGTGATGTCACCAGTACCTCCTACAACATAATCTTTACTTGCTATTGGGAGACTAACATGATGTCATCTCTTCAACTCCCAGTGTCGTCCTACAGAATTCTAATTTTTTTGTAAAACCGATACATTGGGGGAAAATGAAGGTTAATGATAGGACCAGTCAAATCAATAGGAATACCCTCCTGAGAACTGGAGTACCAGTCAAAGAGCAGCTTGTGTGATGATGAATAGGCGTCATTACAAATCCAATAAGGAAATTCTGGGCAGTGCGATAGGAACACATTTTAGAAACATGGTAAAATATGATGAGATGAACTAGCACACACAGAACCTTTAAATATATGGACCCATATATATACACTGCCCTGTTCGCAGTGTGTAAATGTTAAGAACATCATTAAAAATGACGCCTGTTTGCACCCCAATATAACCTTAAGGGATTTTGTTATTTTTAGATTTATTATCTTACAATGACAGCGAGGACTGGGTTACTTGGAGCAAAGCAGCAGGATGGTCAGGGGAGAATAACGAGATCATAACTCTTGTAAATGGGCAGAAAGAACTAGCAGGGAAAAGGGGAAATACTAGCACAACCATCCAATAGAAAATCCCACATGCTTTGTCTATAGGTTACCAAAGAGGATTTGTATTTATGGTGCTGGAAATGTTTAATACAAAGTTATAGTCCGTCTGATGGGAGTAGGATTTATTTCAATTGTGGTGTTTGGATAATTATCTTATGTCCATTGACCTTCCCTAAAAGGATGTTTGTTTTAAATGGACTTTAACAAATATTTATTGTGATCAGACCCGACTTTGTGCTTGAATGGACTTTGGAAAGGGGAAGAGGCTGTTCTACTGCATTATACATCACTAAACTCCTGGTACAGTACAGTGGTGTTTGCCATACTGCCAGGGGAATGGGACAAGCACTACAGGTCATGTTTGACCCAGCTTGAGCATGGCAGTGTATGGATGTTGGTAAATACCCTTTCCACTACGGTAGCCTTGAATTTTACCGATGGGCATTTGTGCAGGAGATCTAAACAAATTGGGCCATATTTCTAAACCCGCGGTATCGCTTTTTAGCGGATTAGTTAATTTACGATCGCGGTCGTAATGGTCGTTAGTTAACGAACGTTTGATCGTAGAATACTGTGCGGTAGTAAACTACTGCAATGGTATTCTATTGGGATCGGAAATCTACAATTTTATCGTAAATTTACGATTGTTAAACTGATCGTTAATCTCTGTTCAGTTTAACGGTTGTAAATTTACGACACCGATCGTTAAAGTCGCGGTATCGCTAAAAAGAGATACCGCGGCTTTATAAATATGACCCATTGTGTCTTTTGTTCATAACAGAAAGTGTCCATGTTTCACTGTACTGCGGTTAAAGGGGCACATCTTTGGGATTTGGGGGTTTGCACTTTGCACATGGAATAAAATCTGAAGACATTTTCTGTGATTCTGGTTGTGTATTTCCTCTTTACACAGTGTTAAGCACCCTGTCCTCCCTCCTACTCACAGCACGTGCCAAGAACGAGCTGATTACAGATGCTGTTGGCCCTGATTAGATTCCTTTACCCCCCCCCCCTTCATCTGTAAAGGTGATTTATGAGTATATTATTTTCAGAGCTGATGAATTCTTTACATGGAGCAGCAAGGCCTGCTGTGCTACTGACTGTAAACACTGTACACACAATGTATGTGTGAGCGTGCATCTCCTGTTGCATTTTGCAGTTGGTTTTTTATTAAATAGCTCTCTTCCTCACAACTAATCAACCTCTTTTTTTTTTTTTTTTTAATAAAACAAAAGGTTCTAAATAAAATATTAGGCAATGCCTTTCAATTTACATAATGTAATCAATGAAGGTTGAACCTTGATCCCATCAGAGGGATTATGGTCCTTAACGATAGGGATCCGCTGCTGGTGTGGGGCGACCGACATCGTTTATTCGTCCGGATTGGACACGCAGGAAAATTCAGATCGACCGTGCGGTTCCCTATGGGAACGCACGATCGATCGTTTGCAAAAACAGCCGCGGCCGAATTGCCGTGACCAACGGACATCGCTCGCTCGGGACAAATAGTCTGGCTGTGTGTACCCAGCCTAAGACACGAACATTGTTTCAAGGTTCCCTACAGATAAAAAGGTTGAGAATCCAATGGAACTTTTCCATTCGGACCGATAGGTTGCGATGCCGATGGGGAGTTTGTCAGGTTGAGAATCCAATGGAACTTTTCCATTCGGACCGATAGGTTGCGATGCCGATGGGGAGTTTGTCGGCTTTACAACCTATCCACCTTTAGGCTTTATGCAGATGCAAAACAGGTCATGACTGTATGGAAAATGAACCCCCTCTGACAGTGTGATCACAACACATGGAATAGCTATTGGTACATCCTGGCTAGGTCATCATTTCACAATTAAAAAAAACAAACATGTCACCTATGGGGATACTGCGTGATAGGGAAATACGATATACCTCTCAGTAAAGACAACATTGATATCACACATTTATAAATATGTTCCCCATATTCCCCACTTCTAGTCACACTTTAATAACAGTATACATATAGCTTATTTTGTCCATAAACATCCCTTTCTCTGATCCTTTGTACATATACAATGAGTACTTCACTGTTAGATCTGCACAGAATGATGCAGAACTACACAATATCTTTACCACTAGATGGCATCTGGTTCTGCTGAGTTATGGAGAATGGCTCTACTAAAGAATGATGATTACTAGAACTGAATTCACTTCAACGGTCTGTTAAAGTCAATACAAAAGAAACCGTACAACAGTGGTCAATTGAAGGCAAGGGTCTTCACTCTGTAGTTAAAGGGACCACTCTTTATAACACCATATCCCATCAATGAGAGGGTGTGTAGTGCAATTTAAAGGACAAATCCACCCTCATAAGAACATTTTTTTAGAAAGAATGGCCCTTTAAAATATGTTGATATATCATAGTTTGTCCTATGAATTCATTACTGTATGCCTGCTATGCTTCTCGATGCCTCATGGAAACAGCAATTTAGAAACCTGTACTGAGCCTGGGCATGCTCAGAAGAGACAGACAGGGGATTAACATTCAGTCATTGGCTGTGATGTCATCTGTCAAATCCATAACTGACAGTTGCTAACTGGAAGAACCAGGAAGCAGAAACGGGAAACAGGACATTGTGCAGGATTTCAGGTTAGACTTAGATATTTCAGATTTAAAACTATTACTGGGGGGTGACTTATCTGTATGTACGTTTTCATTTTGGGGATGGACTTGCCCTTTAATGCTTGTTACGAGTTCTGGGCAATGCTGATATTCCTAGCACAGATGGCCTGAGCCAGTGGTACTTCAACAGAGATTAAGCTTGGCTGTAGCCTCCTCACCTGCCAGTGACCTGTCACAGTCTGTCGGAATGAAGAGATGGGATTGTGCCAAAATCTGACTTCCAGAGTGGCTTTATAAAGACCTGCTCTAGCCTTGTAATTCCCACGATAAGGCTATTCCACCGAACTTACCATGTTAATAGCTCACAGAGGGACAGCGCGTTGCAGATTCTGACTCGGATCTTCATGGCCACAGGTGTTCAGAGGATCAGCAGGAAGCTGATAACATCCTGAGGAAGCCCCATTCCTCTTCATAAGTGTCTCTGTGACAGGGACTCACAGACAGATCCCTGCTGCTCCCACAGTTCCTCACTCCATCTCTGTCACACACACTCTGAGAACTATTTTCATCCCCCGTTCAATCTCTGTCACCACCTGTCCTACTTCTCCTTCCTCAACATTTTTATTTTTTAAGTCGGTGTCCTAAATGGTGATATAAAGAAATCCGACAGCGACATTGTCTACGATCACAGCCATCAGTGTGGGAGATCCATCAACAAAATCACAGTTCAGTCTACAATTGTCACCCACCAACCGTCACATTAAAGCTGGCCAGACATTAGACAGATTTAAGATTTCTAATGTCTAAAGACCACATTTAGACCCATCTGACCCATTCATTTTGTGATCTCAAATTGATTGCATGAAAAGTGCTAAGTGGTTCTTAGATAGATTGGACATTTGTCTTATGAGAGATTGGACACCTGTCTTATGTCTTAAGTAGTGTATGGCCACCTTAAGGATCCCCTTACATGGCCTTAAAAACCAAACCATGCTCTGCATCCTTCACTTCCAACACTTAAAAGGATGCATTAAAAGGAGAATTTAGCTGATATAATTCCTGTCATTTTCTATCATTCCCAACTAACCAATACTTGCCACTCCCACCTCGACAGAATTGTGGAGAAATCATTTGTTATTCTGACATTTTCTGGCAATTTCCTGGTTCCTGCAGCCCCTCCTTCCTATGAGTTATGATTGGTTTTCAGGCTGCTCAGTCTTGATTACTTAGAGGTCACAGGAAGGTCAGCCAATAGTTTCTTTAAAGGAACTGTAAACCTAAAAAAAAGAAGTGTTTGCCAATCGTTTCTATTATTACCAGGGAGGTGAGAACGCTTATTCTCACCTCCCTGTGAATAATAGTTTGCTCAGGGGACGCAGCGTCACTCACCTTACCTGGTGCTCCATTCGCAGGTCCTTCTGATCTGACAGCCGCGTTGCCAATACAAAAGATAGGCGCGCGATCGGGAGAGCAGGACAGCGTGGCTGTCAGTTCAGAAGGACCTGCGAGTGGAGTGCCAGTTAAGGTAAGTGCCGCTGTGTCCCCTGAGAAAACTATTATTCAAAGGGAGGTGAGAATAAGCGTTCTCACCTCCCTGGTAATAATAGAAACGATTGGCAAACACATTTTTTTTTTTTACAGTTCCTTTAAGTTATTTCTGAAAAGGACATAGAGAGGGAACTGAGCATGTGCAATACCATAAACATGTCCAGGGCACACTCTGGTAGGAAGGCTGCAGGTAGTTTCTCCAAAACACTGATGCTTTTAGAGGTAAAATATTCAGTTATGTTTAAGTGAAGGGCTTGAATTTTTCATTATTTGTGAATTGAAGTTTAACTTTAATTCAGCTCTCATAGCAATAGGAATAAGACAGCTGCCCAACTTTTGTCCCTCACTTTATCACTCGTTGCCCCTTGTCTGCCCCCAGTATTGTACTGAAATATGAAATATGACCTGGGTTGGATGACACGTCCTGCACTGACAGTTCAGATCTGAAGAATTCAGCCAATGAGGAATTGTACTTAAGTTCCTCTTTATGATTCACCCTCAGGGTCAATGCCAATCGACCGATGGCTATTAAAGACTTAGTGACTGATGGGATATTAAAACTCAGGCAATAACAATCTTATATTCTGGAGGCAAAACACATTTTCTGCATGTACATCGCCAGCATCATTCACATGGAGAAGAATACAGAATAATAATCATCTAGAAAGGAAGCCATTTATCATGTTGGTATATGGACAAACGTAAAAACTCACTGGAACATTGCAATGATACACTCCTAGTCCTAGCCCTGTCATTGTTACACACACACACAATTCTCCTTGATTAGTCAGTGTCACACACATTGTGAGGCGTACGAAACAAGGGATTCCTTTGTACCTCTGTCTCACAGGTTGAGGCAAGGAATCCCTAATCTTATTGTTGTCGCACCCAGAGGTGTGATATCCGTGGCCTGATTAGTCTGGGCGGAACGTGTACACAATATAATAGAAAGTGTTTCAGACAGGCTCGCACTGTTTCCATATGGCAGGGTGCCTAATTCTGACAGATTAATTTAAGGTGACCTTCCCGTTGATAAAGTGAATATCATTTTCACAGAGTGAAAAAAAAAAAAATCAATAAACCCCAGCAACTTCCCCTCCCTGCAGCTATAACACTAACTCCATTAGCGGCTGTACGCAACACATTCCCTGCTTCTCATCATGGGTGTCATGTTGTCCATTTTTGCCCTTTTCTACTCCTGCCAAACTCTGTCTGCATTAAATACTTGGTCTTGTATTCATCTGCCCTTAACCCACTAAATACACAGAAGGGATAAATAACGCTAGGCGCGCCAGCTGTGTCAGAACGAGTCTGATCCCAGGCAGAAAAATAGTCTATAACGTAGTAGTAACTGCTTTCAGCCAATCAGAATTTTGCATACATTAATCTTTACTGCTGTCGACTGATCAAAGGGAATTGGTAATTGGCTGTAATTAATTACTAATGTATTTGGCGAATTTTCAGCTGTTTTAATAAATACCTCTTCCTTGTTTAAGGCTGTGTACACTTTTTTTGGTCCAATCTAACAATAGTGCAGTGTACCGGTCGAAACGAAGGGGCGATCAGACATGTCTGAGAACCATGGCAATCACAATTTGCTCGGTCGCGGCTACTTTTGCCACAACCAACAGTCCTTCGTCTTGGCCAACCAGTCGCAAGTGGCGAATGGTCAGTTGGGAAGAAGGATCCTATGGTGTGTACCCAGCTAGAGAGTAAAGCTGTAGGATGTGATCCTGCTGACTGACCAATTTACCCAACAATTGCACTTGTATGGCCGCTCGGTTGGGCATCGTAGGGGATCTATCTCGGCAGATTAGCGAAAGCCACCTTACCAAGCAGCCATACACATGCAATAGTCAGTCAAGATGGCCGTTTGTCTGTCGTTCACCAGCCAACGCACATTGCACATGGCAGAATGGGCAAAATGTTGCTAATTGAATAGTTTTGGGCAGGTTGGGGTTAGAGTAAGAATGCTTAAAGGATTTGCTACTTTGGAAGGAAGATAACCCCACCCCCTTTTGCAGCCTGTAAGGGGTAATTAACCATGGGTTCACACTAGTGGCCTACTACTAATTTAAACCCATTACTTACATGCCATTCTCTTTGGGTACAGTACTCTTGTTTGCTTTCTAGATATGAGCTCCAGACAAGCTTCCATACACTATACCTTATAATTACTGTGCTACTCACTTAATTTTACTTGTATAATCACAAACACTATTTGTATACTGATGATACAGTTGCCAATTCCAATAAACTTTACCAGAAGGCAATTAGTTCCAAACATTGTGCCATCTGTAACTGGATCAGGGAAAGACACCAGAGGGCAGTGGCAAACAAAGCTTCTTCATCAAACGAACCTCTAGTACAACCACAGTAATTTCAATGGCCTGAAACACAAAGAGCCACTTCCAATTACTTAGAATGGGAAATATACTGCCAATGGCAGGAAGGGAGCACTGACACCACCATATGGTACAGTATAATGCTCTAAGCTCCCACTGACATGTAAGCACAAAATACCTGGCATGTCAATGACCCAACACTATACAAGAAGCTGCTGGAGGTGGCATTGTCAGAACAGTTCACTCATATAAAGATAAATCAGACACACACATGCATTGGTGACCAATTTGATTTTAAAGGGCAACACTTAATCAGAAGACAGAGTACCTTGACAAATAGCAATAATCTGTGTCTCATGTAGGTGCTGGAAAATATACTCTACTTAACATGGTTTATGTGCTTTACTTCCCACAATTACAGTTTCACAAAGTTTGGTCTCTGATTTTTATGATCTTTGCACATGTCCAGTCATGAGCTATTGCATACCCCCCAACTGTATCAGTTTCTCCAGGACCGACCTGGTTTCAAGGGTCTGCCCCGGAGTCTCAGTAGTCTAAGCAAAGTCCTGCGATGGGCAGGGTGTGGGCATTCCGGGGGCATGGTCATGACATTTAGAGGCGTGGCTGTGATGTTTGGGGGTGTCCGGGTGTGGAACCAATGAAGTAATTGCTCCGCCCCCTGTCCTGGACCCGCTGCCTCCTCTGCACATGCTCAAGCATATAAAAAGCTCTTGGAGCAGAGGGAGGAGACAGATACCTTTGTCAGACAGAACTTATTATTAAATATCTTACAAATACATTTAATAAACTGGGGTAAATAGCAGTTGGGGTTGTGGGCAGATAACTTTCAAGTCACCATGTTTTTTCTTTTAAGGATGGACATGCCCCCCTTTTGAATCAGTTTTATAATTCAGTGTTACCATGCCAATGCGCACAGACAATGCACCTCATATGGGGTTGTTTTAAAGTGTCAGTAAAGATAGGAGCAAGGTCTCATCTCACACTGAATAAAAGCAGGCATTGATTGAAGAACGGAAGGTAAGGCATAGCTCCTTAACCTCCCGGTCTTCAATCAATACATTAAAGGAATGGTTCACATTTGCAGTGAATTATTCCTTTAATACTTCCATAATTACACATCCCCTGATCCTAGGCTGTTCCAGGTTTCATAAAAAGCTTGAACATCTCTGATTAACTGAACCCCAACAAAGGTTGGAGCTTTCAGTCTTTCTTCATACACTGGAACTGTTCCTTCCCTACGTCCCACTCTCCTCACACACCCATTTATGGTTTTAAGGACCTTGCAAACCAAAGTAAGTATTAATCAAAATTCCAGCCATCGAGGCTACTGCATCATGTGCGCCCCAAATTAGCATATAAATTAGATATGCTAATAGAATTTTTAGCTCCCCCTCCTCCAGAAAGTCTGTCTCCTTTCTGCCTCCTTGCGTTCCAGGACAAAAGGACAGTCAAACTGTTTTTTAAGAGACTGCTGTGGTCTTAAAGCTGGGTACACACAGTAACGATCGAGCATTCTCCCTATGAACATCATAGGGAGAATGCTCGGGACTGTGGGTATCCATTGGCCGAGCTAGACTACTCTATAGGGAGTCTAGCGTGGCCGATGGAAATTTTCGGTCTTTCCCGAACGAGCGTTCGGCCGACCCGATCGTTCGGCAGCCACACGCTCGTTCAGAAATGAAGTTACGTACATAACGATAAAGCCCCGATACCATCGGATCCGACGGTATCGGGGCTTAATAGTTACTGTGTGTACCCAGCTTTATGCACACCCAATTCAATTTGCTTACATATTGATTCCCTCTATGATGCTGCCTTAAAAAGCCTGCCATTCTCTCTGAATAAATAAAAACTATTAGTTCAATAACTTGGCCAGACACCACTTCAGGGTTTGCTTTTTAGATATTTTGTGTGTTATAATGGGGGTTTGACCAAGCCTCTGAGATTATGTTCTCCACCCAAAGTAAGGTCATGTGCTCAGGTGAGTAAAGTACTTATAAAAAGAGAGTTCAGGTTTGTACACACGTAGGATATTCAGCAGACCTCCGAGGCACGACCGACCCCCAATCACGGCACCCACACGGAACGGCCGTTTCGGACGATAGTCGTGCCTGTTTAGTCAGGGGTCATTCGTCGATCCGAATGGCGGATTGAAAAACAATCGCATACACGCACGCAACTATTGTCCGAAATGACCGTTCGGCGAAGGTGTGAGCTGGTCTGGGCTCGGAGGTCTGCTGAATATCTTATGTGTGAACGAACCTTTATTCCCAAGGAAGCTAGCCACAGTGCAGCAAGGACTTTCAGCTCATAAAAAGCAAGTACTGATAGTTAGGTCCCAGCTGAAAAAGCAAACCTTGAAGTGGTGGCTGGGCTTAAAATAATTTGGCCAAATTATTGAACTAATTGCTTTTATTCAGAGAGGCTTTTTAAACCAGCATCATAGACTAGGCTTCTTTCTTGTATGTATACCAATTCTCACTACTGCATAATAGTTTTTGTCCAATGATAGACTTAAAGATGAGATTCAAAAAGATGTTTAAACCCCACAGGAATTTGGGTACCTTTAGATTAAGTTTTCTTTTCCCTGTGCCTACCATATATAAATATTCTGAACCACAAAATCCCTAGTCCCAATGGTAAAACTGCAGAGATACAAGAAAAATGTGTCAGTCATTCCCATATCTAATACCTAACAATATTACAGTTACAATAGGAGGTCCTGTATAGTAGCTACACTTTCACTGGCAAGCACCTGGTCCCTGATGGTTTAGCTTTTAATATGATGAGCAATTGGTTGGAACAAAACATTATCCTTACCACTTATTCACTGACAGGTTGCCAGTCAGTATGTTGGTCAGGTGTCAAAATCAGGTAAGAATCTGTCCATGTGTAGTAGAATTCCCCATGTCTTTCTGTTTCATTTGCATTTATTACTCTGTACTTCTCTGGTTTCCAGATACAAAGACAAATACTTTATTTTCCAGAAATACATTTTTTGTAATATATTTTTAATGTCAGATGATGAACCAACAGCCTGCTCTGGTTGAGGTCAGTCAGAGTCTCTTAGCAGTAAAAAAAAAAAAAAAAAAAGATGTACAGAAGGTCCTTTGTACATTACCAAAGCCCATAGAACTTCAGAATTAATAGTAAAAGAACCCTGATCCAACAGTTCCCCATTTCACAGGAACACCCGAGGAGAGGCATCAGCCATACTTAATATTTATATAGAGAATCTAAAAGTATATAAATAAAAACCAAATGCAATAACCTTAAACGCTTTCAATGCGTTTGCAGGGTTTCTGTTTAATACTTACATTGTAGATGAACTTTACAAATAAGTATGTCCATCTAGAAACACACTAATCCATATTTATACAAAAGAAGGCAAACAAAATCTCTAGCAGTCCAGCTGTTAAGCTTTTGAAAAGAGGAAGGATACCATCCATAAAATAAAATCGCAAATGAATGGATTTCTTGACTATTACACATTGGGTTAATAATTAAAATTGTTGCTTGGTCTGTTTTCAAAGTAAAAAGGTACAAATCATTTTTAAACTGTATATATCTTTATGAACTATTATAAAGAGATTGTGCACTTCATTCAGTCTGCTAGATTGTATTTTGCAAAAATAGAAAATGTATCTATTGCAATTATACAACTTTCAGCGAGTCTTCTTACCCGAGTCTTCATACAGGTGGCACTCAGCGTCCTGGATCACCAGTGCAAGCCTCCATACTTCAAAACCTATTACAAAAAACCCTTTTTTATCTATTAAGGTAAAAAAACACTTTTATGTACATGATACAGACAGACCTTGTTCTGACTCAATGCTCTTTGTGGCGTCAGTCCCTTCATCTGGACGTCACAAAACGTGCTGAGCGATGCTCCTTCCCTCTCCGCGTCAGAACAAGGTCTGTCAGTATAATGTATATAATAGTGTTTTTATTTCCTTCATGGATAAATGTGAAAATTTATAAAGATTACAATTAGACCCTAGTAGCTCTGGAGCCATATATAACTCACATATTTAAAATACCAAAATCTAAAACATTTATTAATAACACATACCATATAGTATAACCCCAAACACCTTGTTGTTCCTAGTACCCCTTATATATACAAATACCCAGCACTAGCCGGCAAATGCAGAACTATTGAGCTCAACAGGACTGTAGGACTGTATATACTGTCTCTGTATGGCAAAGTCCATCCAGCAGCTGTATAACAATTTAGCTGCCAAATTGAAATAAAACAAAGTTTCAATCACAAGTGAGATGAAGTGATTCAAATTCCTTTGTTAATTAGTGTAGGAGAGCCCAGCTGTCCAGCTCTCTGAAGGTAACGATGAAAAGGAGTGTGCACATCTCCTATGTTGTACTTTAAATAGTCAATGCAATAAAAAAAAATGGGCAATTGGTCAATGACTGTCCAGGCTCTTAAACAAACTCCTCTATAGGGAGTCTAGCGTGGCCGATGGAAATTTTCGGTCTTTCCCGAACGAGCGTTCGGCCGACCCGATCGTTCGGCGGATCTTGCAGATCCTGTCTGTCATCTTTCAATGATCTGTACTGTGTGTACCCAGCTTAAGCCAGGGAGAACTGTCTGTGTCCTAGAGCCATCATTTTAGCAGTAACTGGACATGTCCTCCAGACAGGTTTGATAAGTAGTTCTCTTGCAAACCCGAGTGCCTTCTACTTGACTTAGCCTTTTATCTTACCTTTGATATACCTAAAAATCCATCATCTGGTGGCTTATTGTCTTACAATAAAAAAAGCAGATGGACATGTTGTCTTACTAAAAAACAGAGGCTGAATCAATGTTTTAAAGAAACCCCCCCATAGAGAGAGCAGTTGGGCACACTGTAGTATCAGAGAGGTGGTCTTGCTGTCCTACCATAGAGTGGGCAGAAAGGCTAACGGTACATATGAGCTCATTGTCCTACCACAGGTATAAAGTGCACTCTTACAAGATGGCTGGATTTTGGTTAGGGCCCTATATTCACAATTCCAATTAGCACCTCTTGGTTACTATTTGGTTTTCTATCTTCCCAAATCTCATGCTTACCAAGCACGTACATCTACCAATCATGTGGCAGAGAATTACAGGTATTAATGGTAAGTGGCTGAAGAAATGTCAAGGTACAAATGACAATAAAGGCAGTGGCTAAGTCCTGAAAAATATTGCTACAACCAGGAAAGCCTGTGGCTCCATGATTTCCAACAAATCCCCATTGTCCCCATGAATATGTGCCAGTGATTGACTGGTCACAGTGTATTTGGTTGGAGTAGATTATATGAAGGAAATGGCATGTGTACTCACAGAGTGTTACTGCACACTCAACTCTATACTTTATACTCTCCTAAAATGTATCACTTACAATAACAATTCACTGTACATGTTTTTTATCTTAGCATTATGCAATGCATAACTGAAATGTACAGTATTCCAGTATGATCTGAATTTGTCTCTATACAATTCCCATACCTGAGGTTATTTAACCAGCCGCATCACACAGTTCTGGACCAGATCTTATTGCCACATAAGAGAATTTAAAGTTGTTTAAAGTCTTGTCATGGTTTGTTCAGATATCAAACCTCAGATTCCCAGCTGATTCTCCTGAAAGACTCAACAGCATGAAGGTTCCTTGCCCTTTCACTCATAAATGTTTCAGAGGGTGAGCCAGTTGGGTACTTAACTTTACCCATCTTTGAGCAGCAAGCAGTCCTTCCAAGAGATGCCACCCTAAGGAGGGAACCAGGGTCTCTGTAGGTGAGAGAAGATGGCACTGTAAGGGTGGAAACAGTTCCTCTTAAAGAGGCCTCTGGACGATACAATGCAGGGTCCAGTCTTTGGCAACTTCCACCATGGCATAAAGGGCAGATACTGGTGGAACGTGGTAGAGAGAAATGTAATGGTTTCCCACACCCTGGGTGCCCTCCACAGTCCCCGGTACAGGAGGTTTTGCAAGCTAATAATGGACTTCCAACCACTTTCCTTGAAGCAGGAGACTGATACCAAGCACCAGAATGATGACCTGTCATTGTGCAAGAAGGGTTAGGCAACCTCTGAGGTGAATGTTGCCTCTTTTGAGGCAGAGGAGATGCAACACATGGGCTATTGCATCGAACAGCTATGGCTACACCACCATTTTGAGAAACGGGAGATGCTGTGTGAATATGTTGAGGAGAAAGAGAATTTACTTCAGGATGCTGATGTTCTCCAACTGGAATGATGGAATACGGAACTGGCTGTTGAGATGAGCAGGGTAATACTCCAGCTGGAATGGTGCCTACAGTACCCCCTATTCTATTTGATGCCTCATGAGGAGGGGATGCAATGGTTTGAGCTCCTGGAAGAGAGAAGGCAGCTTGAAGATTCTCACTCCTTTGCTTCCATGTACGTAGAGCTTGGGATGCATTCTCTAGTGACCCTTCCACAGCTGAAGAGGATACAAGGTCCCTTGCTGTTTGTAAGACCCTTAAAACGTTTACTGGAACTGGTGTCCCGGTAACATCTGGATCTGGAAACTGGGAAACATGGGATGGGCTCTCTATCCCATGAAAACAGCTGTAAATTCCCTGAGAATAGAAAAAAAACAGACCGTGAGTAGAAGGCATATGTTAATGACCCAGCACCAGAGTAAAGAAAAGTAATAAAAAAAATAAGTCACAGGCAAAAAAAAAAGGAATGCTCAATTAAAGAGAGTAAATGATGGTTGAACAACCTTACAGTGTTAAACAACAAGAGTGTTCGGTTAGATTTTTTAGGTACATTTTGGCACTGCCAGCTTTCCTGCATTGCCCGGGCCAACTCTGGGACATAAAATCTCATTTTTCAATGTTTTCATATCACTATTAACTGTGTCAAAGGTTCTGAGCCTTATCTTACCCTGCTTACACCCAGAAGTCCTTGCTCTGCACAATGGCTGGGAATACAGTGTCTCATTCTCCAATAAACTAAATGTTCCCAGGAGAAGACCAATAGACTCAGTCCCATTGCCACCAACAACATGTAGAAGACACCAGCCATGTTATCAATGTCCAGTTTACTACTGACCGCTTCATTCTTCTCATTTTGACAGATGCCTGAAAGCCAGACTGTTTCCAGCCTCTGGGTGTCTCCTGTAGGGTGAAAGAAGCCAATTACCAAAGTGCTGCAATAATCAGTGAGAATGGTCATGCAATGGGATACTGTACATCAGTCAGGATACTGTGCTGTGGTATAAATTTTCTACCATATTTTTGGCACATGGTTTTAAGAATTGAAGTAGAATTCACAATATAAGAGGAATCTAGAGCTAACCATAAAGGTTGCATTAACCCTTTATTGTGACTGTATAACCTGACCCTGGATCTCTCCTTTAAACTTTTTCTGAAGCATTTGATTATTTGATTGCCTTTTGGTCCAGTTTTGGACCTGTTCTCCTGTTCTACTTTGTTAACAGGGCTAGAGGCAGTGTTGGGGCTTCTCAAGCTTACTCATCAGCCACTAGCCAAGTCATACAGGCTCATTTGCCTCATTTGTCGTGCTAAATAGACTGGTTAGTGCAATTTAACTCCTTCGGATGCGCAGGTATCACTAAAGACACCTTAGCAGCGGGCACAATCTATTTAATATAGCGGTTGCGCTGATGTTTTGCGCGGATTCTAACGTCTGCACATAGCTGGAGTCGCGTAACAGGTAGCGATAGTTTGCTTTTTACCCAGAGCCGCAACTGCTATATTAAATTGTCGGCGATTGTGGCTCTCTTTAAATCCGGCCCATAGAGCTGTTGGGGGAGGGATTTAAATCCTATGTAATTTTACAAATTCCTGTTTGTTCTGTTATAGTTTGTACACTTTGGTGTTACCCCTTTTTTTCCACTGGAGAAAGGGGTAGTGCACCCAAAACATGTTGTGTGAACAAGACACAGATTTTGCAGTTGTCTGCGCCTCTCTCGCTTTACCCTCCTACTTCATCTATGGTATTGAGTACCAGGTCAGAAGGACTCAGGAGATATAGGTGGTTCCTGCCTACAGGCTCACAGGATTCTCTGTTTCTAAAAATTAACTAACCTCAAAGGAAGAGGGTTGCCCCCTGTTTAGAAGGAGGAATGAGGTTTTATGACCTCATCAAACTGCGCCAAGAAATGCGCATGAGACTGCATATTACAGAATGCAAATGCCCCACACTTGTTAATAGCAGGTCTCCAGATTCCATATACAGATGAAGGAAGAAAGAAGTATCTTTCACTGCCTTGTACAACTAAAAGCTTGAACCCTGAAGTGAGCACCTATCTCCATTTTATAATCATCGGTACAACACGTACATTATAAACTTCCATATTGTATCCCAATAAATATGAAGATGAACCATCATCTCAAAGGTCTTTATAGATCATATGGATGAAAGTCCTAACAAAATAAACATTAGTTCATGACAGATTAGCCTAACTCTGGTCTTTAAAGATCACCTGAAAGCAAATCAAATCAAACAAGCTGTGAAAAAGGTATTGATTTTTACAGTCAATAAGAAAGTCTTTAGCAGCTAAGAAATGAAAAGAGTCTCCATTTCATACAGTATTTTAGTGGCTGTTACATGGTGTACAATTGGTAATTCTCACCATCTCCCAGAAATTGCAACAGGGCAAGATCAATGGGCCTCTTCCAGCGCGAGTTCTTTTGCAGAGCGATGCCGTAACCAGTGGTGGCAAACACTTTACCACTTCCAATGGTAACCAGCTTACAGCCCTCGTCCTTTCCTGCCATGTAATTTAGCACAGCTGCATCATAGATAAAGGCGTCCAGCTTTCTGCAGGTAAATACAGAAGGTAAATCCTAATAGGCAGTAAATGCATACTCCTTGACAGATGGGCTAAACAGTCATAAGGTCACTCTGGGACTTCATCAGTCTCCCATTTTTTGGGGCTTACAAGGAAAAGATACATTTACAAATGGAAAATATAGAACAACTAGAAAGAGAAAGCTTATGTATTAACTTTGAATTGGGCTTCAAAGGCTGCACAAAGCTCTATGACTGTGAGTGTCTGTGTGTGCTGCGAGGTTTAAAATAATCAACAGAAATCAGCGCAGTGTAGGTCTGACACAGCTGAATGTAATAAAGAGACAGCTATTCAGAGCTGATCATGAATATAATCAGTGTTGATTGCGATGTGGCCGTCATTGCACAAAAATGTCTGTAAATTAGCCGATAACTGCTTAAAAGAATTCTTTAGCTAGGTAATAGCACACTTCTCCAATATATCCCGCACATTTGTACTAAAAACTCATGTCTCTAGCTCGAAAACTGTGGGAGAAGATACAGTCCAAAAAACGGGTGAAATAAAAGAGAAGACACAGAAAGAACAATAATTTGGCTGTAGGCAGTGGCTCCGGAGGTTAATTAATAGATTGTGGAAATTATATATAATAAGAAAATGAAACGGATTAATAAACTAATTGAAGGTATATCTAAGGATGTCATTTAAGTAAAAGAGTGACAGCCCGTTGATGTTCCAACACTGTTGATCTATCCTATGCAACATTTTCTCTCCCAGGACACCTACTTGACCGTTTCGAGATCGCTCAGAGTTTACGGACACATACATTGCATTTTATTTTAGTTTCATTTAAATGATTGTTTTCCATTTTCTGTTCATAATCAATTTGAAAATCTGAGAAAGCACGACCCTGTATTGTTTTACTAGGACTGTAATGAAAATAAAACAGTCATTTGTCAATTTTCTTGGCTTTCAAGCCATGTGGATGGGATGGAGAGGGAAGGAGAGTCTTGGTAAAAATATGAAACTAGTAGAACTAAGAAGATCGTGGGTGAAGATGGGATATTAACAGGAAAGGTTATTGGAAATAAGTTTTCAGAAGTAAAAGGGCCGAGCAATGAAATCTCACAATAGATACAGAATGATCTTTAAACACCTTTGTCTTGTTTTCCTAATCATGGCTGTCTTCTGCTGTATCCCATTCTCCATGAAACTATCCTTTACCTCCCTTTACAAAGCAGCCACTTTGCCTTTCTTTACACATGGTTTGGAAATAGTTTCCCTTGTCTAAAGGACCTAATGGCCTTAAATCCTTTCATCAACCATAATTGGCCACGGAATGCTTGCTCTCCCCCTCCTGGTAAGGACAACCCTAGTTTTTAATTCTCATTGGAACAAAGTGATTGAACAAAAGCACAAACATCCACAAACCAATTCTATATTTACTGCATCTGGCACTAGGTTAACAGTTATTTTTTATGTGAAACGTTGTCATTTTGAAAAATCAAATACAGCAAACGGTACCAGCAGTAGAATGGATTCTGTGTACAAGAAAGGCTGACAATACGGCCATTCCCATATATCTGTAACAGACTCTTTTATTATTTCTATGACTAGGTAGCAACACCTGCAGTTAAGCTGGGTACACACGATTAGATATTTCGGTCCGATCGACCGATAGTTCAGTGTATCGGTCGATCAGACCGAAATTATCGAATCCGAATGTGCCCATGTCCGATCGGCCGTTCGTCCGAATCGGATGAAAGGACGATCGGACAGGGTGAAAAACCTCGTCCGATCGTGCGGTCCTCTATGGACCGCACGATCACTCGCGGTGACTATCGGACGCGGCTGCTTTTGCCGCGACCGACAGTCCTTCCACCTGGCCGACCTTTCGAAAGTATCGAACGGTCGGTCAGGAGAAAAAATCGCTAGGTGTGTACCTAGCTTTAGCCAGCAGGACAGTAGGTTTGAAACTAGACAATGTACCAGGCCTAAGGCCTACACCACCCAATTTTTTGGACTGACCGACTGATATTACCATGTAGCGGTTGGCCTGAAAAATTGGATGGTGTATTTGCAGGTGGCCACAACCATCCTCGATTTCCTGTTCATCTGGATTTCAGGGTGATCTTACTGGGTATAGCTTGGCTGTCCTGAAAAATTAGATGGTGTATTTGCAGGTGTCCATGACTGATCTTGGTCACCTGTTCGTATGGGTCGGACAAACAAATGGCTATGTCAGAAAATCCCGGCTGATCGTGAGGTCCTGTGTACCGCATGATTGGTCCCTGCCAACCACTTGCTAGTGGCAAATGGTCAGTCGAAACGAAAAATTTGATGGTCTGTACCCAGCCGTAAGCCTTGTACACTCGTCCGACGCATGACCCCTGAGAACGACAGGTGCGAGGAAAGGCCATTTCAGACAATATTCGCACGTGTTTGCGTTTGGACAACTGACCAACGTGGAATTTCAGGTCCGGCAGGTGAAATTCTGCATTGAATCCTGGGGTTGTTTTTGCAAACTGGATAGCGCAATCAAGCTGGCGGGTTTGTGTATCCTTAAAGGAGGCCATACAACGCCTGCTTGTGAATTTGTGAGGATTTGCAAATTTACACGATCTAGCTCTATATTCTCTATATAGGTGTGAGGTAATTGGCTCCCTCTTCTTTGCCCACAGCTGTAGTTCTGCATCACAATCCCTTTTTTTCTTTCCACAAATGTAACCAATAACCAACAAATCCCATCAGATCCAAAGGGATTTGCTGAATGTTGACAAAGCACATGGCTAGCTTAACCAAAAGAAAGGAACCAAAAGGCCCCTCACTCACTGTGGAGCCCACACACTTAAAATTCAGAAATGTGGCATCAAGATAATGTGTCTGTTTTTTAATACACAAAATAGTCAAGGGTACTAGAACTAGATTTTTTTGGAAATTTGTTGCTGTATCACTTTGGTGGCCAATGGGTAAAATGAATCTGACCGAACCCTCCACTGCATGGTATATGAGTGTTTAATGTACTGGGTAACCAAACGCCCTAGGACAGAAATCTCTCCAAGCTGCATTTATGTTTATCCCTTTTATCCAGTCTGGTTCATTCTAACAAAGATCTTAATTTCATCTCGGTTATGGTGGTAAGAAAGGGTAAAGGATTCCAATGGAATGTTTGTGTTACATCCAGTTTTTAATGAAATGTGACTTTATTATGTGATTCATTCATCAGTCTGGTTTGATACCCACCTGTAAATTAAAGGGCAATACGCACCCTGATTTTAGACTTGCAAGGGCGTCCTCCACAGAGCGCTGGTTATAACGAACCATGTAGCTGTGCATGTCTGGGTAGTTTGTTCGGATGTTCCTTTCGGTGCTGCCATTAGGTACAGTGCCAAATCGGAACGGTGGGTAGTGGTCTTGGGGTTTCTGGAACTGCAGCCGCGGAAAAGAAGATACGAGATCAGACACCTACAGACTAACCTTCCAATGGGGTTGTCACCTCTATAATAATAAATAACTACATGCTCCAGGGCTACGCACATTATTAACTACATGTGACTCTTCTAACTGCCCCAGAACAGCTTTTCATTACTGTATTAATATTATATAACCTTTCCGTTATATCACTTTATCCATTTTATGCTCTCCACTTGGCCTTTAACCTTCCTATGTGTGCAATTCGTAATTTCAGCTGTTCCAATTCCAGTAGTGTCCCTTAAAGCCAAAAGACTGCGTCGCTCCCATACTGAGCATCTCAGCCACCCTTCTGCATGCAAATAACTGTATCAGCGCGCACCATCCAGCCGTTACAGATGAAATCAGGGCAATCTGTTCAGATCTGACAATTAACAACATGTGTTAATGAGAGCTTAATCACAAACATAATGAGGAATGTCTGGGCGTTCCCTCCCCCACAACCTGTCCTTTCTCTCTCCTTATTGTGTCTCTTTTCTTCTAGTTCTCCTCTATCAGCCTCTTACAATGAAACATTATCACCCTCTACTGTATATATTATAGAGTAACCCCCCCTCCCCTTCTATTTCTCTTTAGGTTTCAGAGAAGACACTTGTGGCAGCGCAGTAACAGGTATAATTAACAAGGATAGCCTTCGGGATGCTATTTTTTATATTCCTAGCATTTTTCAGGGGAATGTATCTACGTCATATCTAGCTGGTTGGTAGGGTCGGTTTCTTTTAGCATCCAGGCTGGGGTTTCAATGATGGATAGAAACAAGGGCCTAAACATTAAACCAATAAAGAATAAACAATAAATATATTCAGTTTTCAGGTAAAGGTTGTCTTTGAGGTGTATATGAATAACAATGATATGTCTACAGCTAGAAATCATCACACTTCTAACACGACAACTGTGTTAACAAAGGCTGGTACAACCATGAATCTACTTTTCTCACAAACAAGGAGCCTAGAATATAGTTTATAGAAAAACTAAAGGGTGAACCCCCCCCAGCCAGCCAATTAAACCAATGAGAAAATGTACTCTGTGGGGAGAGTGTTCTTATTGTCTGCACAAGACTGGACATAAACTAAAGTTTATAGAGTTCAGAATTCCTTGTAGGACACTGCAAGGCTAATGGTAGCCATATATGTAGTGTCTACAGAACAGCATTTGTGCACAGAACATCATGTTTGTAGGGCAGTGAACGTGTCTTTGTACCTGCATTTATGTACTGAACATGATGTTTGTAGTGCAGTGTATCTATGTAATATTATTTTGCACAGAACATCATATTTGTAGTGCAGAAAGTGTCTCTACAGAACCGCATCTGTGCTCAGTACATCATGTTTGTAATGCAGTGAGTGTCTCTACAGAACAGCATTCGTGCACAGAACATCATGTTTGTAGTGCAGAAAGTGTCTCTACAGAACAACATTTGTGCACAGGACATCATGTTTGTAGTGCAGTGTGTCTCTACAGAACAGCATTTGTGCACAGAACATCATGTTTGTAGTGCAGTGTGTCTCTACAGAACAGCATTTGTGCACAGAACATCATGTTTGTGGTGCAGAAAGTGTCTCTACAGAACAGCATTTGTGCACGACATCATGTTTGTAGTGCAGAAAGTGTCTCTACAGAACGCTTTGTGCACAGAACATCAGTTTGTAGTGCAGTGTGTCTCTACAGAACAGCATTTGTGCACAGAACATCATGTTTGTAGTGCAGTGTGTCTCTACAGAACAGCATTTGTGCACAGAACATCATGTTTGTAGTGCAGTGTGTCTCTACAGAACAGCATTTGTGCACAGAACATCATGTTTGTAGTGCAGTGTGTCTCTACAGAACAGCATTTGTGCACAGAACATCATGTTTGTAGTGCAGTGTGTCTCTACAGAACAGCATTTGTGCACAGAACATCATGTTTGTGGTGCAGAAAGTGTCTCTACAGAACAGCATTTGTGCACAGAACATCATGTTTGTAGTGCAGAAAGTGTCTCTACAGAACCGCATTTGTGCACAGAACATCATGCTTGTAGTGCAGTGAGTGTCTCTATAGAACAGCATTTGTGCACAGAACATCATGTTTGTAGTGAAGAAAGTGTCTCTACAGAACAGCATTTGTGCACAGAACATCATGCTTAAAGTGCAGTGAGCATGTCTACAACAGTGTGTGCGAGTGTGTGATGGGGAATTTAGCCACCACTAGGCAAATTCTATTACAATATACAATGTAAAGTTCAAAGTAAATGGAGTTCAGCAGAGACCCCCAGGTGAGACACAAAAGAACAGCAATTTTCTACTGTGTCATGTTTGTGGTTCAGGGAGTTCTTTGTAGGGCAGTGACTGTAAAACACAATTAATTTGCAGTGAAATGTTTGTGTAGCACAGAATGCCACGCTCACCTTCCGGTCACTCAGTCCAGACACTGTGTCAATATACTGCTCTTGAATCATGAAAGCTGCTAGGTTGGCTGTGTAACTGGCCAGAAAGATAACCGCAAAGAAGGCCCAGACCAGCACCATAATCTTACTGGTAGTGCCACGTGGGTTTTGAATGGGAACTGAATTATTAAACACCAGTGCCCAGAGCAGCCACAGGGACTTCCCAATAGTAAAACTTGGACCTCCCAGGCCTAAGGAGAGACAAAAAAGAAAAATAAATTAGTCACCTGATGCACAATTTCCATCAACTTCTCCCTCATCTTCCACTGGCTCCTCGCTATTTTCCATTATTAAAACGCATGTGATTGTGGGAAAAAATCGTGATGAGTTACCAAAACGGACACATGTGCAATCGCATGGGCATTGGAAATCGCGGAAATGTTTGTATTCCCATAATTTCCATGTTATTTAAAATTACGTGCGCTAAAGCACGAAAAACGTGTTAGTGTGGCCTAGCCCTTATGCTTATCCATGGCTCGTCTAGTCAACAACGCAAACTTGTTCTTGACATCAGGCTTTACAGGAAGTATATATACATACACAGTATCACCTTTACATTGCATAGGAGACCCTTACGTTTTCCATTGTTTAGGTCTTGGTCATATCCCATCGGACTGAAATACTCAAAGATGAAGACGGTGACAGCAACAACAGAGAGACACATGACGAACATCATCATCCAGACCGCTGGGCTGTAGGGCTCTTTATAAGGGACACAGAAGGATAAGTAAATGGTCCTGTACTGGTCTTTCATATAATGGACTTGCAATGACAGAACATGCTTTGGGCAGAAATTTTAGATAAGCTTCTAAAATTAAAGACTATTATAAGGTAAAGGAATTAATAAACTTCTTGGTGCTCTTCCAATTGCCATTTGGAGACAGGAACATTTTTCTTTCTCCTTGAAGGCTGGGTTATCGTATGGATCAAATGTTAGGCAGGCATCATAGGTAGGTTAAAAAAAAGGGTGAACTAGATGGATAAATGTCTTTATTCAACATTCACTACTATGTTGCTATGTAACTGTTAGACAGGCATTATGGGTAGGATATAAATGTAGGGGCTAGATGGATAAATGCCTTTATTCAACCTCCACTACTAATTTACTATGATAGACCTCTAGTCTTGAATTATATTAAGCCCAGCATTATGAAGTCAGAACAAACGCCCTTCATTTTCTGGGAAACCATTTAAAGTGAGACGCTATTAGATACCAAGTCCAACATGTTGAGTTCATCATAAATCATGGATCAGCAAATGTAGAACATTTAATTGAAATTATTATAATATAACAAAACAAAAGCATCAATTGTTCTTGGAATTAATAAAAGAAAATGAGATCATCACTTAAAGGACCCTCAAAGCCATAAGGTAAGTTTGACAAATCCTTCCTTGTGATGTCACCATTTAGGCAGAATCTAGCCTATATCTATCACCCGCTGAAAGTATAGCAGACATGTTAATTGCGATACGGCACATACGCGTATCTATTCACTGAAACCTGCGCTGAATTAAGGGAATACATTTTTCATTCACACCCATTTCAATGTTATGCTCTGCTAATAAATGACTCCCATCACCACTAACAAATTCTGTGTACAGTGTTGCGTAAAATTAGGAACACTATGAAGAGGAAGGATCTTATTAATCATTATATTAATACAATTCGCCGCTGATGGGAGAAATATTGCAAAACTACTTCTAGAGTAATAACCTTCCCAAGGAAAAAAAAAAAAGAAAAACAAGCTTTGTGAAAGGAAAATGCTTCAATCTGAACTCACCCAGGAAGGCAGATGGAGAGACAGTCCCGTTGCTTCGTGACACCAGGACACTAATTCCTGTTTCCACAAAGGGAACTGAGAAATCCACAATCTCTGAGCGTTCCTCGTTTATAGTAAGAGAGCCAATAGCAAGATGGGCACGCTTATAATAGACCTTATTGGGGAAAGAAGGGAAATAGATGTATGTAAATCTGAAAGACAAGCGCACACAGGGCAAGACTACTAACAGGGAAGTATGGGATAGCAATAACAAGTAAAGATAATTAAAGGGCATGTCCACTCTTAAAAAAAAAATAAAAAAATGGTGACTTGTCGGTTATCTGCCCACAACCCCAACTGCTGTTTTCCCCAGTTTATTACAGGCATTTGTAACCAGATATCTAATAAGTTCTCTTACATTTTTGGCAAAGGTATCTGTCTCCTCCTTCTGCTCAAAAAGCGTTTTATATGCAGAGGAGGCAGCAGGGGAAACAGCAGTCAATCATTGTGATTGTCAGTAGTCACAGTAGACTGGCTGCATGTGGGGAGGGACCAGGTTACTCTGCCAAATGGGGACAATAATAATCCTTAAATGTCTAGTTTGTAATGCAGGTAATAAAGTGCAAAATATATCAGTTGGGGTTGACCATTTATTTTAAGGGTGAATATGCCCTTTAAGGGCAGAAACCACTAGGGATCAAAGCTAACTCTTTTAAATATCTCACCTCTCCAATCATCCCATTCCATACTCCTCGTACCAGCTTTCCATGTTTCCCATTAGTCACCAGGTAAAGGTCATAAGAGAATTTTACTGTGCGGGCCAACTTCTTCAGGATGTCAATGCAGAACCCTTTGCAGCATAACTTGGAGTAGGGCTCCCCGGAACTGCTAAGGACAAGAGCGTTAGACCATTTTGAGTTTGTGTTTTGAGTGTTGAGCTGTAACTTGTGTGTGTGTTTACTTATGTGTACAACCTGCTCAGACTGTACCTATGTATGCAAATATAAAATGTATATGAATGAAGCACTAGCAATAGCCATTTGGATGTGACTAACCATAGGAACTGAGTTTTCTTTCTTATTTTCATTCTTGTCCTGTGAATTACTGAAAACTTGACATTTACCTTTAAAGGGATTTCCACCCTAAATGTAAGGCAACCCCCTCCCACCCTAAACACTAGGTTTAAATCTTCTAAAACACCCCCAAAATGTACTTTCACACCTTTGCTCCCTCGTCCCTGGCTTCCTCTGCTTATTTTCCGTACATAAGAGCTAATCACTAATACGGTTGCCAGTCAGCAGAAGAAGCCAAGGGAACCAGGTCAAGTAAGTACATTTGGGGCGGTTTTCAAAAGCTAGCGTTTATGGTGGGAGGGGCTGCCTTACCTTGTATGCGGGTTTTTTATCATAAAGCCATTTGTAGAATCAGAGGGATTCGGAGGGGGGGAGAGCTCCAATGTGCATGCCAGAGTCCTCTAGAGGAGCAGGAAGAGCAGGGTTGCCAGGACCATGTCATCCAAGGGCGGGGCCATGACACCAGGGGACAGAACAATGGCAGCATGGTGGGCGGGGGCAGGGCTAGAGGAGTGGCCAGAGCTGGAGGAGGGATTAGGAGGGGCGTAACTGGGCGGGGTTGGTCTTCCAGGGCATGGCAGTCAGGGCTGGGATTTGGGCACTGACTGAAGTTGGGACAATCCCGCCCAAATCAAGACGTCTGGAAACCCTAAAGTAGAGACTGATATGGATTACACACAGGTTCCTTCTCTTCACTTTTCTGGACTTTCATCAGGCCCTGCAGGACAACCATAAGGAGCAGAGGAGAAAGGTAAGTATTTTTTAACACTACATAGTGGGCAAATTTTACTTGGGGGGTTGGCATGCCCTTAAGTAGCCCCATTACCTCTCTGTCTAATCTTTTAGGACTGCTCACAGCCTGTATGTACTTCATACCTCAGTGTGAGGTTGCTCTGTTTTCGGCATGGCACTGTGTTTCTGATACAGTCTCCTGTCGCCGGGTCTGTACTCTCAACAATTACAAATGGCCTCTCTTCTAGTGTAGCCACTGTCAGGTGACGAGAGTCTGTCACAAGCTGCTGATCAGCACCATACCTCGGCCAAACTGGATACTTCATACGTATGATACCTCGCTCCCATTGGCCCACCTAATAACAAATCAGAAGGCTTCTTCTATGACTAACACAATGCAACAAATACAAGGTATGTACTATACTTCGGAATGTCTCCAATATCACACACATTGATACAAACCTCTTCCCAGACACCTTGAGGAGTCAATGTTATCACCAGCATGGAAGGATCCTGTAGAAATCCCTGAGGGTTGAAAGACAAGTCTCTGTCCTTCCAAATGATATTCATCATATGTCTAAGAAGAGTAAAGATGTCAAGAGTGAAAGGGTTACAGCCTGTAAGTTTACAAAATATAACACAAAGATTGTATACATGTAATTGTAAAGCATCACGGAAGATGTTGGCGCTATATAAATCCACAATAATAGTAATAAATAGGGTAGGGTACAATACAGAGGTAGGGAGAGGGGGGGGGGGGGAGTGTGGACTGAATGCACCCCTAGTGGTCAAGTAAAGTTAGTTGAGTAACTGATGCCCAGAACCACTGCTCTGTTTCCAGCTAAAAGCTACTCTGCTCATCCATTACCCAGAGAGCAGTGCTGCTCCAGTTTAGCTTTGTCACTCCTACTAGAGCAGTAGGGCACCATTGTTTAAAGGTACAATATACATAATATAGACAAAGTTTTATTGAACGGCTTTACTTATTTTAGTCTGAATTAGTACTGTGGATAATGTTGTATTATCTGACCTGTACAGAGTGTCATTTCCATGCATCTGCGGTGGTGACAGACAAGTTCCCCTGGGTTGAGGCAGTTCCCCATATCTGTGTAAGTAGTTCTTGGCTCCTGCAGCAATTACTGCTATTCCATCCTGCACCTTTCGACGTAGGCTTCTCCTCCAGCCGTCAGTCACCACACTAACCAGCCCTACAGGGAAGAACGTCGCTGGAATGTCTGGGGAACCAATTGTAAAACTGGGTACAATCCATATGTGGCTAGGCCCCAGAAGCCCAGCCTCCCCTGCAGCTAAAAACATCTCTTCTGCCTCTTCCCGTGAACAAAAGAGCAGCAGTACTGGAGCAGACACCTGTCTGAGCACTCTACGGGTCCCTTTAGGTCCAGAACCTGGCTCTACTGTAAGTTCATCCTGTGGGCCCCAGCCAGGCTGCATGGCTTCGCATAGTGCCCGCACAGTACTGAGGAACAGCTGGTGGCCAGGATAGTGGCTGGTGATGACAGAGAATGGCCCCAAATCATATTCCTCTAGCACCTTGAGTATGACTGTGAGTTGTTGCTCCACAGAAGCCGCCATCTGTAGAAAGGAGGAGCTGGGTTCCTAAAAAAAATAGATCATTTACAATCAGTCATGTAACTAAGGGAAGGACACACATAAAGCAGAAGTTAAGGCAAAAATCCCATTTCCAATTACAATCCATTAACTGCTGATTAAAACTAGGCATCACCTCTACCCTTTTGCAGTGCTTTGCTGCATTGAAACATCTTTGTATCTTTGGATTAAAATAATTTACAAAGACAAGGGATCCATTAATTCAAAAGTCATTAACATATAAACAACAATGTGACTGATATAGGTGATAGACAGTTCCAAACTTGATCAGTGTCCAACAACAACAGAACATTTGAGGCTTGCACTCCGTAGCGCCTTTTAGCTGGTTGCGCCGGCTAATTTAGGTTTGCATGCAGCGGTTATCTTGCAATGCACAACATGTTACTTACTTATCTATCTAGACATCCTTGTAGATATTTATCTCAATATCTATCAGTCTATCTAGATACTTTTCTCAAAATCTATCTAGATATGTATCTATCTATCTATATATTTATACTATATTGTTGTAAACCAACAATATAGTATAGAGTCGCTGCCTCACTCTATAGTGCGTGAAAATAGTGAAATAGTGGGTTTACTAAAAACCAATCATCAACAAGGCAAGTACAATGTATCTATCTATCTAACGCTATCAATCTATCTATCTATCTATCTAACTCTATGTATCTATCTATCTAATTATGTATCTAACTATCTATCTGGATCATGGTTTACGGTCAACAATAAAGTTGTGATGTTCGTCCCAATATGATCGGCGAGGCAGTTAAATGATCATTTCAGGAACGTCGGAGGGTTTATGGCCAGATAAACACTTTTATTAAGCATCATTTAAAGACTGTAATACCAATCACAAAACAAAATTAACTTTTTTGGGGGGTGGCTGCAACCGATGTCCAGCCATCTATACATTTGAATTGGTGGAACTGGCGATCGGATGGGCTGGAAAACCACGGCCAATCGCACAGCCCTCTACGGACCGTAACAGTTTGGTCCCAGCAAACTGTTGGCCATGGCTACTTTTGCCAGCTACTTTGTCGACAGTGCTTTGTTCCGGCCCACTATGTGTACCAAGCTTAACTGGCTAGTTCAAAGGCTCTTTCAAGGACAACTCCACCATCATAAGAACATCTTTTAGAAAGAATGGCATCTTTAAAATATGTTGATATATCATAGTTTGTCCTATCAATTCATTACTGTATGCCTGCTATGCTTCTGGATGCCTCATGGAAACTGAGCAATTTAGAAACCTGTACTGAGCATGTACTGAGCCTGGGCATGCTCAGAAGAGACAGATAGGGGATTAACATTCAGTCATTGGCTGTGATGTCAACTGTCTAATCCATAACTGACAGTTACTAACTGGAAGAACCAGGAAGCAGAAACTGGGGAAACAGGACATTGTGCAGGATTTCAGGTTAGACTTATATATTTCACATTTCAAACTATTACTGTTTAGGGTTTTGGGGGGTGATTTACCTGTATGTAAGTCTTCATTTTGGGGCTGGACTTGCCCTTTAACCCTGACAATATATATTAACTCTTAAAAGAAAAAATAAAACTCTACACTTGATGGTCTAAAGCCCAATGGGAAGCAGACCAATGAAGAGTCAGCAGATGACATTAGGGTAAAGAGTTTTCTTCTCGCTCTCCTCTTGAAAACTGATTAGTATTGATGATTATATTCAACTCCCTACAGAAAATGTCTCATAGATCTTCACCATCGTAACAATTTATTTTTATACAAGATTAAACAGTTTGGTATTATTAATTGCCTGATTAATTATCCATTTTCATATACTTCAGTTGGCCATACACCAGTAAAGCTAGGTACACACAATAGTTCTAAAGCCCCTATGGTATCGGGGCTTTATCGCTAGTGTGTGTAGCGGCTTTCCCGAATGAATGCGTGGCCACCGAACGTTCCTGTCGGCCGAGCAGTCATTCGGGAGAGACAAAGAATTTCCCTCGGCCACGGTAGTCTCCCTATAGGGGAGGGAATCCATAGGAGGAAATACAGGGTACACACAGTACAGATTTTTTAAAGATGACAGACAGGATCTGCAAGATCCTGTCTCTCATCCAGATCTTTGAAAAATGAGAGACAGGATCTTGCAGAAAATCTGTACTGTGTGTACCCAGCTTTAGATGCTATAGCCGATTAGATGTTTGTTCTGATGAATGTCTAGTTGGCTTTAACATCTAACTGTCTAGTGGTCCTTACCCCCTGTTCCCCTGCTAGATTACACTTTACAGGTGTAACGTTGGTTGTAAAGTGGATTGGGAATCATCGCAGTAATGTAGCAGGTAAGTTAGCAGTGTACAGGCACCTTTTATCTGTATACAATCCAGGCTATTTTCCCACATGACAGGATACCGACAGGTAAACCCAATCAGTAGTCTTTCTGGTGGAAATAAAATCACAGCTATCAAAATGTTGACATGACCAATCACAGGGCAAATTTCAAACCTTTTAGATATTTTTTTAAACTAGATAAAATCCAATACCCAATATCATTTCTGACTGGTGGTACATTATGCTTATAACTGGGCTGGATTGTAACATTGATCTGCCCATTTGTACCCAGACATTACTAAAGAGGTGACATTATAGACGAAGGGAGATGATTTCAAGCATTTTGCCACCACTACTTGTCCAGAGTATATAAGGCAGGAAGACAAACTCCATGGAGCAAAAAAAGCCCAGTGCTGATCCTAATCTATCTTCTGTAGTCCCTGCCATAAAGTAAGACGTGTACAAACTCCACCCCCATGCAAGCACACAAATATATTTTTTGACAATTCATATTGAAATACATATCATTTTAAGCTCAATACATCATACATACATTTTATTTTGAGGACAGTAAGACTCACAGGGTTCTATACAGTATGGTATAAAGACTTCACCACACAGTAGGATTCTATTCAGTACACAGCCATATTAACCAGTTTCATGATTTATCCCTCATTCTGATTGTCTTACCTTTGGACTCAGAACCACGGCTGAGCCTCCACTGATACTGATGATGGGTACAAAAGCCTGTGAGGAGATAAAGTCAAGAATCTGTGCCACAGCTTCTGTGCCGATATTGTCCTGAAACACTACAGCATGTGCCCCCTTGAGAGCCTGGCACAGTTGCCTCATGAGCGGCCCAGGACTGCTGTCATTCACCAACACGGTGACCGTATGAATGTCCAAGGGTAGTGATAGAGCGCCTTCGGGGATAAAAGGTCCGATATGTTCAGTGTATGGAAAATAGCCCCCAAAAACCAGGGCAACATTCACTGCAGGACCTCTAGAGTGGGACAACAAAGTCTCCATCACCACTGCACCGCAGCCAAGCACACTCAAGAAGAGCCCCAACGGAGTCCAAATCATGTCCCAGTAGAAACTATAAGGAGAACAAGAGCAGTATTAGAAATGCCCAAATATTAATGATGTAAACTAACAAGGAGCACTAGCTGGTGCAGAACTTCCCATTAAACCACACTGTAGTCCATATGTAGTTAAACCACAACTGTGGTTGGTAGCATAATGGTGTCTGCAAAAAGTATAAGCACAAATATGCTCACATAAAATGTGATTAGTGAATTTTTAGAATAGTGTTTGTCTGTTAGTGTTTGTTTGTTAGTGTTTAACCAAACATCTGGAAATATTCCATCGATAAGCAACCATGGCTTGATACACAACCTCTCTTTCACGTGGTGGCCTTTAGGCTCCAAGTAATAATATTCAGAAAATATTTGCCATGTTTTAGTGAACATGTTATATCTGAAGATATTTCTCACCGGGGGGGGGGGGGGGGGAATCAATGCACTTCAAAGTTACTATTGCTAGGACACAGCAAATACAGGTATGGACAATAGTATAGTTGATTACACAAGGCAACAGCAACAAATGTCCTAACAAAATGGAGCAATGATCCAGCCAGAAAACATTGCAGGGACAACAGCAGGTAAAATTGAGAGTTTGCTGAGCATTACCATTGGTCCGAGTGTATAGACAACAGAACCACAGTTTTGGTTGTGGGGAACTCAAACTGGAAATCACAAATTGAGATGGTTCCCACTGCAAAGCTTAGACTGCTTTCACTGGAACAGCACACGTGCATTTCTGTGCAGTTACAGATGCCAAAAGTTGGCTTTCACAGTAAAGAGATACATTTCTAAACTGGCCAGAACCTCAAATATTTTTTGCACCTGTAGTAAGTCTGTCTCAGAGTTATAGAATAAACAGGATATTTTACTGCAAGCAAGACAGTGGCCAACTAAATGACATAAGAATATGTTTTTGTTATTGATCCAGCAGAGAGATAACAGTAGTGATGTGGCAGTGGATAGTATCACTTCATTAGGTTACAATAATCTTGTGGGCTTGTGGGAGAGGATGAGAGTTGTATCCTACAGTTGAACGAATGGGTGTATTTAAGTTATGTAACAGAGGAGGGAATGGTGAGGGGGAAGTGGGTTGTGGTCTGTATATTCAGGGAAAAGGGAAGATAAGAATGAGTTTTGATCCTAAACTGCTGATTTGTTACTGTTCATGCCAATGATAGCAAAGGGAGTTATGGTTTTGGAGGTGAGATGACTAATTTAATTAATCTGCACCATGTTCATTTTCAGGCATCACTCTACCATGCAGGATAGAGCTGACAGTTTGGAAACCTAAAGACTTTGTCAGCAGAAAAAAGTAATGTGTTTTTTTTAAGAAAATGCTATCTTTATTTAGTCATCTAATATCGAGTTTTCTTTGGCCTCTATTTCTCCTTTAAAGGATAATGAAAGCTAAAATCTAAATGAGTCTGAATGGATTCTGCAATCTCTAACTAACAGCTGTGTCTACGCCAGATGCATCGTGGAACAATTATCGATAATTCTGCAGTTTACTGTATTTTTCTGAATCCTTCCTATTCATGTGAACAGTAATTTGTTTTATCACTGTTCAACCCTGCTCAGGCAGGTTACGAATATGGTCAGCCAGTAGTTAAATGAGAGGGAAGTTAGCCACAATGAGCATGTAAAGATTTGTATTTTTTTATTTGACCCAAATGGAGGCCCAACACAACATTTTCAGGTTGCAGTGACATGAAGAAAGATACAAAAAGATGCTAATTGAGAGCGGAGATGCACATCTTACTTTACATGCAAACACATCTATATTTGGTTTGGTCAGAGAGGTTACTTGATCTAGGCCACTGGCCTCCAAGGACCGGTTTCACTGTTGAAAACTTTTCCACAAAATAGCTATCACAATAAATACAAAATGATACCCAATATTCTGTACAATACTGTAAAGATTATTTGTGCAGCCCGGTAACTAAAACTCCCAGAATCCCTCAACATCTGAGGAAAGTTAGAGGGTTGTAGGGCATTGAGGGCAATAAGGGATATGGACTAAAAATACTAAATGTGGAATACTTTTGATTCGGTGTGTGTGTGGGGGGGGAGTTCAGGAATGTAAGGCATGGTGAACGTAGGAGTATTCTGTGGGGCATGCTGAGAAAAGATTGTGCTGCATACACACAAGATGCCAGGATGTAAAATATTTTTAGTCCCATCATGAATTATTCATGGGTGGATGTGGCGGCACATCCCGTGACTCCCATACAGCTCTCGTCATGTTGAGCACATGCCACACAACCAAAGATCAGGTAGCAGCACCATGTGACTGAAACCAATAGTGGAGCATTAAGAACAGGAATGAAGCAGGTAGCATTATCGAAACATTTAAATCAGTTCTAATTGGATGATGTGAAACCAAAGTAGCTTGTGATATAAACTCTAAGAGTGCGGATTAAACTCCTGACTTGAACTTAATTGTGAGATGTAACTTAACCATATGAGTGACCTTTACAGCGCTCCACAGCTGGAAGCAAGCCAGGGCCTCAGCTAACAGGCTTTTTATGCACCCAGACCTAATCATATCCTGACCCGTATCGCTCTGCCCAATTAAGATTCACAGCCGAAACTCTCTATTGGCTGCCCAATTTAGTGCCTAACTAAAATCTTCATTAGCAATACAAATAAAGTGAATTTTCAGACCAAAGAGATCTATGGTGGCCTGAAAGCAGAAGAAAAACTGGTATGAGGTTCCTCTTTATTTGCCAGTCAAAAACTGGATCCAAATCAGAAAAAAAAGCCTTTATCACCTCTATGAAAGATTCCTTCAAGGACAAACCTGCCTCTATCTGCAATGAAATCATTAATGATCAAAAAAAAAAAAGGAACATTGGCCCTTTCCGGAAAAAAGACAGCTACACCAACCTGTAAAAAAAATGAATGAAAGCAGCAGGTGACCTATATTCTTTCTCCGCCAAAAAAACTGCACCTAAGCATAGCTTTATATCAAGACCTTCTATGCAAGAACCAGAACATTTCTTAGACACTTCTGACCCAAACTGTCTTAAAAAGTGAAATCTGGGTTTTATATGGACAATTTCTCAAAGGAAATGTAATTCTTCTTTAGAATCTCCAAGGGGGAAAAAAGTAATTATCAAATTTCTCTATCACCTAGAATGTTCCTTGCCAAGAGGCAGAACCAAGAATAAAAAAAAAACTCATATTCGTAGGTTACAGCTGGAAAAGTACACAAAATGTTCAACCCTGTTGGTTACACCACATAACGCAAAATGTAAGGCCATTCCTCACACCCAGACAAGGGGGGGGGGGGGCATGGAGCGTTAACCCGGTGGAAGAAAATGTTCAACCCTGTTGGTTACACCACATAACGCAAATTAACGCATTCCTCCACCGAGACAAGGGGGGGGGGGCATGGAGCGTTAACCCGGTGGAAGAAAATGTTCAACCCTGTTGGTTACACCACATAACTCAAATTACCGCATTACTCCACCGAGACAAGGGGGAGCAAGGAGTGTTTACCTGGTGGAAGAAAATGTTCTAACCTGTTTGGTTACACCATATAACTCAAATTTCCAAATTCTTCCACCGAGACAGGGAGGGGATGGGGGGAGCATGGAGTGTTTACCCAGTGAAGAAAATGTTCTACCATTTTTGGTTACACCACATAACTCAAATTACCACATTCTTCCACCGAGACAAGGGGGATGGGGGGGGCGGGGAGAGCATGGAGTGTTTACCCCGGTGAAGAAAATGTTCTACCATTTTTAGTTACACCTTACAACTCAAATTTCCACATTCCTCCACATTCTACATTGCTTGGTTACACCACATAACCCAAATTACCACATTCCTCCACATTCTACATTGCTTGGTTACACCACATAACCCAATACACCATTCCTCCACATTCTACATTGCTTGGTTACACCACATAACCCAAATTACCACATTCCTCCACATTCTACATTGCTTGGTTACACCACATAACCCAAATTACCACCTTCCTCCACATTCTACATTGCTTGGTTACACCCATAACCCAAATACACATTCCTCCCCACTTCTACATTGCTGGGTTACACCACATACCCAAATTACCACATTCCTCCACATTCTACATTGCTTGGTTACACCACATAACCCAAATTACCACATTCCTCCACATTCTACATTGCTTGGTTACACCATATAACCCAAATTACCACATTCCTCCATCGAAAAAAAGGGGGGGGGGAGCATGGAGTGTTTACCTGGTGGAGGAAAATGTTCCGCCACATAACTCAAATGACCACATTCCTTCATTGAGACAAGGGGGCACATGGAGTGTTTACCTGGTGAAGTGGACACAAAAAATATTTCTCACTTATGTGTTCAACACTAACAGTTGGTCTCACCTAGAATGATGCAGAACACGTTGAGCTCCTTAAGGTGGTGGTGAGAATTTTGGTGACTTGACAGAAATGTGGTCCGATACAGCAGAATGCAGGGCAGCTCCTACAGGAGCTCAAAAATATTTTGCACAAATCAAGAGGATCTTGGAAGGCTGTGCGACTTGGACTCACAATGACACAGATTCAGCAAGAACGTTGCAGTTTGTGGAATGATCAGTATCTTTATCCTTGCCATGCACTTCAGCCACCTGCTGCCTTTTTTTGTCCCAGGGAAAGATTAAAGGACAGAGATGGAAATGTTCTTCTTCCTGGTTGTAAGACGTGAGAAATCTGGAGACACAATCAAAAACTGGGAAAGTGAGAGTCATGCAAAAAATTGAGCGGGTACCATCATAGAGAGAGAAAACACTACGATGTGTAAGGCAAAATTAGGTACACTGGGCAGGTGTTGCCCTTTGCCTACCTGCCCCAAGCCACAAGCTGCTCAGGACAAAGCCAGCAGATTGTAAGATGAGATCAGTTGTTGCACAGAAACTGTAAAGGGAACAGAAGGAAGAAGAGGAGAGTTCACCTACAGAGGAAGACAGGGGCAAAAGAAACAGGTTAGAGAACCAAACAGGGGAAGATAAAGTGGAACGAGAGCCAGAGCAACGTTAGGGAGAGATGGAAAAGCAATGCAAAGAGTGAGAGAGGACAGGGAGAGGGAGGAGGGTGGGACCCTGTGGTGGGGAGAGGAGGGAGAATAAAGGGTGGTGAGCAGGATATGGTGGAGAGAGGAGATGGGGTTCAGACGAGAAAGGCAAGGAAAGAATAGACAGGTGTTAAAGATTGTGTTCAAGGCAATAAGGGAAAGGACAGAATGAAGGACACAGAGTGACAGAGAGAAAACACCCTATCAAAGAGATTTGATCCTGGCTGGAATCTAACTGGGTCTGCTGTCTGCATCCCCCCTACACTCACGGTTCCTTACCTGTCCTTGAGCTGTCTTGTTTTTTTAAAAAACTTCTTTCTGTGATATCTCCTTGCACTCTGAGGCTGTCTATCATGTATAATAACATCTCTTCCTTTCTAACAAATTAATTCTAGTCTCACTCTCCAAAGAGCCACTTCACACACACTCTGGGGATGTTCAAGAGTTTCACCCAGGGGAAGTGATTAGTTATTTACCTGTTATTTAACAGCTGTTGCTAAATTCCACTTCATATCTCATTCCGGCAGTCTCTACTCATTCCTTGTCAGGACTCTCTCATATCATTCAGGGCTGTCACCTTGCTGCCCGATGACTTATTACTCTCTGTCAGGACTGTTTCTCCTTTCATTCTCTCTTGGGACTCTCTGTCAGGTGTATCGTTCCTCTTACTCAATGCTTAAGCAGCTTACATTTAAGGCTCTTCTCACTAAGGACTGCCTTTCATTGGGTTCTTCTGGTTCCCCTTCTGAAATGTTTCTTCCTTGGAATGACACTTCTTTCTCCCCAAGCTGCATCAATCTCTCCTCTTGTCTCCTCACTCTACGTTTCTTGCTGTTCTGGTGACAGGAGACTTCAGGGTGTCTGATGTGCATCTCTCTGCATCCCTCCTGCACTGTGATTGCACGTGTGTATCCCTCCTGCACTGTGATTGCACGTGTGTATCCCTCCTGCACTGTGATTGCACGTGTGTATCCCTTCTGCACTGTGATTGCACGTGTGCATCCCTCCTGCACTGTGATTGCATGTGTGCAACCCTCCTGCACTGTGTATGTTTATTTGTATATCAGCTATCATTTTCTATCTATACTAACATTGCCAGTATATAGGAATAAGGAAAATATTTATATGACCAAAATAAGATCAAACTTTCAAATGTTGATCATGTCGCTGTCAGTATTTTAATGTGTGTCTGTGGCGAGTGCGATAGTCTGTCACTGGGATTGTGTGTAGCCTTGTTTGTTGATATATTTCCCAGAAAGAGGGGAAGATTCTATTTGTCTGTCTCTTTCTATACTGGCGAGGAATGAACGTGTCTGTGTAATACTGTGTATATGTGTTGCTTTTTCCTTATTCTTTTTATTGTGTAACACTACAAAGTTACAGGGAGATGCAATATCCCGTGCTAAGGGGAAAAATAAGTGCAAAACCTGTGCCAACTAATGTAATATAGGGTTAGCGAGTTTTTTTTTTTTAAAACTCATTTTGCGTCGCTTGCACCCTTTCCAAAGACTTTTGTTTTGGCCGATAATCGGCCCATGTGTAAGGACTTTATCGGGCGAAATGGACGGTTGTTCGGGGATCCACTAAGTCGGTCGTTCGGCAACCCCAACCGAACATCCGTTAAAGGCCCTACACACGGGCCGAACGGGTCGGAACCCGCGATCGCACGTGTGTACGAGGCTTTAGTGTCTGCGTTATTGTTTCTCTGTGCATCTGCTACTACTGTAAATGCATTGACATGTAGCTCTTACCACATGGCTGCATGTGTACAATTGTGTGTCCACACTAAATGTGTGTGTTTGGGTACAGACTATAGTACTACAAGAAATGCACTGCACGTGGCTGTTTTGGCAGATGAAGTGACGCACTGCATGAATTAATCTGTTGCCGTCTGTCTTTATAGCAAACCTGCCATCTGCACCAAAACTGCTAATTGTGGCCAAAAATAAAATATAAACATAGAATCAGCTTTCCTATTGTGATATTCACCAGGAATAAATGGCACAATGAACGGCAAAAACCTATGGATCTGGCTGATATTGTATGTATAGATTACCCATTGTATCATTGCCTTTCTCTGTGTGTATGAATGAGTGTGTGGCACTGTGTGTGTTTCTCTGTGTATGACATTGTATGTCTCTTTGAACTGTGCATCATTTTGAGTGACTTCTGGTCATTCTACAGCTTCTAATGGCAAATACTTTAAGAAACTGGGAGCCAATTGAGGTATAGGAAAATTCTTCATGCCTTTCCACGTTGGGTCTCTCCAGCTACAACTTTCTGCACCACTTTGTAGCTATAAAAGGTCTGCAGTAAGAATTTGCTTTTTGGCTGGCGTGGGGAGTTCTCGTTCTGCAGTAGTTGCTTAACCAAGCTTCCTCTTATTACTTAAAGTCATTGAGTTGGAGAGAATTAACCTTGAGGGCTCTGTAACAACTGGGTGGTTAAACAATCATTGCCCCTTGTTGAACTCACCACTTTGCAGTGTTTAGAAGATGCCTATTTGACTCAGCAGTCCCTAATGTGAGCAGGGAGCCCACACAGTGCAGTGCACTGCCTGTCACTCACGTCTCTCTTTCTCCTCTCTGTCTTATGTGGACAGATCAAGCCTGGGGCTCGCAAGGCACAGTAATGTCCCTTTCTATCTGACAGTCTGTACTCTCTCCCTCCTCCCTCCTTTCCTTGTAGAAATGGAATGAATATATTTTCCAAGCTGATCTTGTATAAAGGGGATCTGTATCAGTATTAAAGCCTAAAATCCCCTGTATATTTACTTTTGGGCCAATACTAAATAACAACTGCAAATTTAGATTGATCAGTCCACTTTTAGTTAAAGACCAAAGTGACAAAATAATGAAGGCGTCTAATGAAAATGTAACATGTCCTTTGAAGCCTTTGACGAGTGAGAGGTCAATACCCACCCTATCATTTATTTCCTGTCCTTCCCGACTTTCATGTCCATAGTTCACTAGGCGGAAGGTGTGACCAATGCGACTGATTCTGGGACTAGTCTCGTTGCCCAAGTATGAATGGCTTTTGGGCCTTTTCCTAGACAAATTGACTATGTTTTTTTAATAGGGCATTGCCTTCCTCTGGGCCAATCAAGATAAATAGTGAATAATGAGGACAGCAAACTCATGTGTCCTTTTTCAACATCTTCTAAAATATTTGATGTTGCTTTGTCCTGCAAGGGGGACCGGGGCTTCCATTTCAAGGGGAAAAATATAAAACAGGTTTTTCAGGATTGTATTTTATTCAATGCCAGGATGTAAAGGTGGCCATACACTATTACGATCTTAAACCGACCGATACTTTGATAGACAGATGCACAATGTTAATTGTACTAAGATGTACCATAAATATTATTCGACATTCAATTTGTTTTGTAAATCGAAACTTCAGGAAACACTAGGATCATTTTACCAATCGACTTAAAGGGCATGTCCATCCCCAAAACTAAAATGTAACCCCATACTGGCCCCACTCTGTACTTTAATAAAATCCCTACCTTAATTTTCTGCTCCAAATGGTTCTCCTGCTGTGCCCGTCCAAAGTCCAGGAAATTGCAGTGTAGGAGCTCTGTGTGACTCATCCTGCTTCTGTGTCTGCCTCAACCTCAACAAGGTTTGAGGCATGCGCAGGAGAGTCCTCTCCCCCCCTCTCCCTCCCGTTTTGCTGTCCCTCCCCCTAGCTCTAAACCCCTTGGTCCAAATGTAGGTATAGGTCCCCCAGCCCCAACCGCTATAATAGAATTTATAGAGAGTCCCCCGATAGTTACTTACCACTCTCCCCCGGCGTTCTGAGCAGCCGGCAGCAGCATCCCTGATTGGCTGCCTCTCAGCCAATCAGAGACGCGGCTGCTGGTCCCGCCCCGCTTGCAGTTCCGTGCAAGCAGAGGGCCGGGAGAGTGGTAAGGTAAGTAAAAACCGGGGCACTTTCTCAAAAATGTATTATGGCAGTTGGATCTGGGGGACCTATACCTACATTATATAAAAAGTATAAAAAAAGGGTGGACATGCCCTTTAAAAAAAGACTATCCCTATTGTAATTACGATCGATTTTACGATCTAATGTTGCATAATAAGAACGGGAAATGTAAAAATTTTTGGCCAATCGAAATGTCGGATTGTATGTCGAATTGTACATAGAATCGTCCTAATGTATGGTCACCTTTAGGCCACTTGGAAATCTCACAAACTTCTGAAACTTCAATCTCTAGACGGAGTCTGGGGAAATTCCCCAGCTCTGTAGCCTCTCTTGTATTCCTGATTTTATATTTCAGATCCTTTTTTTTTTTGTAGTCTCACACATACTCATTAGCAGGGAAACCCAGTAGGTTCCTTTTGGACTCCCAAAGCCAAGTTTAATTTTACAATGGCCTGGATGGATAAAGATAAACCAAGGACCTGGTATAAAGCTGGGTACACACATTACCGATAAATTAACTATTAAAGTCGGATCCAACGTAATCACAGCTTTATCATGTAAGTAACATGTAAACAATCGCTCATGACTCCCAACGAACACTCAACATTGAAAACTATTGTTTCCTCAGTCACGGACAGCCCCCTGTACTAAAATATATGGAGTCGGTCGAAGTTGTAGAGAATGTGGCAGTCCCAAATGTTCTCCCTATACTTTATATAAGGAGAACACTCGGGACTGTGTGTAGCCACATCTTTGAAAGAGGACAGACAGAATATTACAGATGTCACCTTTAAACATTGGTTAAGTGTGTACTCTGCTTTACTTAAGACAGGAGTAAAGCAGAGCACATTTTAGAGAAAAAAATAATATCTTTTGAATGGAGTTGTCACCGCCGTGCTCCTTACTTCACACGATGCAGCAACTCACGCTAAGTGGGGTAACAATTGCATCTTCCCGTTGGTTTTAATAAAAAAAGCTCCACTATAAAGCAAGACTAGGTCACCTTGTCTTTCAATAATTCCGGCCATACACTCTCCTGATATTAGACTGCCTAATCGTCTTACCTGCTGATGGTAATGTTGATGGATAAGTCAATTATTATATGGTCTACATAAAATATTCTAGGCAAATATAAAGCATCTAGTCACCCCTGTAAAGTGTATGTATACTGAAAAAATGACTTTGCTTCATCTATAAATTAATATGTTTAAGTAGCACTTACTTGGGGGGGGGGTGTTGCTGCATGCCTTCAATACAGTACTTTTTTTGCTCAGGCTCTGACCACTAACCTGATTATTTTCTCCCATACAAACTGTTAATACTGCATACAGTATACAGCACACCAACGGTCAAACCATTCCAGCTACAGCAAAACTGCTTACAGAAATGCTGAAATGTAAGATGTTTCAGATTGGATTTCTAAAGAAATAGGGGGGCAGATCAACAAAAAAATGATACAGTGATAGTTGGGATGAATTATAGTTTTCACTAATGGGCAATTTAAAAAAACAAATTTGCCAGTGTACATACCCTTTAAGGTTTCAATAATATAAAATAATCACTAGTAAACTGATAAAAAAAACAAAGTGATTAGTGCAAAAGCAAATAGAACATATGGACCGGAAATTCCCAGAGGGTCACACAGAGTGGAGAGATCTAAAATAAACACACAGAGGTACCTCTGATAGAGAAAAACAAATAAACACCCGTGCCAACACAATATAATCAGTAGTAGACTGATATACACATTACTTTAATCCACCTAGAACTCTATATAAAATAACCTGTGTAAAACTCCACAAATCAAAAGACATAAAATCAATAAAATAAAAAATCATTGGAGAGATAATCAGACTAATTTAAAAAAAGTAATCATTTGCCGGACAGACATTTTCAAATCCAGATTTTGATCAGCTGAACAATTACTAAAGTAACTGGCATATGATCATTTTTTAGCCATGATAATTAGCATCTGATTATCTAATCTCTCCCATGGGTTTTTATTATTTTATTGATTTAATGTTTGATTTGTTACATTCTATGTGGGTTATTTCGCATAGATTTTTATGTGAATGGCATTCATTTTAATATCCACTACTGATTATATTTTGTTCGGAGCAGATATTAATGGAGTTTATTTAGATAAATATTACTGGTTAATAGAAAGTCATTCGAGTGCAACAGCAAATACCTGCTACTTGAAATTCAATCAAAAAGAATCTACATACAGCAAGTTTGTGGGCACAGATAAATCCTGCAATTCTTTGATTTTACCTTGCAAGACTTGGTGGAATCGCACTGCTCTGTGAATTCTCTTTACTGTAAGCTTTTTAAATCTCTAGGTAAAGGTAGGAATTTTTTTGTGCCTTAATCTAAACTGCAAAAAAAAAAAAAAAAAGGCATCAGGGACGTGCGCCCTCAACACTTTAACATTGGTATTACATTTTCTCCCTACTTGAAACTTTATTGTTAGCATGCTGAGTGTGAGTGGTCTACACAGGTCCCGTGTCATATCTGCTGTTATACATTGCAGAGCATCAAGTGTGGAAAATTTTTGAGGCTTTTTTTTTATTCTTTCCATAAATCAGCAATTTTAAAATGATATTATCAAAACTGCAAGTTTTTTAGTTTATGGTTCGCATTTACAGCTCTGTCGAAGCAAGTCAAGTTGGCCATACACGTGATTACGGATTGCATTTGTGCCGACAGATGTTAAACCGATACTGTAGGATAAGGGGATAGCTTTTTATTTTGTTGCGTTTACGCAACGTATTGCGTATTGGAAATTGGAAAACGTATTGCGTATTGGAAAACGCACGCGATTGCAATTTAAAATGCAGAACGATTTCAGTGATTTGAAAAAAACACAAGCGCAAACGCAGAAAAATCGCAGCAGTGTGGCCTAGCCTTAACAGTTAATTTTTACAGACAAGCTTTCAAGAAATAAACTTCTCTCTTGCTCAGGTGAGTACTGCTTGATCTGAGGAAGAGAAGTGTTTCTCTCGAAAGCTTGCCTTTAAAAATTAACTGTTAGTCCATATTAAAAATGTATCACCTTATCCTACAGTACTCACCTTTTTAGCTTGGAGGTCTGTTGACCGCATCTTGTGTGAGAATGTGTGTTTGGTTGTATCCTTGTCCAGTTTGTTGTACTGAGAGGCATGCATTATTTGAATGGAGCAGACTGTGCTTTTTGTTTGATGGGGGGGGGGGATGATTGTGGAGGGGTTGAACTTGATGAATTGCTTTCTTTTTTTTAAAACCCAAATTATAACTGGCTACCTTACAGGAAAACACAATTGACGAGGTGACTAGTGCCCCAAGCACAGAAAAGCATGCTATACAGGGGATTGATTTTCAGTTGAAAAGAAGGCGATCAGTTCAAACCTGTAAAAGTACCACAATGGTAAAAGTACTGCAATGGTATATAGGCGATCATACATTAAAAGGTGCAGTATCGCTATCTATATACAATACATTAGGCTCTGGTATTTACAATGGGAAGGTGCAGTGACGAGAATCTATATTACAGTCACTGAGTGACTTCCTGTATTTCACTGCCCCTCCCACTGTCTCCCCCTTAATGTATTAGTAATTTATATAAGAATCCATGTTTATTATTGACAGACTATGTTCGGTCCTTCTCTTTCAATAGGAACAGTAATTAACTATTTATACACTAAACAGGGATTCCTATATAAATGACTAATACAGGGAGGGGGAGAGACAGTGGTACTGGATAGGCCATATGTATTATAAGAAATAATACGCTACCTACAGTGTAATATATGGATTTTCTTCATCTCTGAGTTCCATGACCTGTTCCTCGGCCTGCGGCCTTGTGCTTCTATATGGTCATGGAACTCCTCTGTGGCATATCCTTATATTACACTGTAGGTAGCGTATTATCCCTTATATCTCAATACTACAGCATTAGAAATATGGCCCTAGGATTCACATTCAATATGTGCAGAGTGATGGGTTGTGGCTAGCTAGCACAATAAACGGTACGTTTCTCGATACATAGTAGTGCAATACTAAAAAGGTCCAAACTGAGTGTAAAACTCATGTTTTTTTCACTCATTTGTGTTATAGCACCTGCCATTGCAATCCACCTAAATTTCAGTAGATCACCCTATGTAGTGTATGAGCTAGTGCAGTAAATGGCTCTAAATATTATTTCTAAAAGATTTTTTTCTGGTGACAGTGCCACTTTAAATACATCTGAAATACAAGAACTGAGGGTCGAGTCTCTTGTAACGAGGACAGTTTCTGTTTTACATGGTGAAAGTATTCTATATGTAAATAGCCTTAGATGCTATCGGATGTAAATGGAAAGTTTGTATTAACAGAGAAAATCTGAATTGTACCGTTAATGGCAATATCCTGTTTTTACAGTAAGTAACCCTAGAGACGGACAAATCCTCAAGGTTTCATTTGTTAACAAGTTTCCCAAAGTCCACTGGCAAAATGGTATGTGTGAGTCAACCACATAAAATTTGTATTGGTAGAACCTTATTACAGAAGGTAGGGCTGAGTACAAGTATTCCTACCTTCCATTACTGCTTAATTGCAGAGCGTTTACATTATTTAAAACTTTTAGTAGAATTTAAAGCGCTGTCCATGAGAGCCAAACAATGTGAATAAAGCTGTACATTCTCACTGTAACCAGGGGTGTTCCTGGGGTATTTGACACCTGAAACATCTTTTAAAATGCCGCCTATCGGCAGACGGGTGGCGGCATGTGAAGTGGGCGTGGCTTCATCAGGGAACATAGGTGTGGCGGGCTCACTAACAGTGACTGGTGGACTGGAGTGATTGATGACTTATGACTGATTGGTGGACTGGTGCTGAAGTGCAGTATTGCAGGAAGTGTTCCCCAGGGGTGTGCCCTGAGCAAATGTTTCAGTTTTCTTCATGGTAAGGGCACCACTGACTGTAACTTGGGCCACCTCTAATGAACACCAATACAAGCCTGAATAGTTATTAAAGGGACTGTCCACCCCTCTACACAAAAATCCTTATCTGCTACAAACCCCCCAAAAGCAGGACCTCGTTATGTTTAAAATTACCAAATCCAGGTGTCCCTATTTGGGCAATATTGGCCAAACACTGGCCCCCAGCAGCCCTGCCCCTGGAGCGCCCACTCACGCAGTTAAGCCCCTAACCGCGCCTCTGATCATGGTCCCTCCTCTAACCCCATTACACCCACCATGACGTCACTGTAATGTCACCGCCTGCCCCCTCCCGATTGGGGGCGACCGAAATCTTCTTGATCTTCTGACACCTTGCCGTCATATACTGATTAAGACATTCCAGGGTATTTAGAGATTCTTGTACAAAGATCCAGTCGCATGACTAGCGAATCGTCTCTCAGAACTGAACTTCAAGTCCAGTTGATATAAATGAATTCCAAATACACCATGACCTGTATGAATTGAGAACCTTCACAAGCATCAGTTGCAACTGTTCAGGTTTGTCTGCAATGACAATTACCTCAAAAAACAGTGACGCCATCATAAATTGCTGCTACTTGGACAATGTGCTGTATCACATTACTATACTTTTTAAAAGCATGTGGAATGGACAAAAAGTATAACCAAATTCTCCAAGGTTATCCACATTTACTTTTGGTGCACAGCTTTTTCTTTTGTATCTTTTGTATTTATAGCAAGTCTACTTGCTATAAAGTTCCTGCCCAACATTTACCTGCACATTATGTCCTACAAGGTGTCACACTTGTTAAAGGGATGAGGAAAGGACAAGCTGCTAGTGCCTGGAGGGGGGAAGGACAAGAATCTTTTGTCTGATAAATTGCTTTTCGTTATCAGTTCTGGAAGACAGAACACTTCGCTCTCCGCGACCCATCCGGTTTCGCTCAGGCATATTCTGTCTCAAGTCCTATTTCTGTGTTTATCGACCCATCTTCAATAAAGGAAACAAACCTGAAAGAGTACAACCCCCTCCCTTTAAATCCCCCTCCTTCTTCCTTTTTTGATTCAGCTTTGTCGTGCCACTTAGAGATCCAAATTCCTGAATAGTATAGAAAAATATTGAAGTGCCGTATTAGTCCAATATATAGATGTAAAAAATAAAAGAGTACTGTGATACTTTTTCTATGGACTAACAGTTTATTTAGCAGACAAGCTTTCGAGGGCTAAACCCTCTTCATCAGGTCAGAGCGGGACTGATTTTAACAAAGGTTTAACAAAGTAAAAAGCCAGTTCCAATAGATAAGCAATAATTCCTGAATGGCAGCACTGCTAGGACACATATCAGCTTGGGAACCCTGCCACTGTGGAATGAACCAACTTATACTTTCCTCCGTCTGAAACCTTGTTTTAATAGGCTGAGTGTGTACTATACAGTATGTGCAATGTTAAACAATACATTTATCATAAAAGGAGAAGCTAGGAGACTCTCAGTCAGATGAAAGGCTGTTAAAAAAAAAAAAAAACAACCATCAAAAGGCTGAATTGTGTCTTCGAGTAAAAAAACTGTCACAGGGAGTAAACAGAGACTAGTGCAGTCTTGTGATTTACTGCTCTGTAACATCCTGTCACAAGTGACCTTGCATTTACCCACAAAGTCTTGGGTGGGTGTGTAGATACTGAAAATGAAAATAAATTGCTGGAACTTTGGGATAGAGTCCATACATATGAATGAAGCCAGTACACGGCCCTGTAAAACTGCAAGGATCTGGGCTTGTTAAAGGAAAAGATTCATTTGAAAAAATCCAGCCTTGCATGGAATTGTCAGATAATAAATATACAGGGTCCTTTACAGGTGCATAGGGATGTCAAACCAAGTTGGATGTATTATTAAAATGTTTCTGGACATGGACTAGCAGAAAGACCTTGTGCATTTGCCCATGTCTATAAACATTCGGGGTGTGTGTGTGTGTGTGTGTGTGTGTGTGCGTGTGTGTGTTTGTTAAAGGGTACTCTAAAAAATTGAATTTTCAAAAAAAGTACCTTTATATACAGCAAGATCCCCCTCATCCAAAACTTTTTTTCAGATTTTAAATCTGAGCTGTAGATTCTGAGAAATCATTTGAAATCACAGCATTTACAGCAAAAGACCTGTCACTCCAGAAGCAGAAATTATAATATGTGACCCATGCCTGACCTCTTTGCCTGCCTGCCAGCACACTTTCTGAAACATTTAATAGAATCAGCAGAGAAAAGACAGAGGGGAGATGTGTAATCAGAGCAGTGACCATGGTGAGGCTGTGCAGAACTTATAAGTGTCGCAGACACTACAAGAAGGCAGTGAGTAAAGGAGGGGGGGGGAATTAGGAGCAATCACTAAACATTAATAATTTAGTGACAAAGCAAGCACAGATAAATATGTGAGTACCATCATTTGTCTCAAATTGTAGTTTCAGAAAATGTAAAGTTGTTTCAGTGAGTATAGTGACCCTTTAATCTTCTGTTAGCCACTGTAGTCACTGACTTGGACTTTGGGGTGGAACTTTACTGACACATGGTTTAATGCGCTTCCTGTTGTGTCATTTGACCCCATACTCAGTTAGCACCTATCCCACCAGGTCTAGATAAAAGAAGGTGGTCTCAGTTTCCTAAAGGCATACTGTCAGGATCATTAAGGTGCCCATACACTGAACCGGACTTCCTGATTCACTTTATGACTGGCGTAAAAGCTGTGTACAAAGTGTAATCTGGCCAGGGAACGCTGCAGAGACATCAAAGGTAAGAACCACTAAGCAGGTAGATGGAAAATCGATTAGACAATGATCAGAATAAACATATAATTGGCTTGAATATCTAAATGGCATATTGCCAACATTATCTTAATCTATTAATAAATGCAGGCAAGTAGCCCTTACAACTCTGAGGTGTGTGTGTTGCAGCAAGCCTTCAAATTTGCTATGGCTTAGTATCACACCTCCCACTCTTAAGCAGAGTGCACACTAAAATCTTTCAAAGATGTGGCTACACACAGTCACAAGCGTTATCCCTATAAAGTACAAGGAGATTGTTTGTGACTGACACACACCAAATGATTGTGGCTGACTCCCTATACTACAGTACAGGGAGCCTACAGCAAACAAGGGGAAATTTTCGTGTGTAACGACTGTAGGCATTGTCCCTACACACATTACCGAGAAAGGACCGATCTATCAGCCAGCACGGGGTGAAGGAATTTCCCACCATGCAATTTGTCAAATACTATGTCAAAGTACAGACAGAATTTTTTCCAAAGCCAATTATATATAAAGATTTCTGTAAAGAGCCCAGCAGTAACCGAGCAGTGTGATCTGTTTAAAAAGGGGGAAGCAACATGGAGAACTCCTACAAAGTGGGAGAACAATAGGTTGATCCCATGCCTTGTGATATCCAACCTGTGACCCTCCAGAAGTTTGATAACTTCAACTCCCAGCATTTCCTGGCTGTTTTTATTGTTAACACACCTGTATGATCATTTCGATTTCCCCTTTTAGCTGATCTACTTACTAAAGTTTGATTAGACAAATTTGGGGTTCAGAGAGACCCTGCTGAAGCCATAAAGCCGAGTAAACCCTGAGCCAATGATGTCTGTTGTTTTTGATATGGCTACAGTCACAAGTGTTCTCCCTATGTCATGCACACTTCTCCAGCACCTGCAACTGTTATTCCCACATGCAAAGGGCACAGTAACCAACACAAATGTAGAGGAATTCAGTTAAATAAACACTGCAGAGCCATTGATATAAATGGAATCTGATCTGGGCATTCACTTGTCTAATATCATAAGATTGGAAATCCATCAATATTCCTTATCAAGGTTTTGTATCTTGCTAATGGACATAGCGCTCCTCCCAGATGCCCAAGTCAAACAACATCACTTCTTTAGGCCACAGAGGGTTCTGCTTCAATAGAGACAATTATGTCATTAGACAATTGGGTACACACCATACAATATTTCTGTCTGGGTATATAAACAGAAATATTGGTCAGAAAAATTGTATGGTGTGTGTGGGGGCGGCAGTGACTGATCTCTGTCGCCTGTTTGTCCGGATCGATTATGTATGTCGGTAAATCACGGGCGATTGTGCAGTTCCCTATAGGGCTGCACCATCTGCCTCAGTGAACTGCTGGCCATGGCAACTTTTGCCGCCCCGACTGTGATTTTTCCTGTCCGATCGTCCCCTAGAGGCGAATGATCCATCAGGACAAATCTCATCCCGTGTGTACCCAGACTTATAAACAGATAAATAACAAAATCCTTATGTATAATTGAACACTAAAAGAAAAGAAATAGCTCAAGATTAGGGTTCAAAGTTCCTTGCAGTGCATTAGTTAAAGTCTGAATCTGGCATATCTAATAGAAACCATTACAGTACTATAGTATAGCACAATGCAGCATGAAAAGCCAGTCGAGGCAAAGATTCACCAGACTATATGGAATAAATTTGACAAATATCTCCATACATTCACATCATCTGTCAAACAGGCAGATAAATAGTTTGGTACAGCAATACAGCAGCTGACAGCTCACTGGTCAATTATTTAACATACTCCAGAGACAACATAACTAATGTTATTTGCAGGGCCCCCTTTAAAATATGGAAAAGGGGGTGGTGACTATAATATAATATATATTACAATAAAAAGAAAATACATCTTATGTTGTCTTATTAATAATGGAACAGCTACTGTATCTCCAAAGGTGTTTTGCTAAAGTTGATTTATTGAGTATATTTTCCTACGGATTCTATTAAACACACTTCCATACATATTGTATAGGGTTTTCCATATACAGAAATGGAAAGTAATAGTGTATTATTTCCCTATATTAATTATACTTCTAGATCACAGTGATTATTATAAGATTAGCCACATCATTGGTCAAAAAAGCAACTACAAAGAAACCCAAAAACCTAACAAATAATTATATAACTGAATGCAGCAAGTTCACACAAAACACTGCAGAAACCCAAACACCAGAGGGCGCCAGTATGAAAACACACACATGAAAAAAAGGTGCATCTTACCTGATGGGAATCCCATGATGCTTTAGACTGAGGACGCACTACAACGCACCAAATCGCGCACAAAATCACAAGCACTATGGCACTTATAATTCACCAGCTAAGTAAACATTATAAAAGTGATATTGAATATACTGAGGCTCTAACTCACCGAGAACAGATATTAAAGTGGATCTATGGTCTCCAAAAAAGTTAGAGTAAAATAAAAGCCTTCCACAGTACCTGTAAAATAAACCCTGGATCACAATCTCTAGGTAATACTTGTTAAAAGCTATATTGCTGGAATGGTTTAATAATATAACTCCCTGAACACTTCCTGCTTTCAGCAGATTATAGCCATGTGACCAAGTCTGTGCAGTTAAAGCCTGTCTTTTCCTTTTTTTGACTGATTGACTAAAGTCTCCAGTCAACATTGTCCCAATAAAAAGAACACATTCACAAACAAACAACAAGCTGTGTCTCACCTCTCTTTTTGCTGTGGCTGCTGGGTGTTTTATGAAATTAACCAAAAAGCAAAGAAGGGCTACTCAACGAAGCAGGAAAAACACACACACGAGAAACGGACGTTTGGCCCGGGTGCTTGTCGTGGTCGGGGGCTAGTCGTGGCTCGGAGGTATGCAGAAAATCTTACGTGTGTACGAACCTTTAGTAACAGAATCTATTACTTACATGTACTGAATGCAACTAACTAAAGAAGAATCTAACAATGTATAGGTGTTCTAGGGAGAAAAGCTTTCCCGTTAAGAGTAAAAAAATGAAGTTTATTTCTCTTTAAGTGAGCATGTCATCCCCCTGGGAGAGGAGCAGAGGATAAGTTGATGTCACTTAAGTTCCTACTGAATCAGGAACAATATATAGCAGTGTAGGGTCCAAGTTGGAACAATATGAGGTGCACTCTACAGAGCCTGTGCCACTGTGCCCCCTTCCACAGGTGTCTAAGGAAGGGGGCACAGTTTCTCCAAAGTGTTCTTTGGTTTTCACAGGCTGCAGAATGAGATATGATCCCGGACTTATTTTAAAGGAAAGACTGCAGGCTTTTATTTAACCCTAATTTGTTCGGATGGCACAGTTGCCCTTTAAGAGAATATCAGATACAAGATTTGATGAATTTATATGGATATGTCTGCACCCTCTCTTGCCTTTTCCTTTTATTTTGGTGCTTATCAATTCAAACAAAGGATAGCATTAGTTCCGAGCCCACCATCTTAATCAGTGCAAAACTTTTATTAAATAGACACAACAATATAAGCATCAGATGAGGTTTAGAAGGACCACAGCCATTGTCCACAGCTTCATGCATTTTGTTTGTTCAGAATCCTCTGTGTTATCCAACAATCCTCATTATTTGATGTACTTAAGGCTTGTACACACGTGCGATTACAGGTCAAGACCCGCGACGCACAATGTGTACAAACAAATGTTTTGGGCGATAATCGGCCCGTGTGTAGGCGCTTTATTGGCTGAAACGTCGTTCATTCGGGGATCGTTGAATGACCGATTTGGCGGATCTCAGAACGAACGACCGTTTTGGCCGATAAAGCGCATACACACGGGCCGATTATCGTCGGAAACGTTCCTTTGTACACATCGTGCGCTGTGACCTGAGAACGCACGTGTGTACGAGCCTTTACTGTCCTATCAATGTACTGTAGAGGGCCCAATCAATTCTTGACACACCACTACATTTATCTATGTTTTCTTTTCCATTATTACAATAAAAAGCAGCAACACGCAGGGACAAAATGCACATTGACAGAACATTTCCTTCCTCCATATAAAGAACTGTACATATGAACAGCCATATTGCTTTATTCATCTGTGGCATTAGTTCTGCAGGGACCTATATTCTCTTTCTGCCACGTTTAATATGCTAAACTCACAAACTAATCTTATAAATGGAATTGGATCTATTTTCCCATTGAATTCGATTTCTTCTAGTATGTATGTGCTGTTACTCACTGTAGCTTGGCTGCACAGCATATTCATACGAGCGCCCTGTATTTTCGGAATATGCAATCCATTGGTGGGTGAGATACACAATATGGGTGGCTACACTGTGTGCGCTGTGATTCTTTTTTGGAGCACGTGTGATCACCATTTTTCTTGCGAATCGCAAGCAGTCCGATAATGTAATATTAGTGGAATCACATTGCAAACGAACGGAAACGCACAACATTGCGTTTGCCCATTCAACTCACGTTACCGCAAGTTTTAGTCTGACCACCCACTAAATTAATAAACTTGATGATAACAGGAGGGTATAGAAAAGCTACGGTATATCAACGATTAGCCACCCACTGGCACATCCTCAAACAGTCAGCTTTAACCAAGTTCCCTCTTGCGTCCACATCCTTTATGGATTCCTTGTTCGCCCTGCCCTGACACTTTGCGAACTAATGGAAAACCAAGTTTATATATTTTAAACTCCATTTAGACAGTGACCAGATTATCAGATAAAATAAATAGATGTCTGGTTAGTATTATTACACTGTATTTTAAATCACAAAAAAGGGGACACAAAGCCTAAAATTAGGGATATTATCAGAAAGGCAATTCAGTAGTTAATCATAAAAGAAATTTTGCAACACGAGTGGCTTCTATCATTTCCAAGTACAAGGTCATTAGGCCCCTAAACTGTGCCATCTTTTCAAGATATCCTCTCCAGGGGACAGATTGGTCAACCAACAGCACAGGTGGGTCTGTCAGAATGACTATTGATTCACCTTTGCTCCAGTGAGGATATCCTGAAAGCTTATACGGTCAGAGAACCACAGACCTGCTTTTAATTGTACTGTGTTTTTATCAATCTCTACGGTACTTCCTTGGATTAGATCAGTCTGTTCCCTTTTCATTGAAAATGCCCTTCAAGCCTCCTGTCAGTCAATGTCACAGTGACCCCTAACGTCAACAAAAGGAATTGCAGTGCTCGTCTGGGCATCTCTGTTAGGAAAGGTTGGAGGTTTCCAGAACACGATTTTAAGCCAACAAGCATCTCTACCAAACACAGCTCTTTAACAATCTCTCGCTGCTGCCAAAGCTGTGGGAGACATAGCCCTGTGCATAATAATATGGTATTCTGCATGCCATTACATTGCCAGTTGTTCCACTTCTCTGCCTCTGTCTGCATTGCTTTACCCATTATGAGATTTGCTCAGTGTGATGTTATAGAGTTTCTCCTATCGTTAAATCAATCTGTCATAACACTGCTTGCATACCATTACACCGAGTGGCCTGCCACAGGGCAAGGTTTTACTGCCCTGCCATGGACCCTTTTAGATCCACAATACAATCAGATGAATAGGTCCCTAATGATTAAAATAAGATTGGTGAGAGTTTCAGTTTAAGCCACAGCATTTAAAACCATCGTTATTATCCTGCAATCCTCAATTGCTCTGCACCACCACAAGGCGTGCAATCTTGTGAGTGGAAAAAAATCTTGCATGCCCAGATAGAAAACTAAACCAAATAGCCAAGGAGAAAACAAGGTCAGGAATCATAATAGCAGCCTATAGTAAAGAGGCCAATACTGAGCAGACTGATAGAGCAAAGTGCCAGAGATGGTATGGGGGGCGAGAGGCAACAGAAGGAAAAGATTTAGAGAAGGTAAATGAAAGCAATGTATGTAAGACTGCTTAGAATGAGCTATGCTTGACACTGAATGACCCAAGCATGTTCAAATACAAAGTTTTTAACAATAAGCTCAGACCTAAACACATATTTCCTGACTTAAAACCCAGAAATTCCTGATAAAATGATGCATCATTAAGTATTTCCTTCCTAAGGATATACACGTGTGAAGTCATTAAAATCTTTCAGGACAGTAGATCTGCAGTTACTTTCACCTCTCAGTCAGATACGAAGTAGTGTATTATACAGATACTCTCGTTCCCTGGGTAAAATCAAACTGAGCATGTCTGAGCCAGTGGGTACAAAAAAAGGAGGCTAAACACATAACTGGAGGTTATGACATCACACACAGGTATATTTCTGGCTACACCAGGGATGTCAAACTCCCAGCATTCCCTGGCTGCAAATCTGTGAGATGTAGTTTTGAAAACATCTGGAGGGCCACAAGTTTGATATCCCTGGGCTACACCACCAATGTATGGCAAAAAGCACAAGTAACGTATAGTTGGGATATTCTTTTAGTTTTATGAGCTGGTAAAGATGTACACTATTATGAAACTTGAAGCATGAAAGTGTAGTAAGGCCCAGTTAAGGCATGTGGCATTCAGGGTTTATGCACAATGAAGCTATATGTAATGCTTTGAAGTTTTAATCATCTAGAATTTAACTCTGCTGAGAATATGTCCCATTGGAATGCATCTATGCTACCGTGGAAAGACTAATGTCTGCTAATGAATATAGCAAGGGATGCATCCTGCTTAACTAACATGCTTAATTAATGTTCATCTCCATGTTGCTCTGTCTGATGCACAAATGTCTGTTTCTTTTGCATGTCTTGCAATTAAGCCAATGTCAGGTTTAGATGCTCCAATACACACAGTCCTGAAATGTTCCAATCGCATGACTCCATATGTAGCCATGATTTAAACCAATTACTTTTCATTTATCCAGAGGAGAGACTATAATGCAGCAATCCAAAGGGAATATAAAATGTAAACAATCTGTATTGAATTGGATGTGAACTAATACACTGTGTTGTAATTGACAGAATTAGTATATTATACTGCTGCTGGGGTGGATATTCTATTCGGATATAACTTATGGACTTATACACATAATATAACTTATTACATTCTCATGATGGAGAAAATCACCATGTTCATAAATACAGTATTGTATAGTGCAAAATATGTTAGGTATAAAGAATGCTCTAAAGCAAAAATGCTGTAAATTAATGTGTATGTTATATATGGATATCAAAAATATAGATTCTAAAGGTTTATTTTAATCAATTAACAATTTACAAAATGCAAAGCTAGCGAAGAAAAATCAAAATCAAATCAATTTGGAGTGAATGCCCTTTGCCTTCAAACCAGCATTAATTCTATTCAAGGTAAACTTGCACAGCCAGGGATTTTGTAGGATTATACTCTGTTATATGATTAACCAATTACACCAAACAGGTGCTAATGATCAACTTTTCATATGTAGGTTGAAACGGTTATTACCTGTGAAAGGCATGTTTAAGCCACGATTCATACACCATGGCAAGACAACACAGCAACAAGACACAAGCAGCCTCATTTACCTGCAGTCGGTGGCAAAAAAACCTTAAAGACTCGCTAACCTATTTAAAACAAGTTAGTGTGACTAATACAGGGTTTATGGCAGCTGCAGTTGTTTCCAATAGGGAACCGTACAGCCTATTTAATATAGTTTTCTCGCTAGTTCTCTGTGAACGTTAAGACGCGATTCCATTAACCGAGAGCCATAAATGCTGTATTGAATCATCATACGAAGCGATACAGGCTGCGTATACATCTCTATGTAAAGGAGCCTGAAGGCAGTTATACTACATCAGTGAGGTCTCTCCCAAGCAAAGATTTTAAAGCAGACTGGAGTTTTAAGGTGTGCTGTCCAATCTTGAAAAGCACAAATTATCATGGAACATTGATGACTGGACACGCAGTGGTTAGCTAAGAAAACAATGTGGCAAATGAAAGACACAATAATACTTCAAAAGATGTCCTTCAGACTGGGGTACACTCATCTGAGGCCAAAAAGACATACATCCAACATGGAAACAAGGCAAAAAAAACTTTAAAAAATGAGGTGCAGAAAAAAGGTAGCAAGTTATATGTAATGTAAATAATGTAATAATTCGAAATTTGATGGAGACCTGTACAATAGTTAGGGGGATATTCAATAAAAGTTCTTATTGTTAAAAATGGTGCTAATTTTGCCCTAACCAATCAGATGTTATTTAACATTTGAAAAATAACATCTTATTGGTTGGGGCAAACTTAGCACCATTTTTAACGATAAGAACTTTTATTACATTTCCCTGTAAGTGTCTGCAGGAACAGTAAAGCGTGGTGGAGGATCCTTGCACATTTTGGGCAATGCATTTCTGCAAATGGAGTTGGGAATTAGGTCAGGATTAATGGAGTCATAAATACAAGCAAATACTTATCCATCATACAATATCATCAGAGGCACCTGATTTCTCCCTAATTTATTAATGCAGCAGGACAGCAACCTCAAAAAGGCAGCCAAAGTAATTAGAAACAATCTTTACAGAGTAAAGAACAATGGGCAGTATGTATAAATAAATGTACTGGAAAGATCCAATACTGCAAGTTTACAGTGGGCAATAACAACACTGTCATAAAGTACAAATCGCTGTTGGTAACTTACGTTCGGTCATTCTTTTCAGAAATTTACAACCACATCCATACAATACTGCCATGGTTCTTAGGGACGTATTTATAGACCCGCGGTATCGCTTTTTAAATTTTTTGTTTACATTTACAACCGAACGCCCTTAAAGGGGAAGTTCAATGCGAATACATGTGCTTTTCAGAAAAAAGAGCTGTATTTTCCAATCCCAATGACCTTAAAGGGCATGTCCACCCTTCTTAAAAATTTTTAATATAATAGTCTCCCTGCTCCCCCAGCCCCAACCGCTATAGTTTTAATTTCAGTAAATGCCCCAAATATTACTTACCTTCCCTCTTTCCTCCGCCACAATGACAGGCCCTCTGCTTGCGCGAAAATGCAAGCAGAGGGGCGGGACCGGCAGTCGCGTCTGTGATTGGCTGAGCGGCAGCCAATCACAGACGCGGCTGCCGGGAGTTCAGTGCGGTGGAGGAAAGAGAGAAGGTAAGTAATGTTTGGGGCACTTTCTGATATTAAAACTATAGCGGTTGGGGCTGGGGGAGCAGGGAGACTATTACATAAAAAGGGAGGGGGAGGGAATCTAAATTGGGAGGGAGAGAAAGGGAGGGCTCTTCTGCGCATGGCAAAATTCTCCCGGAGGAGAGACAGGAGTCCTATGCAGTACTCCTGGTGGGCGTTTTTTTGGACTTTGGGGGGGGATAGCAGAAGAACCCTATGGAGCTGGGATGAATGGTAAGGATTAAACTACACTACACAATGGGGCCAGTAGTGAGGGGGATTATAGTTTTGGGGGTGGACATGCCCTTTAATCTGCTAATTCAGCATTGTGTCTGTGTATAAATAAATGCAACCAAAATACTGACTTCCTATTTGCAGGACCCCTAGTAGAGAACGTTATGGTCTTGCCCTTGACCCAGCTCCTGGATTGATTCAGTTGCTCAGTAGAGATCTGAGCATCTTTGACCCATCCAACAGCCAATCAGTAGAAATTACTGTTAGGAACATTGTGGTGCTTCCTGGGAGGAAGAAGGACCGTTAGAACCTGAAATGTCAGCTCACTAATGTCAACAGCAGAAACAGCAAAGGGTATAAAAATCAACTGATTTTTCAAAATGGTAGAGAATATGTAGAATAACTAAGTATGCATTACATAAACTAACAATTTAACAAATATTGATCATTTCCACTGAACTGTCCCTTTAAGGACAGCTGTGGTATTGTGTGTGGGCGATACCTCGCAATATACAGTGCAGTATTGTTATATTGCACAGCAGTTGTAAATTTACAAATGTGGTGCAAAGGAAGGACACCATTGCAAATTACCAACCAATATTGGTAGTTTACATTGCCGGTAAAGGCACATTATCGCAAATCTGTGATACCGTGCCTTTATAAATAAGGCTCACTAGGTCGTATATGCTTTGATTTATTCATGTTGTTACAGGGGTGTACAGGTAGCATTAAACAATAGTGGGGGGGGGGGTCTGTGTTTGATTAGCATATAACATTCATTTAAAAGGGCAATTATACTGTAAAAGTTACTCATATTAATCTACAAATAAAAACATGTAAGTAGCCCTTCCTCTGAGGTGTGAGTGTTGCATCATGTCTTCAATCTAGTACTTGTTTTGCTCAGCATAAGTTTTCCCCTACCACTCTTAAAGGACTCCTTCTTCCATCTGACACAACTTTCTGACAAGTCAAGCATGCTCAGTAATCACTGGAAGGGGGAATTTCAAACTATCAGTTACAGCAAAACTGAATGCAGCAGAAGAGTTTTTTTTTATAATATGGCGCTTGATTGACAGATGAAAAGTAAGATGGTTCAGATTGGATATCTAAAGGAATAGGGGACAGATCTACACAAAATTGTACAGCGATAGAAGCTTAGATTTATAGTTTCCGGTAATGGGCAATTCAAAAAAAACAATTTTATTTTATTTTCAGTATAGATGCCCTTTATTTTGTATTATTTGCTTTCTTAATCTGTTTCTGTACACCCTATTTTATTGATGTGAGTTTTATATTTTACTCACCTTGCACTGCTTGTTACTTACACACTATAGGTAAGCTGAATTCACAGAGAGCAGATATCCACCTTCTAATGCTTCTTCAACGAAAAACATGGAAGAGGTGAAAACTTTTATATTGCTTTTATTGAGGATTGCATTTGGTGTGGTCCTCAGCCTCAGAAGCAAAGCTTTTCTGCATTGGCTGGAAAGAGGATTTATATATGCAGTGGATATTGATCGTATGCCAGTTACGTTGGAGCTATTGCTGTTTGTACAGTATGTGATGTTTTGGCACAGATCAGTGATGCAGCGTTTTGTTCAAACTTGCGTAGTTGCCAAGTCATTTCTTATTAAAAAAAAACGAATTCATTTATTAATGAAGTTTTTTTTCCTTTTACAGAATCTAAAAAAATATAAATAGTTATTTATCGATCGAGGAAAAATATCTAAATACCATTTGCGGAGTCCTTCATACTCTGATTTATTACCACTCTCCTTCAGACACTACAAATCAGGAAGTTGGTCCTATGCCTTTGCTGGGGATAAACTAACCACATAAGTTCTAGAGGGCTAGTTACCGCAAAACCAATTGCAACATCTCTTCTGTATCCAAGATCTTTTCTCGTGGTTTCCCAACTTTCAGACCTCGAGCAATTTCTACCTTATCAATCTTCTCCCAGTCAGAAAAAGAGACGGGCTTTATCCCTAAACAAAAGTACAAGAATTAAATAACCATAAAAAAAGAAATGGCCCAGAACCACCACAAGAGTTATGCCAAACTAAAGGAATAAATTCTACATACCCCTAAGGAGGAGAAGATCTTGGATGGCTACAGCACCTGTCTTGGGCTCTAACGGGTTTAATGCTCCTGAGCGAACATCTTCTAGTATGGCCTGAGCAGTTTCAAAGCTGTCCGACATTGTGGTTGTAATGACTCCAGTCGGACCTCTCTTCACCCAGCCACTGCAGTACATGCCTAGAAACACATGAACAGTACTTGCATAGATTCTGCCTGGTTAGTTAGCTGAAGTAGGCATTAAACTCACCTTGGGTTCCTTGAACTCGGCCCATAGAGTTGGGGATCACTCCCTGTTTGGGAAGGAAGGGAACAGCAGAAGAGATGGGGACACTTCTATATCCAATACTACTAAGGATCAGACCACAGGATATATCTTCTACCTGGCCGGTAGGGACAGCGACGGCATCTTCCCCTGTACCCTAAGCAAAAAAACCTGGTTATGGGTGGGCATACATGTAACTACAAATGATCAGAATACCATGCGATACTGGAATTGTAGGTTTATCTTTGTGTGCGTGGCCACCCTAAAGAGCACATTTCCCAAGTTATTAAATAAAACATAGACCCAGTTTTTAAAAAACAATTGACACCTTAAGTTGCGTCACTGACAGGCGAATTCCAGCTGCTCTCCTGCTATTGTCACAGGGTAACACAGCCAAAGGGCTCCTAAGAAACCGCAGGCCCCATTCTTTCTCTGCCTGGCCCCACTGTGTAGCCACTTTCTCTCCAGGCTTCTCCAATGCGGATTTCACTAGCAGCTCTGTCAGACGTTTTCTTGGACGAGGAAGGCCTGAGGGCACAAGACACCATACAATGAAAGCTGTGCTGAAGCACAAACAATGTCACATCCCTACTTGTATATCAGGTACTGTGCGTGAGAATAGGACATCCCCAATTCTTCACAACATATAGATAATATTTTCAGAACTTAATGTTATTAAAGGGCAACTGTATGGTTATTGTTCCTCCCCCCATTTAGGCTCAGGGCATAACCAATGGGAAGACACTTTCTGCAAGAAGCACTTCTTCCCATTGGATAGATCCAAGACTGAGGAGGGGTGGAGCTTAGACAAAACAGTTGTAATTTATTTAATGACCTTTAAAATCTTTGCCATTTGACCTTTTTTTAATATGTTTTTATAGAGGAAAATAAAATTTACTAGCATTTCCCTGCTGTGTGCAAAGACTCTGCTTTATACATGAAGCACAAACAATGCATTATTCAGAATGAGAGAATGAAGTCATCCGTGATACACAGAAGAGAAAATGGCGAAGAACATGGCTGATAAGACATAGAGGCTTCGTTACAGGCTGCTTTTACCCACTGTGTGTGATCTTTTCCAAACCCTGATAATCAGAGGGGTCCAGATTCGGGCGAGTCCCTGGAAGATGAATCATCTCCCGCAACTCCTAGAGGAAACCACACAGACAGTTACTAAAAACCTATAGGTGTTGCAACATTCAGCAACTCGGATAATAAAGTATTAAACTCGGCTCGTTTTAGACATAAAATAATCTGGAAGTAGCAAATAAAGATTACCGATCTAAGATTTTAAGATTCAATTATGTAATTAAATGATGTCCTTGCTTCCCATTCGAGACAGAAGATACTTTGTCTAAACAGTTACCTTAATAGTAAATGCCACCTGCAGAGGGCTTCGTCTTCCAACCATCCACACTCTCCTTATATGGCTCCGGCTTAGGGTGTCCACGGCAGATTGTGTGATGTCTGTTTTCTACATGAATTTAAAGAGGTATTTTGAGCCCTGAATAGATTAAATTAAAAGTCTGGAGCTAATTACAGTTACTTACTTTAAGGAGCTCAATTGGAGACAAAAGAATACGGGCAATATCGAGAGCTACGTTCCCTTGTCCTAAGATGACTGCAGTGTCACTGCTCAGGTCTGGATTGAGCTAAAACACAGATAATGGATCAGGTTTGTGCCAGCACATTAACGCACAAGGTGCATTCAGCAAATCTCAGACAGTAATGATAAAATACAGTACCTAGGAAAAAGTACTTGTCTTAGGTTGTCATACATAGTCAAATCTCAACCTACGGTTATGGTTGGTGATTACTGTTACCAAAAATATCTGTCCTTCCTCCTGTGCAATTATAACGCTGTATGAGAGAGTCAGACCGGATAGTGCTAAATGACTTCCCTTAGGGATGTCACTATCATCGTCCCAGGCATAATCATAATATTTCTGCACTGCTATGAGATACTCACATGGGATCTGGCTGCATAACAGAGAGAAGATGAAATCTAGAACTCAAGACAAATGACATGAAATACTGTTATGTTGGTGAACTAGCAGCTAAGCTCATGCTCTCCTATCCCTAGTCCCGAGGGCACAATTTGTTTGATTTGTACAGATTATCGAAAGTCATGTCATATTACCATTTCTATACACAATTACTGTCCGTGAGTCAAATCCACCTGTCAATTATTCTATAGTTATAGCTTGTGCACCTGCTATACTCACACTGCTCTCTGTAAGATGTATTGCTTTCAATTAGATTTTCACAATCTCATTCTAGGACAATTCTTTAGAATAAAACAGTTTAGTGACAAACTTCACAGTGAAAGTAAAACCCTCAACTCCGTGTTTGGATGCTCACATGTTATGTCACTCACATGTCTGTTAACCGGAAGTCCATTGTACCAACCCACAAAATCCCTGGCAGAATAGACACCAGGCAATTCCTCACCAGGTATCCCCAGCTCGCGTTTCTCTTCAGCTCCGTAGCTCTGCGAGACAGACAAAACAATAGGAGATACGGGGAATATGCTTGTATATATCACACATATACAACAACACACTAATACCCACAACAGTGCATATTTCGAACACTTACCAGCACCACAGCATGATAGGCACCTTGTAGTTCCTCCACAGTAACATCTCTACCAACTGTTACATTCCCTAAAAAAGTACAGCGCTTAGACCAAGCTGTCTGTGTGAAGGTGTTTATAACATTCTGCAAAGACAGGGTAACAGAAATAAGGGAAAGTGATAGGACAAAGTATGGAAAGAGGAGATAAAACCAAGAAGACTAAAGCTGGTCATACATTTGCAATGACAGCATTGCAGCCGATCGGTACCTTCCAATCAAAATGCATCAAAACTTAGGGAAGTTCCAATTGAACTACACCATCCTGCACCATCTATCTTGGGCAGATTTCAAACTGAAGAAGAAAATGTGAAAAGTCTGAAAATTTTCTCAGCAATGAGTTAACAGATGCCCCAGAAATATGAGGGAGGTGTATGTCATAAACTTTCAAGTCAACTGATGACTTGATATAGTGTGTAATCAGCAACGGAAAAGGTAATATTGAATCAACTTGCAGGTTTTGTCTTGTACAAGAATCCACAATCCTTTGCCTCAATCTGCCAATTATCTTTAATACTGTCCATACATTGGGAACCTTGTGACCTTTGGACAACCACCTTATCCAATCATTTTGAGATTGGCAGTAGATCACTAAGTAAATGGACAGGGAACATTGGGAGGTAAAACAAAATTTTTAGATTTTAAAATTATTTGATGTTCAAAAATCAAATCTATCTAATAAATATGGGCACCGTAAGTCTTTCTGTCAGTATGACTTAATTTACAAAAATTACAGGAACTGTGACTTGAAAAAGAACAGCAACAACAATTAATTTGTGCACTATGCAACAATATATCTATCAAATTAGGTTTCCAGTAAGGACTAATACACAGAGGCCATTCCCAGCCTGATCTTTTCTACAAATCAAAATATTGATTGCTAGTCTAACAGTAGGACGATAAAGTTTCCAGACAATATTTCATTCCAGACCGGACAAATCATTCATCAAAAACACACAGGACACAAACATGACCGAACATTTTTTTAAAGATTTTGGTGAAAAATGTATCATTCCTGCCAAGATATTGCACGTGGTATGGGGATCAGTCTGCCATGTGCCCACACACGTGGCCAATCGTATCGGCTTCCTCTACTATAGCAGAGGAAGCCAATACCAACCAATGGAAATTTTCAGTCCAGAATCACCAACAGTGACACAGATTTTTGTCATCGTCATTGTCAGTAATTTTCCACCCCCACTTCTTGCAGATACTCGGAAAATACAGACGGGGTCTCTCGGCTATCTGTAATGTGTATGGTTACCTTTACATATGAAAGGGGATTGCAATGGTTATTATGGGTCAAGGAGGAGGATACAGGAATTAGGTGATTAACAGATGGTTAGGGTGCTGGAGAGGTGTGTAAAAAGAGGCACCTCTAAAAAGTAAAAAATAATGATCATTCTAGAGAAAGTGATTCAGCAAACAGAAAAATGATTGTGAGGCAGAAAAGAATATAAATAGAAAGGTGTTACTTTTTCTATGAAATTCTCCATTTTTAGAATACCAGAAACAAAGGTTTGCAGCTTGGAACCAGATGGCATACTATATAAAAGACAATATATATTTAGATTAGACCTGAATTTTTTATGCACTAATCAACTGTTTACTCAGATATAACATTTAAAAGAGATTAACCTGGTTAAGTGGATCAAAGGTCTATTTGTTGTTTGCAGTGATTTCAACTTCGATTATAAAGTCTCAGACATTTGGAATCGGATTTTATACTCACTAACCAGAACATTTTAATAAAATTATCTCATTCATATGTGCATACAAACATGCTGTGCAAACAGCTGGGAAACCTTCAGATTTTAACCACTTATGGAAGTGGGGTGAGAGTTCCCAGGAAGACCTTCTTTCGCATATGAATCCTTGCCGATCTCTTATCTGCGAGGCCATTCTATCTACATTAGCTGCTCAAGGACTCTACACTCTTATCTCAAACACACAACCTTTCATAACTGCTTCAAACCCTTGTACAGTCCTCCCATTTACCAGTGGAATCACAGCCAATTCCACACTTATCTACACTAAACACATTTTGGTTAAAGGGCAACTGTGGTCTCAAAACAAGTGAGGGTTAAATGAAAGCCTGCAGTATTTCCTTTACAATGGGCCAACAATCACATCTCTAGCTGGAGCCTGTGAGAAATTACATTGGGGTGCATGTTCAAACTTCCTGCTTTCAGTAGGTTGAGTGACATCACCTGACCTCTGCCCCACCCATTTCCCCCGGGGGAGAAGCATGCTCAGTTAAGACTTAATGCTGGGGAAATCAGGAAGTAGCCGAGGGAAAAATTGAAAGTTGAGAAAGAGAGCCTATTAATGCAGGCTGAGGCTGATCACATGACTACAAGCTGGTCAAATGGCTGAAAACAGGAAGTGTTCGAGCAGGAAGTAATATTGCTGAACCTTTCCAGCAATAACTTCTCACAAATTGTATCTAAAGATGTGATTTAGGTTTTATTTTGAAGGTAAGATGGAAGGCTTTTTATATAATCCTTATTAGTTTAGAAGAATTTGAGACAACAGTTACCCTTTAAGCTTCGTAACACACGTACGATCTTTGCACCAATGAACAACACCCGAGCATATGCACATACGAGATGCCCACGGCCCTTCATCGTCCTTGTGCAACGTGTTTGGGGTTTGTTCGTCAGTGCAACGATCACACGTGTGTACAAGGCTTTAGGAACCTTCCTTACAGTGTGTACAACACCATTGCCTATTCTGCCATATTCATAGCCATGGCAATACCCAAAATAAAAAGCACATGGAAATCAAATTAACATGAGGACAGAAAAAAAGAGAAAAAAAAATATTCAGAGCTTTGTCTCTGTATTTCAATAAAAGCAAAAACAAAATCAATGACAATCACAACCATCTGGTCATGGCCTTAAGCAGAGTATGAGGAAGAAAGCAGATAAGAGAGACTTGTGTCTCCAGTGATTAATTGTAGTGAGTTTTCTGGCTATGGAAGGTAAAAAATAATTTTCTAATCATAATTCAAATGTTTCCTTATATTTTAAAAGGCCATTATTCCATAGGGCAGTTTTTGGGCCGTACACACATTAGATAATTGTTGTCTGAAGAAGCCTACAAACAACCGCATCTAACACGCTTAACGGCTCCCCAGAACATTGTTTAGTGTCCTGCTGGATGACTAAACAATGTTGGAAATGGACTTCTGTGGTGCCTGAGGACACCTTAAATTAACCTATGGGCACAAGGGGGCAGCTCCTATAGTCCACCACTTTGTTTTGCTGGAAGTCTTGCCCAGCTAAGTTTTTGCTTTACACTTCACAGGAAGCCGCAGCATTCCCCATAGAAGCTGACAAACAAACAAGTTATAGCAGTGATCTGGACACAAAACAGGAAGTTTTTTTGTGTAGTTTTTTTGTAAACATAGTTTAATAACGACAATAACAAATTTTATTTTCATACAAAAAAGGAAAGTCATGTTTGCAGTTTATTTCTAAACTGGCATAAATGTAAGAAACAAAATATATTACTATTTTAGTAAAAAGTCTTGGGAATTGAACCTGCAACCTCATGAACTCTGTCTTGCTAAAACCAGAGCATTAAAGGACTATTTCACCAGAGGTAACATATAGTATGCAGTGTTCTCCCCAGAATTTTTTTCCTGCCGGGTGGCATGAAAAAGTAGCCGGGTGGGGTAGGACGGGGAAATTTGGTGGTAAGGGAAAATGTGCACTGCATCATGCTCATTATATAGGTCAGGGATGTCTAACTTTCCTCCCACTAGATGTTTGAAAACTATAACTCCAGGCATTCCATGGTTGTAGAATGCAGGGAGTTGTAGTTCGTCAACATCTGCAGGTAACCCATGTAACATAGCAGCACAAGCACATGTGACACCCTTTTGTGTCCTTGGAGGTCTTGGAAAAGCTAGTTAACGTGCTAAAATATTCTTGCAGGTGTAAAAAAGGGGTCTGGACTGAGCAGTTTTAGCGGGAGTTTTTACTGACCTATTGGCACCTATTAAACCTACTTCTAAATTCTTTTAAATCACAAGTGTTCTCTCAAGAATTTTTTTCCAGCCGGGTGGCATAAAAAAGTAGCCGGGTGGGCCGCCCGGCTAAAAGACCCTAGGGAGAACACTGAGTATGTCAGTAAATTTAGAAACTTTACTAATTACTTTGTGCCACTCATGTTGGCTAGAAAACAAACTGCAGGGGATTCCATATTGATGTGGAGACATCTATATAGAAACTCTGTATAGAGACAGTGAATAATGGGATAAGGGAGCACATTAGGTGCACATGCTCAAAAGGCTCTTTGAAGACTACATGGGCTGTGAGATGTACTGGCAACAACATAGAAGCCTTATTAATTACAGAATATACTTATTACATGTTTCATAAACAGAAAATATTCGAGAAGTATCTTAAAATGAATAGGTGTTCTGGGGAGAAAAGATTTCAAATTAGGATTTTAAAAATTAAGATTAGTTCTCCTTTAAAGGGTATGTCTACCCCAAAAACATTTTTCTGTAGTGTAGGGACACCCCATCCCGCATGGTTTAAATTGTAAAAATTCCCCCAGAAACATACGTACCAGCCTTCGTTCCCTCGGCTTCTGCCTCTAATGTTACTTCCGCGAACGGAAACTGGTAAGTTTCTGGTCACTTTTTAACAATTTAAACATGGCGGTTAGGGTGTGTGTGTGTGTGGGGGGGGGGGGGGGTCTCCCTACTCTCTCCAGAAAGGAGTTTAATATTTAGAGTAACACTGCAGAGACAAGGGATCGAGAGGGTGGAAGGGAGGGGGGGTGGGGGAGCGCACGCCAGAGTCCTCCCTTAGGACAAAAACCTTTTTACACACAGGAAGGCTCCTACTCTTCACTTTCCTGGAATTTGACTAGACACTGCAGGACAACCAAATGGTGCAGAGCAGTATGGTAAGGATTTTTTAACACTACAATGTGGGCAGCAGTGGGTTAAATTTTAGTTTTGGTGGTGGACATGCCCTTTAAATATTAGCAGGTGAAAGAGAATTAAGTTCCGCAATCTGCTTACCTTTACTTCTGGATGATCGGGTGCTACACCAAAACGGACCAACCCAAAAGGTACTGGCAGTTTTTCATATATGTCAACCTGAGCTTGTGCATCATGCTGAAAGCACAAAAAAAAATATGGTTAGTAGGGAAAGTCATCATGAAAACCAGCCACTCATAATAACAGCAAGTAAGGAACACAAACATAAGGAAACTTATTACTTCCTATGACTAACTACACAGAGACAAAACATTGTTATAGGTGTTTATATATAGAGGAGTACAGTGTGTTTCTACCATCTCAGTACAATACTTTACTGGACATTTTATATTATGATACTTCATTCTTCATTTTATTTTCTGTTGTTTTAGAATAAATACACATTACCTTCAAGATGTGTTGTGCTGTGTAGAATCCAGCTGGACCACTTCCAACAATACAGATCCGGGGTCCTTGCGAAACAGACGAGAGCAGCCTTTGTATCCCTAGAAGGAAGAGAAAGGAGATTCTTTAATAAAAGGGCAAGTTCACCCCTCAAATGAAAATTTTTTATAGATAAATCACACCCCAAACCACAAAACTGCAATATTTTGAAATAGGAGAGATGCAAGGTGCATACACATCTTAATTTTCCCCACAATGCACAAATACACAGGAACAATTATTCTGTATATACTTCATATGCAACCCCCCAAAGATGCCAGAAAATTATAATCTCCCTATACTGTAGTATAGGGAGATAACAATCCAATGGAAATTTTTTAGTTTGAACCGATTGGGCACAATGCTGACAGCACTAGTTTGCTGGCTTCACTTCCTATCCATTCACATGGCTAATATCCTGTCAGATCATGTGTGTGGCCACCTTAGGCAAACCAACAGTGTTGACTTTTTAGATTAATTTTATAACCATTGTTCTATTGGAGATGGCAGGTTCATTGGATAGTTTTTTTTTAAAAAAAGCTGGACGAGTTCCTAAAAACAAGGAATATCGCTTGTTGATCCAGGGATATTTACGCTTGCCTCTTGTTTGAGTTTGAAAATATTTGTTTCCCCTTCATATAGTAGGTTACTAATACTAAAAATAAAGCTTAAAGGGGATGTCTTGAGAATCGAAAAGTGAATAGCATAATAAATTAGATTTTTAATATATGTGCACTAAAAATGTTATTAAAAAGCCCTTTTTAATACTTAACTACTCCTGGAGACATCACTGATCAATTTTCTTTGTGATGTCGCGACCAAAGAAAATAAAAAGTGAATCTCCAGGTTTTTAGAGGTCAGACAAAGATGGCACCAAACAGGGCACACCACTGCCAGAGGACCCACCCACTCAGGCTAAAGAAGCAGCCCCAGAACAAGACACTGCTAAAGTCTTGGAGGCAATAACCCAGTGCCAAACCACAGCCATAATATATGAGGTAAAACTGGACACGGCAGGGTCACATAGGCGAAATCCAGAGTTGGCATATTGGAGGACCAGTTATCCCCTGCTTTAACAATGTTGGGACTTTCATCAAACCTTTATAGCCATGTTATAAATAGGCTCAAGCTTCTGGGGCTACCTGAAAAAGTGGTGGAATGTGCACATCGTACATTACCCAGACACCCACCACCAGGAGCAACCCCCAAGACTTTTAATGCAAAGTTTTTAAACTACAGAGAGTGCGACATGATACTCCATCTCACAAGAGAGAAGGGGACATTCCGTTTCAGAACACAGGTGTGTCAGTCTATCCTGATTTCTCCATCGAACTGCAGGAAAAAAAAGCTTAAAATTCACAGCCCCCACGCGATAAAACAGCTGAAGTACACTATGCTGTATCCTGCCCACCCAAGGGCTACTATAGGAGGTCAAACACACTTTTTCACGAAGGAAAAAAAGTGCCAGGATATGGTTGGATACCCTTGAGAAATAAGGACGCCCTTATTGGATATTAATGAAGGGGAAAACGTTATTTGACTCATTAACAGCAAAAGATACAGAGACAGAGTGGTCTTCATTGGCAACAAACCTTTGACAGAAATCCCATTAGTACCAGTAGAATAACCTGTTGGATCCCACTTTCTCCCACTATTGCAACCTCCTTCCAATTATCCCTTTTATTTATCCTACAATACATCAATACTATACAGATGGAATTCTACTTGACACCCCCCCTTCGCTATATTTACACATAATCCCCATTATCTCCTAGACAGTGTAGAGCCTGAGCCCCACTTAAAAGTTATTTTTTATAATCCGTCTAAGACAAATTGTTACCTGCTGCCTCTATTGACAGTGACTATTTTGTCCTTTAAGTTGAGTGGTAAATTCTTACCAGCATAAGAAATATATAGGGAGAACCTAATTTTTCCCATAAAACAAGTGTTTAACTCTCATTTTGCAGGGGCTGCGCCACATCCAAATATTTTTGGAAGTAGCGCAGCTTTTGTGATGCAATAAAAAAAAAACGTTAGCTATTGCGCATCTATTTTGCGCAACATCTAACGTTCTCTTCTTGCAGGTGTTCAGTCCCTGCTACTTACCCATGCACACTCCCGCGATGCAATAACAGCGTGCAGTGACGTGTACAACTTTATTGAATCACGGGATTGGGTGCTGGCAAGTAGCGGGCCTGAACGCCAGTCGCATTTATTGTATTTCCCTGATAGTTTTCTTTACAATTGCCTTTTCTCGCCTAACTATACTATGCAGCAGGGTGGAGCAGGAGGAGTGTCGGGGGCTGGGTTAGGGGCGTTCCTGGGACAGGGCTGCCAGGGCCAGTGTTTGGACAGTGTTTATAGCCAAAGTAATCTTTTTGGGAGATTTTAATTTATCCTTAGACAGCCTCCACCAAGCAAACCTGATGCCTTTAGCACTCCCTCTCACTCAACTTGGGTGAGTTGGGGGGTAATTAGTTTAAATCTCAATTTTACTTTGGGGGGTGGACATTTCCTTTAAATAGAATGTGGTTCCTCCATCGTCTTCATGGAGGCTAAACCCCTTTTGGTTGTCCCTCTTCTCGGAAAAGCATGAACCATAAGAGGAGTTGGAAGTTTTCTTGGACATAAATAAGGGATCAACAAATGGTGTAATAGCATGGAATACCTTCCAATCACATGATAAAATATGGATTATACAAGCCATCAACCAGATTAAATGCCAAACACTGTTTCAATTCTCATGACATAACTAGCACACTGTGAATGCAAAGCCACAATGATCACACTCAAAACCACAGTCCTCTCCACTGACTTACCCCCAAGAAGTATCTAACTACTTTGCACAGTTATACAAGCAACTCTTTGCTTCACCGCTATCATACAACTCCGAAATCCAAAACTACCTTCTTCTAATAACAAAATCAGAGGTGTGCAAAGTGAGATGGTTGTTGTCACGTAACAAAGAAATGGGCAAAGAAAGCCTCACCATCGAGTTCTATACTAATTATATAGATAACCTAGCTACCAAACTCCTAGAAATATATCAAGATATTTTGGAATACGATGATCTGCCTAATAGCACGACAGAGGTTCTTATCACTCTTATTCCCAATAACAGAAAAGACCCTATTCGCCCAGTCACACAGAGCCATCTCCTTACTCCATGTGGATATCAAGATACTGGCTAGAATTCACATTGATGGATCCAAATCAAACAGGGGTCATGCCAGGGAAAAACCACTCTCTTAAATGAATTGTATTGCCTCAATGCATTTTTTTTTTAAATTGCTTTAAAAAGTGTAAAGGTATGCTTCCCACACTGATTTCGAGCCTCTCTCTGCCTTCAATTAGCCATGCCGTGAAGGGGGCGTAACAATTTTGTCTGTCACTCAAAGCCAGCATGCTATAAAACATTCCTCTATCCACCCTTGATCAGCTTGATTATGTAGGCTGTATATTGTTGTCCTTTAATACCCAACGTCTGCAAATGAACCTGGGAACCGAACACAACTCTATGGGTTCCAGGTGTATTTTCAGTTTGGATACAGCTACGGCATTCATTCAGTGGAGTGGCCATTTGTCTGGCAAACTGTGTTCATTCAGGAATGGCCCCCCATTCATTAAATGGATTATTATACTATACACCAGACCACAAGCACTTACCAACAGTTACATATCATAATCTTTCCAACTGGCTAGTTGCACCTGGCAGGGTTGTCCCCCTGTCACCACTACTGTATGCGCTGGCAGTAGAGCCACTTGCAGCAATGCTTAGAACTCATCCAGACAAACAAGGGCTCCCTCAAACAAGCACTACATGTCATTAAAAACATTTTCAGCTGCCTCTAACCCGTACAGATGTGTTTAAATATTTAGGTATTCTTAGATCTAGTAAACCCAGAGACATTTTAGACCTTACTATTCCATAGTATCAAGGAAAAAGCACAAATTTGGTCTAAACTCCATAACTCTAAACTAGGTGTTATGGGTAGCGCCAACTTAATAAAGATGATATTTATATCCAAAATGTTGTACATAGTGTGGCACTCCCCTATTTCTATTCTCATTAAATATTTAAAAATAATGGACTCCATCCTTAAATCATTTGTATGGGAAGGTGGCAGGCATAAATTATCATGGACAGCAGCATCAAATGGATATGGGGGGTATAGGTGTTCCAGATATTTCTGTGTAGTATATTGCATCCCAGACATCAAATTTATTTCATTGGCACCATACTGAAATACCCAGATTCTGCAATCTCATTGCCCATTTCCCTGACCATGTATATCAGGCGATGCGAGGCAATAAGAGTTCCCTCAGTCAAATTCAAAATCACCTTAAATTTCAGCAGGCTATCCATGTTCTGTCAACATGTGCTCAAAGAAACAAATTCGCCAACTTAATCTGTAGACTCTCTGTTGGAACAATAGCACGGTCAAAAAATTTAAAATAATACCAAGGGCAGATTTTTGGTATACTGAAGGTGTTTCCCAGCCATATCACATTAACAGACATAAAATCAAAACTTTTCAGGAGCTCCAGACCAAGTTCCAACTATATGATAATATGGTGTTACATTAATTTCAACTTAAGTTGGGTACACACCATAGGATCCTTTGTCCCGACCAATCGTTTGTCACTTGCGATCGGTAAGCCAGGATGAAGGACTGTCCATCTGAATCCCCTGGACGAAGTGTTAGGTAGGGTTAAAGAGTAGGGTGTAAATGTTGGACTAGATGGACGTATGTCTTTATTCAAAGAGAGTTTGCTGTGACACAGTGTGTGGTACATAGCATGATTGGCCATTCATCCTATTCGACTCAAGGAACTGTAAGACATCAGTCTCAGGCCGCCCCAAACCCATGCAAATTTTTCTCCCTGATTAACCGACACAATGAACTATCAGTCAATTGGGCTGAAAAATGGCATGGTGTGTAAACAGCTGTAGACGTGCCTTACTTGATACAATTTCCAAAAAAAAAAAAACAATACAGTCTTAACGGTTTGCTGAGCAGCCTCTGATTGTGACTTCTTCAGGGTGTTGTTTATCCCATCCATTAGTGCTCGTATTTGTAGTCTTAGGTGTTCTTAACAATACACATACAGTTAAACCCTAAAGGTTACAAGCGGGTGAGATTCACCCAGAGCCATGCAGCCTCTGGTAATCCACTACGGGAGATTTTCCCAGAGGGCTTGCGATTCATCACCTGTTGGGTAGATCGCTTAAAGGGCAACTGTGGTCTCCAAACAAGTTAGGGTTAAATGAAAGCCTGCAGTATTTTCTTTATAATAAGCCGACAATCACATCTCTGGCTTCACCCTGTGAGAAATGATATTGAGGTGCTTCCAGTAGGTTGAGTGACATCACCTTACCTCTGCTACCCCCTCTGCCCTGGGGGAGAAGCATGCTCAGTTAAGACTTAATGCTGGGGAAAATAGGAAGTACCTGGGGGAAAAATTGACAGTTGAGAAGGGGAGCCTATTAATGCAGACAGGCTGGTCACATGACTACAAGCTGGTCACATGGCTGAAAACAGGAAGAGTTCAACCAGGAAGTTACATTGCTGAACCTTTCCAGCAATAACTTCTCACAAATTTTATCTAGAGATGTGATTTCGGATTTATTTTGAAGGTGTGATAGATAGAAGGCTTTTTATATAATCCTTACTGGTTTGGAAGAATTGGAGACCACAGTTACCCTTTAATTTAAACACGACATAAATGTCCTGACAGTTTGTGTCACTAATGTAATATATTAACCAAGGGTTTTATTTATAAGTTTAAATACTGATTTGATAGAAAGAGGGAGCAAACCAAACTATAAAGACAACAACAAACTCTCCATGTACCAGGGCCAGACAATTTCCAGGAGCCATTTAGTCAACGCACCTAGAAATTTACACCTAGCAATTAACTTTTAAAAAGGTTTCTTATTGATGTCTGTGGAACTAGCTGCATAAAAAGCTCTACTGGCCCTTAAAGTAAAAGTCCACCCTAAAACATGAATCACAAAGCGAATCTTCTATTTATAGATTCCTTCTCCTTCTCTTAGAATTCATAGTCTTTCTGTTTATGGACAGGTGGCAACATCAGACAGCTTTTAAACTTTCTAAATCCCAAGTAAACTTAATATAACTGGATGTGTGTACATGTATTTATTAGTTTTCACTGTTCTCTTCTCTGAGAACTTTAGTACCTTAGCTTTTGTGAAATACAACTCCCTGCAGTAAATCATACTATTCAGAAAGATTAAAGATAGAGTGGTATGTGGAAGAAATAAAATTTAATACATAAACAGGACATGCAGCAACACACGTTGTAAAATCCTTTTTTTCATCCAAAAAACATTAGATCTCCACAAAATCCTATCTTCCTTCCAATAACAATTCCCTGTACATAAATAATCTGCCAGAGTTTCTGTAATATGTTTACAGAATCATAACAAGATGATCTGTGTATAAAAAGCCTCTAGCCACTACTGTATATGTTTAGTCCCAGCAGGACAACTCTGGTGTCAGTTTCTGACATTCTCCACTTCCCCGCACCACTGGATAATAAATATTTTTTAAAATGTTGTTTCATGTCACATTTCTACAAAGTTGGTCTCTGCTCTAAAAACAATTTACACCAGTCTCAGCCTTTAGTGAAAATTCAAGAGCATTAAAAAAAACCACATAAGTGCAAGTAGTTCCCAGTGTTCTCCAGATAGAAATATGCAAACTTTTTCTTATATTAATGTTTCCAAAGCAAATGCTAATTGAATCTGCATATTACTTTACCATTATACAGTTCATTTTTGCATCTTCTCAGTCTCAGCACAATGTAAGGAGATCCTAAGCCGATTTTCCTCCTTACCAACTCTATAATCAATATGTAACAATTTCAATCTGTCACTCTGAAGTACAAAAAATGTACGGATACTTAAAGGGTATGTCCACCCTAAAATTAACTTTTTAATATAAGATTCCCCCTGCCAGCCCAGCCCCAACCGCTATATTTATATGTTTAGAAAGCTCCCCAAACTCTACTTACCTCCCCACTTTCCTCCGCCGCGCTCCCGGCCCTCTGCTTGCGTGAAAATGCAAGCAGAGGGGCGGCATCGGCAGTCGCGTCTGTGATTGGCTGAGCGGCAGCAAATCACGGACGCGGCTGCCGGCAGCTCATTTCGGCGGAGGAAAGAGGAGAGGTAAGTAAATATCTGTTGTATTCAATTAGATCAACTGGACTTGAAATGTAGTTCTTGAAGACGTTTCGCTAGTCATCCGACTGGCTTTCTCAATTCAGAATGACTTGTACAAGAATCTGTGGCAATTATGAACCCTGGAAAATCCCAATTAGCATATCACAGCCAGGTGTTAAGGGTGTGATTAGATAGTGGCTAAGAGGTGTTATAGGAACGCCCAGAGTAAGGTGTTAAAACAGCATTGTACATGGCAGACAGTTGGTGTCGAACCCCCCCACCTCTATTTAGGCTTGGTTTCTTTATTTTCACATAAATGGCCTCCTTAACACCTCTCTTGAACCAGTCACGTTCCTTCGCCAGTATGTTAACATTACAATCTTCAAAGGTATGTCCTTTATCCTTAAGATGCAGATACACGGCTGAGTCCTGACCCGAGGAATTGGCTCTTCTGTGCTGGGCCATACGTTGATGCAGTTGCTGTTTGGTCTCCCCCACATACAAATCAGAGCATTCTTCACTGCACTGCACTGCATATATGATGTCGCTTTTCTTGTGTTTTGGTATTGGGTCTTTCGGATGTACCAATTGCTGCCTCAGTGTGTTGTTCGGTTTAAAGCAGACAGGGATACGATGTTTTTTGAAAATTCTTCTTAATTTCTCGGAGACCCCTGCTACATATGGGATGACCATGTTCTTCCTCCTGTCTTGCTTTTCCCCTTCACTGTTGGTATTCGTGTTCTTTTCTTTCCTTCTACTTCTTTTGACAAAGGCCCAGTCTGGATATCCACAAGTTTTAAGGGCTCCTCTGAGATGTTTCATTTCTTTAGCCTTCGCCTCTGTGCTAGTGGGGATGTTCTCGGCTCTGTGTTGCAGGGTTCTGATGACCCCCAGCTTGTGATCTAAAGGGTGGTGGGAGTCAAACATTAAATACTGATCTGTGTGTGTTGGTTTTCTGTAAACCTCTACTTCCAGTTTACCATTTTCCTTAACTTCTACCAAGCAGTCCAAGAAAGCCAGTTTGTTGTTTTGTACCTCTTCCCTTGTGAATTTAATGTTTTGGTCCACCGCATTAATGTGTTCTGTGAAAGCTTGTACTTCCTTCTGGTGGATTTTAACCCAGGTGTCATCAACATATCTGAACCAGTGGCTGGGTGCTATGCCCTTAAAGGTATTAAGCGCCTGTGTTTCTACCTCCTATTTTCCAGGGTTCATAATTGCCACAGATTCTTGTACAAGTCATTCTGAATTGAGAAAGCCAGTCGGATGACTAGCGAAACGTCTTCAAGAACTACATTTCAAGTCCAGTTGATCTAATTGAATACAACAGATATACCATGACCTGGATGAATGAGAACCTTCACAAGCAGAGGTAAGTAAAGTTTGGGGAGCTTTCTAAACATATAAATATAGCAGTTGGGGCTGGGAGACCAGGGGGAATACTATATATTAAGGGTTATATGCTAGGGGGAGGGAATCCTGAGAGGGAGGGAGAGGGAGGGAGAGGGAGGGGGAGAAGGGCTGCAGTACGCATGCCAAAATTCTCCCAGAGGCCAGGTAGGAGGCAGAGTCCTGCTATCCTCCTGGTGGGCAGTTTTTGGGACTTTGGGGGGGGACTACAGGAGAACCATATGGAGCTGGGATGTGAGGTAAGGATTAAACTACACTACATGATGGGGCCAGTAGTTGGGGGGATTATAGTTTTGGGGGTGGAAATGCCCTTTAAATAGGCACAAACAACTGAAATTTACCATCACGTCCATGCGGCAGATGATGGGGGGGAAATTGCTTTGGAAAAAATCAAATTGCTTTGTTGCACATGGGCAGATTTTTAATGATAATTTAACCAGATATTTAATGATAATTATTGCCCCGATTCTGGCTCCTCCCTCCATGCGTTCAATCAAGGCTGTTACTGTTGACATCACAACCAGTGATTGACTGCTGATTCCCCTGCTGCCTTCAATGCACATGCTCAAACGTATGAAAGGCTCTTTGAGCAGAGGGAGGAGGCAAATACCTTTACTAGAACAGAAGAGAATATATTACATTTCTGGTAAAAATAGTTTTTTGCCCTTTAATATGTTCTTTACTACAGTATGTGCTCACTGAGCACACAGTACAGTTCCTCCATTCAGTCTCCACGCTGTCAGTGTTGTCTATGTATCTGTCTATGTGAGCAGTACAGTACAGTTCCTCCATTCAGTCTCCACGCTGTCAGTGTTGTCTATGTATCTGTCTATGTGAGCAGTACAGTACAGTTCCTCCATTCAGTCTCCACGCTGTCAGTGTTATGTCTATGTATCTGTCTATGTGAGCAGTACAGTACAGTTCCTCCATTCAGTTTCCCCTCTTTGTATCACTGTAAGTTCCACTTCCACAGGTGGTTCCACTTACCCAGACTGATACCCGTAGGTATGAGGCGTCCCCGGGGAACGGTCAGACAGCAGGACAATCCCCTCCACATCCTGCGGGTAAGGGTCATACACCCAGACTGACAGGGCCAGACTGAACCCCGCGCTGAACTTCAAACACCGCCCAGTCTCCGCCCGCCCAGTTTCCAGGAAGTAAGCCATCTAAATCCGCGCTCCGTTACCTTGGAAACGGCTCTGACGCCCCTTGATGACAGAATCAGCTGAGCGTCGTACAGGTGTGACGTCTTCTACTTACATTTCTCTACTTCTCAGTGTTGATGTTTACGGTTCCTGTGGTAGTAAAGTTTTACGTGTTTGTATGTTTGCTGTAGGAGGTGATGGTAGGTTTACCAACCCACTAGAAGAAAGATCTCTAATGCTGTGTGTTTTTGTCTATTATCAAACTACAACTCCCAGTATCCTTAGAGGCACCCAAACAGGGATGGTGTTTATTAAAAGATGTTGTTTATATGAAGTGACCTTCATCATAGCCAATCATCTCCTCAATAAGGATGTATGATCAGGGCAGGTCTGACTGCTGATCTTGTATAAACTGCAGCCTTGTCAAGTGTTTTTTAAGCAAAACTTCGGGCTAGGCCACACTAGCGCGTTTTTCGCACACGCGTTTCGCGCTACGCACCATTATTGGTGCGTTACGCAGCGTTTTAAAGGTTCGCAGTGTGCGTGAAAAGCGTGTTCGCAGTGATTGAAAAGCATGTTTGCAGTGCGTGAAAAGCGTGTCCGCAGTGCGTGAAAAGCGTGTCTGCAGTGCGAGAAAAGCGTGTCCGCAGTGAGATAAAAGCGTGTTTGCAGTGAGTGAAAAGTGTGTTCGCAGCGGGTGAAAAGCGTGTTCGCAGTGCGTGAAAAGCGTGTTCGCAGTGCGTGAAAAGCGTGTTCGCAGTGCGTGAAAAGCGTGTTCGCAGTGAATTAAAAGCGTTTTCGCAGTACTTGTAATGCGTGAAAAGCGTGTTCGCAGTGAATGAAAAGCGTTTTTGCAGTACGTGAAAAGCGTGTTTGCGGTGAGTGAAAAGCGTTTGGTCGGGTAAAACAAAATTTTAGATTTTAAAATATTTGATGTTCAAAAATCAAATCTATCTAATAAATATGGGCACCGTAAGTCTCTTCTGTCAGTATGACTTAATTTACAAAAATTACAGGAACTGTGACTTGAAAAAAAAAAAGAAACGCAACAACAATTAATTTGTGCACTATGCAACAATATATCTATCAAATTAGGTTTCAGTAAGGACTAATACACAGAGGCCATTCCCAGCCTGATCTTTTCTACAAATCAAAATATTGATTGCTAGGCTAACAGTAGGACGAAAAGTTTCCAGACAATATTTCATTCCAGACCGGACCAAATCATTCATCAAAAACACACAGGACACAAACATGACCGAACATTTTTTTAAAGATTTGGTGAAAAAATGTATCATTCCTGCCAAGATATTGCACGTGGTTGGGATCAGTCTGCCATGTGCCCACACACGTGGCCAATCGTATCGGCTTCCTCTACTATAGCAGAGGAAGCCAATACCAACCAATGGAAAAATTTCAGTCCAGAATCACCAAACAGTGAACAGATTTTGTCATCGTCATTGTCAGTAATTTTCCACCCCCACTTCTTGCAGATACTCGGAAAATACAGACGGGGTCTCTCGGCTATCTGTAATGTGTATGGTTACCTTTACATATGAAAGGGGATTGCAATGGTTATTATGGGTCAAGGAGGAGGATACAGGAATTAGGTGATTAAAGATGGTTAGGGTGCTGGAGAGGTGTGTAAAAAGAGGCACCTCTAAAAAGTAAAAAATAATGATCATTCTAGAGAAGTGATTCAGCAAACAGAAAATGATTTGAGGCAGAAAGAAGAGATATAAATAGAAAGTGTACTTTTTCTATGAAATTCTCCATTTTAGATACCAGAAACAAAGGTTTGCAGCTTGGAACCAGGTGGCATACTATATAAAGACAATATATTTAGATTAGACCTGAATTTTATGCACTAATCAACTGTTTACTCAGATATAAACTTTAAAAGAGATTAACCTGGTTAATGGATCAAGGTCTATTTGTTGTTTGCAGTGTATTTCAACTTCGATTATAAAGTCTCAGACATTTGGAATCGGATTTTATACTCACTAACCAGAACTTTAATAAAATCTCTCATTTCATGTGCATACAAACAGCTGTGTGCAAACAGCTGGGAAAACCTTCAGATTTAACACTTATGGAAGTGGGGTGAGAGTTCCAGGAAGACCTTCTTTCGCATATGAATCCTTGCGATCTCTTATCTGCGAGGCCATTCTATCTACATTAGCTGCTCAAGGACTCTACACTCTTATCTCAAACACACAACCTTTCATAACTGCTTCAAACCCTTGTACAGTCCTCCCATTTACCAGTGAATCACAGCCAATTCCACACTATCTACACTAAACACATTTTGGTTTAAAGGGCAACTGTGGTCTCAAAACAAGTGAGGGTTTAAATGAAAGCCTGCAGTATTTCCTTTACAATGGGCCAACATCACATCTCTAGCTGGAGCCTGTGAGAAATTACATTGGGGTGCATGTTCAAACTTCTGCTTTTCAGTAGGTTGAGTGACATCACCTGACCTCTGCCCCACCCATTTCCCCCGGGGGAGAAGCATGCTCAGTTAAGACTAATGCTGGGGAAATCAGGAAGTAGCCGAGGGAAAAATTGAAAGTTGAGAAAGAGAGCTATTAATGCAGGCTGAGGCTGATCACATGGACTACAAGCTGGTCAAATGGCTGAAAACAGGAAGTGTTCGAGCAGGAAGTAATATTGCTGAACCTTTCCAGCAATAACTTCCTCACAAATTGTATCTAAAGATGTGATTTAGGTTTTATTTGAAGGTAAGATGAGGCTTTTTATATAATCCTTATTAGTTAGAAGAATTGAGACAACAGTTACCCTTTAAGCTTCGTAACACACGTACGATCTTTGCACCAATGAACAAACACCCGAGCATAGCACATACGAGATGCCCACGGCCCTTCATCGTCCTTGTGCAACGTGTTTGGGTTTGTTCGTCAGTGCAACGATCACACGTGTGTACAAGGCTTAGGAACCTTCCTTACAGTGTTACACACACCATTGCCTATTCTGCCATATTCATAGCCATGGCAATACCCAAATAAAAAAGCACATGGAAATCAAATTAACATGAGGACAGAAAAAAGAGAAAAAAAAAAATATTCAGAGCTTTGTCTCTGTATTTCAATAAACAAAAAAACAAAATCAATGACAATCACAAACCATCTGGTCATGGCTTAAAGCAGAGTATGAGGAAGAAAGCAGATAAGAGAGACTTGTGTCTCCAGTGATTAATTGTAGTGAGTTTCTGGCTATGGAAGGTAAAAAAATAATTTTCTAATCATAATCAAATGTTTCCTTATATTTTAAAAGGCCATTATTCATAGGGCAGTTTTTGGGCGTACACACATTAGATAATTGTTGTCTGAAGAAGCCTACAAACAACCGCATTAACACGCTTAACGGCTCCCCAGAACATTGTTAGTGTCCTGCTGGATGACTAAACAATGTTGATGGAAATGGACTTCTGTGGTGCCTGAGGACACCTTAAATTAACCTATGGGCACAAGGGGCAGCTCCTATAGTCCACCACTTTGTTTTGCTGGAAGTCTTGCCCAGCTAAGTTTTTGCTTTACACTTCACAGGAAGCCGCAGCATTCCCATAGAAGCTGACAAACAACAAGTTATAGCAGTGATCTGGACACAAAACAGGAAGTTTTTTTGTGTAGTTTTTTTTGAAAATAGTTTAATAACGACAATAACAAATTTATTTTCATACAAAAAAAAGGAAAGTCACTGTTTGCAGTTATTCTAAACTGGCATAAATGTAAGAAACAAAAAAATATATTAATTTTAGTAAAAAGTCTTGGGAATGAACCTGCAACCTCATGAAACTGTCTTGCTAAAACCAGAGCATTAAGGGACTTTCACCAGAGGTAACATATAGTATGCAGTGTTCTCCCCAGATTTTTTTCCTGCCGGGTGGCATGAAAAAGTAGCCGGGTGGGGGTAGGACGGGGAAATTTGGTGTGGTAAGGGAAAATGTGCACTGCATCATGCTCATTATATAGGTCAGGGATGTCTAACTTTCCTCCCACTAGATGTTTGAAAACTATAAACTCAGGCATTCCATGGTTGTAGAAGCAGGGAGTTGTAGTTCGTCAACATCTGCAGGTAACCCATGTAACATAGCAGCAAGCACATGTGACACCTTTTGTGTCCTTGGAGGTCTTGGAAAAAGCTAGTTAACGTGCTAAAATATTCTTGCAGGTGTAAAAAAGGGGTCTGGACTGAGCAGTTTTTGCGGGAGTTTTTACTGACCTATTGGCACCTATTAAACCTACTTCTAAATTTTTAAATCACAAGTGTTCTCTCAAGAATTTTTTTCCAGGCGGGTGGCATAAAAAAAGTAGCCGGGTGGGCCGGCCGGCTAAAAGACCCTAGGGAGAACACTGAGTATGTCAGTAAATTTAGAAACTTTACTAATTACTTGTGCCACTCATGTTGCTAGAAAACAAACTGCAGGGGATTCCATATTGATGTGGAGAATCTATATAGATAGAAACTCTGTATAGAGACAGTGAATAATGGGTAAGGGAGCACATTAGGTGCACATGCTCAAAAGGCTCTTTGAAGACTACATGGGCTGTGAGATGTACTGGCAACAACATAGAAGCCTTATTAATTACAGAATATACTTATTACATGTTTCATAAACAGAAAATATTCGAGAAGTATCTTAAAATGAATAGGTGTTCTGGGGAGAAAAGATTTCAAATTAGGATTTTAAAAATTAAGATTATTCTCCTTTAAAGGGTATGTCTACCCAAAAACATTTTTCTGTAGTGTAGGGACACCCCATCCCGCATGGTTTTAAATTGTAAAAATTCCCCAGAAAACATACGTACCAGCCTTCGTTCCCTCGGCTTCTGCCTCTAATGTTACATTCCGCGAACGGAACTGGTAAGTTTCTGGTCACTTTTAACAATTTAAACATGGCGGTTAGGGTGGTGTGTGTGTGTGGGGGGGGGGGGGGGTCTCCCTACTCTCTCCAGAAAGGAGTTTAATATTTAGAGTAAACACTGCAGAGACAAGGATCGAGAGGGTGGAAGGGAGGGGGGGTGGGGGAGGCACGCCAGAGTCCTCCCTTAGGACAAAAACCTTTTTACACACAGGAAGGCTCCTACTCTTCACTTTCCTGGAATTGACTAGACACTGCAGGACAACCAAATGGTGCAGAGCAGTATGGTAAGGATTTTTTAACACTACAATGTGGGCAGCAGTGGGTTAAATTTTAGTTTTGGTGTGGACATGCCCTTTAAATATTAGCAGGTGAAAGAGAATTAAGTTCCGCAATCTGCTTACCTTTACTTCTGGATGATCGGGTGCTTACACCAAAACGGACCAACACCAAAAGGTACTGGCAGTTTTTCATATATGTCAACCTGAGCTTGTGCATCATGCTGAAAGCACAAAAAAAAATATGGTTAGTAGGGAAAGTCATCATGAAAACCAGCCACTCATAATAACAGCAAGTAAGGAACACAAACATAAGGAAACTTATTACTTCCTATGACTAACTACACAGAGACAAAACATTGTTATAGGTGTTTATATATAGAGGAGTACAGTGTGTTCTACCATCTCAGTACAATACTTTACTGGACATTTTATATTATGATACTTCATTCTTCATTTTATTTCTGTTGTTTTGAATAAATACACATTACCTTCAAGATGTGTTGTGCTGTGTAGAATCCAGCTGGACCACTTCCAACAATACAGATCCGGGGTCCTTGCGAAACAGACGAGAGCAGCCTTTGTATCCCTAGAAGGAAGAGAAAGGAGATTCTTTAATAAAAGGGCAAGTTCACCCTCAAATGAAAATTTTTATAAGATAAATCACACCCCAAACCACAAAACTGCAATATTTTGAAATAGGAGAGATGCAAGGTGCATACACATCTTAATTTTCCCCACAATGCACAAATACACAGGAACAATTATTCTGTATATACTTCATATGCAACCCCCCAAAGATGCCAGAAAATTTAATCTCCCTATACTGTGTATAGGGAGATAACAATCCAATGGAAATTTTTTAGTTGAACCGATTGGGCACAATGCTGACAGCACTAGTTTGCTGGCTTCACTTCCTATCCATTCACATGGCTAATATCCTGTCAGATCATGTGTGTGGCCACCTTAGGCAAACCAACAGTGTTGATTTTTAGATTAATTTATAACATTGTTCTATTGGAGATGGGGTTCATTGGATAGTTTTTTTTAAAAAAAGCTGGACGAGTTCCTAAAAACAAGGAATATCGCTTGTTGATCCAGGGATATTTACGCTTGCCTCTTGTTTGAGTTTGAAAATATTTGTTTCCCCTTCATATAGTAGGTTACTAATACTAAAAATAAAGCTTAAAGGGGATGTCTTGAGAATCGAAAAGTGAATAGCATAATAAATTAGATTTTTAATATATGTGCACTAAAAATGTTATTAAAAAGCCCTTTTTTAATACTTAACTACTCCTGGAGACATCACTGATCAATTTTCTTTGTGATGTCGCGACCAAAGAAAATAAAAAGTGAATCTCCAGGTTTTTAGAGGTCAGACAAAGATGGCACCAAACAGGGCACACCACTGCCAGAGGACCCACCCAATCAGGCTAAAGAAGCAGCCCCAGAACAAGACACTGCTAAAGTCTTGGAGGCAATAACCCAGTGCCAAACCACAGCCATAATATATGAGGTAAAACTGGACACGGCAGGGTCACATAGGCGAAATCCAGAGTGGCATATTGGAGGACCAGTTATCCCCTGCTTTAACAATGTTGGACTTTCATCAAACCTTTATAGCCATGTTATAAATAGGCTCAAGCTTCTGGGGCTACCTGAAAAAGTGGTGGAATGTGCACATCGTACATTACCCAGACACCCACCACCAGGAGCAACCCCAAGACTTTTAATGAAAAGTTTTAAACTACAGAGAGTGCGACATGATACTCCATCTCACAAGAGAGAAGGGGACATTCCGTTTCAGAACACAGGTGTGTCAGTCTATCCTGATTTCTCCATCGAACTGCAGGAAAAAAAAGCTTAAAATTCACAGCCCCCACGCGATTAAAACAGCTGAAGTACACTATGCTGTATCCTGCCCACCCAAGGGCTACTATAGGAGGTCAAACACAATTTTTCACGAAGGAAAAAAAGTGCCAGGATATGGTTGGATACCCTTGAGAAATAAGGACGCCCTTATGGATATTAATGAAGGGGAAAACGTTATTTGACTCATTAACAGCAAAAGATACAGAGACAGAGTGGTCTTCATTGGCAACAAACCTTTGACAGAAATCCCATTAGTACCAGTAATAACCTGTTGGATCCCACTTCTCCCACTATGCAACCTCCTTCCAATTATCCCTTTTATTTATCCTACAATACATCAATACTATACAGATGGAATTCTACTTGACACCCCCCCTTCGCTATATTTACACATAATCCCCATTATCTCCTAGACAGTGTAGAGCCTGAGCCCCACTTAAAAGTTATTTTTTATAATCCGTCTAAGACAAATTGTTACACTGCTGCCTCTATTGACAGTGACTATTTTCTGTGTCCTTTAATTGAGTGGTAAATTCTTACCAGCATAAGAAATATATAGGGAGAACCTAATTTTCCCATAAAACAAGTGGTTTAACTCTCATTTTGCAGGGGTGCGCCACATCCAAATATTTTTGGAAGTAGCGCAGCTTTGTGATGCAATAAAAAAAAACGTTAGCTATTGCGCATCTATTTTGCGCAACAATCTAACGTTCTCTTCTTGCAGGTGTTCAGTCCCTGCTACTTACCCATGCACACTCCCGCGATGCAAATAACAGCGTGCAGTGACGTGTACAACTTTATTGAATCACCGGGATTGGGTGCTGGCAAGTAGCGGGCCTGAACGCCAGTCGATTTATTGTATTTCCCTGATAGTTTTCTTACAATTGCCTTTTCTCGCCTAACTATACATATGCAGCAGGGTGGAGCAGGAGGAGTGTCGGGGGCTGGGTTAGGGGCGTTCCTGGGACAGGGCTGCCAGGGCCAGTGTTGGACAGTGTTTTAGACAAAGTAATCTTTTGGGAGATTTTAATTTATCCTTAGACAGCCTCCACCAAGCAAACCTGATGCCTTTAGCACTCCCTCTCACTCAACTTGGGTGAGTTGGGGGGTAATTAGTTTAAATCTCAATTTTACTTTGGGGGGTGGACATGTCCTTAAATAGAATGTGGTTCCTCCATCGTCTTCATGGAGGCTAAACCCTTTTGGTTGTCCCTCTTCTCGGAAAAGCATGAACCATAAGAGGAGTTGGAAGTTTTCTTGGACCAAAATAAGGATCAACAAATGGTTGTATGTAATAGCATGGAATACCTTCCAATCACATGTATAAAATATGGATTATACAAGCCATCAACCAGATTAAATGCCAAACACTGTTTCAATTCTCATGACATAACTAGCACACTGTGAATGCAAAGCCACAATGATCACACTCAAAAACAACAGTCCTCTCCACTGACTACCCCCAAGAAGTATCTAACACTTTGCACAGTTATACAAGCAACTCTTTGCTTCACCGCATCATACAACTCCGAAATCCAAAACTACCTTCTTCTAATAACAAATCAGAGGTGTGCAAAGTGAGATGGTTGTTGTCACGTAACAAAGAAATGGGCAAAGAAAGCCTCACCATCGAGTTCTATACTAATTATTAGATAACCTAGCAAAACTCCTAGAAATATATCAAGATATTTTGGAATACGATGATCTGCCTAATAGCACGACAGAGGTTATTTCACTCTTATTCCCAATAACAGAAAAAGACCTATTCGCCCAGTCACACAGAGCCATCTCCTTACTCCATGTGGATATCAAGATACTGGCTAGAATTCACATTGATGGATCCAAATCAAACAGGGGTCATGCCAGGGAAAAAACACTCTCTTAAATGAATGTATGCCTCAATGCATATTTTTTTTTAAATTGCTTTAAAAAGTGTAAAGGTTGCTTCCCACACTGATTTCGAGCCTCTCTCTGCCTTCAATTAGCCATGCCGTGAAGGGGGCGTAACAATTTTGTCTGTCACTCAAAGCCAGCATGCTTATAAACATTCCTCTATCCACCCTTGATCAGCTTGATTATGTAGGCGTATATTGTTGTCCTTTAATACCCAACGTCTGCAAATGAACCTGGAGAACCGAACACAACTCTATGGGTTCCAGGTGTATTTTCAGTTGTGATACAGCTACGCGCATTCATTCAGTGGAGTGGCCATTTGTCTGGCAAATGTGTTCATTCAGGAATGGCCCCCCATCATTAAATGGATATTATACTAATACACCAGACCACAGCACTTACCAACAGTTACATATCATAATCTTTCCAACTGGCTAGTTGCACCTGGCAGGGTTGTCCCCTGTCCACCATACTGTATGCGCTGGCAGTAGAGCCACTTGCAGCAATGCTTAGAGAACTCATCCAGACAAACAAGGGCTCCCTCAAACAAGCACTACAGTCATTAAAAACATTTTTCAGCTGCCTCTAAACCCGTACAGATGTATGTGTTTAAATATTTAGGTATTCTTAGATCTAGTAAACCCAGAGACATTTTAGACTTACTATTCCATAGTATCAAGGAAAAAGCACAAATTTGGTCTAAACTCCATAACTCTAAACTAGGTGTTATGGGTAGCGCCAACTTAATAAGATGATATTTATCAAAATGTTTGTACATAGTGTGGCACTCCCCTATTTCTTCTCATTAAATATTTAAAAATAATGGACTCCATCCTTAAATCATTTGGATTGGAAGGTGGCAGGCATAAATATATCATGGACAGCAGCATCAAATGGATATGGGGGTATAGGTGTTCCAGATATTTCTGTGTAGTATATTGCATCCCAGACATCAAATTATTTCATTGGCACCATACTGAAATACCCAGATTCTGCAATCTCATTGCCCATTTCCCTGACCATGTATATCAGGCGATGCGAGGCAATAAGAGTTCCTCAGTCAAATTCAAAATCACCTTAAATTTCAGCAGGCTATCCAGTTCTCGTCAACATGTGCTAAAAGAAACAAATTCGCCAACTTAATCTGTAGACTCTCTGTTGGAACAATAGCACGGTCAAAAAATTTAAAATAATACCAAGGCAGATTTTTGGTATACTGAAGGTGTTTCCCAGCCATATCACATTAACAGACATAAAATCAAAACTTTTCAGGAGCTCCAGACCAGTTCCAAACTATATGATAATATGGTGTTACATTAATTTCAACTTAGTGTGGGTACACACCATAGGATCCTTGGTCCCGACCAATCGTTTGTCACTTGCGATCGGTAAGCCAGGATGAAGGACTGTCCATCTGAATCCCCTGGACAGTAAGTGTTAGGTAGGGTTTAAGAGTAGGGGTAAATGTTGGACTAGATGGACGTTATGCTTTATTCAAAGAGAGTTTGCTGTGACACAGTGTGTGGTACATAGCATGATTGGCCATTCATCCTATTCGATCAAGGAACTGTAAGACATCAGTCTCAGGCCGCCCCAAACCCATGCAAATTTTTCTCCCTGATTAACCGACACAATGAAAATATCAGTCAATTGGGGCTGAAAAATGGCATGGTGTGTAAACAGCTGTAGACGTGCCTTACTTGATACAATTTCCAAAAAAAAAAAAAACAATACAGTCTTAACGGTTTGCTGAGCAGCCTCTGATTGTGACTTCTTCAGGGTGTTGTTTATCCCTCCATTAGTGCTCGTATTTGTAGTTTAGGTGTTCTTAACAATACCACATACAGTTAAACCCTAAAGGTTACAAGCGGGTGAGATTCACCCAGAGCCATGCAGCCTCTGGTAATCCACTACGGGAGATTTTCCAGAGGGCTTGCGATTCATCACTGTTGGGTAGATCGTTAAAGGGCAACTGTGGTCTCCAAACAGTTAGGGTTAAATGAAAGCCTGCAGTATTTTCTTTATAATAAGCCGGCAATCACATCTCTGGCTTCACCCTGTGAGAAATGATATTGAGGTGCTTCAGTAGGTTGAGTGACATCACCTTACCTCTGCTACCCCTCTGCCCTGGGGGGAGAAGCATGCTCAGTTAAGACTTATGCTGGGGAAAAAAGGAAGTACCTGGGGGAAAAATTGGCAGTTGAGAAGGGGAGCCTATTAATGCAGACAGGCTGGTCACATGACTACAGCTGGTCACATGGCTGAAAACAGGAAGAGTTCAACCAGGAAGTTACATTGCTGAACCTTTCCAGCAATAACTTCTCACAAATTTTATCTAGAGATGTGATTTCGGATTTTATTGTATAGGTGTGATAGATAGAAGGCTTTTTATATAATCCTTACTGGTTTGGAAGAATTGGAGACCACAGTTACCCTTAATTTAAACACGACATAAATGTCCTGACAGTTTGTGTCACTAATGTAATATATTAACCAAGGGTTTTATTTATAAGTTTAAATACTGATTTGATAGAAAGAGGGAGCAAACCAAAACTATAAAGCAACAAACAAAAATCTCCATGTACCAGGGCCAGACAATTTCAGGAGCCATTTAGTCAACGCACCTAGAAATTTACACCTATGCAATTAACTTTTAAAAAAAGTTTCTTATTGATGTCTGTGGAACTAGCTGCATAAAAAGCTCTACTGGCCCTTAAAGTAAAAGTCCACCCTAAACATGAATCACAAAGCGAATTCATTTATAGATTCTTCTCCTCTCTCTTAAATATCATAGTCTTTCGGTTATGGACAGGTGGCAACATCAGACAGCTTTTAAACTTTCTAAATCCCAAGTAAAACATAATTAACTGGATTTGTGTACATGTATTATTAGTTTTCACTGTTCTCTTCTCTGAGAAACTTAGTACCTTGCTTTGTGAAATACAACTCCCTGCAGTAAATCATACTATTCAGAAGAGTATTAAAGATAGAGTGGTATGTGGAAGAATAAAATTTAATACATAAACAGGACATGCAGCAACACACGTTGTTAAATCCCTTTTTTTCATCCAAAAAACATTAGATCTCCACAAAATCCTATCTTCCTTCCAATAACAATTCCCTGTACATAAATAATCTGCCAGAGTTTCTGTAATATGTTACAGAATCTAACAAGATGATGGGTATAAAAAAGCCTCTAGCCAACTACTGTATATGTTTAGTCCCAGCGGACAAATCTGGTGTCAGTTTCTGACATTCTCCCACTTCCCCGCACCACTGGATAATAAATATTTTTTTAAAATGTGTTTCATGTCACATTTCACAAAGTTGGTCTCTGCTCTAAAAACAATTTACACCAGTCTCAGCCTTTAGTGAAAATTCAAGAGCATTAAAAAAAAACACATAAGTGCAAGTAGTCCCAGTGTTCTCCAGAGAGAAATATGCAAACTTTTTTTATATTAATGTTTCCAAAGCAAATGCTAATTGAATCTGCATATTACTTTACCATTATACAGTTCATTTTTGCATCTTCTCAGTCTCTCAGCACAATGTAGGAGATCCTAAGCCGATTTTCCTCCTTACCAACTCTATAACATATGATAACAATTTCAATCTGTCAATCTGAAGTACAAAAAATGTACGGATACTTAAAGGGTATGTCACCCTAAAATTAACTTTTTAATATAAGTTCCCCCGCCAGCCCAGCCCCAACCGCATATTTATATGTTAGAAAGCTCCCCAAACTCTACTTACCTCCCACTTCTCCGCCGCGCTCCCGGCCCTCTGCTTGCGTGAAAATGCAAGCAGAGGGGCGGCATCGGCATAGTCGCGTCTGTGATTGGCTGAGCGCGCAGCAAATCCCGGACAGCGGCTGCCGGCAGCTCATTTCGGCGGAGGAAAAGAGGAGAGTAAGTAAATATCTGTTGTATTCAATTAGATCAACTGGACTTGAAATGTAGTTTTGAAGACGTTTCGCTAGTCATCCGACTGGCTTTCTCAATTCAGAATGAATTGTACAAGAATCTGTGGCAATTATGAAACCTGGAAAATCCCAATTAGCATATCACAGCCAGTGGTGTTAAGGGTGGTGTGTGATTAGATAGTGGCTAAGAGGTGTTATAGGAACGCCCAGAGTAAGGTGTTAAAACAGCATTGTACATGGCAGACAGTTGGTGTCGAACCCCCCCCCTATTTAGGCTTGGTTTCTTTATTTTCACATAAATGGCCTCCTTAACACCTCTCTTGAACACAGTCACGTTCCTTCGCCAGCATGTTAACATTACAATCTTCAAAGGTATGCCTTATCCTTAAGATGCAGATACACGGCTGAGTCCTGACCCGAGGAATTGGTCTTCTGTGCTGGGCCATACGTTGATGCAGTTGCTGTGTTTGGTCTCCCCCACATACAAATCAGAGCATTCTTTCATGCACTGCACTGCATATATGATGTCGCTTTCTTGTGTTTTGGTATTGGGTCTTTCGGATGTACCAATTGCTGCCTCAGTGTGTTGTTCGGTTTAAAGCAGACAGGGTACGATGTTTTTGAAAATTCTTCTTAATTCTCGGAGACCCCTGCTACATATGGGATGACCATGTTCTTCTCCTGTCTGCTTTTCCCCTCACTGTTGGTTATTCGTGTTCTTTTCTTTCTTCCTTCACTTTTTGACAAAGGCCAGTCTGGATATCCACAAGTTTTAAGGGCTCCTCTGAGAGGTTCATTTCTTTAGCCTTCGCCTCTGTGCTAGTGGGGATGTTCTCGGCTCTGTGTTGCAGGGTTCTGATGACCCCCAGCTGTGATCTAAAGGGTGGTGGAGTCAAACATTAAATACTGATTGTGTGTGTTGGTTTTCTGTAAACCTCTACTTCCAGTTACCATTTTCCTTAACTTCTACCAAGCAGTCCAAGAAAGCCAGTTTGTTGTTTTGTACCTCTTCCCTTGTGAATTTAATGTTTTGGTCCACCGCATTAATGTGTTCTGTGAAAGTGTGTACTTCCTTCTGGTGGATTTTAACCCAGGTGTCATCAACATATCTGAACCAGTGGCTGGGTGCTATGCCCTTAAAGGTATTAAGCGCCTGTGTTCTAACTCCTATTTTCCAGGGGTTCATAATTGCACAGATTCTTGTACAAGTCATTCTGAATTGAGAAAGCCAGTCGGATGACTAGCGAAACGTCTTCAAGAACTACATTTCAAGTCCAGTTGATCTAATTGAATACAACAGATATACCATGACCTGGATGAATGAGAACCTTCACAAGCAGAGGTAAGTAAAGTTTGGGAGCTTTCTAAACATATAAATAGCAGTTGGGGCTGGGAGACCAGGGGGAATACTATATATTAAGGGTTATATGCTAGGGGGAGGGAATCCGAGAGGGAGGGAGAGGGAGGGAGAGGGGGGGGAGAAGGGCTGCAGTACGCATGCCAAAATTCTCCCAGAGGCCAGGTAGGAGGCAGAGTCCTGCTATCCTCCTGGTGGGCAGTTTTGGGACTTTGGGGGGGACTACAGGAGAACCATATGGAGCTGGGATGTGAGGTAAGGATTAAACTACACTACATGATGGGGCCAGTAGTTGGGGGGATTATAGTTTTGGGGGTGGAAATGCCCTTTAAATAGGCACAAACAACTGAAATTTACCATCACGTCCATGCGGCAGATGATGGGGGGGAAATTGCTTTGAAAAAATCAAATTGCTTTGTTGCACATGGGCAGATTTTTAATGATAATTAACCAGATATTAATGATAATTATTGCCCCGATTCTGGCTCCTCCTCCATGCGTTCAATCAAGGCTGTTACTGTGACATCACAACCAGTGACAGTTGACTGCTGATTCCCCTGCTGCCTTCAAGCACATGCTCAAACGTATGAAAGGCTCTTTGAGCAGAGGGAGAGGCAAATACCTTTACTAGAACAGAAGAGAATATATACATTTCTGGTAAAAATAGTTTTTTGCCTTTAATATGTTCTTATACAGTATGTGCTCACTGAGCACACAGTACAGTCTCCAGTCAGTCTCCACGCTGTCAGTTGTCTATGTATCTGTCTATGTGAGCAGTACAGTACAGTTCCTCCATTCAGTCTCCACGCTGCGTGTGTCTAGTATCTGCTATCTGTGAGCGTCAGTACCCCATTCAGTCTCCACGCTGTCAGTGTTATGTATGTACTGTCTATGTAGCAGTACAGTACAGTTCCCATTCAGTCTCCACGCTGTCAGTGTTGTAGTATTGTCTATGTGAGCAGTGCAGTACAGTTCCTCCATTCAGTCTCCACGCTGTCAGTGTGTGTCTATGTATCTGTCTATGTGAGCAGTACAGTACAGTTCCTCCATTCAGTCTCCACGCTGTCAGTGTTATGTCTAGTATTATCTATGTGGAGCAGTACAGTACAGTTCCTCCATTCAGTCTCCAAGGGTTCATGATGATCATAGAATAACTATGTGAGCAGTACAGTACAGTTCCTCATCAGTCTCCACGCTGTCAGTGTTATGTCTATGTATCTATCTATGTGAGCAGTACAGTACAGTTCCTCCATTCAGTCTCCACGCTGTCAGTGTTATGTCTATGCATCTGTCTATGTGAGCAGTACAGTTCCTCCATTCAGTCTCCACGCTGTCAGTGTTATGTCTATGTATCTGTCTATGTGAGCAGTACAGTTCCTCCATTCAGTCTCCACGCTGTCAGTGTTATGTCTATGTATCTGTCTATGTGAGCAGTACGTACAGTTCCTCCATTCAGTCTCCACGCTGTCAGGTGTAAGTCTATGTATCTGTCTATGTGAGCAGTACAGTTCCTCATTCAGTCTCCACGCGTCAGTGTTATGTTATGTATCTGTCTATGTGAGCAGTACAGTACAGTTCCTCCATTCAGTCTCCACGCTGTCAGTGTTGTCTATGTATCTGTCTATGTGAGCAGTGCAGTACAGTTCCTCCATTCAGTCTCCACGCTGTCAGTGTTGTCTATGTATCTGTTATGTGAGCAGTACAGTACAGTCCTCCATTCAGTCTCACGCTGTCAGTGGTTATGTCTATGTATCTGTCTATGTGAGCAGTACAGTACAGTTCCTCCATTCAGTCTCCACGCTGTCAGTGTTATGTCTATGTATCTATCTATGTGAGCAGTACAGTACAGTTCCTCCATTCAGTCTCCACGCTGTCAGTGTTATGTCTATGTATCTATCTATGTGAGCAGTACAGTACAGTTCCTCCATTCAGTCTCCACGCTGTCAGTGTTATGTCTATGCATCGTCATGTGAGCAGTACAGTTCCTCCATTCAGTCTCCACGCTGTCAGGGTTATGTCTATGTATCTGTCTATTGTGAGCAGTACAGTTCTCCATTCAGTCTCCACGCTGTCAGTGTTATGTCTATGTATCTGTCTATGTGAGCAGTACAGTACAGTTCCTCCATTCAGTCTCCACGCTGTCAGTGTAATGTCTATGTATCTGTCTATGTGAGCAGTACAGTTCCTCCATTCAGTCTCCACGCTGTCAGTGTTATGTCTATGTATCTGTCTATGTGAGCAGTACAGTTCCTCCATTCAGTCTCCACGCTGTCAGTGTTGTCTATGTCTCTGTCTATGTGAGCAGTAAGTACAGTTCTCCATTCAGTCTCCACGCTGTCAGTGTTATGTCTATGTATCTGTCTATGTGAGCAGTGCAGTACAGTTCCTCCATTCAGTCTCCACTCTGTCAGTGTTGTCTATGTCTCTGTCTATGTGAGCAGTACAGTACAGTTCCTCCATTCAGTCTCCACGCTGTCAGTGTTATGTCTATGTCTCTGTCTATGTGAGCAGTACAGTACAGTTCCTCCATCAGTCTCCACGCTGTCAGTGTTATGTCTATGTATCTGTCTATGTGAGCAGTGCAGTACAGTTCCTCCATTCAGTCTCCACGCTGTCAGTGTTATGTCTATGTCTCTGTCTATGTGAGCAGTACAGTACAGTTCCTCCATTCAGTCTCCACGCTGTCAGTGTTATGTCTATGTCTCTGTCTATGTGAGCAGTACAGTACAGTTCCTCCATTCAGTCTCCACGCTGTCAGTGTTATGTCTATGTATCTATCTATGTGAGCAGTACAGTACAGTTCCTCCATTCAGTCTCCACGCTGTCAGTGTTATGTCTATGTCTCTGTCTATGTGAGCAGTACAGTTCCTCCATTCAGTCTCCACGCTGTCAGTGTTATGTCTATGTATCTGTCTATGTGAGCAGTACAGTACAGTTCCTCCATTCAGTCTCCACGCTGTCAGTGTTATGTCTATGTCTCTGTCTATGTGAGCAGTACAGTACAGTTCCTCCATTCAGTCTCCACGCTGTCAGTGTTATGTCTATGTATCTATCTATGTGAGCGAGTACAGTTCCTCCATTAGTCTCCACGCTGTCAGTGTTATGTCTATGATCTATCTATGTGAGCAGTACAGTTCCTCCATTCAGTCTCCACGCTGTCAGTGTTATGTCTATGTATCTATCTATGTGAGCAGTACAGTTCCTCCATTCAGTCTCCACGCTGTCAGTGTTATGTCTATGTCTCTGTCTATGTGAGCAGTACAGTTCCTCCATTCAGTCTCCACGCTGCAGTGTTATGTCATGTCTCGTCTATGTGAGCATACAGTACAGTTCCTCCATTCAGTCTCCACGCTGTCAGGTTATGTCTGTCTCTGTCTATGTGAGCAGTACAGTACAGTTCCTCCATTCAGTCTCCACGCTGTCAGTGTTGTCTTGTCTCTGTCTATAAGTACAGTACAGTTCCTCCATTCAGTCCACACGCTGTCAGTGTATGTCTATGTTCTATCATGTGAGCAGTACAGTTCCCCATTCAGTCTCCACGCTGTCAGTGTTATGTCTATGTATTATCTATGTGAGCAGTACAGTTCTCCATTCAGTCTCCACGCTGTCAGTGTTATGTCTATGTATCTATCTATGTGAGCAGTACAGTTCCTCATATTCAGTCTCCACGCTGTCAGTGTTATGTCTATGTATATACTATAGTGAGCAGTACAAGTTCCTCCATTCAGTCTCCACGCTGTCAGTGTTATGTCTATGTCTCTGTCTATGTGAGCAGTACAGTTCCTCCATTCAGTCTCCACGCTGTCAGTGTTATGTCTGTATCTGTCTATGTGAGCAGTACAGTACAGTTCCTCCATTCAGTCTCCACGCTGTCAGTGTGTGTTCTAGTCTCTGTCATGTGAGCAGTTACAGTACAGTTCCTCCATTCAGTCTCCACGCTGTCAGTGTTATGTCTATGTCTCTGTCTATGTGAGCAGTACAGTACAGTTCCTCCATTCAGTCTCCACGCTGTCAGTGTTGTGTCTATGTCTCTGTCTATGTGAGCAGTACAGTACAGTTCCTCCATTCAGTCTCCACGCTGTCAGTGTTATGTCTATGTATCTGTCTATTGAGCAGTACAGTACAGTTCCTCCATTCAGTCTCCACGCTGTCAGTGTTTGTCTATGTCTCTGTCTATGTGAGCAGTACAGTAAGTACAGTTCCTCATTCAGTCTCCACGCTGTCAGTGTTATGTCTATGTACTGTCTATGTGAGCAGTACAGTACAGTTCCTCCATTCAGTTTCCCCTCTTTGTATCACTGTAAGTTCCACTTCCACAGGGTGGTTCCATTACCCAGACTGATACCCGTAGGTATGAGGCGTCCCCGGGGAACGGTCAGACAGCAGGACAATCCCCTCCACATCCTGCGGGTAAGGGTCATACACCCAGACTGACAGGGCCAGACTGAACCCCGCGCTGAATTCAAAACACCGCCAGTCTCGCCGCCCAGTTTCCAGGAAGTAAGCCATCTAAATCCGCGTCCGTTACCTTGGAAACGGCTCTGACGCCCCTTGATGACAGAATCAGTGAGCGTCGTACAGTTGTGAAGTCTTCTACTTACATTTCTCTACTTCCAGTGTTGATTTGTTTACGGTTCCTGTGGTATGTAAAGTTTTACGTGTTTGTATGTTTGCTGTAGGAGGTGATGGTAGGTTTACCAACCCACTAGAAGAAAGATCTCTAATGCTGTGTGTTTTTGGCTATTATCAAACTACAACTCCCAGTATCCTTAGAGGCACCCAAACAGGGATGGTTGTTTATTAAAGATGTTGTTTATATGAAGTGACCTTCATCATAGCCAATCATCTCCCTCATAAGGATGTATGATCAGGGCAGGTCTGACTGCTGATCTTGTATAAACTGCAGCCTTGTCAAGTGTTTTTTAAGCAAAACTTGGGCTAGGCCACACTAGCGCGTTTTTCGACACACGCGTTCGCGCTACGCACCATTTGGTGCGTGTACGCAGCGTTTTAAAGGTTCGCACGTGTGAGTGAAAGGTGTTCGCAGTGATTGAAAAGCATGTTTAGTGCGAAAAGTGTCAAGCAGTGCGGTGGAAAAGCGTGTCTGCAGTGCGAGAAAAGCGTGTCCGCAGTGAGATAAAAGCGTGTTTGCAGTGAGTGAAAAGTGTGTTCGCAGCGGGTGAAAAGGTGTTCGCAGTGCGTGAAAAGGTGTTTTCGCAGTGCGTAAAAGCGTGTTCGCAGTGCGTGAATGAAAAAGCGTGTTCGCAGTGAATTAAAAGCGTTTTCGCCAAGTACTTGTAATGCGTGAAAAGCGTGTTCGCGTGAATGAAAAGCGTTTTTGCATACGTGAAAAGCGTGTTTGCGCGGGTGAGTGAAAAGCGTGTTCGCAGTGCGGTGAAAAGGTGTTCGCAGTGCGTGGAAAAGCGTGTTCGCAGTGAATTAAAAGCGTTTTCGCCAGTACATTGTAATGCGTGAAAAGCGTGTTCGCAGTATGAAAAAAGCGTTTTTGCAGTAGTGAGTGAAAAGCGGTTTCGCGTAAATAGTGAAAAAGCTGGTTTTCCGAGAGTGCGTGAAAAGCGTGTTCGCAGTGCGTGAAAAGCGTGTCCGCAGTGCGAGAAAAGCGTGTCCACAGTGAGAGAAAAGCGTGTTCGCAGTGAGTGAAAAGCGCATTTCTGACGGTAACGTGCGTGAAAAGCACATTCACAGTGTATCACATTTCTGACAGTATATAAAAGAACTTAGCGAGCTGCACGTACAAGATAAAAAAACTACTTTATTGTATTGTCTTGAAAATCAAAACATTGAATCCAGCTGTACATGTTCAACATACAAAGGAGGGGAGGGAGTTCCAAACCAAGGCTCCACCTTACGCGTTTCATGACTCCACTGTCACTTCCTCAGAGGCTGATTACCACTCCTCCAGAACTCCCTTAAATAGCCATAATCAGGATAGAAAGTTACAGCTAGTAAAAAGCAATGGCCAATCAAAATCACAAAGAAAAGGGACATAGGAAGAGAGGTGGATGGGGGAGGGAACAATACGGGAAACATAATAAACACAAACAAAACAATATATAGTATATATCCCTGTCCGTGCAGCCTAAATACCAATGCACCAAACATGGGAAATCTATATAAAGAGATATTGTACGGTGTTTAGATAGAACCCATATAAAATGCATACACTGTGAGTAAAGCCCTTAGGATAAATCCCTAAATCCGGGTATACGGACTATAATCAATGTTTTCAAAGATGATAAATACTTTAATCTATGGAAGGCTATACAAAGCGTGATAATTATCCGCACCTGTAAACCACCCGATGGTGGGCACGTTAACCAAGGCCTTGACAGAAGTTCGCTAGGTGAAAGCATCAAACTGACACCTGCTATCGAAGCAGCCTTTCCTGCTGCTGTTTGAGCTTGAAAAACAGCTTATATAGCCTGGTGGTAAAGGGATTGGGCTTTGTAAGTATCAATAGAATTGTCAGAGGAAAGGTACCGTAAGTATTATTATTATTATTATTGTGGATTTATATAGCGTTGACATCTTCCGTATCGCTTTACAATTACATGGATACATTCATATCAGGCCCTGCCCCGAAGATTTTTTTTTTTTTAAGTAAGGGAGTATTTGTTGGTTAAGAGACCTGTCACACCTACGTTTTACATGCTGCCGAAGGTGCACAAAAATTTACAGACACCTCCAGGTAGACTGATTGTGTCAGGGATTGGGGGACTCAACGAGCCAGTCTGTACCTTTATAGACAGATACTTACAACCACATGTCCTTGCTCTAGATTCATACATACGAGAGTCAGGGGACTTCATCACCAAATTACAGAACATACAGATTGAGGAAGACACTTTACTGATTACTCTAGATGTGGAATCCCTTTACACGAGCATCGATCATGAATTAGGTAAGCAAGCTGTGAAATATTTTTGGGATATGGAGGACACACATCTAGGAGACAGACATACCCTGTTGTTATCACTGTTGGATTTTGTTCTATATAACAACTATTTCATCTTTGACAACAGATATTATATTCAAACAAAGGGGGTTGCTATGGGGGCAAAATGTGCCCCGTCCTGCTCCAATCTGTTCCTGGGGTGGTGGGAGAGAGAGGTGCTTTTCTTGGATAGGTACCAGTGCCACACCTCACATATAGAGGTGTGGCACAGGTAAATAGATGATATTTTCATCCTATGGAGGGGTTCCTCCAGAGATTTTTTGCGGTTCTTACAACTTATGAACCATAATGAGTTTGGCATCTCTCTCACCCACCACATATCCAATGAGGCCATCGAGTTCCTTGATTTAGACAGCTACAAATTCCCTCTTACATTTCTCTAGTTCACATCTGTCGTCACTTAAGCGTGTTATACCTAAAGGACAATTCCTTTGTGTGAGGCGTAACTGTACACTCACACAGGACTATAATAAAGAAGCTGAACATTTGGCGGATAGATTCTATCAGAGAGGGTATCCGAGATCCCTCCTACGAAGGACCAAACACTCAGTATCGCAACAGACACAACATGATGTTCTTTCTAGAACAAATACCACATCCACAAATACATTGAGGTTTATTACTCAATACAATACCAATTGGAATCAGGTTAGAAACATATTATCTCGCAATTGGCATATTCTGTATAATGATAACACACTCTCCCCTTTTATTACAGCTCAACCCTCCATTACGGCAAGGAGAGGGACTAATCTAGGTGATAAACTCACCCAAAGTCATTTCAACAGATCCCGTACATCTTTAGGGAGAGGGGAGAAGTTGATAGGGACATATCCCTGCGGACAATGTGTTTTTTGCAAGTATATGGATGCAAGGACGACTATGGTGGGATCTGATGGGAAATACACTCATAAGGTTAGACAGTACTTTAATTGTAGAACAGAGAACGTTGTGTATGCACTAATTTGTTCTTGTAATTTAATTTACATTGGCAAGACCTCTCGAATGTTAAAACAGAGACTAGCCAGTCATCTATCAACAATTAGAGTAGCTGGGCGAACGAGAGGATTGGATGGGGCTTCACTTACTTAAACATAACTGTGATGTGAGTGACTTAAAGGGTATGTCCACCCTTAAATCAAATTTTTAATATAGCCTTCCCCCTGGTCCCCCAGCCCCAACCGCATCATTTTTATTTTAAGAAAGCTCCCCAAACTCTTACTTACCTCCTCTCTTTCCTCCGCCACGCTCCCCGGCCCTCTGCTTGCGAGAAATGCAAGCAGAGGGACGGGACCGGCAGCCGCGTCTGTGATTGGCTGAGCGGCAGCCAATCACGGACGCGGCTGCCAGCAGCTCACTTCAGCGGAGGAAAGAGGAGAGGTAAGTAAGAGATTGGGGAGCTTTCTTAAAATAAAAATTATACGGTTGGGGCTGGGGACCAGTGGATTACTATACTAAAGGGTTTAAATGCTAGGGGGAGGGAATCGGGAGGGGGAGGGAGGGGGAGAAGGGCTGCAGTACGCATGCCAAACTTCTCCCGGAGGCCAGGAGGAGGCAAAGTCCTATATGGACTCTGCTATCCTCCTGGTGGGCAGTTTTGGGACTTAGGCGGGGGACTACAGGAGAACCTTAGGGGCTGGGATTTTTAGTAAGGATTAAACTACACTACATGGTGGGGCCAGTAGTTGGGGATTATAGTTTGGGGGTGGACATGCCCTTTAAGATGTATGGGCCTTACTAAAGTCACTTTGGGAGTACGAGGAGGAGACATTAATGTTAAACTTCTACAAACGGAAACCACACTGATTTTCAGCCTTAATACCAAGAGTCCGCAGGGACTGAATGAAGAGTTTGAGTTTACTCCTTTTATTTGAATCTCCACTTTGTTTGAATTCCTTTCCTGCAGGATTTATGGAACTCTAATTGAATCTGCTGTTTTTACTGGATGTGTCGGATTTGGCATCCCAATACACTTCTTAGTGGCTGTTAACCTAGAAAGTTGTTCGTTGTGAATCGATGTGTATATATTCTTCCACCGGGGATCTACCCTTGTTGATTTGGAGAGAAGAGGGGGAATTCGTTACTGTTATTGGAATCGTGTACGGAGTGCTACATGGATTGTCTATTCAATTGTGCATTGACGCACTATGGATTACAATTAATGACAAACCGATTCTTGGCTAGATCGGATGTTCTTCAATATCTTGAGGGAATTTTCCTTCTCGGGATTTGGATACTCACCTCATTGCTATTGTCCCCATCATGTCCAATAGGATCGGCCGATCATATTTAGGTGTCTTTCCCTTCTCAGATACTGATTTGGATGGTGCCAGTGGGACATATGTTTAATTGTTTATTGTATCCAGTGTGGAAACTTATAAACAGGTTTAGTTCTGTATAAAAATTGTATTATTTTGTAGATCTGTCTTTACAGAGGCTCATTTGAGCATTAGAATATATAGACAACTTTTACAAGGAGACCGAGTTGGGACCCATAGTGTTATATACATAAGCTATATATATGGTACACTAACTTATATTGTGTTAGTACTTTATGATTCATACTCTAATTCATTTAAACAGGGAGAGAATCTCTCTGCCACCATCCAAGATGGTGGCGGTGGCTACTCTCATGAGAACTTGAGAATAACAGTAAGCAAAATAACCTAGTTCCCGAGAAGTCAGTTAAAGTGATGTCATTCCGTCACTCACCGCTGATTGGGTCCCATTATCTTTATCTACTTCCGGTAAGAAAACGAAAGTAGCGCCATTGAGAAAGCTCTTTGGGAGAGCGAAACGCGTTTGGAGCTTGTTTGCTCCCCCCATACCAGCATCTATGCCTCCAGTCTTTATATTCTAGGTCTCCTCCTTGTCGATCATTGTCTGACTGTTCCGTGCACTGACTCAGGGTCTTGACTGTCTAACTGATTCACTACATGACGATAAGTATATTGATTATAGTCACTAATGTGTTACTGATCTGAGGGGCTGTGAATGTTCTGGTTATTACATCTGTAGGGGGGATGCAGGCGTGGGAGTACCCCAATTAGGGGTTCTCTTTTTGTTTGTTTGATGAATAAATATTGTTGCGTATCTTCTCCTTTCTTTCTTTTGTATGTACAATCTCAAAGTATAACAAAATTTAGGTTTGGGGATATAAATATCATTTTTTATTTTGAGTCAGGAATTTTTAGCTTCTATCCTACAGACGTAGGTACACAGTTGCACATGTTCAGTACAATTTTTAGCTCTTAGCCCTCCCCCAGCTGTCAAGTAATTACTGGGTGACCCACCAATGGTCTTTTAATAACAACACAGAGCAGTCAATAAAACAATTGTTATGCATACACTACAAACTTCTCCATATTCAAACAATTTTCCGACAACTGCCTGGCCTGATCATTTTGCAATCAGTGTTATAATGGTAATATTGATAGTAATTACAACCATAAACTTGATCCAGATGAGTAATGTCAGCAGGTTCGTATACAGATCGATTGTCTAATCGGTATAATGTCATGGTAGCGTATGGCCAGCTTTACTCAATAGGAAGAAGGGCTGCAGTAATCAGGCAAGAAATAGTTAAATCATTTTGTTGTGTGTACTCCCTATGTTTAGTTGACTAAATTTGGTAATTATGTGTCTTTATATTCCATTGGATTACAAAAATATAGCCTGTCAAAATCTGATAAATCTTCAAGTACAATGGGCTCATGAAATGACAGGATTTCCTTATAAATCCCTCCACCAGTGTATTCATTCTTATTGTCATCAATGTTTTTTTGTAAAGGCAGAGAAACAGAAACATATGGATACGCAAATTACTCCCCTGTATGAGCGATGCGTAAGAAACGGCAGTGATGTCAGGTGATTCCTCAACTGGAAGCCTTTTCTGACTGTGACAGTGAAGTATCAATAGTAATAAATAAAGATTGATCATTTCCTTTTTAGCATGATAACATTTGTTCTTGCTGTCTGAGTAGAATTTACAGTGATCTAAACAGAGCCAAGTAATGAGGAAGCTTTAATTGTTATGTAGAAATACAAATGGTTTGCACGCACACCAAAAACTGCGCATTATAAACACTAGTCACGGCAACAGCAATACAAGAAAAGCCATAAACCATAAATTTCGTGTCAGGTTTTGACTGGGAACTCTCACATGAATGCAAAGGAAATTGTGTCAGGGATTTATAGTGTATTTGCTGAATCCTGATCCACAGGGAGTAGAGAATTTCTCTATTAAGGGAGGTGAAGTGTAACAGATGGACGCGCTTGGCTATTTCCATTTTTTATCCAAGGTGATCTGTCTACCTTAATGGCTCTGCTCAGTAATAGATTAACTCTGGCATGTATACGGAAATGTCTCGGGGAAGGAATTCCAAGGCACCTATGAAATAAGTCCAAAGACAACATGTAGGATGCAGGGCGAGGAACATGGAAGTTTGTCATTTATTGTTATCCGTAACATTGCATTGCTAGGTTAACATTAGCGGATGATGAGCTGTGCTTTGAACATAGTTAAGACCAGATAACATTGTCTTATGTCAGTGACCCAGAGTTAATACTAACAGGGTTATTCAATAAAAGTTCTTATCGTTTAAAATGGTGCTAATTTTGTCCCAACCAATCAGATGTTAGCTTTCAAATGTTAAACAAGATCTGATTGGTTGGGGCAAAATTAGCATAATTTTAAACGATAAGAACTTTTATTGAATAACCCTGTATGAATTCATTGCATGAACAGGTGTTCGTCTGATGTTGGTAATACTTAAGCCGAGACTTAAAGAAATTAAAGGGTTTACTCTAATTTGCCTACAGAAAACACAAACTTTAAAATCTTTTTCAATCAGTTTGGCAACTCCACTGGAAATCACTTAACAAAAAGAAGGAATTCTCGTGGCACTTCAGTTGCTAGAAATGTTTGTCAGCGACCTCTAGAGCTGCAGCTAGAAGTGACAGCCACGAATCACACTCATGTACGTTTTTAGCCAATTGGGACAAAGAGACGCTCGCGTATCACTGGGCAAACTGTCAACTGCCAATCCCCATTGCTGACCTTATGCCAACGCTGAGAATTAGATAGATCTTGTTGTAATAAACCCATAGGGTTGCAGATTGACACCCTGTAATGTTTAGGAGAGAGCAGTAATGCTGGAATCCTTTTTTTATTGTGAGAGTTCTAGGCTATAACTAAGTCATTTAATTATTTAAAGCCATTCGTATTCATTTTTCTAGCAGGGTGTGCATGCCCTTAAAAAATTCCATTATTTTTGCATGGTTTGCACTTTAAAGGACAAGTTATACAAAAATAAGTTGATTTGTAAATGCTGGAGCTGCCACTCATAAACTTATAAACAATATGGCACAGATGGCAGAGCAGGTAGTGCTTAACTGGTGATCAACAGGTATCATAGCTCTTTCAAATAATGGACTTTTATTTGTAACCATTTGTAACCATTGGTTAAAATAAGAATAAATAATATTATCAATATTATTAATAGGTGTATAACATTCTGGTCTATTAAAAGTGCTTTTTTGTTAGTCGTTAATAGCCTCATCAGGGTATTACCGATTTTTAGGGAGATTTAATAAAAGTTCTTATCGTTAAAAATGGTGCTAATTTTGCCCCAACCAATCAGATATTATTTACATACTCGAGTATATGCCGACCGAGTATAAGCCGATGTACCTATTTTTACCTCAAAAATTAGGAATACCTTATCGACTTGAGTATAAGCCGAGGGTTGAAATTGACCACTACTGCCATACTGGTAGCCATAGGAATCACTGATAGCCATGGGAATTACCGGTAGCCATGGGAATTATCGGTAGCCATAGGAATTACTGTTAGCATGAGAGTTACTGGTAGCCATGGGAATTACGTGTAGCCATAGGAATCACTGATAGCCATGGGAATTACTGGTAGCCATGGGAATTATTGGTAGCCATAGGAATTACTGGTAGCATGGGAGTTACTGGTAGCCATTGGAATTATTGGTAGCCATAGGAATTACTGGTAGCATGGGAGTTACTGGTAGCCATGGGAGTTACTGGTAGCCATGGGAATTACTGGTAGCATGGGAGTTACTGATAGCCATGGAAATGGTACTTACAGTTTGGTGTGCCTTCCGGATGCCTTACCGACGCAGCCGCAAGTCAGGAGGGAAAGCCGGCAGTTCCCAGTAGCAGGTGCGCGATGATGTCATCACGCTGGCGTGCGCAAAGTACTACTGGGAACTGCCGGTTTTCTTACCTGACTCGCGGCTGCGTCCGGAATTTAGGTAAGTCCCAGCTTGACCCGAGTATAAGCCGAGGTTCATTTTTCAGGTCATTTTTAAGAGCTGAAAACCTCGGCGTATACTCGAGTATATACGGTAACATTTGGAAGCTAACATCGGATTAATTGAGGCAAAATTAGCACCATTTTTAACAATAAGAACTTTTATTGAATAACCCTGTTAGTTTTCTATAAAGTCTCATTCATCTACCATTTGGGTTTCCTGAGCACAGAACATTCATTCTGTCAGGATCACAGAACTGCAAAAACATCCTACATCCTGCTGTAGGGTGTTCCTCTATCCATGTAATTCTGCTAATGATTTTTCTTTTTCCTAAAAAAGAGTTCCATAAAATCAGAGATATGATCAGCTAACAGTTATCTGGTGCTGTGTATATTACATGTTTTTACCGAGTACCTTCCTATGGGGTTATCATAATTGACAAGGTGCTTCATTTCCCAGGCCTGGGTTCCCTAATTCTGCTAGATTAGAACAGGAGAGACTTTTACTTCCCTTGTAGGCATCTCAGTTGAGTTCTACTAGTTTTGTAATAGGAGGTGCTAGAACCATAAATTCTTCGTACTTGTTCAGAAAGAGCCTTAGGCGCGACATGTAAGTATCTTCTTTGTATGGAAGGTTGTGGGCACACAAAAAACTAGACACTATTGGTTTCACCTGCAGTGATAAAGAGCAGACAGAAAACAAAATCAGAAAAGTAAAACTGGAATACGTTATAAAACAGAAGCAAAAAAACCAAAATCAGAATAATGATGAATATTTTATAATCAGAACACATCAATCTACATCTCTTTACATTTGCTGCCAATAACAGGAAGTGATAGTTTTGGTGTAAATGGGTGGAGATTAGCCAATGGATACTGAACATCTGTTTAGTATCCATTGACTCCATAGGCTCCAGTTCTCTACAAAATGAATGACCTCTGACCTTCAGACACATGTGATCTGAGAATGCTGGGAAGAGGTGGTGTTCCACGTGGCAGCTGATGAGTGAATGTCCAAATGTCCAGTCAAGGAGTAGATTTTGATGCAAGTTCAGCACAGCATATGACATTTGTTTTAGGCGGTGAGGACGCTCAGATGGGGAGAACATGGGAAGCCCTATGTGCTGTGAGAAAATAGACAATAACTCAACTGACAAAAAATATATATAATCTCTTTTTTCTCTAAAAAAGAACCAGAATCTTAATGTGCAAAAAGTCTGTCCATACAGTATCTATAATTTACCATCCATACCCCTCTCTCCCATAACTCACTATCCTTACCCCTCTCTCGTAACCCCACTGTCCGTACCCCTCTCCCATACCCTACTATCCGTACCCCTTTCTCCCATACTTCACTACCCATACCCCTCTCTCATACCCCACTATCCGTAACCCTCTCCCATACCCTACTATCCATACCTCTCTTTTGCATACCCCACTATCCATACCCCTCTTACATACCCAACTATCAGATCCAGTACATAGATCCAGATACTAGTATAAGAAGTCTAGAACCAGACACACCTTATAGAAGTACAGTACATAGATCCAGATACTAGTATTAGATAGATCCAGTACATAGATCCAGATACTAGTATAAGAAGTCTAGAACCATATACACCTTATGGAAGTACAGTACATATATCCAGATACTAGTATTAGACGTCTAGAACCATATACACCTTATGGAAGTACAGTAGATAGATCCAGATACTAGTATTAGACGTCTAGAACCATATACACCTTATGGAAGTACAGTACAATATCCAGATACTAGTATTGACGCAAAACCATATACACTTATGGAAGTACAGTAGATAGATCCAGATACTAGTATTAGACGTCTAGAACCATATACACCTTATGGAAGTACAGTAGATAGATCCAGATACTAGTATTAGACGTCTAGAACCCTATACACCTTATGGAAGTACAGTAGATAGATCCAGATACTAGTATTAGACGTCTAGAACCCTATACACCTTATGGAAGTACAGTAGATAGATCCAGATACTAGTATAGACGTCTAGAACCATATACACCTATGAAGTACAGTAGATAGATCCAGATACTAGTATTAGACGTCTAGAACCCTATACACCTTATGGAAGTACAGTAGATAGATCCAGATGCATAAAGTGGATGTGGGGCTAGGGAAAAAGGAACAACGAGGTGGAAAGGGGGAAGATGAAGAAGCCTGACTACTGTGCTCAGATGGAGAAAAGTCACAAAGGGGATGGAGAAAACACTGAGGGACTCCACGAAGCTAGGTGACAAAACAAAAAATGATAGCAAGTCGTCTTAGTGTTTCGCGTAGTCAGAGAGGGGAACCGAACAAAAAAATCATGGGTAAGGGGCACGAAAAGGTTCGATGTCTACATAAGCAGTACACATCATAATAAGTGGTTAAGGGCAAAAAGCGTGAGCCGGGAGCCATACAATATGCGTAGTAAGTACCACCTACCCTCGGTGCGCTCCCTTAACTCACTATAACCTATCCGAACCCCTCTCTCGTACCCACCCCACTATCCGTACCCCTCTCCCATACCCTACTATCCATACCCCTTTCCTCCCATACTTCACTACTATCCATACCCTCTCTCCATACCCCACTATCCGTAACCCTCTCCCATACCCTACTATCCCTACCTCTCTTTTGCATACCCCACTATCCATACCCCCTCTTACATACCCAACTATCTATACCCCCCCTCTCTCATACCCCCACTATCATAACCCTCTCCCATACCCTACTATCCATACCTCTCTTTTTGCATACCCCACTATCCTAACCCCTCTTACATACCACTATCTATACCCCTCTCTCCTACCCCACTATCCATACCCCTCTTACATACCCCACTATCTATACCCCTCTCTCATACCCCACTATCCGTACCCCTCTCTCCCATACCTCACTACCCATACCCCTCTCTCATACCCCAGTATCCGTAACCTCTCCCATACCCTACTATCCTACCTCTCTTTTCCATACCCCACTATCCATACCCCTCTTACATACCCAACTATCTATACCCCTCTCCTCCTACACCCACTATCCATACCCCTCTTACAACCCCACTATCCATACCCCTCTCTCATACCCCAGTAATCCGTACCCTCTCCCATACCCTACTATCCATACCCTCTCTTTTCAATACCCCACTATCCATACCCCTCTTACATACCCAACTATCTATACACCTCTCCCATACCCCCTACCATACCCCTCTCCATCCCATACCCCATATCCATACCCCTCTCCATCCCATACCCCAACTATCCATACCCCTCTCCATACCCTACTATCTATACCCCTCTCCCTAACCCCACTATCCTCAACCCTTCTCTCCATACCCTACTATCCCTAACCCTCCCTTCCATACCCCACTATCCATACCACCCCTCTCACATACCCTACTATCTATACCCTCTCCCCATACCCTACTATCTAACCCCTCTCCCAATACCCCACTATCCGAACCCTTCTCCCATACCCTACTATCCATACCTCTCCCTTCCATAACCCCACTATCCATACCCCTCTCTCCCATACCTCACTATACCCATACCCCACTATCCATACCCCTCCTCCATACCCTACTATCCATACCTCTCTTTTCCATACCTCACTACCCATACCCCTCTCACTACCCACCTATCTATACCCCTCTCCCATACCCCACTTCCTCGTACCCCCTCCCATATCCTACTATCCATACCTCTCTTTCCATACCCCCCTCACATACCCCCCTATCCATACCCGACTATCCATACCCCTCTCCACATACCCTACTATCTAAACCACTCTCTCCCATACCCCACTATCCGTACCCCTCTCTCTATACACCTCTATCCACCCCCCCCCTCTCTCCATACCCCACTATTCAATACATCTCTCTGCCCATAACCTACTATCCATACCCTCTCTCCCTACCCCATTATCCATACATCTCTTGCCCATACCCCACTATCCATACCCCTCTCACATACCCTACTATCCATACTCCTCTCTCCCCTAGCCCCCCTACCCATTATCCATACATCTCTTGCCCATACCCCCACTATCCATACCCCCCTCACATACCCTACTATCTTACCCCTCTCCCATACCCCATGATCCGTACCCCTCTACCATATCCTACTACCATACCTCTTTTTCCTCTACTCCATACCCCCTCATACCCCCACTATCCACCCCCCCAAACCCTGCTTGATCCATCCATACCCCTCTCACATACCCTACTATCTATACCCCTCTCCCATACCCCACTATCCGTACCCCTCTACCATATCCTACTATCCATACCTCTCTTTTCCATACCCCTCTCACATACCCCACTATCCATACCCGACTATCCATACCCCTCTCACATACCCTACTATCTATACCACTCTCTTCCATACACCTCTATCCACCCCCCTCTCTCCCATGCCCCACTATCCATACATCTCTTGCCCATAACCTACTATCCATACCCCACTCTCCCATACACCTATTTCAAACAGTAAAATTGAACACAGTTTTCCTTGTACTATGGGCAGTTAGGTTTCATGAGTCTAGCACTGCCTCTGTTAATGCACACCCATTAGTATTAAATGCACTATTACATACATACAATTACAAACATGTACAACCTACCTGGAATATGTTTACATGAATGAAAGGAACGGCCATAAGAGAGCGAGAGATAAACATACACCCAAGAGCCGATTGAAGACTCAGCCCTGAGGTTTGTACAAGAAACTGCAAGTGTCCCCATAGACCCAATGAGATGCAGAACAGGCTGCCCAGAGCTCTTACACACGACATCTGCATCATATGCCCTGTATAGAAACAATCATTTGCATTATAAGGAAGGGTTTTCCAAACTACAGTTGTTTAACTGTATTACAACATCAGGATATATTATATAACAAACCGAATAGGGTTCCCCAGAAGGACAACCACTCTAGGAATTGCATATAAAGCTGAATTTATAGTGAACATCCACACAACATGTTTCTGGGCAACGTGGTCCATTTTCAAGTGTGTATTACAACATCTACTATTCCCCGAGAGTTGTAGTTGGCCTTAAATTGTGGGATATGGAATTTGGACTTCCCTAGTGTAACAACGTACTAGGAAATACACAGATATACAATTTACAGTGTTGTGTTCAGCATAAGGACAATAATATATACACAGAAAGGCAACAGAAAATATTTCACTTACTGAGACCAATAACCAGTGTTAGAACTGGCAGGGCCAATGGTGCCAGGAACATGTAGATAAGATAATTCAGACACGGAGCCTTCCAGACACGTGAGTCCCCCAGCCCAATGATGTTGGTGTGTTTATGATGAATTTTAACGTGGCCTTGCTCACCATATTGTACTGGGAGCCAGCTGCATATCTGCAATACATACAATTAATATATATAACATATATTACATCACACATCATAATAACACCATACACAAACCTAAAATCTAGCTGAAACATCACTTAACACTTATTTTGCAGTAGTAGACAATGGTGGGCGTACACACAGCGACCCCGAGCATATGATACCCGAGTATCCCGATATCGTATGAATATCGGATCATTTATCCACGATCTTACTACATTTGTATGATTACCCCACCAAGTGGGCAGGATGAACAATAGCAATTGTGCGATTCCCAGAGTAGCAGAAAACCTGTGCACACCAATCTTACAGATCGACTATTTTATTTAGTCATGAGGCAAACAAAAGTGATGTTTCAGTGTGGGAACACGCCTTCAAACACACTGTACAATACCGGTATCATTGCGTGTATGGCCACCATAAGGAAACTTTAAAACATTTCCCGTTTTGGGGCCAAACATGTTACTAATCTGCTTAATGGAAAGTCACTTACAGACTTGACAAGAATAAAACATAAACTGGGAGATTCAATAAAAGTTCTTATTGTTAAAAATGGTGATAATTTTGCCCCAACCAATCAGAGCTTATTTACCATTTGAAAGCTAACATCTGATTGGTTGGGGCAAAATTATCACCATTTTTAACAATAAGAACTTTTATTGAATAACCCTAATAAATGTTTTTAGGTGCCTAAGACTTACCATACAATAATTTACATCTAGTTTATCATGTCCTTCACTAACAAATCATTTAAAAGAAGTACCATTGTGGTTGTATAAATTAAAATAAACTAAAATGTGCCTCACTGTTGGCCCCATTGTTTAGTGTTAAAAGATCCTTAACTGTTCCTTATGGTTGTCCTGCAGGGCCTGATGAATGTGTAGAAACCGTACCTTCTTCCATGGGCTAGCCCTATCTGTGCTAAGCTACACTAAGGAACAGATGAGTATAACTTACCTTGTTATGATACAATGGGATACTAGGGAGCCTATTAGGAATTATTTAATCAGAGCACTGTTGGTAACCTTACCAATTGGGTATTGAACATGGATAGTTCTCTCATAGGATGTGGCTACTTGTACAATATCAGGGTTATTCAATAAAAGTTCTTATCGTTTAAAATGGTGCTAAATTTGCCCCAACCAATCAGATTTTATTTAACATTTGAAAGCTAACATCTGATTGGTTGGGGCAAATTTAGCACCATTTTAAACGATAAGAACTTTTATTAAATAACCCTGTATGTGTTTTAAATGTTTTTAGTCTGGTCTTGCCCAATGTCACTTTATTCTCCCCCTATGTATTGATTTAATAAAGGGAATTTACATATTTGCACCTGTAATAGTATTATGCTAATCCAGTGACAGCAGATATTAATCATTTCAGGTTATACAAAAGTGTTGTTTGTTGTGAACTATTATGTATGTAAAAAAAACATTTGCATGAAATATTTAATGAAAATAATCTTTAATTTGGAATGTTTAGCTGGCACCAGGCGTGGCTGACAATGATTGACACATCTATCTGCTACCCAATTTTGATACTTTGTAACCACAATCTGGATATTTTTAATAATGGGTGGAACGATAAAATGTAGGCCAGGCAGAATTAAAGGTTGTACAAGGCCAAATTCTTGTTGTCTGCATCAGAGCAATTTAGCTGCTCATATACTGGGCTTCAGAGCATTCAGGTGCAAGTACTAAAACCACCAAGGGTTTCTTTGAACAGGAAAAAAAACAGTTCTCATAACTAAAACTTCACTTGGGATTTAAATGGAAACAGATTAGTGGGGGGGGGAAATCATTATTATTTAAATGATCTATATTACATTTTTGAACAAAATCAATTGATTTCATGCCCTGCCCTTTAAGTTTCCTCAATAGTATTCCTTCTTCCCAGGATGCACACCTCCTTGGAATGTTCCTAACAGTCATTTCTACTGAGGTCAAACATGCTCAGATCTCTACTGAGCAACAGAATCAACCCATGGACTGAGACCATAAAAGACAATGTTAAGTGGTACTGTGAGAGCATTGCTGGATGTGAAGATTTTGGTCATTGAAATGAGAAAATACTCTCTTGTTTTTTATTAAAGGGGTATGTATTTGTGCTGCACAAGAACTTGGGTGTTACAACTGTACCTCAATGAAGAACGTTGCCCAGAATCTTCCCAGTGTTGGTGACCGACACAATGCCCTGTGACTGGCCATATGACTCCCTTTTATAGTAATTACTGAATTTGCAAGTCCTAGAATAAGGATGCCCAAAACAAAGAACAATAGGCTGCTCGACCCAAGACACAGGGAACCTACAGAGAACAAGAAACAATATTAGATAGTAACATAGTAATTGAGGTTGAATAAAGACATTCGTCCATCAAGTCCAACCTATTCACCCTCTTTTTTTTTTTTATTCCTACATAACAGTTGATCCAGAGGAAGGCAAAAAAAAAAACAGCTAAAAGGGGGGGGAAATTCCTTCCTGACTCTAAATGGCAATCGGAAAGTATCCCTGTACCAACCAGATCTATATTCATTAATACCAGTAATTCTCAATATTTTTTAGTTTTAGAAACTTATCTAGGCCTTTTTTAAAGCTATTCAATGAACTTGCCATTACCACATCTGCTGGAAGACAGTTCCACAATTTGACCGTTCTCACTGTATAGAAACCTTTCCTAACCTGAAGATGAAATTTCTTCCAACCTTAGAGGATGTCCACGAGTCCTCTGTATGACCTATTAGTAAACAATGCACCAGAGAGTTCATTATTGGCCCATTAAATATTTGTATAAGGTTATCATGTCCCCACGCAAACGTCGCTTCTCCAATGTTAACAGCCCTAACTTGTTAATCTGCCTGCATAGTCGAGCCCCTCCATTCCCCTATAATTTAGTTGCCCTTCTCTGAACTGCCTCAATTCCAAGATGTCCTTTTGTATATGGGATTCCAAAACTGCACCGCAATTCCAAATGAGGCCTTACCAGTGCCTTGTAAAGAGGGAGAATAATATTTTCTTTCTCTTGATCTATTCTGTCTTTATACAAGACAATGGGGCATATTTATAAAGCACCGAAAATAGCGCCAAAAAATATACGCCGCACATCGCGGCCGTGAAAATAGCGCTATCGCCGTATTTATAACTGCGAGTGCCATTCCCGCAAATATGTATCGCGGCGCGCGATGTGCTGCGGTAATTTTAAGCCCCTTCGCGGCGATACTGTATAGTATCGCCGCGAAGGGACTTAAAATCCCTTCCCGACGCTCTCCTAAGGGGGCGGGGCAATGCCAACCCCGCCCCCCACACACCCGCGGCGGCGGCGGCGACCACCCGCCGCCGCTTCCCAGCAGCCCCTCCAACCCGTTCCCCGCCGCGGCAATCTCGGAACGGAGGGAGGCTAGGAGGGGCTGCCGGGAAGGGGGGGCACCCCCTCCCCGGCAACCCCTCCAAGCCCCCGCCTCGGCCGCTCCCGGGGAGGGGAAGGGAGGGGCCAATGGGAGGGTGGAGGCTCCCTCCAGCGGGGCCTGAGAAGGGCCTTTTGGGGCTTAGGGGGTCCCGCAGCTCGAAACGGGACCCCCCTCCCGGCCCTTGTAGGGCCTTTGCGGCACTTAAAAGTGCCCTGCGGCTTGACCAAGAGCCTTTGAGGGCTTAAGGGGTCCCGCAGCTCGAACCGGGACCCCCCTCCCCGGCCCTTATAAGGGCCCTTGCGGCACTGACAAGTGCCTTTGGCGGGGGTCCCGCAGCTCAAACCGGGACCCCCAGTGCGGCTCTTAAAAGAGCCCTTGGGCGGCGTCTTCTTTCTTCCAGTCCCGGCGACACCAGCTCCGCCGAGGCCGCCGACCCCCGAGAGGTACCCCTGCGGCCGCCCGGGTTGGGAGGGGCGGGGGGTGTGGGCGGAGTGGGCGTGTCTCCCGGGGCGGGTGCGACCACCCGCCGCGGGTTGCCTGCCCATCCCCGCCGCGGGAGGCTAGTATCAGCTGACTTCGCCACCTTCAAGGTGGCGAAGTAAAACAGCCGATACTAGCCGAGCGAAACCAGTACCGCCGCTTTATAAATAGAAGCGGCGGTAACAGGTAAGTATCGCCGCGAAGGGTTAACGCTTCGTTAACTTTTCGCGGCCGTTTTCGGACTTTTATAAATCGCGTTAAACGCGATTTATGCGTTAATGTCCGCGAAAACGGCCACGAAAAGTTAACAAACCTTTATAAATATGCCCCAATATCTTGCTAGCTCTAGCCGTTGCTGTCTGGCATTGTTTGCTACAGCTAAATCTGTTATCTACCAGAACCCCCAAATCTTTTTCTATTAGAGATTCACTTATCACAGAGTTATTTATGGTGTAGGGGGCACAGGGATTATTAAATCCCAAATGCATCACCTTACATTTATCAACATTGAATCTCATCTGCCATTCTGCTGCCCATTTTGATAATCTATCTAGGTCTGCTTGCAGCACTTGCACATCATTGGAAGTTTCCAAAGCTCTGCATAGTTTAGTGTCATCAGCAAATACTGAGACCTTGCTCTCAATGCCCCCTTCTAAGTCATTTATAAACAGATTAAACAGAAGCAGCCCCAGTACAGAACCCTGAGGCACTCCGCTTAGAACTTTAGCCCACATAGATGTAGCTCCATTGACCACCACTCTCTGTTTGCGATCCAATAACCAGTTCTCTATCCATGAACAAATGTTCTCTTCATGGCCAACAGTCCTCCGTTTATACATTAGTCGCCTATGTGGCACAGTATCAAAAGCTTTCGCAAAATCCAAGTATACCACATCCACTGCTGTGCCTGAATCTAACTTCTTACTCGCTTCTTCATAAAAACCAATTAAATTTGTCTGGCATATTAGATGATCCCCCAATAACTTCTATTCTTCCATTTCTTTTTCAACCCAAACAGCACCAATGTGGCTGTATTTTACAGATGAAATAGTTTACCTGCAGGTAATGAGCACATTGCCAGCCCAATAATGGTCCAGTCCACTCCATGTCTCTCCCACCAGCTACTACATCTCCATTCCTCCCAAACAAGCTTTGACAGTTCCAGAAGCAGCTTTCCCTCGTCACGCTCTTCTTCTGTTGATGACCTCAAACCATTCAAATTCAGATGGCTACAATTGTTGTTTTGTGATGTGTCACTGGTGGCTGTGGGGTTTCCATTTCCCAGAGTTCTTTCCCTTAGTGACATATTTTCTTCTGCATGCTTCACACCACACATTTCTTCCTTGCTCTGCTCATTGACATCTTCCGAGGTTATCTTCTCAGCCATCTCATCCATATCCTTTGAACGAAAGCAAGGTAAGCAAAGACCCAGGCTGACCCAAGACGTTTAGAACATCACAAATAGATGGCTTCTCTATAAGACTCTACTTTACAAAGTATAATGATAAGAAATGTCCATAGTTAAAATTAAACGTCCACAACCAAAAATGATTGGCCAAATAGAATCATGACATATTATTATTCCCACCTATTGTTCTATCTATTGTCCTTCTCTCTCCCAGTTCTCCCATTCACCAAGTAATCCTCTTGCTACCCAGGCTTTTTATTTGCTCGTACTTTCATATTTACATCCTAGCTTAACAAGAAATACAAGATGGCAAGACTAGAATATTTAGTAAAAGGGGGTGGTGTCTGAAATTACTCTATGCAAAAGGTATTAAAAAGAAAGAAAGACAGATTAATGGAGACAGTAACAATTAAATATGATTTATTCTGTTTTTGTTATTTAATTGTATAAATTTTGGATGATGTGTTATGACTATATGACTAGAGGTTTAACAAGTTGTGACTCATAAGGAAAAGAAAATTGTGCTTTTAAAGACAAAAGTCGAGTCAGGACATGTAGTAATTGCATATAATATAGTGGATAATGTACCCTCTACTGTAATTAGAATGGTATTAAAAGTCACATAAAAGTTGACAATATAAAATTATGAGGCTGTAGGCCTACAACCGTGTGCTTTTATATAGCCACAGAACTTTAACAAACTCTTACTGTAACACCCCCCCTTTCATTAGGATTGATGTGTCAAGCCCCCTTTTAAAAATGAATGTAGCAAACCTCCTATCATTTAGTTAGTAACCATATCCCACCCCCAACCCATATGCTTTAACCCTCCCCCCTTAGTTGTGACAGATCTGGGTACCCCTTCCTTCATTTTTTTTAGTTTTATAGGCCTCAACCCAATGTGGCCCTAATCACTAGAGCAGGGATATCCAACCTGCGGCCCTCCAGATGTTTGAAAAACTACCACTTCCAGCATTCCTTGGTTGCAAATTTCTTTTAGTTTCCATTCCATTTTAAGGAACAATTGTTATTCCATATTGGTCAGTAGCTAAATTAGACCAGGTCTGACAATAATCACAGTACAATGTCCCAAATAATAATCACAGTGATATTCTATATACGGTGGCTCAGTGGTTAGCACTGATGTCCTGAGTTCGAATCCTCCCTTGGACACATCTTCAAGGAGTTTGTATGTTCTCCCCGTGTTTGTGTGAGTTTTCTCTGGGCACTCCGGTTTCCTCCACAATCATAAAGACATACTGATAGGTTGTATGTGTTAAGTAAATGTGCTTAGATTGTAAGCTCTTCAGGGCAGGGCCTAATGTAATGTATACATGTAATTGTAAAGCACTACAAAAGATACTATATAAGTGCTATATAAATCCCTAGGTATTCCAACATTAGTGATGGACACAAAACTGAACTCGAACCCGAGTTTGAGCCGTACTTTATGAGTTCGAACAAACTCAAAATATTCAAACTAGTTCGGGTTCGAACTAGTTTGTTTTTTTGACCAACGACTGTATTTTTGATAATTATCGGAAAAAACTATAATTATCGAATTTACAAGCCGTTCGCTAACTCTCTAAAGTATGGTTTGTTTTCGGTAACTCCTTGAATGTACGGATTGGTTTTACTAACCCTAGAATGTATCGTTTGCTAACACTTGAATGGAACGTTCAATTTTTGGTAACCCTCGAAAGTATTGTTCATTTTTATTAACCCTTTGAATGTATGGATAGTTTTCGTTAACCCAAGAATGTATCGTTCGGTAACCCTCGAATTGGCTGTAACCCTCGAATGTAGCTTGCGAAAACCCGACAATTGCCTGATCATGAAGTAAGAAGTGTTTAAAAAAGTTTTGGTGATAGTGACATGTTCCCCAGACCATTTCCCAGGTGCCCCAGCCATTTACAGTAAGTTACCATTGTTAGTTTAGCTGTAAATCATTAGAACTGTTCGAACTGTCACTCCCCCATTGACTTTAATGGGTCCGAATTTGAACTTTCAAACTTTTACTGAAGTTCGAAAGTTCGAAAACAGACGGAACTTTATGAAGTTCGGTCATCTTTATCCAAAATTTTCTTCATATATGGAAAATTAATTGATTTCATACCCCTTGCTTTGGTCAGTATTGAGCAGCCATTTCAGGTTCAGTAATGGTCCTTCTTCCCACGATGCACCACTTCCTTGGAACATCCCTAACAGTAAATTCTACTGATTGGCTCTTGGATGGGTCAAACATGCTCGAAGCAACAGATTTAAAATGTGATAGAATGTACAGCATGTGAGAGAACATGTACCTGTATCCACTAAGGTGGAATCTAGTCTCTTTCATTCGAGACAAGTGCTATCGGCAACAAGAAATTAACATTTATCTGATACTGGAGTACAGTACAGCGTACTGACAACCTACCATTTAATGTTGTGTGTGGCATGTGTAAACCTACAGGTAAACTGTGCAGACATTTATTCAACCTTGCTTCAAACATGCAAACAAAATGTTTAGGGACTCTATAACTGATCCTCTTTATACTCTTTAAACCTCACTTACAATAGTTATAAGGAAACCAGTAACTTTTTTTTTTTTTTATAGATTATTATACCTCGAATCCATTAAGCTGCTCGTATGTTTGTTAGACATTAAAGACAATTCAACGATTGAAAAGACAACTGCCAAATCAGCTGTAATAAATAATAATAAACAATAAAGCAGCCGGTCTTACCCGCTTTTCGATCTCGAATAACGCTTGTGCAGTGATTGATAATTTACTTGAAGATAGGTGAGGGGGTAATAAACAGGCCGAGGCAGAATAACAGCAAACGGCTGTTTATTGTGAGTAACTTCAACGCAACAATGTGTTTCGAGTCACATGGACCCTCTCTCAAGGTAGTTGTCCTGAACATCACAGCGTGGTCTGCATGTAAAAAAGTAGTGTATGGGCACATTAACTATTCCTATATCCCTAAGTCTCAGTCTTTATTTTCATTAGAAAAATGCAGTTTACATAGTAACATAGTAATTGAGGTTGAATATTTTTAATATATATAATATAGTGACTATTGTACCCCCTACTGTAAATTATAAGGATATTAGAAGTCACTGAAGATATAAACAAATATATTGAATGTGGGATCTATACAAAGTATCCCTTGTTCCAGGTTGCAATCCACTTACTATTGTAAGAGTTTTCCACCAATACTCAATTAAGTAATTATACTATAAAGTATGATAGAAACCAAGAGACACAATCCACACTGCAAGTACCACACAACATATTTCACGTGGCATGCACTTGATAAAGAGCACTGGATCACAGCTGAGACTGTGTCTATGGGTTTCTCCCTATCATATGTAATAAAATACTTTACTATAGTAATTGCTTACCGTATTTATGTAAATATTATCTATTTCTTCGTTGTAAACTGTTGTTTTGTATCCGCTCCAATTATACACATACATAAATACATACATAACACACATATACATATAGGGAAGGGGCATGGACAAAATCTTATGTACAATACCAGTGAAAGATGTTTAATTAATATTCTTCATGAAAGGTTTGTATTTATTATCATGTAAATCTGTTGATCTGGTTAAACAAACATATATAACTCCAATGTGCTATGAAGTGGTTGTACTGTTCATACTGTAGTTTGATTTAGTCTGTATTAAAAATGTAAAAAGGACAGGAAAATATACAGTTTAACAGTTTAAACATGTAGTTCTAGGGAAGTTGTGAATGCACAAATCCCAGATACAGTCATTTAAACAAGTTTATCTGGTTGCCAGCTTAGTGACTACCAACAAGGTTGCAGCTTTTAGGAGAAATTCTACTACTCAATGAAGGAATGCTGTAACATCATTGGGTTTAGTTCAGGTAAATGGTCAAATTTCCACTTTAAATTAGAACAGTTGTGAATAATACACAGTGTGGGATAAATGGGGTTTTCAATACAGCTGGACAAATTTCTACGCATGGGAAAAGTGAAGTACAAAATAACATATTTTAAGACATTTTTAAGTTTGTTTTAAGAGCTGATTTTTCTTCTATAATAACAGGGTTGAATGACAATTTTACTTTATTACATGGGATCTCTGGAACATTGAGGTGAAAAGGAGTATGTCTGGAAAACCTAATAATGCGGTTGGGGCTGGGGGAAGGAGCCCTATCATGTAGCAATGGGGTTTGGAGCTAGGGGAGGGAGACCAAAACGGGAGGGGGAGGGAGGGGGGCTGAACTGCGCATGCTAAAATTCTCAGGGAGGAGAGACAGGAGGCAGAGTCCTATATGGACTCTGCTATCCTCAGGGGAGGACTGGCCCAGTAGGCTGAGGGGCAAATTCCCCCCGGGCTGGTCTAAAAAGAAAAATTTGGGCTGCCACAGAAGCTATTAGTAAGTTACTCCTTTCCAGACTGTCAGATTAATAGAAGCCCTCCGTATCCTTAGCCAGTGTTGTAAGCCCTCTAGTTCATTAGCCAGTGTTAGTCAGCCCTCCAGTTCATTAGTCAATGTTAGTCAGCCCTCCAGTTCATTAGTCAATGTTAGTCAGCCCTCCAGTTCATTAGTCAATGTTAGTCAGCCCTCCAGTTCATTAGCCAGAGTTACATCAGCCTTCCGGATCATTAGTCAGCCCTCCAGATCCTTAGCCAGTGTTAGTCAGCCCTCCAGTTTATTAGCCTGTTAGTTATCTTAACCATCAAACACTATCTTAATCATACACTTAAAAATGTTGCAGGCAACCATGTAAAATGGGAATAGTAGTTTTAAAAATGGGAGTAACCTAAGCAAAGTGTGTGTGACCTTAGCAAAGTGGGTGTGGTCAAACATTTTGCATTCTACAGTGAAATGGCCACTTGGTTGTATTTGCCCCCCAGGACAAAAGGTCCCAGCCCCCCCCCCCTGCTTTCCTCCTGGTGGCCATTTTTTTTTTTTTAATTTGGAGGGACATTACAGGAGAACCATTTGGAGCTGGGATGTAAGGAAAGGATTTTTATTCACTACACAGTGGGGCCAGTAGTGGGGCGGATTATAGTTTTGGAGGTGGACATGCCCTTTAAATACCTTCAGGGAGATGTAATAAAAATTCTTATTGTTAAAAATGGTGCTTATTTTGCCCCAACCAATCAGATGTTATTTACCATTTGAAAGCTAACATCTGATTGTCTGGGGAAAAATTAGCACCATTTTTAACGCTAAGAACTTTTATTACATTTCCCTGCTAAAGGCCCCAAGCGTTGTGGCATGTCCAGCCCTACAATAAACTTTTAATAGTCTGGTAGAGGACCCCTGCCCTAACCCCATTTTCACATTTATTAGAAATCTCAAAGATGCCTCTGAAGAGACTTACCTGACCTGGTCCCTCTTCCAGGTGCAATTTGACATCACGCCCAACTGCCTGAAAGCAACAACCAGGAAGTAGTAATAATGTAAAAAAGGGTGTTTGGGGGGTCCTCTACCAGACTATAAAGATTTATACGGCTGGACATACTTTACATTGGTGCCCTCCCTAGATTTTTTAAATATAGCATTTTAATGTTTCATAAAATTCATAAAATCTATACACTTTAAACGGTAAAATGTAAATATTACTGTTTAGAAGTACATACATTTAAACACATATTTCTGGGGTAAAATACTATTTTGTATGGTTTTAGCTTTAGTTTTATAACCTTTTTTTAAACTGTTTTGTGTAGTTTTTCTCAAACTGTTCTCAACAATTCCTGCAGTAGTCACTTACTTGTAGATTATATAATGCTCCCTCTGCAGGCCAATAAGCTAACTACAATCCCTTCCTTTTTAAATATGCTTGTGAAGGTTCTCATTCATCCAGGTCATGGTATATCTGTTGTATTCAATTAGATCAACTGGACTTGAAATGTAGTTCTTGAAGACGTTTCGCTAGTCATCCGACTGGCTTTCTCAATTCAGAATGACTTGTACAAGAATCTGTGGCAATTATGTACCCTGGAAAATCCCAATTAGCATATCACAGTCAGGTGTTAAGGGTGTGATTAGATAGTGGCTAAGAGGTGTTATAGGAACACCTTACTCTGGGCGTTCCTATAACACCTCTTAGCCACTATCTAATCACACCCTTAACAGCTCTGACTGTGATATGCTAATTGGGATTTTCCAGGGTACATAATTGCCACAGATTCTTGTACAAGTCATTCTGAATTGAGAAAGCCAGTCGGATGACTAGCGAAACGTCTTCAAGAACTACATTTCAAGTCCAGTTGATCTAATTGAATACAACAGACTTCCTTTTTAAAGGAAAAAAATAAATTTAGATTGCAATTTTTAGTATACCGTAGTATAAAATAGTAGTATAGGTTTTGAGGTTAAATAAAGACATATGTCCATCCAGTCCAACCTACTCATCAATATCCACATTTCCACATTTGATCCAGAGGAAGGCAAACAAAACCCAGTATGAAGGGGGAAAATAACCCTTCCCTACTCGAGGATAAGTCAGCACCTTCCAATTTACAAAACCCAAGGATGAGGACCTGAATCAAATGATCCTTAGCCCTGGGTTTACCTTTGATAGAGAAAAATGTTGTGCTTGTGAGCAGGGACTTCCCTTCTTGTATCCTGCACCTTACCTCTACAAGAAGTGTGTCTCCCCATTGGCCAGGTCTCAGACCTAGAAAGGGGGCAGGGCTGGACTGTGAGCACAACATTAGGTAAGTACTGTTGACAATCTATGGCAGGCCAAGGGATGAAGAAATAAAACACTAGCTACCTGGGTAAATCAAATGGGAAAGGGGGTGGTTGGGGGGATATAGTTCCCTTTTAAAGTGGGGTGTATGTCCAGCAACTATTAAGGACAATAAAGCTGCAATGAACATAATAATATTTACAAAATCACCAGTGAACAATTGTCCAGCATGGTAATAATCCAAATAGTTGCACAGATCCTGATCTTATGTCTCAACTGTGCCAGGAGCTGGGATCCTTCTCCCCTGTGATCTGGCATGAGAAAGGTTTCAGTGTTCTTGGCAGCTGAATAAACAGCGAGGTTTGAATGGAGTCCTGGGTTCTCTAAAGTGGCACTGGTCATGGCGAAGGAGGAGCATGGCAGCTATAACACCAATAGGTAGCTACTAAGATGCCTGGCACTGTGGTAGGGTCCTGCTCCATACATTCTGCTATCTGTGAGAAAAAAAAACATTTAATGAGGTTGTTATAGGGAGCTCAGTTATTAATGAGGCAAAATGCAAAAAAACAATGGCACAAACTGGCACAAAATGTTTTTAGTTATTGTTTTTGTGAATAATAACTAGGTTGATCATTGCTCGGACGCCCATCCCTGCTCAGTAACAGGGAAAGGGCAGCCAGTACATCTCCAGATGTTTGAAAACTACAACTCCCAGCATTCCTTTACAAGCACTCTAATTAGAAAATGCTGGAAGTTGTAGTTTTCAAACATCTGGAGATCTAATGGTTTCTTTTCCCTGGACTCTACAACATCAGCCAGTAGGGACTTGAAACCACACTGAGCATGGGCAGATTTGTATCTTTTTGTGATCATCAAGACGAGGCAACACTGACGTGGCACCCCAAGATGATTTCTCCCCAACTCAGCCGAGTTCAAAGGTCAGAGACACTGCTTACTTTTAAATTAAAGTATCCATTGTGGCTCATTTATATTTCAGCTTTGATCTACTTTCACAGACAAGAAGACTTCTGTTCTCCTTGAATATTTGTTGAGGGGGAAACTGATAGGATAGAAGCAAACAGCTAAATATCAAGTGAACAGAGTTCAAGGGAGCAGGGTCTTTTTATAAAATGGAAGACAGAAAGAAGTTTACAAGGAAATAAAAGGCTGATGAAAGTTACAGACAACAACTTTCAACAGATGCCCGGGATGGGTGGTAGGTCACTTGCACCAGACCCTGTGACATTAACTCACAAGAATGCAGGTAAGTATTTTAAAATGTATTAACCTTTGGGAATTTGCAGCAATCCTTGGTGTTTATGTTAACACAAAGTCAATATTTTTGTCTGTGGTTCTACATTAAAGTGAATAGAAAAGGATCATTTATATACGGTCTGTCAATATAATCCACCACTTACAGCTCAGTGTCTCCCATGGCAGTGGTTCTTTCTAGTGCTTGCTTCCTTCGCTTGATCCCATCCAAGATTTTCTTGCGGGGTCCCAGTGGGATGCGGATGCTCTTAAGGTCATGGTCAGAGCACAAAGTGAGGGCTGCTAAGTCAATCTTCTCATCCTGCAATAAGGCGACTAGATCGAACATCTGCAGTGAGGCCAGGAAAGTCTCTAATGGACTGGTGTCTGGTTCTTCTCCATCATCCAGCGCTAAGTCCTCCTCCTCCCAGGGTAGCTCCTGCTCGTTTCTCACTTCCAGACTGCCAGCGCTACCAATGCTGTCATCTAGACTTGGCGATCGTTTTAACCGACTGCGCAACTTAATTCCCTCCCCCTCCCCAGCCTGAAGTCCATTGCCTTCATCTCTCCCCATTCCAAACAGGCCGGTGCTCAGATAGTTCCTTCTAAAGACCATGGTGCCAAGGCCAGGTCTGGTAAACAATGAGTCGTGTCCCGAGTCTGTACTGACCTCAGAGTGCGCAGAATCCGCATGAAGTCCAGGGTCACTAATTGCTCGAGAAAGGGAGTCTTCCTCTGGCAAAAACATATCACGAAGGTTTTGGCGCCCTCTGTCCCGGGGGCTAGCATAGGTTCCCTGCTTGACAAACATGACATCATTACCTAGCTGGAGCCCTGACAGCGAACGCACGCTCTTCCTGCCTTCTTCATATATTTTAAATGTTCCATCTGTCTGTTTCCTCTTTTCTAGTTTCTTCTGAATCTTAGTTTTGCCTTTGGTAGTCCCTGCTGCATGAGAATATGGCATGGTGGCAAGCATTGTGGCACTGGGGTAACGCTGGCTAACTGAGCTGTGGAAAGAAAGAAGTTTTATTAAAATCTAGAATCATAGCATCCATCTTTATATTGTTTTATAAATGTACAGTCAATTATACTCATCTCCCCCTCGCACCTCTTCTTCCACCTATTAATAGTACCTGGATGAGGACCTAAACCTCCTAACCCCAGGGTACTGTCCGATCTGCTGGAATATTTACATGAGGTTTCCCTCTCTGCTCTGGTCCTCTTCCTGCTTGTCTCTGCAGCCCACGATATAGCCAATTGTAATACGCTCTGCAAAGCATGTCTTTCAGTGTCAGACATGACACCAAGAAATTTGATACTAGGGGCCCACCAGTATGAATTTAGGGGCCCACCTAACATTTCTTATCTCTATTATCACTCATTCACTTACTCCTACTGACGCCTATTGTTTATTAAAATGCATTTCTTACTGTCCCTTTGACTCTCTATTTAAATTTTAGACGTTTTCTCTGTTTTCTTGGGTGAATGGGCCCACCGGGGGATTCCCCTGTAACCCTGTGGGCCAGACACTGGTGTCTTCCCACTGTCATTGACAGTATATGAGGAGCAGAACAGAATGGAGTGTCGAGGGAAACTTGAGAACTTGAGCAGTTTATGCCCTCACCCTAGGTGCCCTTGTTACTCCGATCCGTTTCTACCTCCTCCTCGCAGCTGCCCATTCATCCTCTGCAGTCCTAATGGGAGAACATGCTAAGTGCCAGCATTTTAATATAGATTAAGGGGGTGGGCTTTGTCTTAATACCCCTTTAAAGACAATCTAAGGAGCAGCACCCACAATTGCATTGGTCTGGTCTGGTCTATATGGAGAAATAGACCAGAGGAGCGGGGGGGGGATCTTTCAGTAACAAAAAACGCAGTAGTGTCAACGGTACTGACATTCCTATGTGAAATTTATGTTCTTGCTCTTTTCCTAACCAATAAAACGCTTGTGAATGAGCCCTTGGGGATTCTCTCTGTTATCTTTCAAACATTGTGACTGTGTGTACCCAGCTAGAGGTACAAAGGTTTGTTCATTTACAGCAACCAATCAGATATTAGCTTTTTACTGGGTTAACTGCTGCAAATTATTAGCAAGGGCCAGCTTTAATTGTGTCAGCCAATCAGTGTCTTTATACAATAGGAAATGGTAGTTATATCACATTTCCCTTAATTGCCTCATGCTAAAGACAAATAATGTTAATGTCTCTGTATTAAAGTAATAAATCAATGTACCACAGAAAGTAATAGAGACAACCATGTTCTTAGTAAGCTATCCAATGTGCCACTGTAACCCTAGACCCTGACAGTGTGTTATAACATCTGATTACCTTGAGAAGCTGGAGAAACTCATAGTGTCAGAATGGTCAGACATCTCCTTGCGATAACGCCGTTCCATCCGCTCATGATGCTTGCGCTGCAGCTTGGCGCAGTCCCGGATTCGTCTCTCAGCCTCGCGGAATGCTCGTTCCTTTAGTTTGCTCACCAGTTTGGGGTTAAGGCCGGTTTGTTTTGCTGCAATGGAGTCCAAGTACCGAACACATTCCATGTGCCCTTTGGTGGCTGCCATGTCCAACGGAGTGTGGTAGTCATTGTCCAAACACCAGATGTTGGCCCCAAAGGACACCAGAAATGAAAGACAATTTAAATGTCCATTGGCAGCGGCCAGATGCAGAGGGGTATTTCCCCAAATATCACATTTATCTGGATCTCCCCTGAAAGAAACAAACAAAGCCATAAAAATTGAGACAAGAATTTGAGACAGAGCTGGACACCAGGTTGGGAAAACCAGGCCCAGGAGGACTGCACATAATTATAATGCAATATAAAGAAAATGGACAGTGAAGGATGATCTGAAATGTCAGAGGACTTTAGAGACGTTTCAAGAAGAAGCAACACTCAGAGGAGAACAACTCCTGGAGTCATATTAGCTCTGTACAGCCTCATACTGTTCTGTCGGACGCCAATCCTCTTTACGGTTAATCTACAACTGTCCCCATTTCTAACTCAATGATAGTGGAAGCACTGCCAGACAGATCTCAATGGACAAAAGCACTTGGCAAAAATTAATTAAAATATGCTGGAAATGTTAAAAAAAAGGTTCAATTTGATCATGTGACACACTGGAAAGATTTTTTATAAATAATCTCTTCACGAGATTTACTGCATCGTGACAGTTTACACATCCACTGACTAATCGTTAACTTTTGCGCTACTATTTATGTAAACTTAAAGGACGTCCACCCTTTAAAAAAAAATGGCACTTGACATTTACCGTATGTGCTCCTAACCCCAACTGCTATTTTTAGCATTTCTAACCAGATATTTAATAGGTATTGCCTCTGTTCTCTTATTTTCTGGCAGAGGTTGCCACCCCCATCCCTCTGCTCAACGAGCTTTTAGGAACTTGAGCATGTGCAGAGGAGGCAACAGTCAATAATTGGTTGTGATGTCAGCTGTCACAGCATTGATTGGAAGGAGGAGCCAACTTCCTCTGTCACAATGGGACAGGAATTTTCTGTTAAGGAACACATCTATTAATCTTCTGAATCTATTGGTGGGGACAGGTAACTTTGTGAAAATTCTGCAGGCCCCGTAAAGTCAGTGTAAAACCCACATTAACCCCATAATAAATTGGGTAGCGTGGGTTTTACACTGATCTGGCCACTTAATACTCTTTATTGCATCGACCATTTCAGCACATTTTTTCTTGTACCAGGGACAGCCAATAGGCTAGTGTGGCCCCTAGGCCATACTGTACTATGGACTCTGCTCTAGCATGATAGAAGTTATACATTATAGTAAGATTCAACCGCTTGATCAACACGGCACAATGAATAGAATCTGGAGACAGTTCTGATATTCCACTCCCTGGAAGTGTTTCATTAAACACACACTAAAGATGCTTCAATGGACTTACTAATTGACAGCAGTGAATTACCCACAGGAACCCTGAACCAACTGTCACCAACCGGACTATTTATGCTTCACGCTTCTAAGAATAAATGACAAACTGATAATAACTTTATCGCTACGGTACATTTTTGAGGGAAAATTATTAAATAGTTCATTTTATTTTTACAGAGGGAAATTGAAATAAGAATAATTTAACCAGACCGTAATAATAAAGAATTATTGGAAAATATCTTCGCTTGGTGCAATAGGAATGGATAATGAATTTGGTTGGCTGATGCTATTTTCCTGTCCGGATAGGAAAATCTTCAGCAAAACAAATTAGGAAGACGGATAATTTCATTTCCCTAGTAATGAAAGGAAATGTGAAAACGATAAAATCGTTATTCAAAAAAACGTGCCCGTCCTTTTCTGGATGTTTTTTTTATGCATAGAGAAGCAAATGCAGCTTTTACCCAGTTTTATTGGGCTTTAAACTTTTCCTGATTCAACTATTCACATTGACATCCCACCCTGCCAAATGTGGCTTCCAGGCAGGGTGGGGAGATGGGGGCGTGGCGGACCGGCATGATGGCAATGATGTCATCAATGGGGTGGGGGCAGGGTTAGGGGCGGAGCATGTCGCGTGACATGAATTACATCACAAAAGAGGCATAGTTAGGGGCATGGGGGCTGAAAAGGGAGTTCTGGACGCGGAGACTCAGTTAAGTTCGGGTCGAGGGAGTTTGGGGTGTATGCATTGTATTGTATTTGTTTTATGTGCAGCATTGAATACATTATACAGTGCTATCTCTCACACACACATGCATAACCTAGTTTATGTTTGCTGGGAAATGTCCCAGAGGAAACCCACGCAGGCACAGGGAGATATAGCCAAAGGTGAATTTGAACTTGGCATTGAAAATCATCAGTGTTAAAGGGCATCTATTCTGTAAAATGGAAACTGTAATTCTTCCCAATCACCACTGTGCCATTTATTTGTTGAGCAGTCCCCTATTTCTTTAGATATCCAGGTTGAAGCATTTTACATATTATCATAAACTGTTCTGCTGTGAGCTTGTGTAGGTTCTCATTCATTCAGGTAATGGTATATCTGTTGTATTCAGACTTGACTTAGTTCTTGAAGATGTTTCCTAGTTATCTGACTGGATCTCAATTCAGAATGACTTGTACAAGAATCTGTTGGCAATAAACACCATGGAATGCCCCAATCAGCATATGACAGCCAGGGGTTAGGGACCTCCTGGATGCAAGGTATTGATTGCATTGTGGGTAAGAGATGTTATCAAAACTACCCAGGGTAAGGTGTTAAAACAGCATTATACATAACAGAAAATTGATTTTGAAACCACCACCCCCTCTATTCATGCTTGGTTTCTTTATTGTAACAAAAATGGCCTTGACACCTCTTTTGAACTAACCCTGTCCCTTGGCTAAGATGTTGACATTAAAATCTTTAAACCTATGTCCTTTTTCCTTACGATGCAGGTACACGGCTGTACACGGCTGAGTCCTGACCTGTGGAACAATTATTATTCCATATTGGTCAGTAGCTAAATTAGACCAGGTCTGCCAATGTCCCATGTAAATGTAAAGTGATACGGAAGATGCTGGTGCTATATAAATCCACAATAATAATAATAAATAATACTGCACTAGTTGCTACCTCAGTATGCTGCTGGGTTTAAAGTAGACACCCCCACTACATATGGGATGACCATGTTCTTCCTCCTGTCTTGCTTTTCCCCCTCACTGTTGGTATTCGAGTTCTTTTCTTTCCTTCTACTTCTATGACAAAGGCCCAGTCTGGATATCCACAAGTTTTAAGGGCCCCTCTGAGATGGCCATTGTGTTGTTTTGTACATCTCCCTGAGTAAATCTGATGTTTTGGTCCACAGCATTGATGTATTCTGTGAAGACTTGTACTTTCCGGGTTAAAATCCACCAGAAAGAAATACAAGAATCTTACAGATTCTGTCTGTCATCTTTAAAGGGTATCTCCACTGCTAAAAAATCTTTTGGGTATTCAGTTTTATTGAAGAACGGGAGGTAAGGGATCTGTGTCTTACCTCCCATTTTTTAATAAAACCTTCAGGAGCCAGGAGAGAAGGTAAGGTACTTACCTGACAGACTCTGTACTCTATGCGCATGCGCATGCACATAGAGTACTAAGTCCATTGGGAGCTGTCAGACTATGCAGCGGAGGAGCGAGCAGTCCTTACCTTCTTTCCCGGATCCTGCAGGTTGTTATTGAAGAACGGGAGGTAGGTCACAGCTAGATTGTTACAGTGTGTACCCAGCTTAAGATGTAGATTCCCCCCCCCCCACACACACACCCAAAGACAGGGCATATATTGTCCTTATTACCGAAGTTGATAAGACACAGACATTCGGTTTTGGAGGCCACCAAATGATTAGAAATGATAAGGTCTATGCAGCAAGAATAACTGACAGTATCCGGCACAATTAGGAATTCAATTAGCTGTAATTAAGCTAGGTACACACAGTCCAGATTTCTTAAAGATGACAGAGAAGATCTGCAAGATCCTGTTTGACATTTTCAAAGATCTGCATACACACAGTCCCGAGCGTTCTCCCTATGAACTTCATAAGGAAAACGCTCGGGACTATGTGTTTCCATCGGCTGCGCTAGACTCCTCTATAGGGAAACGAGCGTACACACATAACGATAAAGCCCCGATACCATCGGATCCGACGGTATCGGGGCTTTATCGTTACTGTGTGTACCCAGCTTGAGACAGGAGAAGTGAGTAAATCACTAAAGGGAATGCGGTTTTATCCATTTAATTACGATGTTAAAAGGGAATTAGAGCCATCTATCTTTTGGTGTGATGATAAATTTATGAGTTATTCCATCAGTAGATAACCTGATTGACCAATACTGTTTCTCTGGTATAGCAAGTCATTAATAAGGTACATGGAATACCATTGTTGTAGGTGGTGATAAATGGGGATCAACAGCATTTCCGCTGGTGGCATGAAATTCTTCATGGCATCAATGAGTTTATAGTAAATTGCCTGTCACTGGAATTTAGTACGGTTACTATAATGAAAAAGCCAATGTCACTATTGGTAACCAGGCAAAATGGCTGTAACGGAATAGTGAATCCAGGTAGTTTTCAAAGTGTTCCCTCCCTCTATCCCCCTTCCTCCAGGGCTGGTTTTACCATGGGAGAAAAGAGGGCAAATTCTAAGAGGGCCCCCGATCCATAAACTTTGAATGGCCATGGATTGTTATAACCATGGGGCCACAACAGACTTGCTTCCTTTAGAGGGAAAGTTATTGAGTTACAACAAACAGCGAATTACAGCAAGGAAAGGTTTAAAGTAGAACTATAGTGTGTATAAACTATTTTTTCAAAAACAGTTAAAATGAAAAGTGCCTGGGGCAGGGAGGTAGGATTGGTACTTTCTACCTCCCAAAATCTTTTCTATGAGGAGCGGCAGCAGGAAGAAAAATGCTTCTTCCAGGCTTCCTGAGTGCTTCAGCACTATCTTTAATACAGGAAGCCCCAAGGCCATAACCTGGCAGATAACTGTACGTGCTGTAGCTCCTCAACAAACCAATATTGGTAGGTAGGAATAATTAATCCTACCTCCCTGTCCCAGGTACTGATCATTTCTAAAAAGTTAATTTTTACATTATAGTTGTCCTTTAATTTGCAAATAGTGAATAGAAATAAATAACAGGTTATTATTTTGTATCTCCCCCTCTGAAATCAGCAGCATTTTGGAGAAATCATGGAAGGGGGAAATCATAGAGACTTTCAACCCCACTACTGACCCACGCATGCCCCCGATTCAATATTGTCACTGGTCACGGGTAAGTAGATGGTACTGAACGCCTGCAGGAAAAGAATGTTAAATATTGCACAAAAGTGGTTTATTGCATCGTAAAAAGCCACCCTACTTCCAGAAACATTTGAAAACGAGCGTTGCATCGGGTAGTGTGGGTTTTATCCTTGTTTTCTGGAGAAAAGGAGGTTATTGCATCTCCCTAAATAAATTCTATACTTAAAGGAAATCTATACTTTAAAATTAACTGTTTAAAATGGAAAGTACCTGGGTCAGGGAGGTCGGATTGATTATTCCTACCTCACAATATTGTTTCGTTGAGGAGATGCAGCACCAACAGTTTTCATTTGCCAGGTTAGTCCTGGACTAATCCTGTATTAAAGATAGTGCTGAAGCCAGGAGAAAGGCTGGCAGAATCAGTTTTCTTTGGGCTGGTGCTCCTCACAGAAACAATATTGGGAGGTAGGAATTACCTGTCCTATATACCTGTACCAAGTACTTTACTGTTTTTTTTTTAAAATAAACTTTATACATACGATAGTTCTCCATTAAATGTTTTGTTTTTAAATAATTATAGAATTATACTTGTGCAGTAACTGATATTTTTCAAGCTCCTTCCCCTCCTTCACTAGCATATATTCTACATTCTCAGAAATGGGAGAATTGTCAGTGACTATGACTGTGGGAGGAGTCAGAAAGAAGTCGGTTACTGTCTGAATATAATTCTACTTTAAAAAAATACAGTTGAAATGGACTGGTAGACCATTAAAACAATATTTATTTCTTACTGTACATCACTACACCATTAGTTCCTCCTTAGAAACCTGCCACATTTGCAGGGAACCGCCATCTTTCAATCCAATCAATCACTAAGGCTGTGTACACAGCATAAGATGTATTCATTTTGACCGACCGCTCGGCACTAGTGAGCTGTCTTGCTAAAACGAAGCACAGTCAGCCGCACCATAAGCAGCTGCATCCGGCAGTGAGAATTGCACAATTATCTGTCGGTTGCGGCTGCACATACAGTATAAGGCTGGGTGTACACTGGGCTATTATTTGTCCCTCAACCAAAAAGCAGGGGGATGACAGATACTTTTAAAATCTGATGTGCTGCAAATTAAGGTGTCTCAACATAGTCCAGGTAACACTCCAGCACACCAAATCAGTAGGTGCAGTCCCCCTGCCCTCCACTTCTAGGGCCAGACAATTCTATAGCACAAGAAAGTATAGGGGAGCACACTACAATGGTGAATCCAAAATTTTTATTGTGACAATAACATTGTTTCGGGATGCCCTGTCCCTTCCACAGGAAGCTTACAAATGTTAAATAAGATCTGATTGGTTGGGGCAAAATTAGCACCATTTTAAACGATAAGAACTTTTATTGAATCTCCCTGACAGTGTTTTATTGGCACAACATGTTTTGAGTGTAACTCTTTTTCAAGTTCAGCACATGTTGTGCCAATAAAACACTGTCAGGGAGATTCAATAAAAGTTCTTATTGTTAAAAATGGTGCTAATTTTGCCCCAACCAATCAGATCTTATTTAACATTTGAAAGCTAACATCTGATTGGTTGGTGCAAAATTAGCACAATTTTTAACGATAAGAACTTTTATTGAATAACCCTGTCTGTGTGTTAGCATATTTAACGCTGTCCTAGATTCCTTTTCCTTTGGTATCGTGCATCCTGAAACGTCGTTGTTGTCACAATAAAAATGTTGGATTCACCATTGTATTGTGCTCCCCTATATTTCTTGTGCTATAGAATTGCAAATTAAGGTGCCATAAATGGGGGGTCGAAAAGACGGAGATGTCCCTGCAACCACATGTTGCCTAATGTGCCTAATGGTAAATCCTGCCATGATCCCCAGGTGAATTAGCATAAGAGACCTCCAACTCCGTTCCAGCTCAAAAAGGAGGTACCATGCATGCACACCAATTATATAGGTCAGGTGACCAGCATACTGTTCCTTTAAATCTGCAGGTGTGGGTTACAGTCCAAGATACATACAGGGAGATTCAATAAAAATTCTTTTAATTTAAAATGGTGTTCATTTTGCCCCAACCAATCAGATCTTATTTAACATTTGAAAGCTAACATCTGATTGGGGCAAAATTAGCACCATTTTTAATGATAAGAACTTTTATTGAATCTCCCTGCTGGTTGCAGATGCTCAGTAAGTTGTCTATGCCCCTCCCTCTCCTCCACAGCTGTTAAATAACTAATGATTGACCAGCTTGTGACATCCCAGGAATCAAAAATTGGCAGTCAGAAAACCAATTGTTACTCACTAGGAAGTAAGGCTGCAGAAACAAGGAAATGCCAGAACCCCGAATAATTACTCATTTCCCCACAACAATGCTGATTTTAGATGTGACAGTTATCGGTTAGCTGTAAATAATAGGTAAGGCTCTTTAATATTTTAGCTTAGCTTCTCCTTTAAAACTCTTGGAAATGATTTACAGCTATCTATTAATATCATGAAAGGTTTCTTTGTTTCAAAAATGTGCTAAAAATAGGAAGGGATAAAATGTTAATTGGAGGAAGTCTACACCATTGGCGTGCAAACACTAAAAGTTACACTAGAGACTGTAACGTCATGACACAAACGCCATGCAAAATATTAATAATGTCACAGGTCTTAAATAAGCGGGGCCCAAAATGGTCCTAATGGATAGGGGGGGTTACATTGGTAGATTTGCGGGCACTTTGCCCCTGTGCTTTGCCCCTCTCACCCCTACAGCTCAGTATAACTCTTTCATGTAAATGAATAATTAATAGCACTGGGTTAACAAGAAGCAGAACTGTAACTGAGCTGGGATGCTTAGGGCAGGGTGAGTCATGCACACTGGGCTCTAAGGATCCCAGTACAGTAACATTGCTGGATACTGCTCCCTATACACACTCAGCCATTATTCCAGTTACACACTCCAACCTAAACAGAAGAATTCTAGGAACATAATGCTATTTATAGGAGGAGGTCTGGCTGGATACACATGGGGTAATAAATGGCATGTGTGTAAAACCCTTTACTTAGTGTTCCAAGGACAGTTTTCTTTACATCTGTAAGTTTGCATTAACATTCTTCAGTATAGAAATCCCTGCAGTTACCACCCCTTCCCCATGTTCAATAATCTCAGGCACGCTCAGTGTGATTTCAATCATAATAAAATTAAACTAAAAAGCCTTCTGAAGGGGCAGATTGTTGATTAATGATTTCAAGCAATTATATGTTTAGTTAGACATTACATGGAGAGACAAGAGGTACATCATTTCAAAGGGAAACTAACTCCCTGTGCAATGTACCCTGGGTTAGGGACAGTTCAGTGGAAATGATCAATATTTGTTAAATTGTTACTTTGGGTAATGCCTTCTTAGTTATTCTACATATTCTCTCCCATTTTGAATAATCAGTTGATTTCATACCCTTTCTATTCACTGCTGTTGACATTAGTGGGCTGACATTTCAGGTTCTATCTGTCCTTCTTCCCAGAATGCACTCTACCTTGGAATGTCCCTAACAGTAATTTCTACTGATTGGCTGTTGGATGGGTCAAACATGCTCAGATCTCTACTGAGCAACTGAATCAACCCAGGGACTGGGTCAAGGGCAAGACCATAACGGTCTCTACTAGGGGTCCTGCAAACAGGAAGTCAGTATTTCGGTTGCATTTATTTATACACAGACACAATGCTGAATGGGCAGATTAAGGTCATTGGGCTGAAAAAACACTGCTCTTTTTTCTGAAAAGTACATTTATTTCCACTGAACTTCCCCTTTAAAATGCTCGGGCCTCACTATTGCAATTTCAGCAAACATGGGAAAACAACGGTCAGGTCCTAATTCCTCCCATGGACCAGCTAACCAGAAGGATGCACCTCCTACAAGAGGACAGGCTTCTTGCATCTTCCCTTAGTTTGCTCTACCTGCCTAGTAAAAGAAGAGGGTCTGTTTCCTATCTAAATGTACTGACAGTCAACTGTATAACCGAGCATTTAAGGTCCTCTCCCTGTGTACACATCTGATACAGGTGGTCGGGCGCTGGAAACGTTTAGTTCCTCTTTAATCTGCAGACTCCAGTCAGTAAAATGTTTTTGTGTTTCCCTAGTTGTCTTGATCAACGCAGTTTCACATCAGGACAAACAATCTATGTTAATACAGTATATAATATATTAAAGGTATTTAATAACAATACTGTATATCTATGGTTCTATGGGTTAATATCTATGGTATCTATGGTACTAAAACAAACAAAGCCATTTAAAATCCAGGCCATTTCAACAGAGCTGTTTATGTATTCACTGACATTTATGTGGAGCGCGTAACTAGCCAAACAATGTGTCGCAGCCCAAATGCTTGTTTATCCTCTGCCTAAGGCTCCGTTTCCCCTTTCCACTGCACTGGCCTGGGTTACTTGGCACAGAAATCCTTATATAATTGCCTTTTTGTGGTTATTATCCATATGAATGTGACATGAAATATTGGTAACTATCCCTATTCCTAATGATCTCTTAGACATTGGGATAACCTCATTTTATATAGAATGTGTTGTCAATTGTTGGCCTGTAATGTGTACACAGTAATTCATCCACAAATGTCATTATAAAATATCCATTTTTATGCCCCAGCCCCACATTATTTACAATTATATGGAGAGGCACATCTACCACAGGACTAGCCCTGGAGGCTGTATAGATACAGCCTCCAGGAGTGCAGCTAGGGGGTCTTGAGCCAGTAGCGGAATGCCCCTCCTATATCGCCCCTGCCCCTTCAATAGAAGTCAGTGTCAGTGCACTTATGCAATCAGGAACACTGACTTGGCCCTATGGGCCCCATTATAGCTTTCCTGGGGACCCTTTAAGTTCTAGTTATGCCACCGGTTATATGTGATAAGTATATCCTTCTTCGGTCACTTTATTAATGGGAAATCCACAGCCAGACATGCCTGACCAGTCACTACCTATATTCTTATTCATTTATGAAAATGGAACACTCTACTGTAATAAATAAATAGACATGATTTGTAATGACTGGTAATTAATTAGGCTGTTAATTAAATTAATATTTCCAACCTAAATTAACTGACATGCCTGATGGAGCCAACTCTAGTAGCTGGAAAGCACTTTGGGCCCTATTTATAAAAGATTGGTATCGTTATCGTAAAATACCGATCGTTATTGTAAAATAACGACCGGGTTTTTACCGATAACGACCGCTATTTACCGATAACGACCGGTATTTACCGATATCGTTAAATACTGGTCGTTATCGGTAAATACCAGTCGTTATCGGTAAATAACGGTCGTTATCGGTAAATAACGGTCGTTATCGGTAAAAACCCGGTCGTTATTTTACGATAACGATCGGTATTTTACGATAACGATACCGATCTTTTATAAATAGGGCCCTTTGTATTTTAATTTAATGGTATACAGGAGACAGGAAACTTTTTGTTCCTCCAATGTTTATTAGACCGCACAATGTTCTATACAAATATCATTTTATCTATATATATTCAGAAAATGAATTAACAGAATGAGAAAATAGAATAGCTTATTTAATAAGAGGTGCAACCTATTTCCTGTACTGTTAATCTGCCACAACCAATCAGATTTTATCAAATGTTTTTTTAAATGCTGTAATCTGATTGGCTGCTTAAAATTAACTCCTATTAGTGTATTAAGTCTCCTTGTTCACTGAAGAGCAGTTAAACACCCCAATTCAACCATATTGATCCGATATTACAACGAGATCTAAAGCGCATGAGAAAGGGGATAGTGTGGCCTAGCCCTAATAGTTCTCTTTATGTATACTGTAGCATTGAACGTGTCACCCCTGCTTTATAATCATTACGTCAAATGCAACAAGAAAAATAATAACAGTCCTTGTCTAATAACCCGGAAAATCTGCAAGACAAGAGCAATCAGCAAGACAGCTCCTTCTTTGGAATACAGCATTTACCGTTTTCTAACCATCACATATATAATTGAAGGATATCATCTGTAATGTCAGCGGAATGGTATTTATTTTGCCATCAATACAACTTTAACAGTAATGTCAATTAAGATCCTTTGTACATAGAACTGGTGTCACTTAATGGGAGATTCATTTTAACCTGCGATTGTTATGTGACACCTACTCAGATTGGAAGGTTCCATTTCATGGTGGTTCCTATGTTTAGCACTATCTGTATACTTACTATCTGTCTGTATCCTGTGCATTGTAAGAGCGTACAGTGTTGTAAATAATGATATACATGCAATCTAAATACAAAATATACATACTAACTAGTCAGTCCTCATGAACAGGAGAGGTCTCCCTGCTCAGGTGTTTTTATAGTTTAAATTCTATGGTCTAGTGGGAACATAAAGAGTTGGGGGCACTAATTCCCTGTTTCCCATAAGGTTAAACTGGCCATGCCGTCCCTTGGTTAATATAAAATATAGGTGGAACATGAGCACTTATGTTCTACCCAACTCCACCTAGTGTTGAACCTATGCAGTAAGACAGTTCCCCCAGTTGGGATAGTTGGAAGGTATATTACACATTATGATGTGGCTAGTGGGAGTAGAATAACAGCTCCTTCCTTAACTATCTAGATCCTTTACATACAGGGGTGCCCCTACCATGAAGCAAACTGAAACTTTTGCTCAGGGCGCATACCTGCGGAATACTTAAAAGGTAAAAGATAAAATCTTCCTTCCTGCAATTCTGCATTTCTGCACCAGTCCACCAATCAGTGTTAAGTCAGCCCTTCAGTCCACCAATCAGTGTTAAGTCAGCCTTCCAGTCCACTAATCAGTGTTATATCAGTCCACCAGTCAGTGTTAGTCAGCCACCACACCAACCTCCACAAGCCATGCCTATGTTCCCTGATGAAGCCACGCCTGCTTCACATGTCACCACCCGTCTGCCGATAGGCGGCATTTAAAAGTTGTTTCAGGTTTCAAAAACACTAGGAACACCCCTGGTTACATATTTGTATAGCAGTAGAATTGCCATGTTCCATAAGAATCTGATCCAACCATGTCATTGCTAAATGCCTCACTGTTCATCATACGCCACTGATTTCCATGTTACTGGATTGATTCAAACTTTATATAATAATAATTCAACACAGTTACGGATTAAGACCACCAAGTTCTAGCCAACACAGGGTCCACCAGGCCATGTCCGTCCTTACACAATACTGAGCTACAGGTAAACCATGCACATCCCACTGAAATAACATCCTTGGTTTACACAAAGGTCTGTATGACATCTGGGCCACAGACAGCAGCTTCCACATTATTTCATAGTGATCTGCAAATACATTCCACAGAGTGAAATATAGATACCCCTAAGGAATCAATAGACTCCCCAATTGATCATATAGGCCCATCGAGTTTGTTTTGTATTGAGTTTTTCAGTTGGTCACACATTGCTATTATGTGGGGTGGAGCAGTGGTAAAGCTGTACAAGCCATGAGCAGGAAGCGTATCCTTAAATGATGGAGAGGCGGTGGCATTATCTGGTACTGCTGGGACACTGAACGATTTAGCGCTTTAGTGGTTAAGTAGCGGCAATACAGTTTGTACACAAGGCTAGGATATGGGATTTACCATATAACCTGATGGACAAAAGACTTCTTTATATTTGGGCCTATGTTCAGTAATATGTGCTTTCAAGGTGTGCGCTACTACTATACACTTGGATATCAGACTCGTAACAATCACCAGAGACATAATAACTGATTGAATCAAGTAAGATTTTCTTTTAGCTGTAGGAGTTTGAAGGGAGTGTGTGAGGGACTGTGTAATTGATTTCTTTAGGTACTGTGCAACATTGGGACTACAGTAACACTGATAGCAGTTAACTGCAGGATTGAGTATTAGATGCAGGCACAGAGCAACAGATAATGCTTATTTCCTTTCCTGATCTTAATGCTGAATCAATTAGCCATGCAGTGACAGAGAAATAAGCTTTACTTTTATAGAATGAATAGTTTCTACATGTAGCATGCCAGGGGGAGGGTCTGGGTGATTGACAGTTCTTTACTGACTAGTTTTGCCCCGTCCCATTTTAAAAGTAAAACTTCCAGAGCTAAAGAAAAAAAAGAAGGAATGGGAAGGTCAGAGAAGAAAAAAAAAACAGATTTAAGATTGGTGTTAATTAATCCTAATTACTGTGTGATTAGTTAAAAAATAAATTGCCTCAGTTTATATGTCCTTTAAACAACTGGGCATATTACAAACTTTTATTGGTCAATCATACAGTATTTTATAGAAGTACAGTACATAGACCACAAACTAGTATTAGAAGTCTAGAACTATAGACCAAAATAGTACCAGGGAGGCACACTCAGGCAAGATATAATTCAGTGTTTATTGTGATATAACGGTGCACAACAGTGCACACTAGAACTATAGACACCTTATAGAAGGACAGTACATATATCCAGATACTAGTATTAGAAGTCTAGAACCATATACACCTTATAGAAGTACAGCACAAAGATCCAAATACTAGTATTAGAAGTCTAGAACCATATACACCTTATGGAAGTACAGTACATAGATCCAGATACTAGTATTTAAAGTCTAGAACCATATACACCTTATAGATGTTCTGTATATAGATCCAGATACTAGTATTAGAAGTCTAGAACCACATACACGTTATAAAAGTACAGTACATAGATCCTGATACTAGTATTAGAAGTCTAGAACCATTTACGCCTTATAGAAGTACAGTACATAGATCCAGATATAGTATTAGAAGTCTAGAACCATATACACCTTATAGAAGTACAGTACATAGATTCAGATACTAGTATTAGAAATCTAGAACCATATACACCTTATAGAAGAACAGTACATAGATCCAAATACTAGTATTAGAAGTCTAGATCCAGTACATAGATCCAGATACTAGTATAAGAAATCTAGAACCATATTCACCTTATAGAAGTACAGTACATAGATCCAGTTACTAGTATTATAAGTCTAAAACCATATACACCTTATAGAAGTACTGTACATAGATCCAAATACTAGTATTAGACGTCTAGAACCATATACACCTTATGGAATTACAGTACATAGATCCAGATACTAGTATAAGATGTCTAAAACCATAAACACCTTATAGAAGTGCAGTACATAGATCCAGATACTAGTATTAGACGTCTAGAACCATATACACCTTATGGAAGTACAGTACATAGATCCAGATACTAGTATTAGACGTCTAGAACCATATACACCTTATGGAAGAACAGTACATAGAGTCCAGATACTATATTAGACGCTAGAACCATATACACCTTATAGAAGTACAGTACATAGATCCAGATACTAGTATTAGATTCTAGATTCCAGTACATAGATCCAGATACTATAAAGAATCTAGAACCAGACACACCTTATAGAGTACTACATAGATCCAGATACTAGTATTAGATTCTAGATCCAGTACATATCCAGATACTAGTATAAGAAGTCTAGAACCATATACACCTTAGGAAGTACAGTACATATATCCAGATACTATAGACGTCTAGAACCATATACACCTTATGGAAGTCGTAATAGATCCAGATACTAGTATTAGACGTCTAGAACCATATACACCTTATGGAAGTACAGTAGATAGTCCAATACTAGTATTAGATGTCTAGAACCCTATACACCTTATGGAAGTACAGTAAGATGATCATACTAGTATTGACGTCATAACCATATACACCTTATGGAAGTACAGTACATAGATCCAGATACTAGTATTAGACGTCTAGAACCATATACACCTTATGAAAGTACAGTACATAGATCCAGATACTAGTATTAGACGTCTAGAACCATATACACTTAGGAAGTACAGTAATAGATCCAGATACTAGTATTAGACGTCTAGAACCATTACAACACCTTATGGAAGTACGTACATAGATCCAGATATAGTATAAGACGTCTAGAACCATATACACCTTATGGAAGTACAGTAGATAGTCCAGATACTAGTATTAGACGTCTAGAACCTATACACCTTATGGAAGTACAGTAGATAGATCCAGATACTAGTATTAGACGTCTAGAACCATATACACCTTATGGAAGTACAGTAGATAGATCCAGATACTAGTATTAGACGTCTAGAACCACTATACACCTTATGAAGTACAGTTAATAGATCCAGATACTAGTATTAGACGTCCTAGAACCCTATACACCTTATGGAAGTACAGTATAGATCCAGATACTAGTATTAGACGTCTAGAACCATATACACCTTATGAAGTACAGTACATAGATCCAGATACTGTATAAGACGTCTAGAACCATATACACTTATGGAAGTACAGTAGATAGATCCATACTAGTATTAGACGTCTAGAACCATACACCTTATGGAAGTACAGTAATAGATCCAGATACTAGTATTAGACGTCTAGAACCTAATACACCTTATGGAAGTACGTAGATAGATCCAGATACTAGTATTAGAAATCTAGAACCATATACACCTTATGGAAGTACAGTAGATAGATCCAGATACTAGTATTAGAAATCTAGAACCATATCCACCTTATAGAAGTACAGTACATAGATCCAGATACTAGTATTAGACATCTAGAACCATATACACCTTATGGAAGTACAGTAGATAGATCCAGATACTAGTATTAGACGTCTAGAACCATATACACCTTATGGAAGTACAGTACATAGATCCAGATACTAGTATTAGACGTCTAGAACCATATACACCTTATGGAAGTACAGTACATAATCCAGATACTAGTATTAGAGTCTAGAACCTATACACCTTATGGAAGTACAGTAGATGATCCAGATACTGTTAGACGTCTAGAACCATATACACCTTATGGAAGTACAGTAGATAGATCCAGATACTAGTATTAGACTTCTAGAACCATATACACCTTATGGAAGTACAGTACATAGATCCAGATACTAGTATTAGACGTCTAGAACCATATACCCTTATGGAAGTACAGTAGATAGATCCAGATACTAGTATTAGACGTCTAGACCATATACACCTTATGGAAGTACAGTACATAGATCCAGATAATAGTATTAGACGTCTAAACCATATACACCTTATGGAAGTACAGTAGATAGATCCAGATCTAGTATTAGACTTCTAAACCTATACACCTTATGGAAGTACAGTAGATAGATCCAGATACTAGTATTAGACGTCTAGAACCATATACACCTTATGGAAGTACAGTAGATAGATCCAGATACTAGTATTAGACGTCTAGAACCCTATACACCTTATGGAAGTACAGTAGATAGATCCAGATACTAGTATTAGACGTCTAGAACCCTATACACCTTATGGAAGTACAGTAGATAGATCCAGATACTAGTATTAGACGTCTAGAACCATATACACCTTATGGAAGTACAGTACATAGATCCAGATACTAGTATTAGACGTCTAGAACCATATACATCTTATGGAAGTACAGTAGATAGATCCAGATACTAGTATTAGACGTCTAGAACCATATACAACCTTAATGAAGTACAGTAACAAGATCCAGATATAGTATTAGAAGTCTAGAACCATATAACCTTATAAGTACAGTACATAGATCAAATACTAGTATTAGAAAGTCTAGAACCAATACACCTTATAGAAGAACATACATAGATCCAAATACTGTATAGAAGTCTAGATCCAGTACCTAGATCCGATACTAGTATAAGATCTAGACCATATCACCTTATAGAAGTACAGTACATAGATCCAGTTACTAGTATTATAAGTCAAAACTATACACCTTATGAAGTACTGTACATAGTTCCAAATACTAGTATTAAGTCTAGAACCATATACACCTTATGAGAATTACAGTACATAGATCCAGAATACGTAGTTAAAGATGTCTAAAACCATAAACAACCTTATAGAAGTCGGTACATAGATCCAGTACTAGTATTAGACTCTAGAACCAATACACCTTTATGGAAGTACAGTACTGATCCAGATACTAGTTTAGACGTCTAGAACCATATACACCTTATGGAAGAACATTACATGAGATCCGGATACTAGTATTAGACGTCTAGAACCATACACCTTATAGAAGTACAGTACTAGATCCAGATACTGTATTAGATGTCTAGATACCGTACATAGATCCAGATACAGTATAAGAGTCTAGAACCATACACACCTTATAGAAGTACAGTACATAGATCCAGATACTAGTATAGATGTCTAGATCCAGTACATAGATCCATATACTAGTATAAGAAGTCTAGAACCATATCACCTTATGGAAGTACAGTACATAATCCAGATACTAGTATTAGACGTCTAGAAACCATATACACTTATGGAAGTACAGTAGATAGTATCCAGATACTGATATTAGACGTCTAGAACCATATACACCTATGAAGTACAGTAGATAGATCCAGATACTAGTATTAGATGTCTAGAACCCTATACACCTTATGGAAGTACAGTAGATAGATCCAGATACTAGTATTAGCGTCTAGAACCATATACACCTTATGGAAGTACAGTAGATGATCCAGATACTAGTATTAGACGTCTAGAACCATATACACCTTATGGAAGTACAGTACTAGATCCAGATACTAGTATTAGACGTCTAGAACCATATACACCTTATGGAAGTACAGTAGATAGATCCAGATACTAGTATTAGACGTCTAGAACCATATACACCTTATGAAAGTACAGTACATAATCCAGATATTATTTTTAGACGTCTAGAACCATATACACCTTATGGAAGTACATTGATAGATCCAGATACTAGTATTACCGTCTAAAACCTATCCACCTTAGGGAAGTACAGTAGATAGATCCAGATACTAGTATTAGACGTCTAGAACCATATACACCTTATGGAAGTACAGTAGATAGATCCAGATACTAGTATTAACGTCTAGAACCCTATACACTTATGAATTCAGTAGATAGATCAGTACTGTATTGAACGTCTAGAACCCTATAACACACTTATGGAGTACAGTAGATAGATCCATATACTAGTATTAGACGTCTAGAACCATATACACCTTATGGAAGTACAGTACATAGATCCAGATACTAGTATTAAGTCTAGAACCATATACATCTTATGAGTACAGTAGATAGATCCAGATACTAGTATTACTTCTAGAACCATATACACCTTTGGAAGTACAGTACATAGATCCAGATACTAGTATTAGACGTCTAGAACCATATACACCTTATGGAAGTCCAGTAGATAGATCCAGATACTAGTATTAGAAATCTAGACACCTATCACACTTATGGAAGTACAGTAGATAGATCCAGATACTAGTATTAAAATCTAGAACCATATACACCTTATAGAAGTACAGTAATAGATCCAGATACTAGTATTAGACATCTAGAACCATATACACCTATGGAAGTACAGTAGATAGATCCAGATCTAGTATTAGACGTCTAGAACCATATACACCTTATGAAGTACAGTACATAGATCCAGATACTAGTATTAGACGTCTAGAACCATATACACCTTTGGAAGTCCAGTACATAATCCAGATACTAGTATTAGATTCTAGAACCCTTACACCTTATGGAAGTACAGTAGATAGATCCAGATACTAGTATTAGACGTCTAGAACCATAAACACCTTATGGAGTACAGTAGATAGATCCAGATACTAGTATTAGACGTCTAGAACCATATACACCTTATGGAAGTACAGTACATAGATCCAGATACTAGTATTAGACGTCTAGAACCATATACACTTATGGAAGTACAGTAGATAGATCCAGATACTAGATTAGACGTCTAGAACCATATACACCTTATGGAAGTACAGTACATAGATCCAGATATAGTATTAGACGTCTAGAACCATATACACCTTATGGAAGTACAGTAGATAGTCCAGATACTAGTATTAGACGCTAGAACCCTATACACCTTATGGAAGTACAGTAGATAGATCCAGATACTAGTATTAACGTCTAGAACCTATCCACCTTATGAAGTACAGTAGATAGATCCAGATACTAGTATTAGACGTCTAGAACCTATACACCTTATGGAAGTACAGTATAGATCCAGATACTAGTATTAGACGTCTAGAACCCTATCACCTATGGAAGTACAGTAGATAGATCCAGATACTAGTATTAGACGTCTAAACCATATACACCTTATGGAAGTACAGTAATAGATCCAGATACTAGTATTAGACGTCTAGAACCATATACATCTTATGGAAGTACAGTGATAGATCCAGAATCTAGTATAGACGTCTAGAACCATATACACCTTATGGAAGTACAGTACATAGATCCAGATACTAGTATTAGACGTCTAGAACCATATACACCTATGAAGTACAGTAGAATGATCCAGATACTAGTATTAGAATCTAGAACCTATAACACCTTATGAAGTACAGTAGAATAGATCCAGATACTAGTATTAGAATCTAGAACCATATACACCTTATGAAGTACAGTACATAATCCAGATACTATATTAGACATCTAGAACCATATACACCTTATGAAGTACAGTAGATAGATCCAGATACTAGTATTGACGTCTAGAACCATATACACCTTATGGAAGTACAGTACATAGATCCAGATACTAGTATTAGACGTCTAGAACCATATACACCTTATGGAAGTACAGTACATAGATCCAGATACTAGTATTAGACGTCTAGAACCATATACACCTTATGGAAGTACAGTACATAGATCCAGATACTAGTATTAACGTCTAGAACCATATACAACCTTAGGAAGTACAGTACTAGATCCAGATACTAGTATTAACGTCTAAACCATATACACCTTATGGATACAGTACATTAGATCCAGATACTAGTATTAGACGTCTAGACCATATACACCTTATGGAAGTACAGTACATAGATCCAGATACTAGTATTAGACGTCTAGAACCATATACACCTTATGGAAGTACAGTACATAGATCCAGATACTAGTATTAGACGTCTAGAACCATATACACCTTATGGAAGTACAGTACATAGATCCAGATACTAGTATTAGACGTCTAGAACCATATACACCTTATGGAAGTCAGTACATAGATCCAGATACTAGTATTAGACGTCTAGAACCATATATACCTTATGGAAGTACAGTAAATAGATCCAATACTAGTATTAACGTCTAGAACCATATACACCTTATGGAAGTACAGTACATAGATCCAGATACTAGTATTAGACGTCTAGAACCATATACACTTATGGAAGTACAGTACATAGATCCAGATACTAGTATTAGACGTCTAGAACCATATACACCTTATGGAAGTACAGTACATAGATCCAGATACTAGTATTAGACGTCTAGAACCATATACACCTTATGGAAGTACAGTACATAGATCAGATACTAGTATTAGACGTCTAGAACCATATACACCTTATGGAAGTACAGTACATAGATCCAGATACTAGTATTAGAAGCGTCTAGAACCATATACACCTTATGGAAGTACAGTACATAGATCAGATACTAGTATTAGACATCTAGAACCATATACACCTTATGGAAGTACAGTACATAGATCCAGATACTAGTATTAGACGTCTAGAACCATATACACCTTATGGAAGTACAGTACATAGATCCAGATACTAGTATTAGACGTCTAGAACCATATACACCTTATGGAAGTACAGTACATAGATCCAGATACTAGTTATTGACGTCTAGAACCATATACACCTTATGGAAAGTACAGTACATAGATCCAGATACTAGTATTAGACTCTGAACCATATACACCTTTTGGAAGTACAGTACATAGATCCGATACTAGTATTAGACGTCTAGAACCATATACACCTTTTGAAGTACAGTACATGGATCCAGATACTAGTATTAGACGTCTAGAACCATATACACCTTATGGAAGTACAGTACATAGATCCAGATACAGTATTAGACGTCTAGAACCATATACACCTTATGGAAGTACAGTACATAGATCCAGATACTAGTATTAGACGTCTAGAACCATATACACCTTTTGGAAGTACAGTACATAGATCCAGATACTAGTATTAGACGTCTAGAACCATATACACCTTATGGAAGTACAGTACATAGATCCAGATACTAGTATTAGACGTCTAGAACCATATACACCTTATGGAAGTACAGTAGATAGATCCAGATACTAGTATTAGACGTCTAGAACCATATACACCTTATGGAAGTACAGTAGATAGATCCAGATACTAGTATTAGACGTCTAGAACCACATACACCTTATGGAAGTACAGTACATAGATCCGATACTAGTATTAGACGTCTAGAACCACATACACCTTATGGAAGTACAGTACATAGATCCAGATACTAGTATTAGACGTCTAGAACCATATACACCTTATGGAAGTACAGTGCATAGATCCAGATACTAGTATTAGACGTCTAGAACCATATACACCTTATGGAAGTACAGTAGATAGATCCAGATACTAGTATTAGACGTCTAGAACCACATACACCTTATGGAAGTACAGTAGATAGATCCAGATACTAGTATTAGATGTCTAGAACCACTACACCTTATGGAAGTACAGTACATAGATCCAGATACTAGTATTAGACGTCTAGAACCATATACACCTTATGGAAGTACAGTGCATAGATCCAGATACTAGTATTAGACGTCTAGAACCATATACACCTTATGGAAGTACAGTACATAGATCCAGATACTAGTATTAGACGTCTAGAACCATATACACCTTATGGAAGTTACAATATATAGAAAACATTGTAGGCTGTGACACAGATAACTGTTGTTCATTACAAACTATACTCTCACCCCCGGCTCACGATGACCCTAGTGCCCCCAGGTGTCCATGGTAAGCTGCCCATAAAGTTGGGGTCATCCATCTTCATCCGGGGAGTTCAGTTCTCTCCTGGTCGCCTCTTTTAGCAGGTCCAGGAATCCATCCCGGGCAGCCCGGTGATATCGCCCGTCCATCCTGCATGTCCCAGGGTTTGGCCCTAAACTGGCCTCAATGCTCCCAGACCACTGTCTGTCCCACACTCAACCTACTGGAGCCCAGACCCCTCACCAATCAGCAAATCCCCACACCCTCCCAGTGCTTTTTATTGTTCACACCTAGTTCCCCTGCTCAGTCTGCTGAACCCCCTGCAATCCCCCTAAGTAGCCCACCCACATCCCTCTTGGCCCCCTGCATTTCCCTGCCTCAGTCCCCTGCCCTCTGATCGCTCCCTTCTAGTCAATGTCCCTGGTGACACTGCAGTTCTAGCTCCTCCTGCCACACTGTGTAGTCGTGTGAGATGAAACTGGATCTCTATGGAAACTGATGCAACAAGTTCCCCCAGTGAAAAACAATGTTACTGCCTGTGGATCCCCTGTGCTGCACACACTGATACAGTGTTACTGCCTGTGAATCCCCTGTGCTGCACACACTGATACAGTGTTACTGCCTGTGGATCCCCTGTGCTGCACACACTGATACAGTGTTCTGCCTGTGGATCCCCTGTGCTGCACCACACTGATACAGTGTTACTGCCTTGGATCCCCTGTGCTGCACACACTGATAAGTGTTACGCCGTGGATCCCCTGTGCTGCACACCTGATACAGTGTTACTCTGCCTGTGGATCCCCTGTGCTGCACACACTGATACAGTGTTACTGCCTGTGGATCCCCTGTGCTGCACACACTGATACAGTGTTACTGCCTGTGGATCCCCTGTGCTGCACACACTGATACAGTGTTACTGCCTGTGGATCCCTGTGCTGCACACACTGATACAGTGTTACTGCCTGTGGATTCCCCTGTCTGCAACACACTGATACAGTGTTACTGCATATGGATCCCCTGTGCTGCACACACTGATACAGTGTTACTGCCTGTGATCCCCTGTGCTGCACACACTGATACAGTGTTACTGCCTGAGGATTCCCTGTGCTGCACATACTGATACAGTGTTACTGCCTATGGCTCCCCAGTGCTGCACACACTGATACAGTGTTACTGCCTATGGCTCCCCTGTACTGCACACACTGATACAGTGTTACTGCCTATGGATCCCCTGTACTGCCACATACTGATACAGTGTTACTGCCTATGGCTCCCCAGTGCTGCACACACTGATACAGTGTTACTGCCTATGGCTCCCCTGTAAAGCACACACTGATACAGTGTTACTGCCTATGGATCCCCTGTACTGCACACACTGATACAGTGTTACTGCCTGTGATCCCCTGTACAGCACACACTGATACAGTGTTACTGCCTATGGCTCCCCTGTGCAGCACACACTGATACAGTGTTACTGACCTATGGATCCTCTGTGCTGCACACACTGATACAGTGTTACTGCCTATGGATCCTCTGTGCTGCACACACTGATACAGTGTTACTGCTTATGGATCCCCTGTACTGCACACACTGATACAGTGTTACTGCCTGTGGATCCCCTGTACAGCACACACTGATACAGTGTTACTGCCTATGGCTCCCCTGTGCAGCACACACTGATACAGTGTTACTTGCCTATGGATCCTCTGTGCTGCACACACTGATACAGTGTTACTGCCTATGGCTCCCCTGTAAAGCACACACTGATATAGTGTTACTGCCTATGGATCCCCTGTGCTGCACACACTGATACAGTGTTACTGCCTGTGGATCCCCTGTACTGCACACATTGAAACAATGTTACTGCCTATGGATCCCCTTTACTGTACATACTGATACAATGTTATTATCTATGGATCCCCTGCACTACACACACTGATACATTGTTATTATCTATGGATCCCCTGCACTGCCCACACTGATACATTGTTATTATCTATGGATCCCCTGTACTGCACTCACCGATACATTGTAACTATCTATGGATCCCCTGTACTGCACTCACCGACACATTGTTACTATCTATGTTACTGCACTCACTTAAACTTAAAAGAATATACATGGGGTGGAGGGAGCAGAAAAGCCAGCAGAAGGTGACTACCAATGGGGGATGGTGAGAGGTGGAGGTAAGACACACTCTGCAAAGAGAACCTTCTCCAATATTGGAGGGGATGGGCAGTTTTTCATTAAGGTGAGTATTCTGCCCAGACTTTTGCAGGCCGAATTATTGCATGGTTTCTTCTTGCTGCCACAACCGACCACCGTCCGTTTGTTTGCCCGAATTGGATGAACGTACGATTGGCCAATTGAGCGGTCCCCTATGGGTCGCAAGCTTGGTCATGGCTAACTGTCGGACATGGCTGCTTTTGCCATGACCGACAGTCCTTCCGACAGTCCTTCTTCCTGGCTGCCTGGTCTGAAGCCTTGAATGGGCGGTCAGGAGGAAGGATTGGAACATGTGTGCCCAGCTTTAGTTACCAATATAATCATGAATCGCTTAAAGCTGGATACAAACTGCAAAGATCTTTAAAAGATGAAAGACAGAAACTCTAAAGATTCTGTCTGTCATTATTTAATGTTCACGCTACACACAGTCTCGATCATTCCCCCAATATAAAGTATAGGGAGAACCTTAGCCGAACGACAGCTCGGCTAATGCTGGGCAGCCTCTAAGTCAATAAGTCTTATCAATCAGACCAGAATGTTGAATTGATAGTAACATCCAAGGATGTTTACCAAAGTCACCGAAAATTTTGCCCCTTCTTTGTCTGACCGTAGCCAAAGGAAGGAGAAGTTGGTCTGTGCTTCCCCGTGATGGGTATTGGACAGTCAGTCCGAGGAGACCTTGTGAAGTCCAATCTAAGTATCTTTCAATATTTAACTTATGTCAAAGTCAACCTTTAGGTTAAGTTTCCCTTTAAATTCTGGTCTCCTAAACTACTGTATATGAAATTCCATTTAATACCCTAATGCTCTAAAAATCTCTACAAGGTTCACAAAGCTAAGAATCTATCATGAGTTTGTAATGCTGGATGGGTAATAAAGAACCCAAGAAAAGAGTTTGTCAAAGAAAAAAAAATAAATGGCAATAAATAATGTGCGCCTGGTTGGCATTGCATTAAACCTATTGATCCAAGGACAGGAAAGAACAGCGAAGATCAGGCTGACCCAGTTCTGTAAAACACAGACTTTGTACATCAATTTAGGAAAAGAAATACCTGTAGGTTTGTAATCTGTAATGTATTTTTCTGATCCATTCAAAGATTAATGGCAGCCTAGTGGGAAACATTGCTCCGCCACGACAATACAATTCCTTTGCCAATAAAGATTAATCTAGTCACAGTGGATTTTAAGCTGCAATTGATTCTCCAAACTTCTTACAGGAGTAGCAAATATTAAACTCTGAGAATCACACGCCATCAGGCGTGTCAGGCCCAGTAATCGTACGTGTGTAAAAAGCTTAAAGGGCTTGTTCACCTCCTGATAAAACTTTTTATATGTTATAGTGCTTGTTCCCCCAGCCCCAAACGCATTACTCTTACTTGCAGAAACTCCCCCGATCATTACTTTCCTTCCCTCTATCCTTCGCCGCACGTCCCGGCCCTCTGCTTGCATGAAACTGCAAGCAGGGGGTCGGACCGCCAGCCGCGTCTGTGATTGGCTGAGAGGCAGCCAATCACGGACGCTGCTGCCGGCTGCATAGAACGGCGGAGGATAGAGATAAGGTAAGTAACTATCGGGGGAGTTTCTGCAAATAAGAGTAATGAGTTTAGGGCAGGAGGAACAAGCACTATAACATATAAAAATGGTTAAACGCTAGGGGGAGGGAGACCAAATTGGGAGGGAGAGAGAGGGGGGGAAGGCTGCAGTGCGCATGCCATAATTCTCCCAGACGAGAGACAGGAGGCAGAGTCCTATATGGAGTCGGCCATGCTCCTGGTGGTCAAACGCTCCTGTTCTCCTGTAATGGGGGGACATTACAGGAGAACCATTTGGAGCTGGGATGTAAGGTAAGGATTTTATTACACTACACAGTGGGGCCAGTAGTGGGGGAAATTATAGATTTGGGGGTGGACTTGCCCTTTAAGAAGCTGTGGCTAAATCTCTTGGTGACATTTCTGTAATGGTGCTTTACTATGCACCTATGATTCAATAAAAATGAAAACAGTTTACAACTGGCACTATGGGTCTGCATTTACTTAAGAGCTGCCATGGAAAAACGTCCACAGCCTTAGGATGCAGGCATTACTATTTTTTATTGCTGTTGCAGATTATGCTTAGGACTACCACAAATTATATTTTACTCTGTTTTATATTTTTGTACATGATAGGCCAATTAGCATGTATATATTTTCTGCACTTGTTGATATTTTTTCATTGTGCTATGAAAATATGGAACTTACCCAGAAGTCTCTCCTCTCCTTGCATAATGACTAAGGAAGCTGCACCCCTCATACTAGACCAATGTTCCCTCTAAGCTCAAATTAGCTGTGTGCATAGAAATATATTTTCTGTGCGCATGCAAAAGTAAATTTTGTGTGCTCCATACCTCAACACATACATTCCAGAAGATTTTTATGTGCGCACCACTTTAACCTGTGTGGGCAAGCCTGCAGAGATGTGCCCATAGCTTAGAGGGAACACTGTATTAGACCCCTTGGACATCAAATGAATTACATTGATAAAGACTACAAACAGTCTCCTATTATCTTGCTAAACTGTGGTCTATTCCCAGATTCCAATAGAGGGAGACACAGCACTAATATGTAATAGGTGTCCAATTGCTTTATTATGAAATGGCTTAGGTTTGCTTATGCTAGAGGGACGTATGGCAGTGAAGATACTTAATCTGCACAAAATGTCAAAGTGCCTAAAAAGAGACCAGTCGGGTTGTAGCCTGGTGGGCCTAAGAGTCGGACACATGTAAGCAGAGAGCCGTACCTCTCACATTATAAAACAGCGATCTAAGCACTAAAAAAACACCAGGCGAATTATCAATGGGAAAAACTTACCAAAACTCCATTTCCACCGCAATCAGTTGCAGCCCATATTTCGGTTTTCTGAAACCCAAAATGGACCCCCACCAATGCAAAGCTGTTTATCAATTTCACTTTTAAACATTGACATTAAACTTAATGCAAAAATTTTAGCCACCTTTTTACAAGACCTGATACAAACAAACCTGGATACATTCAGACCAAAGCGGTTTTATTATTATTGTGGATTTATATAGCACCAACATCTTCCGTAGCGCTTTACAATTACATGTATACATTCACATCAGGCCCTGCCCCAAAGAGCTTACATTCTAAGCACATGTATTTGACACATACAACCTATCAGTATGTCTTTATGATTGTGGGGGAAACCGGAGTGTCTGGAGGAAACCCACGCAAGTACGGAGAGAACATACAAACTCCTTGCAGATGTGTCCAAGGGTGGAATCGAACTCAGGACTTGTGCTAACCACTGACCCACCATGCTGCCCATTGGTTTTATACCAGGAAGAGAAGCCAGAGACTTTACTATTCAAACTATCTACCTACTTCATTTTGCTAAACAACTGACTCCACTATGCATTAGATTCAGATTAGATTAGATTCAGAGAAGGCGTTTGATAGTCAGCTTGCACTCCTTCCATCAGACTCTTACACCTAGGCTTAAGTTCTGTATTTGCAGATAAAATCATGGCCCTATACCATAATAACACCACCGTAGTCATTGTTACCAATGGTACACGACAGGGGTGCCCCCTTTCCCCTTTTCTGTACATGCTCACCACGAATACTCAGAAATAACCTAAAATCATAGGAATCCCCATAGAACATAGATCCCACAAAAAAAAGCCCTATGTGCGGATGAACATAACCAACCCTTGTATTCCTTAGAAATTGAATCATATAGAAAGGTTAGTAATTGTGACCAAAAATGCAAATGTCTCAATGTTACCCTCCAAACTACAATGGTGATCTTTCTGAAATCCAACTTTCCCTTCTAATGGAAATCTACATCTCTCACGCATCTTGGTATACAAGTAGCTCACAATATCGTGGCAACCACTCCGGGTAGGAAAAGTAAATATTATTCAAATGGATGTCTCGCCACGCTTTTGAGATAAAAAAAAATACCAAATATCTTACCCAATACCTTTATTTAAACAATTCGCAAAAAAAGATTCTACAGTTTACTTCCTATGGGGCAATGTCCACTGGAAACTCAAATCCTACTGGGAAGCAAAGACCCAAGAGGTTTCAACCTCCCAGACTTTAAAAGATATCATCAAGCAGCTATACTAAACCATGTACTAGATTGGCAATTTAATGAACACATGGCATGGGTAGTACAGTTGACAGCTCTTTTTCCTACCAACCTGCTTTGAGACAGACCAAAACCTCCTGTAACTATTTTGCAGCAATTACCGTAAAAATCTGGGATGAAGTTATTAGACGCTGCAACATTGCCACGATACAAGATGAGCTTCATCAGGCTCAACCCAGGTTTCCTTCCTGGAACTGAACAATCAGCACCAGGGCTCATTACCCAACAGGAGATTATAGATCAACACAATACACAAAATGAAGATGCAATATTAATACCAATATGCTCACCTCTCCCATTTTGCTACTACAATGCTCAGAAAGAACAAAAAACAGACTCTGGGTGCCTCCATCTCATTTGAAACCCTCTGTGCAACCTCAGAGGATATTATTATCTATACTACCTATACCAATGGATACCCATTATCTGGGTATTGCAGATACCCAGATAATGGAAAATCTCTACGACCCCCCCCCCCCAATATCCATTTGCATAAGACCTTATCCATCTTATGAGGATGGAAGAATTAACAGCAAAATTCAACTACAAAGAGAACAAATGTGTTCAGACCTGGTGTCCTTGGGTCCTGACCTGGTGTCCTTGGGTCCTTTTCATGGACACACCCCAATACAAACCATAATGAATTTTATAGTCACTAACGTGCTTCTTTCGCCAAAACTTTTTATTATCTTATGTAATAAATAGTTCTAAATGTTCCAGTGTCTTATACCTGAACCAGACTCCTCCCCCCAATCCTCATTCCCCTTTCCCAAATCTGCGGTTCTGCCTAGGTTTGTTTCATCATCACCAATCACATGTATGGTCGTCTTTATAAATGGTGCAACTCCCCCAGCTACACCAATTACAGGATGCAGCGTAATACCATTCCTTAGTGGGAGGAACGTAGAGAGCCTTATCTATATTAATGTGGATGTGGATAGTTATAGATATGAGGTTTTACTAACGCTCGGGGGCCAGTTAATAAAGATTCAGAATCAGACAAAGAAGCAGCATCCAAATATTTATCAAAAATAAAAAAGGAGAATAAAATAATGAGCGGTGGGTATCTGTGTGTTGGCGACTGGATTGTTCAAGTGCCTCATTTGCCCCCCACCAACCATAATCCAACATGATTTGACAAAGCTCAGTTCCCTGCCAGGCTGGTATTAGGGATTACAGTAATCGTGCAGCCTGTGGGTGTGGGTCCCAATTCGAAGCTATTCTGCAGGTTCCTAAGCACACACAGCAGAGACTATAGACAAAACTCCTGGGAGTGCCACTTCCTTTGAACCTGTTGGGCCAGAAAACTCTGCAGAGATCAGCCCAGGATCTTTTTTTGGGGAGAAGTGATTGAGTTCATAATTAGGAAGGGTTGGGCCGCAAGGCTCCTTCCCCCCAATAAAAGGGAAAAAACTCTGGATTGCATGATCCTTACCACACCACATCTGCAACAGGTAAGGACTATTTCCTATACGCAACCCTACTAAATAGTCAATTTTATGGGTAAACCTATCTTTTTTCATTTAAACAGCAGCCTTATTGAGAGTTTTTAAGACTGTCTATGTTACCACTGGCAATTCACATTTATTGTAGACAACACTCAGACTCCGTGTTAAGGTAACTCTGTGCATGATTGGTTGATGCTTCTACAGCATTTGGAATAATCCAGTCAACTGAATCCAACAACCAGTATAGGACATCTTCCACCCAATACAAATCATAGAGGGGAGTGTGTTTTCAGTGGCATTTCAATGCATACACAACAGTTGGGTAACAAAGTGTTACACTAAGGTAAATCACTGGACACTCTTTCAAGGTCAACTTCAACTCTCCAAGTGGAGCAAGGTTTATAAGACCAAGAAGGGGCCCCATTTTGTGCTAAGTTTCCAAAACTACCAGTCTGTGTGCCAACTGTTTTACCAGTGGTCTGTGTACAAAGCATATTTACCTTTGTCTGTGTGCCAAGCATTTAACCAGTGCCTGTCTGTTTGCAGTGGCAGCTTCCCAACCAGTGTATCAGTGTCTGCATGCCAAGCATTTGATGGCATCTTTGTGCCATCTATTTTACCAGTGGTTATATATAAAGCATTTTACCAATGATTATTTGGTTTGCGGTGCCGATTTGTGTTTGCGGCGGTGTTGGGGGGCCCTTGCCCAAATTTTGCATCAGGGCCCATAAGTCTGTAGCTACGCCACTGGCAGTTTTAGAAGATTGCAAGGGAATGTAATTAATGATTCTTTACCAAATGGGGATGAAAATCAAACTCTGACATGTCAAAGGAACAGACCGATCAGGACATGAGCCATCAATATGTAATTTGTTGAATGTAAATAGGGGTTATCTATTTACATAAGAACACAGATTTATTAATGGGTTTCTGTCTGATTTGATTGATCATCTCAGTAAAAAACTCTTTACAGGGTGAATGTTTTATTGATAGAATTTATAGTAGAACATTTCTAACAAACCTACATTTTATTATTAACCGGTACTGTTACTGGACTCACACTACTGTAAATCACAATGAGAACTAATGATTTCCCTTGTATGACAATATGCAGTACAGATATTTTTAGATGCTCTAGGAAGTTTACTCTAGTACTTGTTACACATGCAAATTAGTGCATGAGACCAGCACATAAACAATTTTAATTATGGCAGAACATTGTCTCCACCTAACACCAATTCAATTCATATAAAACATAAGTAGCAGATACTTTAAACAATTTATTTTTACAAGTCTTCTCTAATGGTACAAACTCTTTTTCCTATCTTTTACAGTTCTGTAAGTTTCTTTTCTAAAATGGGGAGGTTTAGTGCAAACACAAAATGCTTTATAAAAAATGCTTTATAATCTATAAATTAATACATGTAAGCAGAACATACTATGAGGTTTTTGTGTTGCTGCACATGACTTCAACCCTGTACCCTGTTTTGCTCACTCAGTCCCAGCCCCCTGCCAGACTATCTGACTCTCTGTGAGGGCAAGCATGCTCAGTAATCCCTATGAGGCGAAATGGAAGAGGGAATTTCCCACCATGCAGTTCATGTAACATCTGTCACCATTCCAGCTACAGCAACACTATACATAACAGATGAGTTTATGATACCAAGGCACTTGATTACAGCTGAAATGTAAGATGTTAAATATAACATTTAAAGAAATAGGGGACAGATCAACAAAGAAATGGTAATGTGGTAGTTGGGAAGAATTAAATAATAAAACAAATTTCCCAGTGTACATATCCTTAAATAAATGCTTCCAAAATACTGATTTCCTATTTGCAGGACCCCTAATAGAGACCATTATGGTCTTGTGCCTGGGTTGATTAAGAAGCTCAGTAGAGATCTGAGCATATTTGACCCATCCAACAGCCAATCAGTAGAAGTTACTGTTAGCAACATTCCAAGGAAGTGGTGCATCTTGGGAAGAAGGAACATTGTAGAACCAGTAATAGCTGCTCTCTACTGACCACAGCAAAGCATAGCAAAATGTAGAATACCTAGGAATGTGTAATACTGTTACAGAATGGAAATCAAGTTTTTCTTCCACTAAAGTTCCTCTTTAATTATAAGATTTGTTATGCAGAAAAATACACTGTATAGAATGGAATGCATTGGACTACAGTTGCTCACCTAGATATGAGTTGATATCATTAGAGAACTGACACAAAACAACCAACAGCCATGCAAACTGGCAATCAGAGACCCTTTAAGCTAAATACCTTTTACTAAAAGCAGATCCACACTCAGCACACAATGTTACACAAAGGAACCTCCACCGTACAGGTTTGCACTGACTTTGTTAAAGACAAATCCTGTGTATCCATTAATATACCTACCACAGGCACATCAGCTTTCACTTTTGGTCTAAAACACCTGGCCTATTGCTTCCAATACAGGTGCATCTGGAAATGAACATGGTCTAGGGCCTCCTGAGATGATTTGCTCCTCACACATACTGGGTATTGAAAATATGCTGTGATCAGGGCTTTCACTGGGGCTTTTCTACACTTTTGTTCAATGACCTTGTAGCATGGATTAAATGGCCTCTTTAATACTAATCAGTCCTTCGGGTTATAGAGCACAATCAAAAGTGCTTCCCACTGACCAGTGCCACTTTGGAACCAAAATATAGTAGATAAATAGTAGGAGCACAATACTCAAAATTCTATCCTTCTGGGATCCTTCCCCTGCCCCAGGAAGAATATTGTTAAAGGGTACATGCCCCAACATTACACAAACGTACACCCCCCAAAAAAGCCCCAGGAGTTAGGAAGCTCTTACCTTTAATGCTTGATATGCACAACCTGGTATCACAGCCAATGACCAACCGATGTACCCTGAGCTGCTGCCTTTGCTCGTGTGCAAGCTCATAAAGAGCTTGTATAACTTAAAGAGGAGGCAGCAACCTTTCAAAGTGAGACTGGAACATCAGCCTGCCTACCAGTTAATTGATACAAGTAAGAGCTTTTAAGCTTTGCAGTTTAGGGGGGTGATCTACGCTTGTATAAGTGAAGAATTAGGGGGCAGGTTATTGCAGCATAATTTAATCTATAGAGAATTACACAACTCTCCGATTAAATAGTTCCTTTTGGTCAGAGCACCCTAGAGATACTACAGTACCTTTACTTTCTGCTAAGGTGCATGTATTTCAATAAATTAAAAATATTCTGACAAAGGAGTAGAATTCCACCTAAAGCATTAATTCATTTCTATAGGGAGAAAAGTGATCATTTAAATGTTGTACTTTGTGAGCTAACCCTTGGTTTAATGGGACATTGCCAGAAAAAGAATGTTATGTTTTATTCATGTTTTACCTTTTTGCCCAGACTATTACACTAAGGGAATTCAAGCAAATTAGAGATAAAAAGAACTGGATGTGAACGAACAGATCATCTGACCGTCCCTGGTATTATTTCATTGTAGCGAAGGTGCATACTGTACCATTAAGGGAGCGTTCTGCATTTTAAGTGATCAATGAAATAGCAAGATCTGACCTGTGACCTTTCTGAATTCTACAAAGGATTTGCATTTAAATGAGACAGTTGGTCCAATATTAATTAAATCAGCTCTAGCTGCTGCTCTGACATTAACTCTTTGTCTCTTTGCCAAAGGGCCAGAACTGACACAAGGCCGGTCAATGTATAAAGAAATAAAAACAAAATACACAAAATGCACTCTTACTAGATACTAGAGTATAATGTTATATATATATATATATATATATATATATATATATATAGTATTATAAATTTTTATACGTTTTTATACTAAACAGGTTACTAACAAGGATTTGAAATCTATCATGTTGAAAAGAAAAAACGAGATAATAATATAGCTATTGTAAATTATTAGAAGTCACCAAGGGTTTCCCTGTCCAGTTAAAGGGGTACAAGTTTTGTTCATCACATTTCAAGGTGACCTTTAATATTACACATCTGGGCACACAAATTTTGGCACATTCCCTGACATGGTATACTAGGTAGTTTCTACACCTTAATAATGATGTATTCAGTTACATCAAATGGACTAAACTTTAACTCCAGTTGATCTAACTGGATACAACAGATATACCATGACCTGGATGAATGAGAACCTCCGCAAGCTTAATAATGAATTGCTTTCCAAAAGCACAAGGTTGGGCTGTTAAGTGTAATTATAAATGTATATTTTTGTTTGACCAGGACTTATCACTGACAGGTGTAAAATATGTCCGACCCTGAAAAATCTTCAGAGCTAGAGGCGCCCTACCTATCCAATGAGGTCCTAGAGAAACCCCAGATAGCCAATGAAGATTTAAATCCACCTTACACAATCAGTGATGATCAGAAGGTCTCCGACATTGCCAACACAGATTTAACATCGCACCCAAGTGAAGAGTCACCTCCCCTGTCCTCTGAAGAGCCAAAAGCTGATTTTGACCATAAAGACTTAAATGTGTCCCAAACACCCGATAAAGACACAAAGTCCTCAACATCTACTCAAGTCACAAATCCAGAAACTCATACAAGTCCTATTATCCACCATACGGGGTCAAGTCCAGCGTCAGGACGGTCTGATGTTTGGAAGAAGGGAGGCCGCTTGTTGTCAGCATTATTGGCAGTTAACATTGGCCTGTTTGGCAGTGTCCTTGTGAGCAGTGGTTCCCTGGAACATGTCATTGTGCGGGATAAGGAAGTCCTGGCATTCTTGGTGGTTCTTATGGTGCTGGCAATGTTTTGGATGATCTTCCAGTTCTATTTTTCCTTCCAGAAAAATGCTGTCCTGTATAAAGATTCCCATGCAGGGCCAGTGTGGCTCAGAGGTAAGAAGATTGTGAATATGTGGGGCTGGGAACGACAAGAATACAGATAAAATGGCCTCCAATTTGTTAGGTGTTCTGTGTCATATAAAGTCAGAAAGCAAAAATATTCAGTTAAAGGGCATGTCCACCCCCAAAACTATAATCCGCCCCACTGTGTAGTGTAGTAAAATCCTTACCTTACATCCCAGCACCAAATGGTTCTCCTGTAGTCCCCCCCAAAGTCCCAAAAACTGCCCACCAGGAGTACTGCAGGGTCCATATAGGCCTCCTGTCTGTCCTCCGGGAGAATTTTGCCATGCGCAGAAGAGCCCTCCCCCCCCCCCCCCTCTCCTCCCCCCCCCCCCGTTCTCCCCCCCCCCCCCCGTGCGAGTCCCCTTGGCCGTATGTTAGTGCTTCCCCCCCTAGCCCCAACCGCTATAATAAAATTATCAGAGACTCCCCGGAACTCTACTTACCTTACCTCTTTCTCCCGGCATTCTAAGCAGCTGGCAGCCGTGTCTGTGATTGGCTGCCTTTCAGCCAATCACAGACGCGGCTGCTGGTCCCGCCCCCTGCTTGCATTTCCATAGACTTACCCATCTTCGTTCCCTCCGCCTCTGCCACTACTGCAACTTCCGGGAAAGGAGTAACAGTAGGGGCTGGACCAGCAGCCGTGTCTGTGATTGTCCTCCAGGAGGACAGTAAAGGGGCAGATACTGGATTATACACAGAGAGGCTCCTACTATTCAGTTTCCTGGACTTTCATAAGGCACTGCAGGACAACCATAAGGAGCAGAGGAGAAAGCTAAGAATTTCTTACACAGTGGCCCTTTAATATAATTTATATGCTAAATGTAAAGGACCAGTAAAAAATGTTTTAACTTTCTACAATGCTTAAAAGAGGCTAAATGAATTTTACCTGCATTATAGCCCAGAAACTGCTGGTTAAACAATTTAGTATTACATATTTATATAATACAACATTACAAAACATTAAAATCTTTAGCTAAACAGTCCAAGCACAGAGGCATAAAAAGAAGCTAATGGGAGAGCAGCTCTCTCTATTGCTAGAAAAAGTCCACTGAGCATGTCCAGAACATAAAACAGGAAAGGGGGCAGACCCAAAGAGCTTTGTCTATTGGGGGAAAAACATAATTTTGCTGTATATTTTAGAATAAAGATTTAATGTTTCCAACTTGTTACAAAAATGTTTTTCGAAACTTGGGCCAAATTTCCTTTTTATCTGCAAAATTTTAAAATTCTTTCTCCTCCACACTTGTAAACATGTATCTAAAGAGACACACAGGGGGAGGGATCTATACAGATCAATACCGTGAAAAATCTAAGATTTAGAATTGTTGCACCAGTTACAAAAATTTTTGAGTCTTTATAGAGCATGCGATGTACCAAGACTTAAGCTGGAAATTGCAAGGCTATTGAATTACTTTTCACACCACTAAATCTCAGGAAACTCCCATGATACTGTATATCACCTCAACAGTACATACAACCATCTAAAATACCCTGTAATAGCAATAAGAGTTAAAATGCATATCACACAGATATGGAACTAAAATGAACATTGGTTGGATGGGCCCTATTTCTAATGGTGGATATTACAATATAGTATCAGTATTTTGCATCTGTATCTGTATTTTGTGGTGGGATATTTTCCAATATTCTATTGGAATTCTATTGTGTTATTTGTAAATATTGGTGGTTATTCAATAAAAGTTCTTATCGTTTAAAATGGTGCTAATTTTGCCCCAACCAATCAGAACTTATGTAACATTTGAAAGCTAACATCTGATTGGTTGGGGCAAAATTAGCACCATTTTAAACGATAAGACCTTTTATTGAATAGCCCCCATTGTGTTCTAAAATAATGGTGCACTGGTAAAAACAACTATCAGTATATTTATTTCACAACCACTTTGTTATTTTACAAGGGAAACATTAACACTATAGTATTCCAATAGAATATCCCCCCTACATAAATACAGACAGAGCTGCAAAATACAGATACTGCGTCTCTGTATCACTCTAAATACATATCGGCTGTGTGTGTAAATATATATCCTCTGTACTGACACAAAATCAAATTTTGTGCATTATGTACTACGTTTCCTATATAAACCCCAATTTCTGTGCACGCTCTATTTTAACCTGCACGCACAGGCCTATAGGGTTGTCTGTATAAGCACAAATATAAATGGGAACATTGGGCCTTATATTGACCTGGAGTGGCAATCGCTTCATGTAAATGTGGCTTTCAGTATTAAATACTGGATTTGCTGGGATTTACCCCCAGTGCAATTTTAATGGCAGCCATTAGCTGGTGTTAAATAGTAGAGCTAAAACCAGCACAAACCCCAGTATTAAATACATTACGCCAGCTGCTTCTGATGTCTTTTTTGATACCCACGCAGCCAGCACAATGAGTTGAACTAACGCTAACCTATTCAACATCGGTTAGCCCGAGTTTAGCCCCTTCTTTTTGCACATCGCCCGGCAGTACACGAGGCCTGTTGTGTCTGGTGTATCTTCATGTATGGAGTTTATTTAGTGTTCTGTGTAATTTTGCCTTTCCGTTCCCCAGGTGGGTTGGTGTTTTTTGGCCTCTGCAGCGTAATAATGGATGTGTTTAAGATTGGCTATTATATCAGTTACATTGACTGTGAGTCCTCTATCAAACTAATTCACCCCACGGTACAAAGTGTATTTATCATCATGCAGGTAAGATTTCTCCATTATCCTACATACATCTAATCAATTAGAGATACAAATGTTTGCCTGTGCTATTAATTTGCAGTAACCAATCAGATGTTAACTTTTTACTGAGTTGCTGTAGTTAAGCTAGGTACACACAATGCAATAATTCATCCGGACCTACCGACATTTCAGTGTATCGGTCAGTTGGGCTGAATTATTGTATGGCAGCTTTTTGTGTCCACGCCCAATCGCCGATTGTTCGTACGTCCAAATAAGAAAATCTGCCATGATCGACAGTCCTTCCTCCTGGCCTCAAAAGCCTTGAACGGTCAGTCAGGAGGAGAGATTTTATAGTGTGTGCCTAGCTTTAGAAAACATCTGATTGGTTTCAGAAGATAATTAGCACAGGCAATCTTTTTATTACAACTGCAATAGAATCCAGTCCTTATCTCCATGTGTGTGGGTACCTTAAGGTTGCCAAACCGCCTCTCCCGTTCTTCAATGCGATCGTCATGCGATCGCAAAATCCCATTCATTTTGCGGTCGTATAGAAGAACGGGAGAGGCAGTTTCGGCAGGATCGATCGAATGACCCTGGATCGCTCGGTCGGGTAAGCAAAATCGAATAAATGTATAGCCACCTTTACTGTGTGGTAACCTACAACCCATCAACTGCGTATAAACATTACTGAGCTTTGTAACCCTGTATTCATTCCATGCTCCACAGGGATTCATTTAGTTTAATTAATCTCATTAAATCTGCAAAGAATGCCTTAACCTTTTCTAGCCATGCTTGGTCTGTACCACTGTTACTGTTTGTGCTGCTGGATCCAATCTAAGGTTCTGTTTCTTTTCTTCCCCCCAGACATATTTCCTCTGGATCTCCAGCAAACACTGTGTGCAGATTCACACAAACATTTCCAGGTAAATGATGCCTATAAACCTTCCTGTACAGGGTGAGGTCCCTCTCTCATACCCATATACGGGCTTGTTTATCACAACCGCTATATTAAATTGTAGGTCCATAGTGACCACTCATAAGCTGGGTACACACAGTACAGATTTCTGAGAGATGACAGACAGGATCTGCAAAATCCTGTCTGCCATCTTTCAAAGATCTGCATACACACAGTCCCGGGCGTTCTCCCTATGAATATCATAGGGAGAACGCTCGGGACTGTGTGTTTCCATCGGCCGCTCTATAGGGAGTCTAGCGCAGCCGATGGAAATTTTCGGCCTTTCCCGAACGAGCGTACGGCCGACCCGATCGTTTGGCAGCCACGCGCTCGCTCGGGAAACAAGCATACACACATAACGATAAAGCCCCGATACCGTCGGAATCGGGGCTTTATCGTTACTGTGTGTACCCAGCTTTAGATATGGTCCTTTACAGACAAAAATGGTAAATCGTCATCTTATATTGTAATTCTTTCCTTGGGCTTCCGTCATACAAAGTAAAATACAGACCGACAAGAAGTAAAACCGGTCACTAAATAAACAACTGTGACCCATATTAGCAGGAGGAACATGAATGACGCCAGGTCAGAGATTCCCATAATTTCCCTTGGGAGCCAAACGTTTTTGCCAATATGACCTATGGAGATGTGCCCATTACAGAACAATGCCTACAGGGCGAATTAAAGAAATAATTTCCAACACAAAAAATCTCCGGCTCAAAATATTTATCTACCTGCCGGAAACACCAGTCACAAAACTGGATGAACCAGTCGAACTTTTCAATTACCGGCTTAACTTCCAAAATTATCCCCAATTTAACCTGCCGGAGAATCCCACGCAGCCATTATTTAGTCATCTCGCCCATTCGCAATTAGGATTCAATTTCCTTGTTATGTCATACAAACTGAGATGGTTCTGAAGTATCACAGACAATTGAATGTGCAGATACAAGGCAGGGTCCAGTTTTGTGCAGCAATCACATGTTTATTCTCCACCCATCATGCTAAAGTGAATATTCTGTACCCAGGTATGGCCTCATGTTGATTCTTATCACCAACCTAAGTATCTGGATGGCGGCAGTGACAGATGAGTCTGTTCACCAGACCAGAGATCTTGAGGATAACCAGAATAACCACTACAGCAAAGCTGCCCTCGAACACAAAGGTATGTGGCTCGTTTAAAGGAGAACTAAAGCTAAAATCTAACTGCAATCTATAAGAGTTACATGAGTTCTATAATTACTGACTGCAGGAATTATAGAGTCCATTCCCAATTCACCTATTATTAACAACTTGATATTCTTACAGACCCTGGTGGAGCACATGAACACTCGTGCCAGTGCGGAAATCATCTGTGCCACATCTTCCAGACAGGATATTACTACCTGTACCCATTTAACATAGAGTACAGTCTGTTTGCCTCAGCTATGACATATGTCATGTGGAAGAACGTAGGCCGAGAAATGGATGATCAAACACCTCACCACAGCCACCTGAGCATTTGTTTTTGTTTCCAGACGATGTTTGCTGGGTTTTTATTAGGTGGCGCCGTCTTACTTTGTGGCATTGTGGTTCTCGTCATCTACAAGGTGAAAATCAACCTACCCGATAAGCACTACAGGGCACTTATTGTATTCTATTCCTTCAACATTGTGGCCCTTGGGCTAATGTCTCTAGGCTCTCTAGCAGGGTCCATTATATACCGGTTTGATAAGAGGAATATGGATGCTCATAAGAACCCTACACGGACATTAGATGTGACTCTGCTTCTTGGAGCCGCCCTGGGTCAGTACTGCATTTCTTACTATTCCATCGTAGCCATGGTGGCTACTTCTCCTGGAGATCTGATCAATGCCCTAAATTTGACTTACTCAGTTCTCATGATTGTACAACACACAGTGCAGAATACCTTTATCATTGAAGGGCTTCACCGCCAACCTTTCCAAGATGTACCTCCTCAAACAGAGATGGGACTTATCTTTGCCAATGAAGCAGTGGCTCCTTCCATGACGCACAGCGAGAGCATGGGAATCACTGCAACGGCCAATGATCTCCCAGGCAGGCACAAGCAGAGTGTATCAGAGCCTCCATGGAATTTTAAGCGGAGGCTGGTTCAGGAGATCTCACTCTTTCTTCTCTTATGTAACATCATAGTAAGTATTTAGGTCTCCAGTCCTTGATCTGCAAATGAACAGGATATAAACAGGGGTGCCCCTACCATGAAGCAAGCTGAAACATTTTCTCAGGGTGCGCCCCTCTGATCAACTTAAAAGGCGGCAATTAAAAAAATCCTGCTCCCTACAATACCGCATTTCAGCACCAGTCCACCAATCAGTGTTGAGTCAGCCCTCCAGTTCACCAGTCAGTGTTAGTCAGCCCACCACACCCACCTCCACAAGCCACACCTATGGTTCCTGATGAAGCCATGCCCTGCTTCATGTGCTGGCCCCGTCTGCCAATAGGCGGCATTTAAAAGCTGTTTCAGGTGTCAAAAACTCTAGGAACACCCCTGAATATAAATAACATTTAAACACAAATTACAGCTCCACTGAATAAGTCTAGTTTAATAAAAACATGAATCGTCTTGTCCCAACTATACTGAATATGTCAGTGATGTCCAATCATGGTTCTGGAGATGTTCCAAACATCTGGAGGGCTGCAGGTTAGACATCCCTGATATGTGTGAACCCTCACTAGTTTTCCAAGTATGGAGCACGTAGCTCTGGTTCTTTGCAGACAAACTGGACATTTCCTTCATGTTACCATATATAGAGAAATACATTATTTTATTGTTTTGGTAAGTTGCCCATTGTTAATAAGTAATAAATTAATAAGTTTCCTCCTCTCGTTACAGCTTTGGTTAATGCCGGCATTCGGTGCTCGTCCACAGCTAAAGAATAACTTGGAGTTAAAGTTCTATGGACTATACGTATGGAGTATAATCACCAATATCTGTTTGCCCTTTGGCATTTTCTATCGCATGCATGCTGCTGCTAGCCTGCTGGAAGTCTTTAGAATGTCATAGTCCGGGCAGGACTACTAGTGGCTGTGAGAACAGAGGGTGATCAATGGATAGGAAAACTAGATGAAGGGGAACCGAGAAATATGAAGGATGACCTCAGGGATTAATGGAGAAATCTCCTGCATTAGTTTTATAAAACAATTAGATTCCTATTTGGAAAGAAACTGCATTCTTCTCTGTGTGTCTGCTACAGAGCTTCTAAGCAAATGGCTTCAATTTGCTTCCTATAATTTCATGTACAGGACTGTTAATGAATTCTGGGCTGCTTCGGGGGTAGCTCACTTGAAACTTGTTTTACAATCTGCAGAGTTTGACTCTTGTAATGAACTATCCTGTGCTGACAACTCTGCAGACGGGCACACAGGTTAAATAGCGCACACACACAATATCTGGTGGAACATGTATACTTACACACCTCTGCGCACCTCTTAACATTTTTTTTAGAGAGAATGTTGGTAATAGAATGTTGGTAATAGAATGTTGGTTTGCAGTGGTGTTGATTGAGACCATGATCATGTATACAAACATTTAATGATGGAAAAAGAAAAATTCTACTTTAAAGGGCATGTACGCCCTTAAAACGGAAATTGATCACTTGTCATTCATTTGCCCCTGACACCAACTGCTATGTTTAGCACTTTATTATATGCATTTTCGCATTTCTACCCTGAAATTCAATGATAAGTATTGCCCCATTCTCTCTGTTTATGGCAAAATGTTTCCACCTCCTGCTCAATGAGCTTTTAGTTACTTGAGCATGTGCAGAAGAGGCAGTAGTCCAGTAGTAGCGATGTCATCAGTCACTGCCTTGATTGACTGGGGGCAGCAATTATCCTTAAAGGGTTCAGTGATAAATTATCAATATTTGTTAAATTGTTACTTTGGGTAATGCCTTCTTAGTTCTACATATTTTCTCCCGTTTTGAATAATCAGTTGATTTCATACCCTTTGCTGTTCCCTGCTGTTGACATTAGTGAGCTGACATTTCAGGTTTTAACGGTCCTTCTTCTTCCCAGAATGCACCACTTCCTTGGAATGTTCCTAACAGTAATTTCTACTGATTGGCTGTTGGATGGGTCAAAGATGCTCAGATCTCTACTGAGCAACTGAATCAACCCAGGCTCTGGGTCAAGGGCAAGACCATAACGTTCTCTACTAGGGGTCCTGCAAACAGGAAGTCAGTATTTTGGAAGTAATTATTTATACACAGACAAAAAGCTGAATGGGCAGATTTAGGTCATTGGGTTGGAAATACTGCTCTTTTTTATGAAAAGCATATTTATTTGCACTGAACTTCCCCTTTAAAAATATCTGTTTAGTAATACAATACAAGGTGAATATATTGGTTGGCATTGGGGGCAGGTACCAGACAATTGACCATTTTTTGTTTTAAGGGCGTGATTTAATTTTCCTCTAATTTCCATATACTAGTGTGAGGTGAGTGATAATCCCTTGCTAGACAAGCAGACAATAAGCATTTCTATAGGGTTAAACGGTAATAGATAAGAGGCGTGTTAATCTGCAGTTTCATTAGTGATTGAACAGATTTCTGTTAATAGGATCATACGGAATACTGAGAAGTTTCCTGCATGTTTATTTAGGTTCTATTATATAGCTACAGATGCCTGAGCGTGCAAGTGTCAATATGATGCAGATACATACTGACATTTTAATTAAAAGAACATTATTATATAAAATAACAGGCTGCATACTTAGTACACTGAGATTATACTTCTTCCACCCCCTGCTGCCATGGAACAGTCTCACGTTTTAATCCTGCATCCGTTCTAATAGAGCCATTGAGCATTGCATTGAATGAACTGTCACCCAGCCTTGCAGCATGTAGATTTCACATCTGTTTAGTTCTAAAGGGAACTCTAGTAGGAAGACCTTAAGGAGACTGTAGGTACAATAGATGGGGCGAAGGGCCAGGCTTTAATTGCCGCAAGAACGAAAAGTTGAAGTGACCTGGACTACGCTGTTTTCCTTCCTCACCTTCATTTTGATCCCCCCTCGGGCGTTCTGGCCGCCAGGTTTCAGAAGATCTGGAGTTCTGAAGAATAAAGGGCTGTTTGTCCCTTTTTGCTCCGAATCTTCTGAACCCTCGCTGCCAGAACTATCCACGTATCCACAAGGTATCTGAAGGCGAGGCAGCCATAATAATAGCAAAAAAAACCCTGAACTTTATCTCATTAACCAGGGAACGATTCAATCACATTCCAGCCCATGGGAAACTATAACTCAACTTGCCAAGAACTGCAAACTGTGCCTACACAGTAGCTAACACCAAGAAAGGAGTAAAGTGTAACATTTGCAGCTTTTGTGGAAATAAATCTCCTTAATAATAATACCCTCTGTTTGGTCTGTTATTTTTACACTTAAATAATAATTCCAGCTTTGACAATGAACTACTAACCAGGAACAGATGAAAAGCACCATCAGGATACACCTGTACATCCCACATAATACCAGAAGATGGCAGCACTACAGCATATATCAATTCTATAGCCCTAATATTATCACTCATAGCTATTGTGCTGTTTTATCTTTTAATTTCCATTAAAAAAAAAAGACAGTTTATTTTTATAATGTTAAATGAAAGTTAAGGCGCTAAGGACCAAGTTACATCCCTACAAATTCTTGCTCCAGCATGAAACACCCAGGACATAGCCATGCCTCAAGTAAAATAGGTTCTTATAGTCACTAGGACATGTGCTGCCCTCTGTCTGTAAATCTGCAGAATGCAATCTACAATCTATGGGCAGGGTGATTCAATAAAAGTTCTTATAGTTTAAAATGGTGCTAATTTTGCCCCAACCAATCAGATGTTAGTTTTCAAATGTTAAATAAGATCTGATTGGTTGAGGCAAAATTAGCACCATTTTCGTGTACATCGCCCATATAATACCATTGCAGTATTTTGCTACCGTATGGTATTGTATGAATGAAGGTTCGTACATTTCTTAAATGTACAATCACAGCCCTACATTTACTACCACAATATTACTTTCACGAAAACCTACAATATTTTAAGTATCCGATACCGTGGGTAAATATATATTGGCCCCGTGACTCTTTGCATTAAAGAATGACCTGTGTCAGAGTTTGGTCATTCCACTGAAAATTTAGTTTCCAACACACACAGTCCAAGGATTCTAGTAAGATGATGTAAAAAGGACTCAACTAGACTGCTAACACTATATTAATAGGAAAGTATCGTGGAAAAAGGTTGCCACCTCTTAAAGTTGTTTGAGCTCTTTATAAGCTTGCACATGTGCAGATGAGGTGGTTAAGTTAACAGCAGTCAGTCACTGCTTGTGACATTAACTTCAGGCTGAATACCAGCTAAGTCTTACAGGTAAGAGAGTTAAGACTATTGCAGCTGGGGTCTGGGGGAACTTTACATATCGGGACATTTTAATTCAGCGATGGTCATGCCCTTTAAATTCACTTTTCAAAACTCCCCACAATGCAGAGGGGCACTGACACTTTATTCCAGACAGCGACTCAAACCTCTGCACACCTCCCCTTGCAAGTCCATTGAATACTATAAGAAGGAGGCAGAACGTCTTTCCCATCAGCAAGTTTTACCTTTAACATGCACACACTACTGCTGGCCACACATCAGCTAGATATTAGTGCCATTCTATGTTCGCTTGTTGACTCAATTAAATATCTAGTGCCACATGCATGGATATCATCTGTCCCAGTTATAGGCTAATTAACAGATTCATCTCTGAGACATAAACACCATTTGCTTTCTATATCACCCATTATTAATGTTTTACAAATTGGCTGTACAGAACTTCAATAAAACATTTCACATAGATAAAAGGCAAAAAGTCAAATCAAAGTTTTTTTACAAAAAAGGTTTTGAGTTTATTAATGGAAAAACTTTACACTGGGCATTCTTGGCATGTTGGGAACGTGAAACACGAGCAGGTCAAGGCTTCAGCAGATAATGGATCTGGGTACTGGCATATGGATGGCAAAGGCCGCAGAATGTGGTGATCCAGGGCTCTTCAAGGGAAGGTAATGACCCCTGAAGTCTGTTCTCCAGAGCCTTTTCAGAATTGGTTAAGGGACCTGACAAGCTGTGCCCCATTGAATCAGTTGCCTAGGGTCCATTAGTCAGCACAAAGTTCCATTGCCTCATAAAAAGAATTTATACTGGACCACTGATTGCCAGACTCTGGACTAGCAACCACCATTCACTATGCCCTAGATAACTGCCCAGCCCATACTCATCATCAGGCTGTGGGCTGAGCTCAAGGAATGAATTCCAGTTGTAAGTAACATGCTGATTGTATTATTTAGCTGATCCTGTTCTCCCTAAGCTGTTTTGTCATAAGCGAAAAACATTTTTTTGTCTTTTAAGCTGGGTACACACACCGTTAAGATCCTTAAAGATTACAGAAAGAATCTGTCATTATTTCAAAGATCAGCCTACGCATAGCCCCCAGCGATCTTTCTATAAGTATCAGGACTGCCACATTCCCTTTGGCTACTGACAACTCCCTATACTGGAAGCCAACCGCGGCTGAGGGAAATTTTTGAGCAGTTCCGAGCATTGAGAGGTCGGTGGTGAATGTTCACTGGCCTCGGGAAACACTCATTTCTGCGGTAAGGAATAAAGTGACGATTCCATTGGATCCGTTAAAGTGTGTACCCACCTTTAATTGGTTTTAAAGCCATACAGGGTTATTCAATAAAAGTTCTTATCGTTTAAAATGGTGCTAATTTTGCCCCAACCAATCAGTTGTTAGCTTTCAAATGTTAAACAAGATCTGATTGGTTGGGGCAAAATTAGCACCATTTTAAACGATAAGAACTTTTATTGAATCTCCTTGTTAATACAAGATCTTTCAGTTATTACCAGGTTCAAAATGCTTTAAATTAATCCCCATGTGTAAAACACCACACCTGTTTTCATTGTGCCATTCTTTATTTAACAAAGGTGCATCTAAACTGCAGGAGCAGTGTAATGGAAATTAAGTTGAATCCTGCGGAGAGATTGGGACAGAAGATGGTTCGGCAGGTCTGCCTGCCCCGATCTTCATTTCTCCAATAAACTGCTCGACATTGTCGAACCTGTCAATCGGAAAAAGGGGGTTTTGTATAAGGTGCTTAAGTAGCAGCCAGGTACTGCTTATAAAATACATGTGATTAATATATCATCATATAGTGTGACCACCATTGTCAGTTCAGTGCCATGGAGAAAAGGCATCAGAAATGATCTTTAGGTGGCCATACACTACAAACTTATTTCCCAATGTTTCTTCAAAGTTCTGATAACCGCCTGGACCAATCATTATGATTCAATGATTATTAATCATTGGGGCTGATATTAGGATTATTGATCGATTGCAATATCATCTGTTCGGCTCCACCTGACATTACAATTGATTCAACATTCATCTTGGATTGAACGTTGAATCTGTGTTTTGTCGAGGTGGTCAATACTTGGTCCCCAGCTCGACTAGGCCATGTCCCCATCTCCTCCTTTCTTTCCAGATTGTACCTTCCTCTTTACACGGAAAGAAATTTAAAAAAAAAATGAGATTCTGAGATTGCAAACATCCTTTCATAAGACATGTTGGTTGTTTAAAGGAATAGTTCATACCAAAGAATTCCTTAATGTAAACCAATGCAGCCACAGTGAATTCCAGACCGCTTCTTGTTCTGTATAACTATAGCACGCAATATCGCCCATGCGCGCTATAGCTGGACAGAACCAGGAAGCAGTCAGGACCTGTCACTGTGGCCGCAGGGATCACGCAAAAGGTAAGTTTCTTGGATCTTCATTCCCAGATTCTGAGCTTTTGATTAAAGAACGGAAGGTAAGAAGTAGCTCCCTGAATTACCAGGCTTCAATCAATACATTAAAGGAAAAGTTCTCTTCGGGAGTGAACTAACATTGGATTTCTCTTATTGTGAGTATTTTGGGTGGCTGAAATTGTGAGATATAGCCGAGCACATGAAAGGGTATTGTCCTTGGTCATTAGGGTATACATAAAGATCAATGAATAATAGTGTTATTTGTGGGAAAAGGGTTAGTTGTACACAGGGTTGTCAGATGTCTCTGTTTGTCTCTATTTGGATGGGGTTGTACCGACTGCAGGGACAAAATCCAGAGTCCCGTCATCAGGGCTGATATCCAAAATGCCCACTGTCTGGTCGGAGTGCCCCTAACCCTGCCTCTCCGCGCTGCCAACTCCCCACTTTATGCTTCGCCCCCTCCTGCTCAAGTGCCGGAAGGATCTGGCAACCCTGCTTGTACATGAAACATATTAGATAAGACATTTTCATACAGGATCATGATCATGTGACTGTTGGCTCATTTTAAAGGAAATACTGCAGGCTTTCATTTAATCCTAAATTTTTGCCCTTTAATCACAATAATAAATGGATTCCCATGCATTGTACTTGGGTGGGGGAGTGTTAAACACCCCGTGTTCCCTATATAACATACTAATTTGAAAATCATAACAGTCCTAAAGGCCAGAATGGAGAAATTATTAGGGGCCAGACACCTTCAGGTGATCCAACTATCTGTGTTTCAGAGACACTGGTTCTTTTTGTGCTGTGACAAACTAGGGGTAATAGACTTATAATGTTACAATACAATCGAATTACAATGTTTCACTTGCTGGGTTTTTTTTGCCCAGATTTTCTTTTGCCTTCATGAAGTTTATGAGAAGTTGGTAATTGGAAGTAAAACCAAATAGCAATAACAGTTATGGGAACGTTACAAAGTCGTAAAAGTAAATAGTCTGTTCAAATGAATGGATACCTTTAGCTTAAATGCAATCGCAGTATGTAGATAAACATATCCATCCTGTAGTGTTAAAATATTTTTGTGTGTTCTATCTCCCCCATATACCATGTACATACTGTTACTGTGTGTTCTATATACCATGTACATGCTGTTACTGTGTGTTCTATCTCCCCCATATACCATGTACATGCTGTTACTGTGTGTTATATACCATGTACATGCTGTTACTGGTGTTCTATTCCCCTAACCATGTACATGCTGTTACTGTGTGTTCTATAATTACATAATGTTACTGTGTGTTCTATCTCCCCATATAACATGTACATACTGTTACTGTGTGTTCTATATACCATGTACATGCTGTTACTGTGTGTTCTATCTCCCCCATAACCATGTACATGCTGTTACTGTGTGTTCTATATACCATGTACATGCTGTTACTGTGTGTTCTATCTCCCCCATATACCATGTACATTCGTTACTGTGTGTTCTATATCACATGTACATGTGTTACTGTGTGTTCTATCTCCCCCATATACGATGTACATGCTTTACTGGGTGTTCTATATACCATGTACATGCTGTTACTGTGTGTTCTATCTCCCCCATATACCATGTACATGCTGTTACTGTGTGTTCTATATACCATGTACATGCTGTTACTGTGTGTTCATCTCCCCCATATACCAGGACATGCTGTTACTGTGTGTTCTATATACCATGTACATGCTGTTACTGTGTGTTCTATATACCATGTACATACTGTTACTGTGTGTTCTATCTCCCCCATATACCATGTACATACTGTTACTGGTGGTTCTATATACCATGTACATGCTGTTACTGGTGGTTCTATCTCCCCCATATACCATGTACATGCTGTTACTGTGTGTTCATATACCATGTACATGCTGTTACTGTGTGTTCTATCTCCCCATATACCATGTACTGGTTACTGTGTGTTCTATATACCATGTACATGCTGTTAGTGTGTTCTATCTCCCCCATAACCATGTACATGCTGTGTTACTGTGTGTTCTATATACCATGTACATGCTGTTACGTGTGTTCTATTCTCCCCATATACCATGTACATGCTGTTACTGTGTGTTCTATATACCATGTACTACTGTTACGTGTGTCCTGTCCCCCCATATACCATGTACATACTGTTACTGTGTGTTTTATATACCATGTACATGCTGTTACTGTGTGTTCTATCTCCCCCATATACCATGTACATGCTGTTACTGTGTGTTCTATATACCATGTACATCTGTTACTGGTGTCCTGTCTCCCCCTATACCATGTACATACTGTTACTGTGTGTTTATATACCATGTACACCCTGTTACTGTGTGTCCTGTCTCCCCCATATACATGTACACCCTGTTACTGTGTGTCCTGTCTCCCCCATATACCATGTACATGCTGTTATGTGTGTTCTATATACCATGTACATGCTGTTACTGTGTGTCCTGTCTCCCCCATATACCAAGTACACCTGTTACTGTGTGTCCTGTCTCCCCCTATACCATGTACATGCTGTTACTGTGTGTTCCATATACCATGACATGCTGTTACTGTGTGTCCTGTCTCCCCCATATACCATGTACACCCTGTTACTGTGTGTCCTGTCTCCCCCATATACCATGTACATGGTGTTATGTGGTTCTATATACCATGTACATGCTGTTACTGTGTGGTTCTATATACCATGTACATGCTGTTACTGTGTTTTCTATATACCATGTACATGCTGTTACTGTGTGTTTATCCCCCATATACCATGTACATGCTGGTACTGTGTGTTCTATCTCCCCCATATACCATGTACACCCTGTTACTGTGTGTCCTGTCTCCCATATACCATGTACATGCGGTACTGTGTGTTCTATATACCATGTACATGCTGGTACTGTGACCATGTACATGATGAACTGTGTGTTCTATATATACCTGTACATGCGTTACTGTGTGTTCATCCCCAGATACCATGTACATGCTGTTACTGTGTGTTCATCTCCCCATATACCATGTACATGCTGTTGTTGTGTGTTCTATATACCATGTACATGCTGTTACTGTGTGTTCTATCTCCCATATACCATGTACTGCTGTTACGGTGTGTTCTATATACCATATACATGCTGTTACTGTGTGTTCTATATACCATATACCATGTACATGCTGTTACTGTGTGTATATCCCCCATATACTATGAACATGCTGTTACATTGTGTTCTATATACAATATACCATGTACATGCTGCTACTGTGTGTCTATCCCCCATTACCATGTACACACTGTTACTGTGTGTTCTATATACCATATGCATGCTGTTACTGTGTGTTCTTTATACCTTATACCATGTACACACTGTTACTGTGTGTTCTATATACCATATACCATGTACATCCTGTTACCGAGTGTTACTGCATGTTCTATATACCATGTACATGCTGTTACTGCATGGTTCTATATACCATGTAAATCTGTTACTGTTTGTTCATATAACATGTACATCCTGTTACTGTGTGTTCTATATACCGTACATGCTGTTACTGTGTGTTCTATATACCATGTACATCCTGTTACTGAAGTTCTATATACCATGTACATCCTGTTACTGTGTGTTCTATATACCATGTACATGCTGTTACTGTGTTCTATATACCATGTACATGCTGCTACTGTGTGTTCTATATACCATATACCATGTACATGCTGTTACTGTGTTCTATATACCATATACCATGTTACATGCTGTTAATGTCTGTTCATATACCATGTACATGCGTTACTGCGTGCCTTATATACCATGTACATGCTGTAACTGCATGCCTTATACCATGTACATCCTGTTACTGTGTGTTCTATACACCATGTACATGCTGTTACTGTGTGCTCTATACACCATGTACATGCTGTTACTGTGTGTTCTATACACCATGTACATGCTGTTACTGTGTGTTCTATACACCATGTACATGCTGTTACTGTGTGCTCTATACACCATGTACATGCTGTTACTGTGTGTTCTGACACCATGTACATGCTTATACTGTGTGCTCTATACACCATGTGCATGCTGTTACTGTGTGCTCTATACACCATGTACATGCTATTACTGTGTGTTCTATACACCATGTACATGCTGTTACTGTGTGCTCTATACACCATGTACATGCTGTTACGTGTGCTATACACCATGTACATGCTGTTACTGTGTGTTCTATACACCATGTACATGCTGTTACTGTGTGTTCTATATAGCATGTACAGGCTGTTAGGGCTAGGCCACACTGCTGCGTTTTTTTTGCGTTTGCGCTGCGTTTGCGATTGCGCTTGCAATTTTCAAAATTATTGAAAACGCGGCAACGCAAAAAAAACGCGCGTTTTTCGATGCGATTGCGTTTTGCGTTCTGCATTTTTAATCGCAATCGCATGCGTTTTCCTATAATTATTGAAGAAATCACAATCGCAAACGCCACGAAAATCGCACATGAAATCGCATGCGATTGCGTTTCAGTGTGGCCTAGCCCTAACTGTGTGTTCTATATACCATGTACATCCTGTAACTGTGTTCTATATACCATGTACATGCTGTTACTGTGTGTTCTACATAACATGTACATGATGTTACGTGTGTTCTACATACCATGTACATGCTGTTACTGTGCGTTCTACATACCATGTACTGTACATGGTGTTACTGTGTGTTCTACTTACCATGTACATGCTGTTACTGTGTGTTCTACATACCATATACATGCTGTTACTGTGGTGTCACATACAACTGTACATGCTGTTACTGGTGTTCTAGTATTACATCCTGTTACTGTGTTTTCTATGTACCATGTACATGCTCTTACTGTGTGTCTATACGTACCATGTTAATCCTTTACTGTGTGTCCTACATACCATGTACATGCTGTTACTGTGTGTTCTATATACCATGTACATGCTGTTACTGTGTGTTCTATCCCCATATACCATATACACACTGTGTTCTATATACCATATACCATATACATGCTGTTACTGTGTGTTCTACATACCATGTACATGCTGTTACTGTGTGTTCTACATACCATGTACATGCTGTTACTGTGTGTTCTACGTACTATGAACATCCTGTTACTGTGTGTTCTATGTACCATGTACATGCTCTTACTGTGTGTTCTACGTACCATGTTAATCCTGTTACTGTGTGTTCTACATACCATGTACATGCTGTTACTGTGTGTATGCTGGTAATGCGTGCTCTATATACCATGTACATGCTGTAACTGCATGCTCTGTATACCATGTACATCCTGTTACTGTGTGTTCTATACACCATGTACATGCTGTTACTGTGTGTTCTATACACCATGTACATGCTGTTACTGTGTGTTCTATACACCATGTACATGCTGTTACTGTGTGTTCTATACACCATGTACATGCTGTTACTGTGTGCTCTATACACCATGTACATGCTGTTACTGTGTGTTCTGTACACCATGTACATGCTATACTGTGTGCTCTATACACCATGTGCATGCTGTTACTGTGTGCTCTATACACCATGTACATGCTATTACTGTGTGTTCTATACACCATGTACATGCTGTTACTGTGTGCTCTATACACCATGTACATGCTGTTACTGTGTGCTCTATACACCATGTTACATGCTTACTGTGGTTCTATACACCATGTACATGCTGTTACTGTGTGTGTATACACCATGTACATGTTACTGTGTGTTTCTATATAGCATCGTAAGGGCGTGTAGGGTAGGCCACACTGCTGCGTTTTTTTGCGTTTGCGCTTGCGTTTGCGATTGCGCTTGCAATTTTCAAAATTATTGAAAACGCGGCAACGCAAAAAAAACGCGCGTTTTTCGATGCGATTGCGTTTTGCGTTCTGCATTTTTAATCGCAATCGCATGCGTTTTCCTATAATTATTGAAGAAATCACAATCGCAAACGCAACGAAAATCGCACATGAAATCGCATGCGATTGCGTTTCAGTGTGGCCTAGCCCTACTGTGTGTTCTATACCATGACATCCTGTAACTGTGTTCTAATACCATGTACATGCTGTTACTGTGTGTTCTACATACCAGTACTGAATGTTACTGTGGTTCTACAACATGTACATGCTTGTTACTGTGCGTTCTACATACCATGTACTGTACATGGTGTTACTGTGTGTTCTACTTACCATGTACATGCTGTTACTGTGTGTTCTACATACCATATACATGCTGTTACTGTGTGTTCTACATACCATGTACATGCTGTTACTGTGTGTTCTACGTACTATGAACATCCTGTTACTGTGTGTTCTATGTACCATGTACATGCTCTTACTGTGTGTTCTACGTACCATGTTAATCCTGTTACTGTGTGTTCACATACCTGTACATGCTGTTACTGTGTGTTCTATATACCATGTACAACATGTTACTGTGTGTCCTACATACCATGTACATGCTGTTACTGTGGGTTTCTATATACCATGTACATGCTGTTACTGTGGTGTTCTATCCCCATATACCATATACACACTGTGTTCTATATACCATATACCATATACATGCTGTTACTGTGTGTTCTACATACCATGTACATGCTGTTACTGTGTGTTCTACGTACTATGAACATCCTGTTACTGTGTGTTTATGTAACATGTACATGCTCTTACTGTGTGTTCTACGTACCATGTTAATCCTGTTACTGTGTGTTCTACATACCATGTACATGCTGTTACTGTGTGTTCTATATACCATGTACAACATGTTACTGTGTGTTCTATATACCATGTACATGCTGTTACTGTGTGTTCTATCCCCATATACCATGTACACACTGTTACTCTGTGTTCTATATACCATATACCATGTACATGCTGTTACTGTGTTCTATATACCATGTACATGCTGTTACTTTGTGTTCTATACACCATGTACATGCTGTTACTGTGTGTTCTATACACCATGTACATGCTGTTAATGTGTGTTCTATACAACATGTAAATGCTGTTAATGTGTGTTCTACATACCATGTAATGCTGTTACTGTGTGTTCTACATACCATGTACATCATGTTACTGTGTTCTACATACCATGTACATGCTGTTACTGTGTGTTCTAAATACCATGTACAACCTGTTACTGTGTGTTCTACATACCATGTACATGCTGTTACTGTGTGTTCTACATACCGTGTACATGCTGTTACTGTGTGTTCTACATACCGTGTACATGCTGTTACATCTTTAGTGCTACAACTCGGATTCAGTTGTCAATTTAACATGTTTAAAGGGGAAACATCCTGCCACATTGCTTAAAGGACATGAACACCCTTTTTTCACTCGCCTTACATCTTTCCGCTAACTTCAAAGTCTTCATTTGCCTTGTTCTTTTTTCCCGTCATTTGTAAATAGTAGATTTTAGCACACAGTAAGGAGTCTCCTCCTGCTGGATTTCAGTGACATCTCATTCTAAAGCCTCGTACACATGTGTGACCCGCTATTATCACTCCGTTCGTTTAGGGCGATAATCGGCCTAAAAACAGGCGGTTGGTCAGGCAACGATCCTTGACCGAACGGCCGTTTCGGCAATAAATTGCCCATACACAGGCCGATTATCGGCCGAAACAGGGCACATCGTGTGTCGCGGGTCGGGACCCATGATCGAACATGTGTATGAACCTTAAGTCAGTGTGTCAGGGCTTATTTGGGGTAATTACAAAATTGTGGAGTCGGATTAATCTTCTACATACCATGTACATGTTGTTACTGTGTATTCTATATACCATGTACACACTGTTACTGTGGGTTCTATATACCATATACATGCTGTTACTGTGTTCTATATACTACGTACATGCTGTTACTGTGTGTTCTACATACCATGTACATCCTGTTACTGTGTTCTACACACCATGTACATGCTATTACTGTGTGTTATGTGCCATTTCCCTAGTCATGTGACTCTTGCTCTGATGTAACTTCCGTTGTGACACGTCCCTGACTGTAGACAGCCGCCGCCATATTTGATTAGGGCAGAAAGCTCACAAGCAATTTGCGGTGTCTATCTGCTCTGCATTACTGAGCGGTGGCAGTTGCCAGTACAGCTCGGGTTGTAGGTCTGGGATGGGTCGTGGGTCTTGTGCGTCCCGCGGGAAAATGGCGCCCAGTGCCCGGTTGGTGAAGCTTGGCCGCAGATACAAACTGTTAGCGGTCGTGGCTCTGGTCCTGCTGCTCATACAGGGACTGGTGGTCTGGAGCTTCAGCGTCTTGGATGGGGAGGAGGGAGGGAGAGAGGTGAGTGGGACCGGGGAGAGGGACTGGATGTTGGGGAGAGGTAGAGGGGGACCCGGATTGGCACAGGGCGGAGAAGTTGGCCAGGGCTCGGCATGGCATAGGAGGTGCACAGGGATTGGGGTATCAGAGGTGGCAGAGGGTGTGCCCATGGCTTGGGGTGGCAAAGAGGGTGTGCCCATGGCTTGGGGTAGCAGAGGATGTGCCCATGGCTTGGGGTAGCAGTGGATGTGCCCATGGCTTGGGGTAGCAGAGGATGTGCCCATGGCTTGGGTAGCAGAGGATGTGCCCATGGCTTGGGGTAGCAGAGATGTGCCCATGGCTTGGGGTAGCAGAGGATGTGCCCATGGCTTGGGGTAGCAGAGGATGTGCCCATGGCTTGGGGTAAGGATGCCATGGCTGGTGAGAGGTGTGCCCATGGCTGGGGTAGCAGAGGATGTGCCCATGGCTTGGGGTAGCAGAGGATGTGCCCATTGCTTGGGGTAGCAGAGGATGTGCCCATGGCTTGGGGTAGCAGAGGATGTGCCCATGGCTTGGGGTAGCAGAGGATGTGCCCATGGCTTGGGGGGACAGTAAGTGTCCATGGCGTGTGGTAACAGTAGGTTCCAATGGCATCTCTGTCACGGGTGGTGGTTAAATTGTGAGAAGGAGACTAATTGAGTGACCAGGAGGATTAAAAATGTGACACATGATAAAAGTGCCTGGAGTACGCTAGAATTTTTTTAATTGGGTTAAATGAAGAGGATGTCCCTGAACTGGTTAAAATCCCAAAGATGGTGCCAGAGTGTGAAAAAGTAGGAGTGTGGGCAGTTGGGTTTTGAAGTGTATAAAGTGCAGTTTAAAATTAAACTTTTTGGACTTAAAGACCAGAAATGTCCAAATAATATTGTATATGTTGTTTTTATTTCAGAATTCCCTGCAAAAGGTTAATCCAAACCCAGATAACAAGGAATTCCCCAAAGATTTAGATAGTTCTGCAGGGCGAAGAGCACGGAGGTGGAAAGCAAAGCCAGAAAGTAAAAACAATGATGGGAGCACCTTAACTAGGGAAGCCACAGTGAAGCACAAACAAAACCCACGTGTCCAACTCTCTCGTGGGGTCTGGCGGAACCTCACTCGTGAAGGGGATGTTGGAAGTGTAGAGGGGGCACCTCATGCAACAGACCACAGCTTTTCTCCTAAGTGTGAAATCACAGGAAAGGATGCTCTGTCAGCGCTGGCCCGGGCTAAAACGCACCAATGCCAGCAAGAGATTGCCAATGTGGTATGTCTTCACCAGGCAGGACAGCTCATGCCTCAGAGTGTTCCAAGGGACTGCCAGATGACAGGTAGACATTCTCTATGTTGACTTTAATGTGTGTCCATATCTTTAGTGCTACAACTCGGATTCAGTTGTCAATTTAACATGTTTAAAGGTGAAACATCCTGCCACATTGCTTAAAGGACATGAACACACACCGAAACGGGCGGTCGGTTGGGCAACGATCTTCAACCGAACGGCCGTTTCGGCAATAAATTGCCCATACACGGGCTGATTATCGGCCAAAACAAGGCACATCGTGCGTCGCGGGTCGGGACCCATGATCGAACATGTGTATGAACCTTAAGTCAGTGTGTCAGGGCTTATTTGGGGTAATTACAAAATTGTGGAGTCGAATTGATCTGCTCAGCAGGTTTTTTTATTTACCTTCAGATAGTTTTATTTCCTTTCAGGTAAGTACACTAAAGAGAAATACATTGCACAGAGCTATGATCAGGTTCACTTTGTAATCCTCTCTCTGCAGCTCTGTACTATGTTTTTTCTATAAGTGTAACTATTAACGGGGTAATATTAAAGGGTATGCTATGTCATAATTAAATGCTACATAGCGTATGCTACATGATATTTATATTGCACAGGTGTTTAGGCTCAGTCTATCACAAGTTCCACAAGATTGCTTTTATTTTGCCAGAGCCTCCAAGATATTGCATTCACTCTACCAAAATCTGGTCCACATGTTAAGAACTGGATGAAGTATCTGTGTGTATGTGCAGTGTCAGACTACACCTCCTGACCTGTCACATGCTTCCTTGCTTTATCTGTCCTGTAAAAGGATTGGCTAGAGATTATTAATGGGTGTGACCAACTGTAACAAGTTTGTGCCATAGCTAAGGACTGAGCATGTGCAGAACATAATGGTCCTTGACTAAACTGTGTGATACTAGAATGCTGTGAAGTAAAGCACAAACCATATGTTATTTAGGTCAATTTCCCAGCACCTGTATCAAAATGAGAGGTAAGATACAGATTACTGGTTTTATATCAAGGTGTTCTGCCTGCTGGTTTTGTGGCTTTAGTTGTCCTTTAAATCCAGTGGTAGTGGACTTTTTACTATATAATGAAGTTACACTGGAAAAACTGATAAAATAGTAAAGAGATATAGGGTGTACACAGGCCCTTTAACGATGTTGGGGCACTGAGGGGGGTCTCCTAGTTGCTTTACCTCCTGCACTGAGCAGCACGGCTTTAGGGAAATAGTAGATAAAGATTGTTGGACTGATCATTTAAGCTGGGGACACACCTTAAGCCTCATACACGTGTGCCATCGCATGATGGGCTCTTTGTTGGCCAAAACAACCGAACGGGCGTTTCGGCCAACAAAGTGCCGATACACAGCACAGTTATCGCCAGAGACGGTCGTGCATACACGTCATGGGTCAGCCCTTCGATCGCACGTGTGTAACAGACAATCTGACCGTTCCCGAGTCAGTTTTTCACCCTTTATCAGTGCTGTGTGTACCCAGCTTTAATGCTTGGAGATAACGATCTCCATGTAATGTGTTTATGTAGATTTAGCCTCATTACTGCATGATACACATGCTTCTCCTTATTCTCAGATGTTTGTCTTTCTCAGGAAAGTTCAGCTCTGGGTTGAATTGGGATGAATCGGATGTCGGAGCCTTTCCCCCTGAGAAGCCCCTGCGCGTGTTGTATATGCTGGTTGTGCACGGTAGAGCCGTACGGCAATTAAAACGCTTGATCAAGGCCATTTACCATAAAGATCATTTCTACTATATCCATGTGGACCAGGTATATTGCCCTTTGGAATTTAAATTGTGGGATCTTGTGGATAATGTGGAAATAGGATCTCATAGAAAATATTCTTATTTCCATCTCCCCTTTGTTTTGTCGTTCATTTCCTGCAGCGTTCAAACTATCTTCACAGGGAAATGGCTCGGGTAGCCCAGCAATATTTTAATGTGCAAGTGACTCCATGGCGCATGGTGACTATATGGGGGGGTGCAAGCCTTTTAACAATGTACCTCCGTAGCATGCAAGACTTATTGGAAATGCCTGACTGGCCGTGGGATTTCTTTATTAACCTGAGTGCCACCGACTACCCTACAAGGTAAAACTATAAGGCAATTAAAGGAGAATTAATGTTAACATTGCCTGTAGGGGTTCTATAATGTGTAACTACAGAACAAAGTAAATTTGTGCTACTATGTGGACAGCACCATTGGTAGAAACCTGCATTGTTAGATTTGGTTGACAAGCCAAGTTTTTCTTCTTCATCCCTTTTATTCTTGCGCTTTTTTGGACTGTATCTCCCCCCACAGTTTTCAAGCTAGAGACACATGCAGAGTGATGCACCGAGAGACGCTATCGGCAACCCGGTGCAAACAACCTGGCGATTTTCTATGCCGATAGTGGCTCTCGGAGCATCGATCTCTGCTGATTTTCTATTCCAGCACTTTTAACGCCAGCTATTAGCTGGCGTTTAAAGTGCCGAAAATGAATGCCACTTTCGGCATATAACATAGCTTGCACGCAGCCACCGCAACAAAGGAGTTTATATATAACACCAGTTAGTGTGTCTTTTAACTCCACTTTCAGCCACTGCGCCTCTTGGTGCATCTGGCTGAAAATTTGGTACAGACCTGCGGGACATATTTGAGAAGTGTGCTATTACCTAGCTAAGGGACCTGTGGAAGCGTTACTGCGTTATCACCAAATTTTGAGATTTTTTTTTTCTAATTGGAACAGTCCTCTAATGTGGACATTTTAAGGTTTTAGGGTCATGTGATCAAATCATTTGGTCATAAATGCAAAAGAACTGATACCCCCAACCCCCACACACACAGATACACACACCTACTGACCTACCCTTCCATTCCTGTTGCAGTCCTTAAAGGGTAACTATAGTCAAAAAATAAAATCTTGGTCAGTCATCAAAAATAGTTTTATAGTCATAGATGCAAAAACATATAACCCCCAACCTGACACAGGTAAACACACCTACTGATGTACACTTCCATTCCCATGACAGCCATACTAGGCTAGCCATATTAGGCTAACGATAGTAAAAATATTTTTTGACCAATCATCAAAAAACAGTTTTTTACCCCCCATCCGGACACAGGTACAGACACCTACTGACTTACATGTTCATTCATGTGGTAGCCAAAAAAAACTAATTTTGACTAATCATCAAAAAAAGTTTTAGCCACAACCTGACACAGGTATACACACCTATTGACTTATCCTTTCCTTCCAGTGTTAGCCATGCCACAACATTTTGTGGTCATAAGTGAAAAAACACAAACCCCCAACCTGACACCGGTACACACACCTACTGATCTACCCTTCCATTTCCATGGCAGCCATAGTTAAAGGGTAACTATAGTAAAAAAAAAAATGTTTAACCAATCCTCAAAAAAGTTACTTATAGGGTAAAAAAAGTCAAAAAAAAATTCTCTTTCATTGCCATAGCATGATTGAGTTTTAAAGCCTGAGGCACAGACACACACATTCCCTCCCATTATGCAGAATTTCAGACAAAATTTAAAGTTTATACTTAAACTTTCCCCTTCTAGTTAAAGGTAAGGTTTGTACAGTAATAAGAAAGTGCTATTATACAGATCATTTAATTCCTGGGTGACTTTTACGTTAAAGTAGGCATCGCATTATTTCCTATACCATATAAGTTTCACTGTCATGTAATACAGATGGCCTAACAAAATATAGATCAGACCTGACGAAAGAGCCATTTATAAGAATATAATTTACAAGATATTAGCCAAAAATCGTATCATTAGGGAAAAGGCAATTTCATCTCTCAAGGGGAAAATTGTATAGGTAAAATCACCCCCCAAACCTTCAACCTGAGACTAACCTGAAATGCTTCCTGGTTCTTCCAGTTAGCAGCTGTCAGTCATGGGTGTAACAGATGTCATCACAGCCAATGACTGAATGCTATTCCCCAGCTGCCTCATCTGATCATGTTAAAGCTTGAAGAGTTTACAGAGGAGGCGGAAACTTGAAAAGCAGAGGGAAGGAGGAGAACACTTCTGCTGTATAATAGATTAGCCCTACATTCTGTCACCTTCATTACAATTGTAGTTTTGGCGGAGAAGGGGTGTGATTTTCCTATATATAATAACTGTTTTAGGGGTGAACATGCCCTTTACTTCTGATGTACCATGGTTGCTCTTTATGAAGATCTATTATGTAATTTGTAGTTTAGAGATCAATAGACTGGGGCAGTAGAGCTGGAAGCAATAAAATTCTTCCCACCTAAAGGTTGCTGTTTGTTTTCCCTTAGGACGAATGAGGAGCTGGTTCATTTCCTTTCCAGATACAAAGATAAAAACTTCCTGAAATCTCACGGCCGTGACAATGCCCGGTAATTAGTCGGGATGGGGTTTTAGACGCATTGAACCATTTCCACTCAACCTGTGTTGTAAGAATTTTATTTTTATTTTAAGGTTTATCAAAAAACAGGGACTGGACAGACTTTTCCACGAATGCGACTCCCACATGTGGCGTCTAGGGGAGAGGAAGATCCCAGAGGGGATTATGGTGGACGGGGGCTCAGACTGGTTTGCGCTAACGCGAAGTTTCGTTGAATATGTGATCTACACGAAGGATATCTTGGTTTCTGAACTGAGACGCTTTTACAAATACACCCTGCTGCCTGCTGAGGTTAGGAGTTCCCTGTTCCGTTCATTCCATACAGGTTTCCCATCTTCTCTCCTGCAGAATTCAATTGGTCTGGTTTCCTTACTGTGATCTCCCTCTGTTCCTTCGTAGTCTTTCTTCCACACGGTCCTGGAGAACAGTAACGCCTGCAACTCTCTCGTGGATAACAACCTCAGAGTAACAAACTGGAACAGAAAGCTCGGCTGCCGATGTCAATACAAACACATTGTGGATTGGTGCGGCTGTTCTCCTAATGACTTTAAGCCCCAGGATATGGTTCGGCTACAGGTACAAGCTTGTCAGGCTTAACTGTGAGTGTGTGTAAAAACTCCAAAAACAAGCGTGCCCTTACCAACCAATCAGTTTTGATTTGGCAGCTGTAAAAAAAAGAACATTTTTGATTGTTGATTGTGAGTTTCTGTGAATTTTCTTTTTTTACAGTTTTGTGATATGAAATGATAAGTTTCTTAAGGTCTCTGCCTCTTTAAATAAGGATATTTCCAGCCCCCCACATGGTTTAAAACAACAACTCTCAGCATTCCCTGACTGCATTTAACTTGTAGGGGAATGCTGGGAGTTTTTTTCCCGTCCAAAGGGCTGCAGGTTAGACAGAAACCTCCAGAGTCTTAACACATTTTGGGATGCTATAAAGATAGTGCCGCTCCTGCCATGAAGCAATACGAAAATATTGCTCATGGCGCGCGCCACTGGTAAATGTAAAAGGCGTGCGGCTTTCTTTTTTCCTAAACGCGAGATGTGCAAGCGCAGTGCTTTGCCTGACAGCTGCCCAGTACAATTAAACAAGCAGCGTCGCTTGGTTCCTGAATGCCCAGAAGCTTGATTGGTCACATGGCGCTCCTGCACGCACCTCTGTGTGGAAGTCATGTACCTTGCAGAAGCAATCCGATTAGAAAGTGGAAGCAATCAAGTGGCAGGGAGTCCAGGAACTGACACACTGGTGTGTGCCGCTCAATATGCTGCCAGCTGCCTTATTGCTTAAAGCTGTGTGGTCTGCAGACTGCACACTGGTTTCAGAGGGAACCTGAAGGGGAGGGAAAAAAGCATATGGATTAATGGATATACTCAGGACGGGACCAGGAAGGAGTTGTAGCCTGTTGGGGAATTCAATCCTTCTGTTAAAAAAAATATATGGGGAGCAGAGCAATGATGTGTGTTGGTAAGTCTGAGTAAATGTGTCACTCCATCACTTTAAAAGCAGGGGGAGTGTGTGTGTGTGTGTGAGAGTGTGTTTTTGAGTGTGAGTGTGTATGTGTGAGAGTGTGTGTGAGAGTGTTTTTGAGTGTGAGTGTGTGAGAGTGTGTTTTTGAGTGTGAGTGTGTATGTGTAAGATAGTGTTTGTGTGAGGGGGCCCATCCTGTGTGCACAACTGCTGACAGTAGCCAGACGACAACAACTGCAGACAGTAGCCAGAGGCAGGGCCGCTCCTACCATGCATGCCTCTCACACCGGAACAGCTGTGGACTGGGATCAGTCAGTGTGCAGACATCCTGATTCCTGATGTAATTGGTGCGGAGTCCAGCCACTCTTTCCTGCTTGAAATTGCTGCAGCAAAGGATTGGGGGGGGGGGGGGGGGCGGTTTGAAAAAGCTGCCTTCTTTTAAATTTGCCTACCAGGAGCATGGGGACATACTGTGTGAGTAATTATTTTGATTTGTGAAAGTGCATTTTTGGGGGGACAACCTACCTACCTACTTGTGTGCTGGGGTTCACCTACCTACTTGGGGGCTGGAGCCTGCCTACTTATTTTGGTGCTGGGGCCTACCTACATACTTGGGGGCTGGCTACATACCTACCTATGTGCTGGGGCATACCTGCTTGGGCCTACCGACCTACTTGTGTACTGGGGCCTACCTACCTACCTACTTGTGTACTGGGGCCTACCTACTTGGGCGCTGGGGCCTACTTAACTACTTTTGTGCTGAGGACAAAATACCTACTTGTGTGCTTTGACAGCACCAGATAATACCATGTTTCAAGGTATTAAAATATTTTGACGAAAAAAATCACTTGGATTTGCCTAAATAACAGATATGATGGGGACACAGTTTTTACCAGATTGCTCTACCAAACATATTTTGCTGCAGATATTTTTTTAAATATTTCCCTTTGACTAAAGATGTGTTGGATATTGTTAAAAGGAATTTCATATGGTTAGGTTAGCTTCAGCTTATTTGTTAGGTTAGACTAGTTAGCTTAGTTAGGGCCCTTTTGAAAAAGTCTACATTGACACTGTGATATATTTCTAGAGAAAGTATGTTTTATGTGTTATAACAATGGAGAACTGTATAAATAAATGTTTCCAAATACAAAATTATCAAAAGTGTTGCCACACCCAAAGAAGCCCCTCCCACAAATCAGCACGCCTTAGGAGCTTAGGAGCTGCATTCAAAACTTGATTCAGGTGCCAAAACCCCTGTATAAAGATGAAATAAAATTGTCTAGTGCAAGTTACCAGCACAATGTATTAACCAGTTAGCGACCATTAGCATATCGTGGGAACACGCAGTAAGTTGTAGCTTTTTGTGGAGTTTTAACTTCCCAATTAAAAAGATGTTAATTTCCACACTAAAAGGTAACTCAAAAATAAAAGCTACATTTATTGCTTCGCTTGCACTTCACAACTTCCAAAAACCTTTGGAAATGGAGCAGGCAGAGCAAAATAAGTGCAAATCCCTCACTAACAAGCATGGGTTTTGCACTCATTTAGGGGGAAAGCACAATATAATACATAAGTGTGATATTTTATAATGGGAGCTGCAGTGGTATATATCCTTATAAAAATCACTCAGCTATGTCACTAAGTGACTCATTTCTTATATTTCTTTTATCCCACTACTCCGCCCATTCCAGTGTTCATGCCTGGACAATGACTCAGCATTTTTCCCGTGTTTAACTTCACTAACAGAACCTGCTAGAGCTGCTTCCTGTCACTTCATAACCAATGTCTCTCTCCTCCTCCACAAAGATTTGTTTAACCCCATAGATGCTGGGCTGGGATGTTCCTTTCTACTGAGTTTAAGTTACAGAAGGTAGCTTGGGGTATTTAAGGTGGAAATAGGGACAAGGCTAGAATTTAAAATGTGAATGGGGTGAAGGAATCCAATACTTATGTATTATAAGAAATAATGCGCCCCTTCACATTATAATATAAGGATATTACGCCACCTCGGAGTTCCCTGTCCTACGGCCTCGTGCTTCTATATGTCAGGGAACTCTTCGGTGGCGTAATATCCTTATATTACACTGTAAGGGGCGCATTATCCCTTATATATTGCATCTCCCGCTCTGTCTACATTTGCATGCTGTGTTTTGTTGTATTTGAATACTTATAGTAAACATTGTGTGCAACCTTTGCCTAATTGAGCTTTGTCTATTGCTAAACACTTAAAAGTGGAAAACTAAACAAAGTGCTTCATTTGGAACTGATTGGAGTCTATTTTGCATCTATTGGTAGCTGCTGTTTGTTTATAAAACAGTCACTAAATGCTGCAAGCTTTTTATCTGAAACAGAATTGTTACGCCAGCCCTGGGTCCTGAATGCTGGCGCACAAAGCCTTTGACAAATGTGCCACACTAAACCTTTGATATTCCGTTTTCCCCTTAGCAACTTTCTCGTCCCACATTCTTTGCGCGAAAGTTTGAGTCGTCTGTAAATCAAGAGGTGTTGGATATTCTGGATGCTCATCTGTTTGGAGACCCTCTACCAGAGACTCCAGGCTTAAAGGGCTACTGGGAGAATGTTTACGACCGCATTGATGGACAAGGGGGTCTTACTGATGTCACAAATACGGTTTATCCAGCATTTACACGTATGGCTCTGCGTGAACTTTCAGGACCTGAGCCTAAAAAGACCCAGACCGTTTGCAGGTAACAATAAATAGGAAATAATGGTGGGGTGTGCAGGCAGATAAGAAGACAGAAGTATAAATGTGGTTTTCTTTTAATACAGTTTGATGGGATCTGGCTTTCCGTCCAGTGTGGAGCTGTATTTTTATGATGACACTTTCCAGGGTTACCTTATAACACAGGAAGTAGAGAATCGGGAGATGCTGGAGATCTGGATGATGCCGAAAGGCAGTCTGAAATTGTCAGAACAGGGTGGGGCAATAGGTCGAATCCAAGGTCTTGAGGTAAGTCGGCATTCAGTGGAAAATATCATTGTTAATTGTATTCTTTATCTATATTACACATCAATACAAAAATAGATGCAGGACACTAGTTGGAGTAGTCTAAATAGGCTGGGTGCAACCAGAAACAAAAAATAACTATAGATAAATACTTACAGAGAAAAGAGTTCTAGTGCACAAGCTATTCTACATATTGCTACAGTTCTCCATATACCCAGGATGCCCCAATTCCTTGGAATGTTCCTAACAGTAATTTCTACTGATTGGCTGTTGGATGGGTCAAAGATGCTCAGATCTCTACTGAGCAACTGAATCAACCCAGGGACTGAGACCATAATGGACTCTATAAGGGATTCTGCAACTAGGAAGCTAGTACTTTGGAAACAATTATTTATGATGGGTGGGTAGATTATGGTCATTGAAAAGAAAAACTAATTTTTTCTTAAAATCATAGGTATTTGTGCTAAACTTTCCCTTTAAGTTTTCTGTAAGTGAACCTTTTCCCCGCTCTAAATTCAGACTATTACAAGTTTTGGGTTATTCACGTTATTAAAGGGAAACTAAATAAATTAAGTTCAGGTGATTTAAGAACCTGACTCTATTTAGAGAATGCATTAAAAAATAATGCATAAAATGTTCCTCCCCTGATTACACTTAAGGAGGCCATACATCTATGAGATATTACTTACCCGACTGAGCGCTCACACGATGTTCCTTCGATCCTGCCGGAACCGCTTCTCCCGATCTTACATTCGACCGATATGCGATCGCAAAATGAATGGGATTTTTCGATCGTATGTCGGTCAAATATACGATTGGGAAAAGCGGTTCCGGCGTGAGCGCTCGGTCGGGTACGTAAAATCTTATAGACGCATGGCCACCTTTACACAGCCAAATCATAATTTGTCAGCACCCCTATATATCTGAGTGAGACTATCATCACCATTTGCAGAGGACCATGGAAATTGGGAAGTATTAGTTGTTTTATTTTAAGGTGTGTTTTAGTGGTTTTAAACATTAAAGGATTACTATTTTAAAAATGAAAAAATTGATTATTCCCACCTCACAATATCATTTCGTTAATGAGCTACAGGACTAACAGTTCTCATTTGCCAGGTTAGTCATGGACTTTTCCTGTATTAAAGATAGTGCTGAAGCCAGGAGGAATAACTGTTTTTAAATAAACTTTATACGCACAATCCTTTATCCTTTAATATAGCATGTCGGGTCCCTCTCACATTTTGAATTACCTAAACGCAATTTTGTATTGACGTAAATACTCGAATATAAGCCGAGATATTCATGCTTTAAAATTAGCCTGAAAACCTAACCTCTGCTTATACTCGGTCAAGTCCTAATTTAGATCCAAATGCTGCAATTGGGGATAGTAACCAGTAGGTGGCGCTGTGTTAAAAAAATCCTTCATCTGCATAGAAAGTTAGAGGAGCTCATCTGCCTTTACACTCCTTCCTGCTTCCTGTAGTCTGGCTGCTGGAATCACTCAGCACTGTCACTGCTCATCTGGATGCTGTAAATCTGATGGGTCTCCTCAGTTTGGGGCAAAATGGCTGCTAGTTCAATGCAAGTGACAGCTTGAAACTACAACTCTCAGGTGACGCTTTTATCTATTGGTGTCAGAGGGCCCTTTACTATAAGGGGGTCAGGGGAATTGAAAATTATGGTAAGCTTAATTAAAAGTTTATTGAACCTTGCCACACCACGTGTTTAGAAACCAATTCCCAGCAACCAAAGCATGCTGGGAGTTGTAGTTTCCAAACATCTGGAGTGCCAAGGAATTGGGGGTTACTGGTACTGGATTTGGCTATTACTGTATGGGATTCATGTATGGGAATTCTGCTGTCCATTTAAATGGCAACTTAAGCCACAAAACAATAATTTCTACCCTCGGCTTATACCCGAGTCAATCAGTTTTTACTAATTTTTTTAGGTAAAAATAGGTACCTTTGACTTATACTCGGATCGACTTATACTCGAGTATATATAGTACCTTTTTGTTGTCCTTTAAATTGCAGTTTTTGTTCTCTGCCATGATTATTAAGAGTTGAAGTTATAAATCTGTAGTGTGAATATGAGGAAGTCCAGAATGTTTCAGCCCATTTCTTTAAAAAAAAAAAAAAAGAAATCAGTACAATCCCACATTTCACATGTGTATATTCTCAGAAATATTATACTTGGGTGGTCACTGGCTTGTGACTAAACCTGAACATACACTTAGATCTGCTTGCTGGGTAAATAGGGTAATTATGTTTTTAATTATGAGAATATTATGTCTTGCTTTGCTCCCCTATCCAGATGAATTCTACCACTAAACCCCACTTATCCATTAACCCTGCTTTTTAGGAAGCCTTCTTCCCTAAATGGACACTGGGAACCAGTTACAGGTCCAGTTCCCTGAATTACATTTTGCTTTGCAGCACAGTGGTCCAGTGGTTAGCACTGAAGTCCTGTGTTCCACCCATGGGATTCCTGTGGGTATTTTAATTGCGAATGAATTGAATTGTATTCTGAAGTTGTGGACATTGAAATAACTTGATAGAGATTTTCCATATTGCATCTTTTCACTTCCATATCCAACTTCATTAACTTGATTGGTGCAACTTTATTGATCGCCTTTGACCAATCCTTTTTCACTTCCCTGCAATTATATCTGCTTTTTCCCCCTGATGTTACAGGTAGGAACAGAATGGGACCCCAAAGAGAGGATCTTCCGTAACTTTGGAGGTCTGGTAGGGCCTTTGGACGAGCCAGTGGCCGTGCAGAAATGGTCCCGGGGAATCAACGTTACTGTTACTGTGGTCTGGATTGATCCCACTTACATTGTTGCTGCCTCCTATGACATCACTGTTGATACTGATGCAGATTTCACCCAGTACAAGCCTCCTCTGACCCGCCCTCTGCGCCCTGGTTACTGGAGCATCCGACTCTTGCATTTCTGGGAGTTGCTGGCGGAGGTTCAGTTCCTCGTGGTACCATTGGCTGTGAGAAACAGGAAACCACTGCAAAAAGGTCAGGTTAACGGAGCAGCACAAAAACAATCTTTAAAAATAAAACCTAAGGAAATTAAGAAGAATTATAGTGATCATGTAATTCCTTTTGTAAGGGGAACTTATATGGTGCATTAGAAATGTTCTATTTGCTCATGTTTACCTGCATTCAGTCAGCACAATGTCTATACCAAACAGACCCTTAGCTGTCTGGGTATTTGTCCTACAGAGGATGTTGAGAAAAAGGACCTGCAGGAGGGCCTCATTAAGGCTGAAGCCACACTGTAACGCGATCCAGCGTGCAAGGAAGTGTGCACGTAAACACTTGCAATTGCCCAGGCGTTCCCGGTATGAGCGCGTTGCAGTGCATGCTTGCAATCGTGCAATGTTGCACAATCGGTGCGCATGTGGTTGCGCAAAAAAAGCAGATCGCATGCACTCCGATTAATGTAGCGCACTAGTGTGGCCACATCAACTGGGCCTAACTAGTGCGCTCTTTTAAAAGCACTATCGGACCGGATCACGCTTAAGAGCGCATCAATGTGGAATAGCCCTAACTGTACCTTACTAGTATAGGGGAGAAACAAGAAAATTTTAAACATTGTAGGTCTATTGCCCTTAAAAATGTTGTTACCATACTCCAGAAATCCAATTCTTCATCACTTCCCACTGTACAGCTTCCCTTTTCTCTGCACTTCTTTCAGTGCTCTGCCACCTTTAACGTTATGGTTTAAATGCAATTTTTATTGTCTCCGTTTGTTCCATCGAACAGTTTTACCTTGTATACGAAGCTATTGGCTGCTCTCTAATTATAAGTAACAGAGCAAACCAGTAAAGGAAAATGAAAGCTATGTAATGGGGAAGATGGAGTCTATAAATGGAGCGTAGCCATTCCATAGCGCTGACTGAATGCTGGGGGGGAGGGAGACACTTGGGCATAAAGCCCTGTTTAATTTTCTGCTTTTATTTCACTCTTTTCTTAGGTGACAATTGGTTGCACTCAGGACCCCCAAAAGGTCAGTACATGGAACAATCTTTCCAACCACTTAGTGGGATTTTGAATTTACCTCCGAGGGCAGAAGTTGAAAAAGATGCCAACAGGAAGTCACAGCTTCTTGGGAAAGAACTGCAAGATTGGATAGATGAAAGTTTAAGTAACTTTTGGTCAGTGGCTGGTGTTTGTACCAAGTTTCCATCCTTGTCTTGTCCCTCCCTTCCTGTCTGCTCCAAAACAGAGTGGAGTTCACATTCCCCTGACCCAAAATCTGAACTAGGCCTTATCAGACATGACGGCCGTCTGAGGTAGCACAAATTGCAGGCCAGGAGGACCGACTTCTGTACAACTTCGATTGCCGGACAACGCTGTTTGGCCAGTGCCACTCACCTATCACACCACTCGTCTGGCCAGTGCCATGTAGATGGAGAAGCTGACTAGGAATGGGGGCTCCTCTTCCTCACGCTGGAGATTTGCAGGAGTGTAACATTCAATGCGCTTGAAAACAAGATGGGCGCCGGGCAATTCAAGGTCATGCAATGACAACAATGACTTGTTCTTCCAGTGCACACGGTTTTGTGTGTTAACTGTGTCCTTCCATTTCCCCATCTGTGCCAAATATGTTTTTACACTAGACATTCCTGCTGCTATGTAAACAAAAGTCAACCAAATAGTCCATGGGGTTGATGTTTGCATTTGGGCACATTCTACATATCAAGGGTCTGAATTATTTCACACTGGGGGCTGGTACCCTGGTGTTATGCTTTTTATTAGTGCTCGCACAACCACTTGTGTCCCGCTCTACAGAATCTAATCATATTGCTTCCAACAAAGGAAGAAATCACTGTGCCCGCTTATGCGGGATTAAAACATTGACTTTGCTGCAGCTCTGACCACTATGGCACAAAACAACTGCAGGCTTCTGGGTTTGCTATCCTGGTAGAGGCATCAATCCGATTCAGCTGCAGATTTGGTTCTGTTATATGGTATGAAACCAATGTTCCCTCTATTTTTTTTAATCAGCCTTGTGCGCAAATATATATCATCTGTGCGGAAACACAAAACCAGATGCACTACATACCACTTTAACTGTATTCACCCAGATTTTTGTGTGCACAGGCTTGCCGAGTTGTGTGCCTGCAGCTTAGAGGAAACATTGTACAGAACCATCTACCAGTCAAGAACCGAATGTTACCGTTAAATTGCAGCCTGCTGGGTGTACAAACAAGGCGGCTGATTATCACAGGTCACTGTTCAGCTGCTGCCTCTCCGTGTTTAAAACAATGTAAGCACTTTAATTACATTAGTTTGTTTTTTATTCTTTGAGTGAAATTGTTCTTAATAAATGAGATACCATAACCATTAATATACCAGGGTTCCTTTTATTCTTGGTAAGGAAAAACAAATGGAGGGCAGTAAGTAAAAAAAATTGCCTGTTTTGTGTGTGCAAAGCCCATATACCTTATACCCTAACTACTATAATTCTATACGGTGCCCCTATTCCCCATTACTTCCATAATCCTTTATAGCTCACGCCATTCTTCATTAATGTCCGTGGGACTGGTGCATAAAATAACATTTGCTTTTTACATTTGGATGCACAGGGAAAGGAGAAGAGGGTCAATACTATAGAAGCAATTTCTTTCAAAGGTCAAAAAGTTTGTGGTCTAGAAGGGAACATAACTGGCCTTTAGTTTAATAGCTAAGGATTGCTAGGTACCGGTAAGTTAAAAGCATTAGAAACAAAGTAAATTGCGTAGCACACCAACTACAACTGGCCATTTAATTTTATAGCAAACAATCTGAGTTGATATTTTAAGGGCATCTACAGTAAAAAGAAAACACATTGCCCCATTGCAAAGTTAAATGAATGTACTCTGTGCTTCCTTTCTCCTACCAGTCAGCTACTCAGTTTTTCCATGGTGTCGGATCTCTCTGCAGGACTATAGATTTGTAGGTCGGACAGAAATATCTGCAGGACTATAGATAGATCTGTCGGTCAGCTAGAAATATCTGATGGTGTGGGGCCGGCCAGGGCCGTTGGTAAATCACAGCTGATTGTACGCTTCCCTATGGAAAAGCACGACCGGTCGCGTGCACTATCGGCCGTGGCCACTATTTCCTCGCCCGACAGTCATTTGTCCTTGCAGCGTATGCTCGCTTGGGACAAATAATAGCCCCTTTGTACCTAACCGGCTGCCCGACAAGCTTCTAATGTGCAGTAAAAGTTCAACCTCCTGCTGTCAAACTACCTTACTCCCCCAGCTTATGTTCTTATCTCTGTGGTTGTGCGGAACCTCAATCAGTGGGGAGGAGGGAGGGACTTGAGCAGGGAAGAAGGACACGTTCCAGGGACTTATTTGACAGTACAAGTAGGACTGGAGGACTGAAATCACATATTAATTTGTGTATCTCAGGATGGGGGGAAACTGAAAAAAGTAAAGGCTCTGGGGGTTGGGGGAATTATACAACATGGAAAGGAAAAAAAGTAAATTTTCCCACTATAGATATCCTTTAAAACAAACCTTTTATGGGATGCAATAGGCTGCTCTCAATTACCAATAGAATTTCTGATCGGCCTATTAAAATGCGCTTCTGGATGACATCACTACTTGGTGCTGGGAAGTGAGAGGCGCTGATTAGTGACGTCATTCGGAAGTGCAGAGGATGGGGAGCAAGCGGCCGCCAGACAAGGTAGGAGAAGGGTTTAAGGTTCGATTTTCAGGCTTTTTTTTAAAGCCTGAAAACCTTGGCTTTAAATGACATCTGAAAACTTCCAAGATTAAAGAAGATAAATCGAGGATCGCACTCCAGGTAAAAGACTTATCTTTTTTTTCTTAAAGTGACCTCACACTAAGAAATGTATTGTTTTTTTACCTGGAGTGCAACCCTCAATTTACCTTCTTTGATATTGATTATTCCTGTGAGGGTAGAATTTCGGAGGCGTCTGCACCCACCTGTTGGAAAAAAAAGTGCACCCAACCTTGTTTGCTTTTGGTTTAATCTTAGTATAGTATAATATAGTATTTGAGGTTGAATAAAGACATATGTCCATCCAGTCCAACCCATCTAGCAATATCCTCATATCCTGCCTAACTGTTGATCCAGAGGAAGGAAAAAAAAACCCACTAAATTTATGAAGGGGGAAATCTCCCTGGATCAACTCTACTTTATGTATCAATACCAGTAACCTGCAACATTCCTTGTTTGCAGAAATTCATCCAGCTTTTTTTTTTAAACTGACCAATGAACCTGCCATAACAACGTCCACTGGAAGACCATTCCATAGCTTTACCGTTCTCACAGTGAAAAACCCTTTCCCAACTTGAAGCCTAAACCATTTTTCTTTAAGTCTTAAGGGATGTCCACGTGTCCTCTGACATGTTCTATTGGTGAACAATGCCCCAGATAGTTTATTGTATGGCCTGTTTACGTATTTATACACAGTAATCATATCCCCACGCAAGCACCTTTTCTCCAGCGTACATAATTGTAACTTTTCCAGTCTCTCTTCATATTTCTTTTCATTATCTCATATTCAAACTCCCTCAATCCCCTTATTAATTTAGTTGCTCTTCTCTGAACCCTTTCCATTTCAAAGATGTCCTTTTTGTACACAGGATTCCAAAATTGCACTGCATATTCCAAATGAGGCCTTACCAATGCTTTGTAAAGAGGGAGAATAACATTTTCCTCCCTTGAATCCATACCTCTCTTTATATAAGACAATACCATGCTGGCTCTGGCTGTTGCCGCCTGGCACTGCTTGCTTCCTTTAAGTTTGTTATCCACCAAAACTCCAAGATCCCTTTCCAACAGGGATTCACTTAACACAGAGCCATTTATAGTATAAGCAGCACAAGGATTTCCAAGATTCTATGCTGGGAGATGAGATAATTGGTGTAGCAGCTGTCTACTGGTAATGCACACAATGTAATAAATGAAATAAATCGTGAAAACATCCAGTAGTATTTTCTTATTTTTAATTTAATAAAGTAATATACAAAAAAAAAATAGTCTTACATCATCCCTGTTAGTTTGAAGGAATTCTCTCGTGGTACTGGAATTATATTTACAAATGTTTTGTATATGATGGCGCCAGCTGGTAATTGGCATATGACCTTGGTGCTTTCTGTACTGCGGGGGGGCGGCACATAGACCTCTTTTGTATAACGTACGATTCCATCTTCCAATGCAAACAGGGTTTTATCGCGGCCAAGGCCAACCTGTAGAGGAAAGAAAAACAGAAATATGGCAGTAAACCACAATCATTTATTTAAATGGTAATGGATGCTAAGTCGACTTTTCATCCTCTATGGGAACCCTCTATCTGCAATGGATCTAGCACATTTCTATAGAATAGTTTCCACCCCTCAAATGAAATTTTTATATTCAAAAATCAGTTCAAAATCAGACATATGTATGGCTAAACCTGTTATGAAGCATCATTTTCTTCTTATCCATACTCTCTATAGGTTTCCAGCTACTCTCTAAGCTTTCTGAGCTCGTTAGGAGTTTGCACATGCTCAGAGAAGTCAGCTAGGGGAATAGCATTCGGTCATTTGCTGTGCTGTTTTTCCATGACTGACAGTTGCTAACTAGAAGAACCAGACAGCAGAAGGAGGGGTAACAAGACAAAATGTCTTATTTAAGTGGACTTGCCCTTTAAGGTTCTGTGACTGACCTGGGACCCTGGGTGCCAGCGCAGCACACGCTGAGTTGCTAAAATGTTCCCAGCATGAACAAAGTCTCCTGCAATAAAGAGGGGAAAAAGTTTTATTAAATGGGGCTAAACAAACATGATCTAAATACAATAAAAATAATTCAGCTAAATTGCCAGCAATTCTGAAAAGTTATAAAGGGACACTAAACTGAAAAAAACTAGTTGCCTTTATCCTTTTCTATATTTTTAGTGCTGTCAGGAACTTGATCCCTTTTTTCTCTCAGTGCTCCCTGTCACTAGATCTCCTCATGTCCTGTTCAGCTCACTCCTAGTTAGTATACATGTCTCCTCTCTATGTATCCACCCCCTCCCAAAACTGAGGCACAGATGGAATATGGAGCATGTGCAGTGGAGATGATCTGTGCCCCCTACAGCTAATAGCATTCACCCAGTGATTTTGTGTTATAGTGAAAGTGAAACTGCTTTTCAATGGGAAGGTAATCAGCACTGGGAGATGTAATCACTGCTTGAATCAAATAAGATTTTCTTTTAGCCGAGTTTGAAGGTCTGTATGTGTGTGTGGGTTTGGGGTGGTGGTGGTGGTATTTATTTCTTTAGGTACAGTGCTACATTGGGACTTCAGTAACACAGACAGCAGCTAACTGCAGAATTGGGTTAATCTGCACAGAAAGAGCACAGAGCAACAGATAATGCTTATTCCCTTTCCTGATCTTAATGCTGAATCAATTAGCCATGCAGTGACAGAAATAAGCTTTACTTTTATAGAATGGATAGTTTCTAAATGTAGCATGCCAGGGGGAGGGGCTGGGTGATTGAAAGCTTTTTACTGACTAGCTGTGCCCCACCCCCTTTAAAAAGTAAAACTCCTAGAACTTAAAAAAAAACAACAAGAAAGGCCAGAAATAAAATTTAAAAATAAAACAAAAAAAAACAGATTTAAGATTGGTGGTAATTAATCCTAATTACTGTGTAATTAGTTAAAAAATGATTTGCCCCAGTTTACATGTCCTTTAACTAAAAATATAAATGGCTGTGGAAAGCATGGTTAGAAGAAGAATGATCTTTGTACTGCTAAGAACTGGTGTGTTTACACATAGTTTGCCTGCATGCACTTGGATATCTGCTGAGTTGTGCATTTTCCATTTCAATATCACTTTATGATCTGAAGGAAACAGTCTTGCACAACAGAAATACAGGAGTAACTTACCATCTAGTTTCTTAAATCCGTATCTCCTACCAGAACTCTTTCCTCCTGTGTTTTTTGAGCTCCCCCCAGCTTTCTTGGATGCTTCCCTCAGGAGAAGCAAGGATATGGGGGGTGGAGATACTAAGGTTAAAGGGGGGAAAAGTTGAGTAAGTTAAATCTTACGTACACTATTATATAACACAAAGGGACATAACATCCATATTGGTTTAAATCTCTGCCCATCATGCCTATTATATACATCCACATGTACAAGCCAACTTGTCTACAAATGTCTTCTTCTAAAACTAACTTCCTAAACAATTTTATGAACTAAGGTGCCCATACACTACTTAGACTGGGTACAATCTAGCAGATATTTAGTTCCAACCCGACCGATAATTCTGTGTATCGGCCAGGCCGAACGCTAAAAGTCACTTGGTAGAAGAGACTAAAATAACGTATGGGTGGCTTTAATTCAGTTATTCATGATTAAACTCATAGGTAAAAAGTAGATTCACAAAAAAAAGCCCATGAGGAAGTGGCGTTTGAGGCCACAAAACATGTAGAGCAGAGCCGTGTGTTTCTTTTTACTGGTCTGTATGTAACACTGTTCCGTTGTTTTTAATGATCTGAATAAAAGTAAAGTTTTATTACATATCCGACTCCTGCTGCCTGCCTGGATGCTCTTTTTGTGAATCTGATTCAATGTACACCGGGAAGGAGACGGCGTTCCTGTCGGGCGTGATTGCCCGGAGAGGCTCCAGGGACGGAGGTACTATTTACTACGTCTGGCAGAGGTAAAAAGTAATTAACTCTGTCCATGCCACACTATAGTTTTAGTAAAAAAAATATTACAAATAAAGACATAGAAAACCCCAGCACCTTAATTATAAAGAAAAAAATGAAGCAGCCAACACCAACCCCACAAAACAGTTAATCTGTGTCAGCCATTCCCCCACAGTAATATAATGCCATGCGATAGTGTGCACGGGGCCCTCAAGCAACAAATGTTTAAGCCAATAATCATGAGTGTGTGGCGATCTGTACTGGTGAAGCAAAGAACGATGCCTTACCATGCCGGCACAATTACATTTGGTGCAGGAGTGTTGGACCTCATTGCACACTGTCGCAATGTACAGACATCCCACCCATATATTTCTGGGAGGCCCTAAAGCCCCACCCCAAGATTAAGGCATAATCCATGCATACAGACACACACATGTATACAGTCAGACATATGAATACAAACACATGCATCTCCAACAGACACACACACATTTAAGAGACCATGCCACCATTAAGTGTTTATATCACTTGTTCATCTCTAAAAAAAAACTATGATATCATTGTGCTCCCTCACCCTAACTGAAAAGAACACATTTCAGGGAGATTGTATATCATTTCAGGGAGCTGCCATTCATATCAGAGAGAGGCGGGACATCTGCGTACATGTGTATGCAATGGGCAATTTGGCAAACCTCACAAACAGAAGTGTGTGACAGTGCAGTGGGGGAGAAATGTAGCTCAACAGCCGAGTCTGTAAAACAAGTGCACACGTCTCCTAGAGAACTAATATGATATATTTCAGTTATTTTCCGCTACGGTTGTCATTTAAAGGGGCAGCGACTGCAGCACTGCTATAGTTTAATATGTTTCCACAGTAGGATTTCATTCACATTAACATTGAAAGGGTGCATTATTTCAATCATTTTGTTAAGATCCATGTATTATAGACCATACTTCCCCTTTAAATATGTCTCTCTAGAGCAGGGATCCTCAAACTATGGCCCTCCAGATGTTAGAAAACTACAACTCCCAGCATTCCCTGTTTCCAGCTATGGTAAAGGAATGATGGGAGTTGTAGTTTTCAAAACATCTGGAGGGCCATAGTTTGAGGATCCCTGCTCTAGAGGGTCACTCAGTGTGTGAGAGGGAGGTCAGTCCAGGGTGGTAAATTAGGGTCACTCACTGGTTTCCCCAGCTACATACAAAGCCCCTGGGGGGTGAGGGTCACAATGAAGGACACTTACCCAGCCCTCGACTCACATACCGGCACACAGACAGTGCCATTCTTCGCTTCCGGGACAATGGCGTCCTTCCTGTTCCCGGCATGCACCTCGGCCGCGCCAGGTTTGAAGTTCTTCTTCCGCCAGTGTTGTGATGCGATGTCCGCGATCGGCGCCGAAATGAGCGACCCGGAGGAGGAGCCGCTTCCCCGGGTTCAGTTTCTAACAAGGAGGGAGGTGCTGGTTCTGAGCAGTGACAGTGAAGAGGACCAGGAGAGACACAAGTCGCACGCAGTCCCGACTAGTCGGGGGTCCAAATCACGTGATCCGCCTCCTCCCCGCCCCCTCGCAGCTCCTAAGAAGAAAAACACCTCGGGGGCGGGACCGTCACGTGCTCAGCCGGGGCCACCAGTGCCAAAGAAAGGGAAGAAGAACCCGGAAACGGTGACTGTGCTGATAGACCCCGGTAACTGGTGGGATCTGGATACACTGAGGGATTCTGGGTAAAGGGGGTGGGGTTATAGATATTAAATGCAAAATAAAGCTACAATAACAATGAATATCAAGCAGAGAGCTGGCTGTGGGGAAAATGTCATTCTCCTTCCTAGTGAGTAAACATGTTTTGGAAACTAACACTCCCAGCATGCCTTCAAAGCATTCTACAATGTAGGCAAGCTGGGAGTTGTAGTTTCTAACTATCTGACGTTCCAAGTTTTTACATCACTGCCCTATACAAATTAAAGGGGAATGGAATAGTTTACAAAACTACAACTCCCAGCATTCCTCTACAAGCACTCTGCAGTTATTCTGGGAGTTGTAGTTTTCAAACATCTGGAGATCTACTGGTTGCATATCCCTGGTTAACGTGAATGAGCCTTTTGTAGCAGATTATAATTATTATTTATATTATATTATTTTTAACAGATGATGGATTCATATGGGATTTGTCACATGCTAGAAATATCAAGGTCCATTTATATACAGATGTGGCAGGTGTACTGAGTTCTGCAGGGGCATGCAAGCATTATGGCAGCACCCACATAAGTACATGTGTATATCGAAGCAAACATTATGTCCTTATTTAATTTTCTGCATGCTACACACGGTGGGATGAAATGACTGAACCTGATGTACCTTTAGGTGTCTTGCAGAATGCTGGTGGGGGTTTGGTGCTGAGCTCACTGCAGAGCCAAGAGATTCAGTGTGTGATCCAGACGCAGCCAGTACCCAGGAGCATCACGTGGAGTAGAATGTCTGAAGATGCCAATGTGAGTTGTGAGAAAAGTTTTGACCAGTCGATTTTAATTAGAATTTGTAAATCTGACTTGCTTATAAAACAATTGGATTTTTGACACTGGTTGTACATATTGCTCCAATACAGATCTGTGCAATGATTACTAGCTCTTGTCCATGTTTTGTACAATGTAGTATGGTAAATGCATGTTTGAAATGCATGGCTGTGAGCCTGTGGAGGGATACTGGTCTCGGGGAGGGAAGCAATTGACAGGGATAGAAAATCTTGTGTTCACCATCTTTTTGGCGCCCTCCACCCTCCCAGTAGCAGTTGGCCTGGGCTGCTTATGGCTAGAAACGGCCCTGTCTAGGGTTTCCACATTTTGAAATACAAAATAGAGGACAAATGTAAGTGGTGCTAGCGCTTGCTCTAGGCAAATCTCCTGTAACAGATTTACCAGTGGATGCGTGGCCTTAAATACTTACGTTTGTGCAGCCTCTGGGAAATAGGCTTGCGACAACTCACGCAGCCGCCGCAAACTGAGGCTTAAAGTCACGCTAAAAGATTGTAAATCAGTTAGCGCGCCTTTAAAGTCTAAATAGAGCGCTGCGGCTACACAGCTCCATCTTGAAAATGAGGCTAATGGTGTCAAACACTTTTCTCTGCTGTGTGCAATTAAATTCAGCCCAGAAATGCGCTTGCGTGATCATGCGCGCTATAGTTGATTAGAACCAGGAATTTGCAGTGCTGCTGTGGTGGATTGAGCGAAAGGTAAGTTTCTTTTATCTTTGTCCCTGGCTCCTGAGATATTGATTGAAGAACGGAAGGTAAGGCATAGCACTTTAAAGGGCATCTCCACCCTCATTACAAATTTTTAATATATTGTAGTGCATGCCCTCCGACCCCCAACCGCTATATACAGACTTTAAAAATCAATTCCAAGCTATACTTATTGCTCCTCATTCCAGCGCCGTTTTGGTCCGACTCCCCTTCCCGCCGAAACTACAAGCAGGGGGCTGGACCAGCAGTCGCTGTTGTGATTGGCTGAGAGGCAGCCTATCACAGCCGCATCTGCCATAGCTAAAGGTTTTTATGCTGCATGAATGCCAGCCAGGGAGGGTTTGGGAGATAGGGAGGGGGGGGGGAGGGCTCCTCTGTGCATGCCACCAGCAACTGAGAGAACACAACAGTGGCAGAAACCTTTTGGACAGGAAGACAGCTACTACCCTTCAGTTTCCTGGACTTTGAAGAGGCACTACAGGAGAACCATAAGTATGTAAGGTAAGTACTTTTTTTAATTGGGGCTAGTAGTTGGTGAAATTAAAGAAATAGTTTACTTTTTAAAGGAACTGTAAACCCACATAACAAAATATTTGAAGTCTTTGCCCTCCATTTGTATTATTCACAGGGAGGTGAGAACGCTTATTCTCACCTCCCTGTGAATAATATTTTGCTCAGGGGACACTGGAACTTACCTTCGCTCCGCTCCACTCGCAGACGCTTCTGCTCTAACAAGCACTGTCCCGACCATGCGCGCCAATACAAGAGCTAGGGCGCGCAATCGGGACAGAACAGCTGTTCTGTGCAGAAGCGGCTGCGAGAGGAGCGAAGGTAAGTTCCCGGTCCCCTGAGCAAAATATTATTCACAGGGAGGTGAGAATAAGCGTTCTCACCTCCCTGTGAATAATACAAACGGAGGGCAAAGACTTCAAATCTGGAGTTTACAGTTCCTTTAAGTGAACTATTCCTTTAAGACATATGTGTGAATAGTAAACAATTTCCATGTGAAACGTTTGTCCTAATATGAACTTTCTTTTCTTCTAGGGAGAAGGTCCTAGTCAGGAACAAGCGGAAGTTCTTATCCTTGTTTCTGGAGAAGAATTTGTTGCAATGATGGAAAACTGTAGAAAGGTTAGAAACCGTCCCTTATCCTAATTCTTAGGTTTTTCCCTTTCTTCGCCATAAAAAGAAAAATCTAGCATCTCGCCTCATCCTACCAACACCGCTAAATGTCCTCAAGCAGATTGTTACTTTAACACTGTCCTCTACCAAAATCTGCAGGAGCCTCCAGGTAGCAGCAGCAAGGAGACTCTGGACAGCTATGTAACCCGTGTGAAAGCAGGCCGGTCGTGGAAGGTGCCCACCTTGGTGATCATGGAGATGGAAAAATATTTCAGGTGGGTTCTGGTAGAAAATCCCCAGACTTGTCCTCCATGTAAGGTTATATCCTTAATCTTCCCTTCCCTGTGCACAGAGGAGGTAACAAACTGAGTAAGAAAAAGCAGAAGGAACCGGTGGTAGGAGAGTTGAATGGGAAGAAGAGGCAGAACAAGCAGAAAGAGGCTCAAGGCATGCTGCCTGTCATGAATAGAGTGGAAGTGGAGGAGGTGAGGCAATGCAGTGTTGGGTTATGCAATAATCTATTTGTTTATCAGCACATTCATTTCCCCTGTTGTTTTCCAGGTCCTAATGACCTTCCAGTTGCAGACAGGAGTCCATGTGTGGTTTTTGGAGACATGGAAGGAGCTTGCAGACTTTGTCTGTATGTTCACCAAGGCAGTGACAGAGGCTCCAACCAAGTAATGGATCATGGGGATTTTGGAACAATAATTATCCAATCTGTTGTTTTTTTTTCCATTCAACCTTTTTTTCCCTTCTCAGGAGACAAAGAGATAACACTTCCTTCTCTTTCTACCTGGATGGGGAGTGGGCAGGAGGAGTGCGCGTGGAACGTTGCGGGAAAGGTCTCTTGGAAGTGTGGAGAAGACAAATCCAACAGTTTAACCGAATAAGTGTGGATATTGCAAACGCCGTGGTGGCAGCTTATCCCTCTCCCCAGTTACTGGTAAAGGTGAGAACATGACTAGAAACCCCAAAACAATCTGTTGGTATGTTTGTTTATACGGCTCAAAAAATAAACAAGCAGTGGAAGCACAAATTAATTGGAATGTCCAGACAAGTATTACATCATTAGATTCAACCGTTTTATTATTGTTTCTCTGTTACATCTACATTAACAATTCTCAGCATTCCTTGCTATATACTTTTCACTGGCGGTGAATGTTCGTCTGTTTTGTCACTTTATCCTTAGTGTGTGTACCCACCTTAACAGGGAGACTCAATAAAAGTTCTTATCATTAAAAATGGTGCTAATTTTGCCCCAACCAATCAGATGTTATTTAACATTTGAAAGCTAACATCTGATTGGCTGGGGCATAAAGGTAAGCGCTAAACTTAACAAAAGTGGTTTTTCATTGGTAGCTCATAGCTATTTCCAAAAACATTTGGAAATGGTGCTGTTCCCCAAAATCCATCATTAACCCGGTATTACTTCGGGTTAACGTGGGTTTTAGGCAGATTTTGGCCATATTAAGTCTTCCCCTTGGTATTCTAGTTCTTTGTCAGTTGCAAAGAGAGAGGCTGCTTGTTCTTCACCGATTTTGTCCCTCAAAATATAAAGTTCAGTTTTTTTCTAACAGTCCCATTTTGTCCTTATATCTCAGGCTTATCGATGCTGTCGTACGGAGGAAGAACGCCATAAGTTACTAAGTGATATCCTTGTGAGACGAGGTGAAGGCGTCACATCGACCTCTCGCCGTGTTGGTCCAGAAATGTCCAAGCGTATCTACTTACAGATGATGTCTAAAGAGCCAGAGCTGTCTCTGGAGTTCACATGATTCATTCAATATTTGAGACATCTAGAACTCCTTAGTATCAGTCTGAACATGTGTCTCAGGGCAATAAATCACTCCTTTATTAGAAGCTGAGGGGGTATCAAACATGTTGAAACACACTGGCCATGGAAAAGGTAGAATTTATTTATGTGGTCTGAAATGTTTTCATGGTTTTGCCTTTGAGCTCAATGAAAATTGTGCTTTGTGCAGTAAACCTTTGTGAAAAACCTCTCAGTTTAAGGGGAACTACTTTCTGCTAAGATCAAGCAGCCTCCCCACAGCGCAGCCAATCAAATTGTTGAGAAGAAGACTTATTTTGTGTGGAATGTACTAATTAACTCCTCCAAATTTATGCCCAAAGAATAATAAATAAATTCAGTAAGACATTTTATATAGAAGAGAATACTGTTCTAGTTGGTGCTTATTGTTCAAAACAAACTGGTTTTTACTTAGAACCCAGTGTGATTGTGGAACATTGTCTGTTTTTGTTAATTCTGCATTGTAGATTCACTGTTTTCTGTGTATCACACACCTATTTTTAATGATGTGGTTTGTATTTTATGTTTAGTGTAGTCCTTAATGTTTTTTTTTAAATGTTTGCAATAAATAAATCCATAACCTTCTTGATATTTTTTTCCATCTCACCACAATGTACAATAAAAATGATACATGTTACAATTCTACATATAGGAGAACTAAAGTTAAATGGCATGCCCATCTCCACCGCTTACTTTAAACAGCAGCCAGAGCTGTCAGCAAACTATTGACCTCACTAGGTAGAACTACAGAAATTAGAAAAGAAATGAGCAGGACTAGCTTAAACTTTGAGAATAAACTAGGCTGGACACAATTATTAAACAAAGAAGTTTTTATTACTATCAAAGGCAGATGGGCAGTCTAGTGCAGTTTTACCAAAATACATGATTATACACAGCAGAAGCACATAGATACCTGTGTGAGTGAAGCAGCATGGTACCGTTTGGCAGTGTCTTGGCTCCTCGTGCTGTGGTTTTGTAGGAACTAGCAAAGGATGGAATACAATCCATTATTTACAGTGAGAAAATGACTTGACTGCATGTAAGAAATCCTTTTAAAATGAGTATGTTGCATTCTCTCCTGAAATGTAGAATTATTTAGATCTCAAAGGAATATAACCATTCAATAGCTGGTTATAGCCCTTACACACACATTCAGTTAATTATTAAAACAAACAGCTAAATAATAATCATCCAATCAATTGGGGAAGGAAAAACACTGATGAACACTGGCCTGAAATCGCCAGCAGTCTCACAAAAACAAAACAGGGAACCTTTTTTTTTGTCTCTTATTATGAGGGTGTGACCTGTAAGAACCTCTCCAAGACTGGGTTACTATGTAGAACACTCAATGTTTCCTTATATACTGTATTGACTCTGGTACACACTGTGTGGTTCTTTAGTTCTGTTAAATGACACACCGCTACAGCACAAAGCGGTATCATGGAAAGAAAAAGAATGATGCAGGCAATTATCCTCAGCCAGGACTGACGCTTGTATTGCCTCTTCTGCTTGGGGTTCGGTGCTGCTTCTGTGTAGAGAAAAAAGGAAGTAAAGATGAGGTAGATGGCCCAATGGATTAAAACTAAACCCTTTTCCCTCAAATTGATTCAGTCTACAGGCCTTGGAAACGTATATTAACACTGCAATAGTTATCATGATAGCCTTTGCTCAAATTGAACCCTTGTCTGTTTAAAGGGCATGTAATCCATAATTCTGTCAATTTTACCTTCTAAAGTTGTTATATTAGGGCCGATAGCCCTAATAGCAATGCACAACCGCACTCAAGCAGTGAGCTCCTCTGCACTGGCACCTTGCAGGGAACAGAGCTTCTAACAACTTACAAGGTAACAGTCTTATAACTGGGATTATATTTTTTAAATCTAGTTCTCCTTTCAACTAAGAGCCCTGTCTACATTAACCAAGCTTGGCAAGGCTGATTAACTAAGTTTTTAGTTCTGGTTAAACAAAAAAGGTGTGACAACAGTAGTCAAGTATCTGTAGTATTCATGTAGCTGGGCTATAAACTCTGAGATGGTGTTTTTGAAGTATTCTGGCAGATTCTATTTTCTAGCTTCTCATATCTAATAAGATCGGTCACCATACATAATGGAATCTACTTGAAGGAGACTTAAACATAAAAAAAAGATCCCACAATGCTTTATATTTTGTAACAGTCCCGTGGATGTAGTGGTCATGTCCATAGACTGAAAGGATCGGTAAGGCAGGAGACAAACTGGTGTCTCTTCTTTGTACATATAGTTGGGCAAAGAGGGATTTAATGAGGTAGGCTTGTGAAGGTTCTCATTCATCCAGGTCATGGTATATCTGTTGTATTCAATTAGGTCATCCGACTGGCTTTCTCAATTCAGAATGACTTGTACAAGAATCTGTGGCAATTATGTACCCTGGAAAATCCCAATTATCATATCACAGCCAGGTGTTAAGGGTGTGATTAGATAGTGGCTAAGAGGTGTTATAGGAACGCCCAGAGTAAGGTGTTAAAACAGCATTGTACATGGCAGACAGTTGGTGTCGAACCCCCCCACCTCTATTTAGGCTTGGTTTCTTTATTTTCACATAAATGGCCTCCTTAACACCTCTCTTGAACCAGTCACGTTCCTTTGCCAATATGTTAACATTACAATCTTCAAAGGTATGTCCTTTATCCTTAAGATGCAGATACACGGCTGAGTCCTGACCCGAGGAATTGGCTCTTCTGTGCTGGGCCATACGTTGATGCAGTTGCTGTTTGGTCTCCCCCACATACAAATCAGAGCATTCTTCACTGCACTGCACTGCATATATGATGTCGCTTTTCTTGTGTTTTGGTATTGGGTCTTTCGGATGTACCAATTGCTGCCTCAGTGTGTTGTTCGGTTTAAAGCAGACAGGGATACGATGTTTTTTGAAAATTCTTCTTAATTTCTCGGAGACCCCTGCTACATATGGGATGACCATGTTCTTCCTCCTGTCTTGCTTTTTCCCTTCAATGTTGGTACTCGTGTTCTTTTCTTTCCTTCTACTTCTTTTGACAAAGGCCCAGTCTGGATATCCACAAGTTTTAAGGGCTCCTCTGAGATGTTTCATTTCTTTAGCCTTCGCCTCTGTGCTAGTGGGGATGTTCTCGGCTCTGTGTTGCAGGGTTCTGATGACCCCCAGCTTGTGATCTAAAGGGTGGTGGGAGTCAAACATCAAATACTGATCTGTGTGTGTTGGTTTTCTGTAAACCTCTACTTCCAGTTTACCATTTTCCTTAACTTCTACCAAGCAGTCCAAGAAAGCCAGTTTGTTGTTTTGTACCTCTTCCCTTGTGAATTTAATGTTTTGGTCCACCGCATTAATGTGTTCTGTGAAAGCTTGTACTTCCTTCTGGTGGATTTTAACCCAGGTGTCATCAACATATCTGAACCAGTGGCTGGGTGCTATGCCCTTAAAGGTATTAAGCGCCTGTGTTTCTACCTCCTCCATGTAAAGGTTGGCCACAATAGGTGAAACTGGAGATCCCATAGCACATCCATGTTTTTGCTTATAGAACTTATCCCTGTATTTGAAATAGGTGGTATTCAGGCACAAGTCCAACAAGGAACACACCTGTTCTGGGTTGAGCTCAGTTCTGCTGGTAAGAGTGCTGTCTTGGCCCAGCCGTTTTCTCACCATGTCAACAGCCTCCTTGGTGGGTATACAAGTGAAGAGAGATGTCACATCATAAGACACCATAGTTTCTTCTACACCGAGTACTATATCTTCAAATTTGTTGGTGAAATCCTGAGAGTTCTGGATGTGATGCTTAGAACTTCCCACCAAAGGTCCTAAGATGTTAGCTAGATATTTTGCCACCTTGTATGTTACCGAGTTGATGCTGCTGACTATAGGTCTTAGTGGGGCCCCTTCCTTATGTATCTTTGGGAGTCCATATATGCATGGATGTGCCTCACCAGGGTAGAGGCGATGATACATTGCTCGGTCAATGGCTTTATCCTTTTGAAGCTGTTGTAGTAAGTCTATGACTCTTTTCTTGTAACGGCTGGTGGGATCCCTTGTTAAAGCCTCATATGTGTTGTTATCGGCCAGGAGCATGGTCACCTTATCATGGTAGTCTGAGGTGTTGAGTACCACTGTGCATCTTCCCTTGTCTGCCGGTAGAATGGTGATACTGGAATCTTTCTTGAGGGATGTTAAGGCTCTTCTTTCCTGTGTAGTCAGGTTAGATGAAGGAGTTTTAGCACTGGCTAAGGCTGCAGATACCTTAAGGCGAAGTTGTTCTGCCTCACTCTGTGATACCTTATTACTGTGGATAGAGGCTTCTGTGGCTGCTATAATATCCACCACAGGGATGGCTTTAGGGGTGATGGCAAAATTCAAGCCCTTACCAAGGACTTCCATTTCTGGCTGGGTCAGGGTCCTGTTAGACAAGTTTCTCACCCATTCCTCCTTGTTTGATGAAGTGACACTTCCCTCCTTTTGTATCCAAGGTAGTCTCAGAGGAGCCCTTAAACACCAACTGTCTGCCATGTACAATGCTGTTTTAACACCTTACTCTGGGCGTTCCTATAACACCTCTTAGCCACTATCTAATCACACCCTTAACACCTGGCTGTGATATGCTAATTGGGATTTTCCAGGGTACATAATTGCCAGGACAGGAGTCCATGTGTGGTTTTTGAGACATGGAAGGAGCTTGCAGACTTTGTCTGTATGTTCACCAAGGCAGTGACAGAGGCTCCAACCAAGTAATGGATCATGGGGATTTTGGAACAATAATTATCCAATCTGTTGTTTTTTTTTCCATCAACCTTTTTCCCTTCTCAGGAGACAAAGAGATAACACTTCCTTCTCTTTTACCTGGATGGGGAGTGGGCAGGAGGAGTGCGCGTGGAACGTTGCGGGAAAGGTCTCTTGGAAGTGTGGAGAAGACAAATCCAACAGTTTAACCGAAAAGTGGGGATATTGCAAACGCCGTGGTGGCAGCTTATCCCTCTCCCCAGTTACTGGTAAAGGTGAGAACATGACTAGAAACCCCAAAACAATCTGTTGGTATGTTTGTTTATACGGTCAAAAAATAAACAAGCAGTGGAAGCACAAATTAATTGGAAGTCCAGACAAGTATTACATCATTAGATTCAACCGTTTTATTATTGTTTCTCTGTTACATCTACATTAACAATTCTCAGCATTCCTGCTATATACTTTTCACTGGCGGTGAATGTTCGTCTGTTTTGTCACTTTATCCTTAGTGTGTGTACCCACCTTAACAGGGAGACTCAATAAAAGTTCTTATCATTAAAAATGTGTAATTTTGCCCCAACCAATCAGATGTTATTTAACATGAAAGCTAACATCTGATTGGCTGGGGCATAAAGGTAAGCCTAAACTTAACAAAGTGGTTTTCATTGGTAGCTCATAGCTATTTCCAAAAACATTTGGAAATGGTGCTGTTCCCCAAAATCCATCATTAAACCGGTATTACTTGGGTTAACGGGGGTTTAGGCAGATTTTGGCCATATTAAGTCTTCCCCTTGGTATTCTAGTTCTTTGTCAGGTGCAAAGAGAGAGGCTGCTTGTTCTTCACCGATTTTGTCCCTCAAAATTAAGTTCAGTTTTTTCTAACAGTCCCATTTTGTCCTTATATCTCAGGCTTCGATGCTGTCGTACGGAGGAAGAACGCCATAAGTTACTAAGTGATATCCTTGTGAGACGAGGTGAAGGCGTCACATCGACCTCTCGCCGTGTTGGTCCAGAAATGTCCAAGCGTATCTACTTACAGATGATGTCTAAAGAGCCAGAGCTGTCTCTGGAGTTCACATGATTCATTCAATATTTGAGACATCTAGAACTCCTTAGTATCAGTCTGAACATGTGTCTCAGGGCAATAAATCACTCCTTTATTAGAAGCTGAGGGGGTATCAAACATGTTGAAACACATGGCCATGGAAAAGGTAGAATTTATTTATGTGGTCTGAAATGTTTTCATGGTTTTGCTTGAGCTCAATGAAAATTGTGCTTTGTGCAGTAAACCTTGTGAAAAACCTCTCAGTTTAAGGGGAACTACTTTCTGCTAAGATCAAGCAGCCTCCCCACAGCGCAGCAATCAAATTGTTGAGAAGAAGACTTATTTTGTGTGGAATGTACTAATTAACTCCTCCAAATTTATGCCCAAAGAATAATAAATAAATTCAGTAAGACTTTTATATAGAAGAGAATACTGTTCTAGTTGGTGCTTATTGTTCAAAACAAACTGGTTTTACTTAGAACCCAGTGTGATTGTGGAACATTGTTTTTGTTAATTCTGCATTGTAGATTCACTGTTTTCTGTGTATCACACACCATTTTTAATGATGTGGTTTGTATTTTATGTTTAGTGTAGTCCTTAAGTTTTTTTAAATGTTTGCAATAAATAAATCCATAACCTTCTTGATATTTTTTCCATTACCACAATGTACAATAAAAATGATACATGTTACATTCTACTATAGGAGAACTAAAGTTAAATGGCATGCCCATCTCCACCGCTACTTAAACAGCAGCCAGAGCTGTCAGCAAACTATTGACCTCATAGTAGAACTACAGAAATTAGAAAAGAAATGAGCAGGACTAGCTTAAACTTTGAGAAAAAACTAGGCTGGACACAATTATTAAACAAAGAAGTTTTTATTACTATCAAAGGCAGATGGGCAGTCTAGTGCAGTTTTACCAAAATACATGATTATACACAGCAGAAGCACATAGATACCTGTGTGGTGAAGCAGCATGGTACCGTTTGGCAGTGTTCTGGCTCCTCGTGCTGTGGTTTTGTAGGAACTAGCAAAGGATGGAATACAATCATTATTTAGTGAGAAAATGACTTGACTGCATGTAAGAAATCCTTTTAAAATGAGTATGTTGCATTCTCTCCTGAAATGTAGAATTATTAGATCTCAAAGGAATATAACCATTCAATAGCTGGTTTATAGCCCTTACACACACATTCAGTTAATTATTAAACAAACAGCTAATAATAATATCCAATCAATTGGGGAAGGAAAACACTGATGACACTGGCCTGAAATCGCCCGCGTCTCACAAAAACAAAACAGGGAACCTTTTTTTTTGTCTCTTATTATGAGGGTGTGAACTGTAAGAACCTCTCCAAGACTGGGTTACTATGTAGAACACTCAATGTTCCTTATATACTGTATTGACTCTGGTACACACTGTGTGGTTCTTTAGTTCTGTTAAATGACACACCGCTACAGCACAAAGCGGTTCATGGAAAGAAAAAGAATGATGCAGGCAATTATCCTCAGCCAGGACGACGTTGTATTGCCTCTTCTGCTTGGGGTTCGGTGCTGCTTCTGTGTAGAGAAAAAAGGAAGTAAAGATGAGGTAGATGGCCCAATGGATTAAAAAAAAACCCTTTTCCCTCAAATTGATTCAGTCTACAGGCCTTGGAAACGTATATTAACACTGCAATAGTTATCATGATAGCCTTTGCTCAAATTGAACCCTTGTCTGTTTAAAGGGCATGTAATCCATAATTCTGTCAATTTTACCTTCTAAAGTTGTTATATTAGGGCCGATAGCCCTAATAGCAATGCACAACCGCACTCAAGCAGTGAGCTCCTCTGCACTGGCACCTTGCAGGGAACAGAGCTTCTAACAACTTACAAGGTAACAGTCTTATAACTGGGATTATATTTTTTAAATCTAGTTCTCCTTCATAAGAGCCCTGTCTACATTAACCAAGCTTGGCAAGGCTGATTAACTAAGTTTTTAGTTCGGTTAAACAAAAAGGTGTGACAAACGTAGTCAAGTATCTGTGTATTCATGTAGCTGGGCTATAAACTCTGAGATGGTGTTTTTGAAGTATTCTGGCAGATTCTATTTTCTAGCTTCTCATATCTAATAAGATCGGTCACCTACATAATGGAATCTACTTGAAGGAGACTTAAACATAAAAAAAAGATCCCACAATGTTTATATTTTGTAACAGTCCGTGGATGTAGTGGTCATGTCCATAGACTGAAAGGATCGGTAAGGCAGGAGACAAACTGGTGTCTCTTCTTTGTTTCTAAGTTGGCAAAGAGGGATTTAATGAGGTAGGCTGTGAAGGTTCTCATTCATCCAGGTCATGGTATATCTGTTGTATTCAATTAGGTCATCCGACTGGCTTTCTCAATTCAGAATGACTTTACAAGAATCTGTGGCAATTATGTACCCTGGAAAATCCCAATTAATATCTCACAGCCAGGTGTTAAGGGTGTGATTAGATAGTGGCTAAGAGGTGTTATAGGAACGCCCAGAGTAAGGTGTTAAAACAGCATTGTACATGCGGACAGTTGGTGTCGAACCCCCCCACCTCTATTTAGGCTTGGTTTCTTTATTTTCACATAAATGGCCTCCTTAACACCTCTCTTGAACCAGTCACGTTCCTTTGCCAATATGTTAACCTTACAATCTTCAAAGGTATGTCCTTTATCCTTAAGATGCAGGTACACGGCTGAGTCCTGACCCGAGGAATTGGCTCTTCTGTGCTGGGCCATACGTTGATGCATTGTTGTTTGGTCTCCCACATACAAATCAGAGCATTCTTCACTGCACTGCACTGCATATATGATGTCACTTTTCTGTGTTTCGGTATTGGGTCTTTGGATGTACCAATTGCTGCTCAGCGTGTTGCTCGGTTTAAAGCAGACAGGAATACTGGTGTTTTTTGAAAACTCTTCTTAGTTTCTCGGAGACCCCTGCTACATATGGGATGACCATGTTTTTACTGTCTTTCTGGGTCAGGACTCAGCCATGTACTGCATCTTAAGGATAAAGGACATACCTTTGAAGATGTAATGTTAACATATTGGCAAAGGAATGTGACTGGTTCAAGAGAGGTGTTAAGGAGGCCATTTGTGCTGCGAACAGTTCTTGTACAAGTCATTCTGAATTGAGAAAGCACATCGGATGACTAGCGAAACGTCTTCAAGAAATACTTCAAGTCCGGTTGATCTAATTGAATACAACAGATATACCATGACCTGGATGAATGAGACCTTCACAAGCTATGGGTTGTACCTTTAAATAAAATCAACTTGGCTTCTCTGTTCTATGATTGCAAGGCAGTGGTTCTAGAAATATATGGCTACTACTGACCACCCCACCCTGAGACTTTGGAGTCTTGTGATAGAGATGAGCTGGAGGACACGTCCCAAATTCCATAAAATTTGGTCGTTTGGTTTGGATGCCCCAACCCAGGATAATATGTGAGAATACACCACATAGGCAGTTACGAGTAAAATGTTAATATACCTAATGACTAACCCAGAAAGTGTAATGTTCAGCCCTCGGAGGAAAAGTAGAGTAAATAGTCATTTTAAAGCAAACCCTTCTTTCTAACAGAATGTGATATGCAATACAAGATTACCAATCCGTATATTCAAATACCCCTCCTAGTGTCGACAAATAACACTGAACATTCTTGATTCATGAAATGTTTATTACAATTAGACGATGTGTGTAATAACTCACAATCTAATATAAAACAAGTTTAATGACAATTAAAAAAAATCACAAATACAAAAAAGAAGCACACTGTCTACATGTTTACAGATTGTCGAAACTGTTGAGTTTCATTCAGTTTTTCGAACGTTCGAAATTTTTGTGATCGTTCAAAAGTACGGACCCATTAAAGTCAAGGGAGAGTGATAGTTCGAAGTCAGAGTGATTTACAGTTAACTAAGCATTGGGAACTTACTGTAAATGGCGTTGGAACCGTTGGGGTGGAACTGGGAAAGGGTCTGGGGAAAATGAGCACTATCACCAAACTTGTTAAAACACTTCCTGAAGTCAGGCGGCCAATTTCGGGTTTTCGGTTCGGTTTCGCGCGCTACATTCGCTATACATTTGAGGATTATTGAACGAATGAGGAATCCTTCTGTGTTTAGCGAACGGTAGATTCGAGGAATATTGCAACTAACGAGCCGCCTGGGTAGCGAACTGTACATTATCAAACACTGAACGGATCCTCTGGGTTAGCGAACTGTACATTCCAAAACCAAATGAAATATCCTTCCTGGGTGGGTTAGCGAAAAGTACATTTTACCAAATGAAAAATGATCTTTCCTGGGTTAGCAAACGGCTACATTCGAGGGTTTTAGTTGTCTCGGACTATGGGTTATTGTATGGTTGGTATATTACGTGGGTTACTATATGACTAGGTATTATATGGTTATTATAGACTAGGTTATTATATGGTTATTATATGCTAGTTTATTTATGGTATTATATGGACTAGGTTATTACATGGTTTTATATGGTTATAATAACCATTATAATAACCACAATGAGAAGGGAGGGGAAATTTTATAACTGAGGGTTTGTACAAATTGCAATAAGTGTCCTTGTTAAAATTCCAGACCACCCCCAAACATAGGTAATTTGTATTACCAACAATTTTTCTTAACACTAAACCCCAAGTATTGGGTTTTTTCAATACTACCCCAGCTAGCTGCCTCTCAACGAGTTGTGGAACAGGAAAGTTAGCTGAGTTGCACCTTAAAGGAGATCACCCACAAATTACTTCCTGTGCGACAGAACTCTCACCCAGCAGGGCGTGTGTTAAAGGGATGATGTCAACCTGAAAGGTACCTTTATCTAAGATGAACCAGAAGAAACCAATACGAATAGTTAAAGGATGGGGTACTAGCCTGCCGTTAAGAAATAATGATAAAAGCGCTGTTAAACTCGTGTTGGAAGCTTCCATGATTTGGTGGAGACCTTTGCCCCCGAGCAATGGTATCCTCATTAAAGATTACATGGATTGTTTTCTTTATTTTGATCGATTGGGCCCCGGGGTCCCATGCGAGCGAGATCCAGGCTCTGACCCCTCCCCTCTCAGAAGATCTACAGTAGCTAAACGTTGATCACACACGTATGTGTAAATAAAGTGAAGATACACACGTTCAGCTGATCATTGAGATGCCTCACTAGGCCCTCTGACCCCCACCCCGCGGTTCTTATGGTTCTTCTGAAGTGCTTGTCCAAAGTACAGGAACTGACACAGTAGGAGTGTCTTCCTGCAAAAAATGTCGCGTTCTGTCTTGCCTCGGAGTTAGTGTTGTGACAGTGCAGGGGAAGCCCTTAACCCCCCCCCATCCCCTATACCCCATCCTGCCCTTTCACCTTGCGTAAAATTCCTTTCAATATATTGTGATCGCCTCCCCCGGTCAAACACAATGCGAGCAGTCATACGGGATGAACCATGTCAGTTCGCCCAACAAAAAATGCAGCGGCCAACAGTTCAACATGACCGTTCGTGAGCACGTCAGAAGTTGATTTACCGACACGTCTGATTCAGCCGCATGGATGAATACGAAAAATAGTGGATCTGTCTGGCCGCAGGTACTATTACCATTACACTAGGAGACATTAGATAATCTATCTATTCTAAATCACCCCCTAACATAGTAGACATATTGAGTGATCGAGTATTAAATACTCTCATAAAGCCAAAATGTCAAAAAACATTTGTTTTTCCGTATAAAAACGAAGATCGAGCCCTATAATTGGGCAGGAAGCAAGAAAGTCGGTGGCAGACTGGCAGGTACCAGTAATGGGGCATTATCCATTGTAAATGGTTGAGTACGGTTTGCAACCTTCTCAGACAGAATAACATTTCGGTCCCTTTATTTTAAATAGACATTATTTAGATTTTGCTGTCAGATGCAACAACTACGGTACCTTATAATACTACATTAGGCTTACACCACACCAGACTGTGTGTAAGGGGGTTTAATGATCCCCATAGACCAGACTATGGGGCATATTTATTAAAGAGCTAAAAGTAGAGACAATGTTTTCGCATCGCTTTCGCATGGGTTTTCGCCAAAAAGACAGTTAACGCTATTTATAAAGGTAGCATAACGAAGGGCGAAACCGTTTCCGCGAGATATCAAATAAAACCCTTTTCACCTTACATTCGCAAGGAATTTAGCGGAAGGCATAACGCATTTATAAAAGAGCGAAGGTGGTTTTGGCGTAAAAAAGCGAAAGATTAGCGCGACCATGAAGGTGGTGAATGTGCTGACGTCATTGTTGAGGCGAAACAGGCATTCTAAGGGAATATGTCTTGAAAAAGAGACGCGCATACAGTAAGGGCGAGATCGCGATAGAATGCCAATATGCCTTGGAAAAGCGACATTAGGGCTAAGCCACACTGAAACGCAAACGCAAATGCAATCGCAAACGAATGCGATTATGTGCTGCTTTTCGTTGCGTTCTGCGGATTTCTTCAATAAGTATAGGAAAACGCATGCGATTTGCGATTAAAAAAATGCAGAACGCAAAACGCATCGCACCGAAAAAACGCGCATTTTTTTGCGGGGCGCGTTTTCAATGATTTTGGAAACGCAAGCGCAAATCGCAGCGCAAGCGCAAACGCAAAAAAAACGCGCAGTTGGCCTAGCCCTAAGAAAGGCGATGTTAGCCGCATGAAAATGTCACTTATGCCTTGGAAAACGACGCGGCATTAGAAGGGCGAACGCACATTAGAAGGCCCCGACCGCGCACTATAAATGGAATATGCCTTGGAAAGGCGATCGCGCATTAGAAAGGGGGACGCCAACATTAAGAAAGGCGGACGACCCCCCCGGGGGAGGCATATAATGGAATATGCCTTTGGAAAGGCGCAGTCGCGCATTCGAAAGGAGAAAGCGCATTATAAGGCGAATATGGCTTGGAAAAGCGATTCGGCATTAGAAAGGCGAATATGTGCAGATGCAAAGACAAATTGTATTCAAGTAGAAATTCTAAGAAGATTGACTAAAGAAGACCTGGCTGACTTAGTGGTTGGTAATGTGAGGTGGCCAGTTTGAAATGACACATTTTCTAGTGGGCTTTTTTGGTTTTCACGGATGGTTGTCCCAAGGCAAGTCTTCTTAGATGGAGTTAAGTTCGCTTGTCCCCCCCCGATACTTTTCGATCGTATCGCGCCCGGTCGCATGTTTCAGCTGTGAAGTGTGTTTTTTTCGCTTTTTATAAATAAGCGCGAAATGAAGCCCCAAATGGCGCTAAGCCCCAAAAATGGCGTAATTTGTGTGCTGCGTGCTAATTATGTGGGCGAAAAAAGACAATCCTTTATAAATATGCCCCTATAAATCAACCGAAACGCTCAACGCAGTATAATTGACACCTAAACATTTGCAAGGCTACGGTAATCACTCGTTAAACATTCCGATGATTTGATTGACATTGTGTAGGTGTGTAGGTACAGACCAAGCTTCCCGAGGTTCAGGGATCCGTTTTTTTAGGAAACATACTATGGGTACATATTAGCAACTATTCAGCCCCATGGGCCACCCAAGCGATAAATGCAAGATGGACCAAGATTTTTAAAAAAGAAAGGGGTCAGCATGATCAGACACACGACTGATTTACATAGAAAAAAATGGGACACATTATGATCATATCGAGTGGGATTTAGTAGGTTGGGAAAGTGGGGGACAGTCTGTATATATGGTAAAAAAACAGCCCAAATTGCAGAAAACCTTTCGGGTTCGTGTTTAGCTCGAACAAAGTGTGTCACTGGTCTTACTTTTCTTGTTTACTAAGGACAGACTGTCAATGTCAATAAATCTTGACTGAATCAAAACACACAAAGGATAAATACACGCATGCAGCCATCACTTGTTAAAGGAAAAAATTTCATGCAATACTTTTAATGGTAGGCAGAAAATAACTGTCACAGAGTAAACTGGATAACATAAACTAATCCTCTGGTTGGGGGTTTATAACAGAATTGCAGAGGTTGTCAGGTGCCTCCTCTTATTATAAGACCGCAAACCCCCAATTCATAAAGAATAGTCCCGCAGCGTGCACACTTTACCCCACACGTGCACACACCACCTGCAGCGTGCACCCCACCACGCGCAGCATTGCATGCCCCCGACACGCACACACACCCCCGGCGGCTTACCGGACATACATGTGGGGTTTGCTAGAGACGTCACATGGCCAGCCAAGCAGGTGATTGAGTCCAGCATCCGTGCCTTCGACAACCTTCTTTTAGTAATAGGATTAGTTTCTCTGTATGTTAGAAAAAGGACGAATATAAACACAGCAAGACCACAATTGATTCAGCAAACAGTAGCAATATTAAAGAATAGGGAGTTCATGCAATCTACCTTCCTTTCCCCTGTTCCAACACCCCACATTACACCCCGAGGTACTTTACCGATCAGCTGAACAATGTACATGAAGTTACCCTCGCCACTCGGTCCCACTCTGCCCCTGCCAGTCGTGATGATATGTTATATAGCACAAGCATTTGAATGGAAAAGCGCACACTTATCCTCGTTTAAAAATGTGATTATATCGCACAACGAACAACGTTTCGGAGAGCACTATGTCTCCTTCATCCTGGCTATAGCTGGGAGTCTACAGGTAGAGGGACTAACGGGAGCTGCACTTCAACATTGTGGCACATGCCAACAAGGATGCTAGCACATTACTATGGTATATATGAATATAATGTATTTAGATCCGTATTTGCCACATCTGATAGCTTATGTTATGTCGATGCCTGTCTTTAGCGTACACAAAATCCAAAACAAAGTATAAAGGTCTACTGAATACTGAATGTATACTGAGTATACTGAAGGAGTTCAAAGGAAAACAACTGTTTGGTGCATTTTATCAAGGTGCCACATGTTCAGACCTCTGGGGTTGTACGACTCCTTCTTATATGTTACATTTAATTGGTTCGGGATTTCGTCCACGATGTAGCCAATGGGAAGACACGTTACACAGTGTACTAAGAGATAAGCCGTTAAGGGAAAAGAGCGGGGGGAGGTTGAGGTGAGTACGATTGTCCATTAGTTGGGCCCAGTAATAACAAAAGATGCCCTACCACCAATGTGGGAACCCCAAGAAAAGAGTTATATAAATCAATCTCTGGAACTTGCTGGTTCTGTATTAGTAAAAATGTGGGCAATTTTCAAAGGAGGTTTACATGGAAAGTGAACATCCTTTACTGTATTGATTGAAGTCGGGAGGTTCAGGAGCTATGTCTACCTTCCATTCTTCAATCAATATCTCAGGAGCCAGGGACGAAATAGAAGAAAATTATCAACAACGCGTTCCACTTGACAGCAGCAATGACAGGTCACCAGTAAATATACGGGACATTTTTGTCCCCAAGGTATATTCATTATTTAACTGGACCCTAAATTACCACTTGTAACTACTTCATAAATCCCATAGTAACAAAGTGATGAAGTCTAAACAAGCTAGGGAAACTTTCCCCGGTTTGCCTTAAACCAAATAATGTATTGTGCAAAAACCAGATCACAGTGAGGGGTGTTCTTGGGGGGATGGTGAGCAGAGGGGGGCAATTGCGACAGGGAGGAGATTAGACGCTCATCTCGGGTCGCGGGAGTCTAGGGTTGTCTCGCGGGAGACCTTCCCTAGAATCGGGAGACGGGGGAGAGGTGGAATACCATATTGTGTGAGCTGTTAAAACAAAATTTTACTGGGGTTTGTTCCCACTAAGACATAATCAACATTGGATTGCATTGCAGGTGATTTACTTTCAATACAGATAAGAAAACGGAAATGTACACCTTAAGACGAGAGAAGAAACCAAGCTGGGCCGCCTCTCCAGGACTGCATTGATAATAGGCGTTGTCGGGGGACTAGTCCTATAAAAGTAACTTTTTGCAAGATGGAGGGTTAGGATGGATTCCAAGTCATTCATGAGCTTCATGTAAATAAGACATATGGTGAGGCCAACTAGTCTGTTACGGATCGCAGGTGTGATCGAACGCACTTCTAAACAATATGGGCGCTCAACATTAACATGCACTGTGACTCTATTCTTACATAATTACAGATCGGGGGCCAAGGGGGGGGGGCGTAACTCTTAGCGTGTGAAGGAAATCAATTAGTGTGGCCAAGCCCTAATCTGTTTAGTAGTGGAAAGTCTGTGGGGCCCTTGTAGGGTCAAACGGCGTAGGGAATCATGTATTTAATAATGTTATGGCCCGTCCACTTAGTGCAAGTCTATAAAAACTAAAAATGTGTGAAAACTGCCCACACTACAGGCAAGTGGGTTAAACTAGATGGGCGCACGTTACCGTATATGCTCGAGTATAGTCGAGGTTTGTTCAGGCTGTAAAAAACAGCCAGAAATCTGAAAACCTCGACTTATCTGAGTCAGTCCACCTAACTCGAACCTGTGAAATGAGGGTCCAGCGTCCGCATGAACTTGATGGTGATCCACTTGACGTCACCACTCGGCGCAGAGTAGTGACGTCAGTGGATGCGAGCATCCGTGCATGCGGACGCTGGATTCCTCATTCAAGAAATGGCTTTTGGGTCTTGACTCCTGGTGAGGACGCTGGATTCCTCATTTCAAGTTGGCAAAAGTCTGAATGGGGAAGGCTGCATGAGAGGTAAGGCATGGGAGACGGCTGCATGAGAAGAAAGATGGGTGGCAGGGAGGGAGAGTATTGAGGGGGTAGGGATCAGTGGGTCAGGGACAGGAGTTGGTTCAGTGTGTGGCAGGTCCACTGTAGATGTTTGTAAACTACAACTCCAGCAGCTAAGCATGCTGGGCGTTGTAGAAGAATTAACCCCAGAAAGTTTTTTCCTTTTCTTTTTTTTTGAGTTTTTTTTTTTTTTGTGTCAAACATCTGGGTGCCAAAGAAGTCAGAAGGCAATAGTGGTCATAATTCTACCATCGAATTATACTCCGAGTCAATCAGTTTTACTCTTTAGGTTGAAAATGAGGTCACCTTTGACTTATACTCGTATCGACTTATATTCGAGTAATACGCGTATTATGTCTTATTAATAAATAACATGAAAACGTATTGAAATCCCCAATATACCGGTAAATATATCTATATTGGGAAGGTGGTCACATAGAAAATTATAAGTGGGTAGTGGGTGGAAGTAGATGGAAGTTATGTCGTTATTAATAAATAACATGAAACGTTATTGAAAATACCAAATCCCGGGTTCTTCCTTTATACCAGTAAATATATCTATTATTGGCAGGTGGTCACACAGACATTATAAGTGGCGTAGGGGGTTTTGAAGTATAGGAGTATGTATTTATAATAATAAATGAAAATGTATTGAAATCCCAACTCTATACCGGTAAATATATCTTAGTGGCAGGTGGTCACACAGACATTATAAGTGGGTAGAGGGTTGAAGTGAGGACGTAGTCTTTATTAATAAATAACATGAAAACGTATTGAAATCCCCAAATATCCAGTAAATATATCTATATGGAGGTGGTCACACAGACATTATAAGTGGGGTAGATGGGTTGAAAGTAGAGGACGTATTGTATTTATTAATAAATTAACATGAAAACGGATTGAAACCCCCCCAATATACCAGTACATATATTATATTGGCAGGTGGTTCACCACAGACATTATATAAGAGGTAGCTAGGTTTTGAGTAGATGGAGTAGTCTTTAATATAAATAACATGAAACGTATTGAAAACCCCCTAATTTTACCAGTAAATATATTATATTGGGCAGGTGGCTTACACAGGACATTATAAGTGGGGGTAGAGGGTGTGAAGTAGCATGGACGTATGTCTTTATTATATAAAAAACATGAAAGTATTCGATTGAAACCCCCAATATACCAGTAAATATATCTTCTATTGGCAGGTGGTCAAACAGACATTATAACGAGGGTAGAAGGTTGAAGTAGAGGGACGTATGTCTAGTAATAATAACATGAAAACGTATTGAAACCCCCACTATACCAGTATATATCTATTTGGCAGTGGCCACCACACCAGCATTATAAGTGGGGTAGATGGGTTTGTTGAATTGAACGTAGATGGACGATGTCTTTATTAAATAAATAACATGAAAACTATGTGAAACCCCAAATATACCGGTAAATTATCTTTGGCAGGTGGTCACACAGGAACCATTATAAGTGGGTGTAGATGGATGAAGTAGATGGACGTATGTCTTTAGTAATAAGAACATGAAAACGTATTGAAACCCCCAAGATACCGGAAAATATTATTATCTAGTGGCAGGTGGTCACAACAGACATTTATAAGTGGGGTAGGATGGGGTTGAAGTAGATGGACGTATGTCGTTATTAATAAATAAACATGAAAATGTCTTGGAAATCCCAATATAACCAGTAAAATATATCTAAATTGGAGGTGGTCACTTCGGGCATTATAAGGGGGTAGATGGGTTGGAAGTAGTGGCGTAGGTCGTTATTAATAAATACATGAAAAAGGATTGAAATCTCCCAAGTATACCAGTAAATATATTATCTATTGCAGGTGGTCACAAAGGCATTATAAGTGGGGTGGGTAGATGGGGTGATTGAAGTAGATGGAGTCTGGTCTTTATTAAAAAACCATGAAAAACGTTATTGAAAACCCCAACTATACCGGTAAATATATATATATTGGCAGGTGGCACACAAGACATATAAGTGGGTAGATGGGTGGAAGTAGATGGACGTAGGTCTTTATTAATCAAATACATGAAAATATATTGAAATCCCCAATATACCGGGTAAATAATCTATATTGGGCAGAGGGTCACACAGACAATGTAAGTGGGGGTAGATGGTTTTGAAGTAGCTGGAGTAGTATTTATTAAAAATAACATGAAACACGTATTGACAACCCCAATATACAGTAAATATATCTATATGGCAGATGGTTCACAAGGCATTATTATTATAAGTGGGGGTAGATGGCGTTTGGAATAGTAGATGGACGGATGTCTTTATTAATTAAATAACATGAAAACGTATTGAAATCCCCAATATTACAGTAAATAATCTATATTGCGCAGTGGTCACAGACATTTAAGTGGGGGGTAGCTGGGTTGAAGTAGATGGACGTAGGTCTTTATTATAAAATAACATGAAAAATGTATTGAAATCCCCCCAAATACCGGTAAATATACTATATGGCAGGTGGGCACACAGACTTATAAGTGGGGTAGGAGGGTTTGAAGTAGATGGAGTATGTCTTTATTAATAAATAACATGGAAAACGTATTGGAAATTCCCATATACAGTAAATAATCTATATTGGCAGATGGTCACACAGGCATTATAAGTGGGTAGGATGGATTTGAGTAGGATGGCGTATGTCTTTATAATAAATAACAGAAAAACGTATTGAAACCCCAAGGATACAGAAATATATCTATATTGAGGTGGGTCAACAGACATTATAAGAGGGGTAGATCGGTTGGAAGTAATGGAAGAGGCTTTTTATTAATAAATAACATTGAAAACGTAATTGAAACCCCCAACTATACCATTAAATATATCTATATTGGCAGGTGGCCACACAGACATTATAAGTGGGGAGATGGGTTTTGTGAAGTAATGGACGTATTGTTCTTTATTAATAAATAACATGAAAATGTATTGAAACCCCCAATTTATACCAGAAATATATCTATATGGGGCAATGGTCAACCAGGCCATTATAAGTGGGGTAGATGAGGTTGAAGCTAGATGGACCGTATGTCTTATTAATAAATACATGAAAAAACGATTGAAATCCCCAAGATACCGGTATATAAATATTATATTGGCAGGTGGTCACAACAGGACATATAAGTGGAGGTAAGATGGGTTGAAGTAGATGGACGGATTGTCTGATTAATAAAATAACATGAAAAATTGTATTTGAAATCACCAATATACCGGTTAAATATTATATATCTTGGCAGGTGTCACTTCAGGCATTATAAGGGGGTAGATGGTGAAGTCGATGGACGGATGTCTTTATAATAAATAACATGTAAAAATGTATTGAAACCCCACGATACAGTAATATATCTATATGGAGGTGGTCACCACAGGCATTATAAGTGGGGGGTAGAGGTTGCAGTCGATGGACGTATGTCTTTATTAATAAATAACATTGAAAAAGTATGAAATCCCAATTACCCGGTAAATATATCTATCTGGGACAGGTGTGGTCACACAGGACATTATAAGGGGGAAGATGGGTTTAAGTAGATGGACGTATGTCTTTCGTCATAAAAAACATGAAATGTTATATTGAAAGCCCCCAATATACGGAAATATATCTATATTGCAGGTGGTCACACAGGCATTTAAGTGGGTGTAGATGGATTGAAGTCGATGGAACATAGTCTTTATTAATAAAATACTGAAAATGTATTGACATCCCAATTTATACCAGTAAATATAAACTATATTGGCAGGTGGTCACACAGGCATTATAGTGGGGTAGATGGATTGAAGTAGATGGACATATGTCTTTATTAATAAATAACATGAAAACGTATGAAAATCCCCATATACCAGTAAATATACTTATAGTGCAGGATGGTCACAACAGGACATTATAAGTGTGGTTAGCTGATTGAAGTAGCTGGGATGTCTTTTAATACAAACATGAAAACGTATTGAAACCCCCATATACCAGTAACTTATCTTATGGCAGATGGTCACCACAGACTTTATAATGGGTAGAGTAGAATGGATTGAAGTAGATGGGCGTATGTCTTTATTAATAAATAACTGAAAAACGTATTGAAACCCCCAATATACAGTAAAATGATCTATATTGGCAGGTGGTCACACAGACATATAAGAGGGTAGATAGGGTGAGTAGGATGGACGGTACTGTCTTTATTTAATAAATAACATGAAAACGTATGATTAAACCCCCCAATTATACCAGTACATATATCTATATTGGCAGGTGGCCACACAGACATATAAGTGGGGTATATGGGTTGAAGTAGAGGGAGTATGTCTTATTAATCAACTAACATGAAAAGTATGAAACCCCCAATATACCAGAAATCTATCTATATTGGCAGATGCGTACACAGGCTTATAAAGTGGGGCTAGATGGGTTGAAGTGTGGAGTATTGCTTTATTAATTAATAACATAAAAACGTATTGAAATCCCCAATAGACCGGTAAATATATCTATATTGGAAGGTGGTAACACAGACATTTATCAAGGGGGTGATGGGTGTGGTTTTGAAGTAGATGGAGTATTGCTTTATTAATAAATAACATGAAATGAAATGTATTGAAATCCCCAATCATAACGGTTAAAATATATTCTAATTGGCAGGTGGTCCTTCAGGCATTATAAGTGGGGTAGAATGGGTTGAAGTAGATGGACGTATGGTCTTTATAATAAATACATGAAAAGTATTGAAAATCCCCAATATACCATTCATATATATATAATTGGCAGGTGTCAAACAGGCATTATAAGTGGGGTGGGTAGATGGGTTTGAAGTGATGGGGACGTATGTCCTTTATTAATAAATAACATGTCAAACGTATTGAAATCCCCAATATACCGGTAAATATATCTATATTGGCAGTGGTAACACAGACATTATAAGTGGAAGATGGGTTGGAAGTAGATGGAGTATGTTTATTAATAAATAACATGAAATGTATTGAACATCCCCATAACCGGTAAATTATATCTATATTGGCAGGTGGTCACACAAGACAATATAAGGGGTAGAGGGTTGTTGAAAGTAAGATGGACGTATGTCTTTATTAATAAATAAATGAAAACGTATTGGAAATCCACCAATATACCAGTAATCTATCTTACATTGAGGTGGTCACACAGGCATTATAAGGGGGGGTGGGTAGATTGGATTGAAAGTAGATGGGAATATGTCTTATGAATAAATAACAGGACAAACGTAGTGAAATACCCAATATACCAGTAATATATCTATATGTCAGGTGGTCACACAGGACATTCTTAGATAAATAAATGAAACGTATTGAAATCCCCAATATACACAGTAAATCATATCTATGTTGGCAGGTGGTTCCCACAGACATTATAAGTGGGTAGATGGGGTGAAGTAGATGGAGTATGTCTTTATCTTTATTAATAAATACATGGAAAACGTATTGAAATCCCCAAATATACCAGTAAAAAATCTCCTCTATTGGCAGTGTTCACACAGACATTATAAGTGGGGGGTGGGTAGATGGGTTGATTGAAGTCGATGGAGTATGTCTTTATTAATAAAGACATGAAAACGTATTGATGAAATCACCAATATACCGGTTAATATAATCTATAGTGGGCAGGTGGTCACACGAAATGATAAGTGGGGTAGATGGGTTGCCAAGTAGATGGACGTATTGTCTTTATTAATAAATAACATGAAAAACCGTATTGAAATCCCCAATATACCAGTAAAAGATATCTATATGGCAACCAGAAATGAGTCTCTTTGGTCACAAAGACATTATAAGTGGGGTAGATGGGTTGAAGTAGATGGACGGTTGTCTTTATTAATTTTAAATAACATGAAAACGTATTGAAATCCCCAAGATACCGGTAAATATACTATAGGGCAGGTGGTCACATCAGAAAGTATAAGTGGGGTAGATGGATGGAAGTAGTAGATGGACATCTGTATTATTAATAAATAACAGGAAAATTATGGAAAAGCCCCAAGATACGTAAATAATCGAGCCATGGGCGGTGGTTCACACAGAATTATACAGTGGGTTGGTAGACTGGGTGTGAAGTAGATGGGGTATGTCTTTGTAATAAATAACATGAAACGTATTGAAATCCCCCATATACCAGTAAAGAGTATATATATGGGGCAGGTGGTCACACAGGACATTATAAGTGGGTAGATGGGTTGAAGTAGATGGGCGTTTAGTCTTTATTAATAAATAACATGAAAACGTATTGAAATCCCCAATATACCAGTAAATATATCTAGATTGGCAGGTGGTCACCACAGGACATTATAAGGTGGGGGTGGGGTTAGATGGGTTGAAGTAGATGGCCGTATGTTGATTTATTAATAAAGAACATGAAAACGTGTAGGAGAACCCCATATTACCAGTAAATATATTATATGGCAGGTGGTCACACAGACATTATAAGTGGGGGGTAGATGGGTTGACGTAGATGGACGTATGTCTTTATGATAAAAACATGAAACGTATTGATTGAAAACGGGGGCCAACACACAAAACCACCACAAAGTTGGGTTTATTTTCTAGTAATTTCTTTTAACACGTGAATGAAATGAAACGGTTTTGCCATAGGCTCCTGAAATCCTCGGGCAGAGAACGGTATGTATTTCCCCTTCTGGATGTGTTTGCAGTGTGGTCCCCAGGCCTAATGGGGCCCATACACTTACAAAATGCGTTGTACGAAAAATTTTCCCATGAATACATAGCAAAATTGTTGTGAGATGATTGTACGAAAATCCCAACATGAACTGATAATCGGTGACCATATAGGGATATCCTGATATATACGACTGTGTGATTGGTGCGTGTATGGGCCCCATAATAGCACAGTCAGAACAGTTATAGGGAAATGGTTTGCTAGAATAGAAGAAATTAGTGTCCATAGGGGGACAGTGGAGTTATTTCTTCCAATGTGGGGGGTCATTTTGATAAGGTGGGGAATGCTCTAGGAGTCACATAATATTACGTCTGGCAGCATACAAAGGCGGAACTAAAGGGTTTTAAACATAATGACCCGGCATGAATCCTTGTAACTGATTAACTCCTGTAACGGCATTCTCACCCCAAATAAAAAACATTTTGGAGAAATCATCTAGTTCTGAGGCTATGCAGATGTAACGGTCACGACCCAGAGCGTGTCAATTATTGACTGGTGACTGCCGTGACAACCTGTGATGCTACTGGGCTCCCAGAAACCCGTTGTTCAGGCAACATTTACAGTTTAGCTTGATCAGTGCAGTTGGTCATAAACCTTTGTGTTGGACGCCAACATCATGCCTGAGGCGGGCAAAGAACATGAAGTGCATCAGAGTGGCGAGTAAATTAAGGCGTGCCGTAAGTTAGGGGGGAGGGGTCGTAACCCCTCTCTATCAGGTTAGTGTGGACCTGACCCCTAGGCTGCGCAGATGGTTTTTTGCATAGAAATACTCAGGGGTTGAGATTCAACCAGAGTGCTCAACCACGAGTTCCGAATCTTTCCTGGAGGTTTATGACTATTTGACTATGGTAGTAAACTCCTAAACTTTCCTTGTAGGCTGGTCACTATGGTTCACTTGTAAGTCTTCAGGACCATTCAGATAATATAACTATGTACAATTTATAATAGGTTAATCTGCGTTTCAGTTAGATCACTGGACTTAGCTTTAGTTCTTGCTGCTTTTCACTAGTCTCATCCGACACGGGGGACTATCAATTCCGAATAGAGAGAGAACAAGAAATATTAAAATATGACAGTTAGGAACAACAAAATATTGCTTTTAGGAATGGAAGGAATATAAACTAATGTGATTTCAGTCTCTGCCTTATAATGGATTCTTCTAGAACGTAGCTGCTTGGGGGCATATTACAGCGAGGTTCAGGTTGTGGATTGCTGGGGGTTGGGAGTGATGTTCCGGTCCAAAACCAATGAAATGTGGTTCTATTGCAATTGCAAACCTCGTTCTAAATTACATGTTGTGTCCAGCAAAAGAAAGTGATTAAACGGACAGGCAGACAGATAAATCTTGTTTGTATATTACCAATTGTACATGAGAACTACTGGGAAAAAGGAGATGGATATTAAAGAGTAAAATAACATGTCATTTTACATGGAGTTAGATTTTTGCAAATTAGATCACAGAAATATGACGGAAAGAATTCTCTTGCATCAGGACTGGAGCACTGAGGTCGTTTTATAGTGTCGATTACTCCACTCCTGGTTAATGACAATGAAAATAAAGAAACCAAGCCTAAATAGAGGTGGGGGGGTTCGACACCATCTGTCTGCAATGTACAATGCTGTTTTGACACCTTACTCTGGGCGTTCCTATAACACCTCTTAGCCACTATCTAATCACGCCCTTAACACCTGGCTGTGATATGCTAATTGGGATTTTCCAGGGTACATAAGTGCCACAGATTCTTGTACAAGTCATTCTGAATTGAGAAAGCCAATCGGATGACTAGCGAAACGTCTTCAAGAACTAAACTTCAAGTCCGGTTGATCTAATTGAATACAACAGATATTTAATGAGGTAGTTCAGTGGAAAATATCATTATTATTTTTAATTATGTTATTATTATATTTGTTATATTAGTCATTCTACATATTCTCTTCCATTTTGAAAATCCCTTGATTTCATCCACTTTGCTATGCTTTTCTGTTGACAGTATTTAGCTGCCATTTCAGGTTCTACAATGGTCCCTTCTTCCCAGAATGCACCACTTTCTGTTAGGTCAAACATGCTCAGATCTCTACTGATCTGAATCAACCCAGGGACAAGACCATAACGGACTCTATTCCTGCAAACAGGAAGCCAGAATTTGAAATTATTTATGCACAGAAAAAAATGCTGGAGAGGCAGATTAAGATTATTGGAATGGGAAAATACTGCTTTTTTCATAGAAGCATATGTATTTACGCTGAACTTCCCCTTTAAAGGACATGTTTTCATATAATTGTGAACCCATTCACCCACCATTTGTTTAGTTTTAAAGGACAACTCCACCCTCATAAGAACATCTTTTAGAAGGAATGGCCTCTTTAAAATATGTTGATATATCATACTTTGTCCTATGAATTCATTACTTTATAGCAATGCTTCTGGATGGAAACTGAGCAATTTAGAAACCTGTACTGAGCAGGTACTGAGCCTGGGCATGCTCAGAAAAGGGAGGTAGGGGATTAACATTCAGTCATTGGCTGTGATGTCAACTGTCAAATCCATAACTGACAGTTGCTAACTGGAAGAACCAGGAAGCAGAAACAGGGGAAACAGGACATTGTGCAGGATTTCAGGTTAGACTTATATATTTCAGATTTCAAACTATTACAGTTTATGGTTTGGGGGGGTGTGATTTACCTGTATGTACGTTTTCATTTTAGGGCTGGACTTGCCCTTTAAGCATCCAGCATGTTCAGTTAAATTGAGTTAAAAATGGTGACAAACCTGGAGCCGAATGTAACTTACTGTGATTGTCTGTATGTTGCTGTTCTGTTTTCTTTTTGCTCTCCTTCTGTGCTGCCTGCAAAGCATTGTAATCCCTCCTCCTACGCTCTTTCTGCTGTTGTTTTTTTCTTTTCCTTAATGCTCGTTCCTTCTCCTCCTTCATCCTTTGTTCAGCCTCCTGCTTCTGTTTTCTTTCTGGAAAGAAACCAGTCCAATCAGCACACACAGAAGCATAAAATAGCCCCGCTCCAGTCCCCAGACTCTGGAGGGACCCACGCACCTTGATCTAACAAAAGCTTGTGCTGCATTTCTTTGTCATGTTCTAGCTGCAGGCTCTGCATGTGTTGTAGAACCTACATTAAATAAACCAAAGTTAGCTGCTGTCCAAATGTCTTTTTATGAGCAATATGCTTTAACATGTCTAGCACCAGGGCAAGCTTACTCTCTGGGCACACTCTTTACATTGCTTTTCATCTAGACAGTCGCCAGCTGCCTTAGACAAAGTTGGGTTCAGGGGATTGTCCTTCAGGTCCAGCCACTTTAGATTCTGAAAACAAACAAGATACACATAGAAGCTCAACCTTGAGCATTGTGTCTTATACCTTTTGCCTTTCAAAGATGCTTTGCCAATTAACTAGTAACATTCTTTTTTTTTTTTTACTCATGGTAACAATTCTTTCCTTCCTATTCCTTTAAAGTAGTGATTGAAGACCAGGAGGTAAATTACCTATTTCCTTACCTTCCGTTCTTCAATCACTCGACCAGGAGCCAGGAACGAAGGTAAGTTTATTTACCTCGTGTATGATCCACCACCGGCTCTGTTGACAAGTCCCGAACGCTTCCTGGTTTAGCTTAAATATAGCGTGCATGCACGACAATGCGCGCTATAGTTAAACTAAACCCGGAAGCGGTCGGCAATTTTCAATGGAGCTGGCAGTGGATTTTGCACAAGGTAAATATACTCACCTTTGTTCCTGGCTCCTGGTAGAAGAACGGAAGGTAAGGAATAGGTCCTTTACCACCTGGTCTTCAATCACTGCTTTAAAGGAATAGTTCACTTTTTATGTAAACTATGTATCTATATATGTTTTTCCAACATTGACTATAATAATTAATAAAAATTATTTATTAAAAATAAGGTAATTATATTACCTTAAGCTGGGAAAAGGTGATTGGTAAGACAGCCAGACGGTTCTGAAGAAGATCAAGATGCTGCAGATTAATTAGTCTTCCAAACTCTGAGGGAAGCTGCACCAACTGGTTCTTACTAAGATCCAACCGCACAATGTGAATAAGAGAGCAGAATTCTTCCTGTTAACAAAAAAATCATTATCTACACCCAATAGATGAGGCACAAGGAAAATCTCCTTATAGAGTACAAAGCATTCCCTTTCAGATTTTGTGAAACCGTAGTAAAGCTAAGGCCACACTACAATGCACCAAATCGCGCAAGCAATCGCAAGAGTTAGCACACTCTATTGCATGTGCGATTTCTGTGTGTTGTGGCACAGAATTTAATATTATAAAAACGCAGGTGTTTGAGTCAAAAAATGGTGCACACAGAACACAAACGCATGCACAATCGTATCGGAAATCGTGGGAATTTTTGCGTTCCCACGATTTCCATGTTAACAAAAAGCGCGTGCGTGAACGTGCTAAAAATGCGTTAGTGTGGCCTAGCCCTTAAAGGACATTTTCACCCTGGAACAAAAACATATACTTTAAATATATAAAAAAAGAGACCTCAAATGTCGTGTATATTATATGCACCCCAGGGAATTAAAGGTATTCTTTCGAATTAACTTGGTCGTCTGCCTATTTTTATCCTACAAGTTTTACACCTGTTTGTGTCTAAAAACCTATGCTTAACTTTCCCACCTCCTAAACCATGACATTGTTATAGTTACTTACCTCCCTGTGGTCCCTGAAGCCCATAATACTTTCTCCACCACAAGAAAGCCGTCATCTAACACAGATGCCGGCTTTCTTCCGGATTCTAGCAGTCAATAACTGCCATGGCAGTGCCAACATTCCAGCACCCTCCTCTATCCAGAAAAACTCTTTTGTAAAAGCTATCTGAGCTTACAGAGGAGAGGAGGGCCATGGAGGAGAAGCTTGCCAGTGAAAGGCAGGGATTATGGGCTTCAGGTGCTGCAGAAAGGTAAAGCTGGGTACACACAGTAACGATAAAGCCCCGATACCGTCGGATCCGAACGATCGTTTCTGGAACGAGAGCGCGTCCGCCAAACGATCGGGTCGTCTGAACGCTCGGGAAAGACTGAAAATTTCCATTGGCCACGCTAGACTAATGTTCATAGGGAGAACGCTCGGACTGTGTGTATGCAGATCTTTGAAAGATGGCAGACAGGATCTTGCAGATCCTGTCTGTCATCTTTCAGAAATCTGTACTGTGTGTACCTAGCTTAAGTAATAATAGCGATCTTAAGTTTGGGGGACATTGGGAAGGCAGATATAGCCTTTTATATATATAATTTTTATTGTGGGTGTGAACATGCCATTTAAACTGTTCATACACTACAAACGTACCCCCCAATGTTCCTGCGATGTTTCAACAACCACCTGGCCCCATTAATATTAGGATAGAGAAATTAATCTGAAGTAATGATTTAGTGAGCAAACGTAACTAATGTCAGCAGGTAAAACCACTGCTTTACTCAATGTTACGATGGATTCAACATGTGGAATTGAACATCCAACAATGTAGCATATTATCCCTATTACTGGGAGAACTCTCTGCAACTTGGCATATAATAGTCTACATCAATAACAGTAATAAGTACATCATCAGAACACATAAGTAGGACATCCTACCGGTATTATTGTCAGTTTGTTACAGGAAAGGTCCAGTATCGTTGCCTTAGGAAGGGCAGCCTGAAACAGAAAATAAAAGATTAATTTTTAAATTGCGAAATGAATTTTAAATGCAAATGAAAATTTAGAATGAATGTAAAAAACAAAAGTTTCCAGGGAGTAATAGCCTAATATGTGCTACATTGTAACTGAAGCTCCATATGTTGAAATTCATGTCCACATATCTGATGGAGGTTCTAGATTGCCCCACCCCCTCCATATCTAAAATGTTTAATACGTATCTGTGACTCACCAGCTCTCGGACTGGGACCTCACTTATATCACTCAGACTCAGATCCAGCTCATTCCCATCCAGTTTCTCTCTCAGATTTCCATGTTTTCCAGGTGTTCGAGACATCTCTCTGCGAAGACATACTCCTCTATTAACCTAATAGTTTTCAACCGCAACTCATGTTTGCCCTGCTCCCTGCATTTTTCAATCACAATTCTTCTCCTCTAACCCACGATTCCCATTCTGTGTGGTTTAATGCATTGCCTCAAACACAAGATGCTTTCCCCTCTAAAGCTGTGCATGGCGGTTAAAATAACTTGCACAATAGTGGGTTAACCGTCACTTTCTTTAGGGTTCTACCTGTTCCCTTTAAAATCACATGAAAATGTATTTATAGTAGAGTGATGCAGGCTGTATTGGATTTTATACTGCATTGCCTTTAATACACTGGTACTTGCAGCATGTAGATTTCCTGATTGGTTAGTTTTAAAGGGGAAGAGGTTTAAAGCACCAATGGCAATGGAAGGATTCAACCATTGGTGGTTGTCATATAATAGTCTGTCCTGCATCTAAATCAAAGGTGTTTCCTCTTCCCTGCCAGCAGTTCAATGTTTCTTTCATTCAGCCTCATAGGCTTCAAACTAGGGAGACCCCCACCCAGGCTCCTCCACCCCCCTTATCACCCATGTCTGTGCCATACACTTTCCAGGGCTGCTAATCCTGCACATCTCCCGAGCTGCATCTGTGCTATCCCCCTATGCCCTGCCTGAAGCCCCCCCCTTCCCCATACAACCCAGTTACCTTCCTATCCAGCTGCCCACCCCCTTCTCCATACCCCACACAGCCAGTTACCTTCCTATCCAGCTGCCCACCCCCTTCTCCATGCCCCACACAGCCCAGTTACCTTCCTATCCAGCTGCCCCCCCTTCTCCATACCCCACACAGCCCAGTTACCTTCCTATCCAGCTGCCCACCCCCTTTTCCGTTCCCCACACAGCCCAGTTACCTTCCTATCCAGCTGCCCCCCTCCATTCTCCTTGCCCCACACAGCCCAGTTACCTTCCTATCCAGCTGCCCCCCCCCTTCTCCATGCCCCACACAGCCCAGTTACCTTCCTATCCAGCTGCCCACCCCCTTCTCTGTTCCCCACACAGCCCAGTTACCTTCCTATCCAGCTGCCCCCCCTCCATTCTCCTTGCCCCACACAGCCCAGTTACCTTCCTATCCAGCTGCCCCCCTTCTCCGTTCCCCACACAGCCCAGTTACCTTCCTATCCAGCTACCCACCCCCCTTCTCCATGCCCCACACAGCCCAGTTACCTTCCTATCCAGCTGCCCCCCCCCCTTCTCCATGCCCCACACAGCCCAGTTACCTTCCTATCCAGCTGCCCCCCTTCTCCGTTCCCCACACAGCCCAGTTACCTTCCTATCCAGCTACCCACCCCCCTTCTCCATGCCCCACACAGCCCAGTTACCTTCCTATCCAGTTGCCCACCTCCCTTCTCCATGCCCCACACAGCCCAGTTACCTTCCTATCCAGCTGCCCCCCTTCTCCATGCCCCACACAGCCCAGTTACCTTCCTATCCAGCTACCCACCCCCCTTCTCCATGCCCCACACAGCCCAGTTACCTTCCTATCCAGCTGCTACACCCTGCACTGCTCTTCCTGGACTCTTCTCTCTCAGTTCCACGTCACACTGTCTTCTTTACCAACGAGTTGTAGGAGGGAACGAGACAAGCCCAACGATAGAGATGTAAAAAGATAGAAAAAATACAAAGCTAAGGAGCGCCACCAGCTGGTTCAAATAGGGTATTTTCACTTAGATAAAAACTGCTGAATTAGTTGTGATGCTAACACTAATTCTAACATTCATTGGAGATGGTGGGGGGAGAATTGGCAATATGATAATTAATAATATATATATATATGTCTTTCCATTAAGATAGGAGCTTTAATTATATTCCAATTCAGTTGCATCTATTGTATATTTATTCTATTTATATAGTGTGTGTGTGTGTGTGTGTGTGTGTGTGTGTTTTACGGGTGGTAGGTGGGGAACTATAGGCTTTGCCTATAGGATGCCCACTTACTGTCAGATCCAATCAAAGTATCTTATTAGGCAATCAGGCAAAACGATTGTCCCATGTGTGCCCGTCCATAGCTTTAGATGGCGATGCTGCAGATCTGATCTCAGAGCTGGAACACACAAGCCAATATTTCCGCCCACATTGACATCCCAGACCGATATTATGGTCTATAAAGCTAGGTACACACAGTCCAGATTTCTGAAAGATGACAGACAGGATCTGCAAGATCCTGTCTGCCATCTTTCAAAGATCTGCATACACACAGTCCCGAGCGTTCTCCCTATAGGGAGAACGGTCGGGACTGTGTGTTTCCATCGGCCGCGCTAGACTCTAGCGCAGCCAATGGAAATTTTCGGCCTTTCCCGAACGAGCGTACGGCCGACCCGATCGTTCGGCGGCCGCGCGCTCGTTCGGGAAACGAACGTACACACAGTAACGATAAAGCCCCGATACCCCCGGTATCGGGGCTTTATCGTTACTGTGTGTACCCAGCTTAAAGCTGGGTACGCACCATTTTGGGACAACCAATCGACCTTTCAGTGTATTGGTCAATAGCCCCGAAATACTGGATGGTTTTTCCAGGCTGCTGACTGACATTTGCCCGTTTGTCCGAATCAAACGAAACGGGCGATTGTGCAGTCCTCCATGGACTTCATGCTTGTTTGCATCAAACTGATGGCCGACTGGTCGCAAGTGTTAAATGGTCAGTCGGGACGATATCCCCTCCTGTGTACCCAGCCTAAGGCAAAACTACCATCCAATCCCAACAAGTGTTGTAAAAGGACCGAGTATCGGAAACCTGTTGTTCAAAACCATAATAAACCCATATGAGCTGCAATGCCTAGAGGGGTGGCTTGATGTCCAAAGGGTTCTCCACTAATGATTGGTTTCACTTCTAATATCCTTATACATTACAGTAGGGGGTCCATTATCCAATATATTATTACTGATCTACGGCAGAACCAGGGGTGAGGACCTAGCAGTTTTTATCCCCACCATATGTATTCTAATGGGAAAGGGTGGCTTGGGAAGGATATTTTCCCTTTAAAGGGAAAATGTGTATTTGATATAAGTAAAGATTTGTACTACATTTAAAATAAACCATGGATCTCTAGGTTGCTGGAAAGGTTAAGCAATAAAACTTCCTTTGCTTTCACCAGCTTGTAGCCATGTGACCAGTCTTTGTCTGTTTTAATAGGCTCCCCTCTCAACCCCAACCCCAAAGTCCCAGCATTAAGTCTTGAGCAGGAGCATGAGTGCAGGGGCACACCCCAACTTCCCCCTCTCCCACCGCATGATTGGAGGCCGGACCCCTGACAAACCCCCACCCCAGAAGATCCGCGTATAAAGTGAATATACACGCGATCAGCTGTTTAATAGACCTGAACTGAACTTCCGGTTCGGTTCCGGTCTTTAAAGCAGCTGATCGTGCGTATCTTTACTTCATACATGCTTTCAGGTGGTTAAAAACAGCTGATTGTAGATCATTTTGGAAGGGGATCATGGGCCCTCTTACCTCCCATGCATGCTCAGACCCTTGGGACAGGGGAGAACCATAGAGTCAAGTGATGTCACTCAAGCAGTTGGAAGCAGTAACTTTAGTATTATTCGCAGAGATCCAGGACTAATTTTAAAGGAAAGACTACAGGCTTTTATGGAACTCTAGCTCGTTCAGAGACCAAGTGTACTGTGTGCATTAACCAAATGGCAGTTTCTTGACACTTGAGTTTATTCAGTAGACAAATAACTTGTTTCCAACCAAAATGTATCAGTATAATTCAAGTCTGTTTCCTCAGCAAAGACTTAAAGGGCATGTCAACCCCCACTGTAAAAGCCTTATATCCCACTAGCACCCCCTCAAACCTTAAGAGTACATAGTACAATCTCTGCAAGCCTGTCTTCTTCTCCGGTCCTTATGATAACCATTGTGATCTTAGGGTTAAGGGGTTGCTACTGGGATTTATGAATTTTACTGTGGGGTTGACATGTTGACATGTCTTTAAAGGGTAACTATGGTCCAAAAATGACTTTGGGCAAATTGACAGGAATTGCTTTCCTGAGTATTTTTGCAATTTACTTTCATTGTTTTTTCTTCATAGTTTTAAAGGTAGGAACCTGGCCTTTCATTTAAAATCAACTTGTTTGGAGAGCGCAGTTCCCATTACACCATGGAGACCTGGCTTTACAGTAAATAATGTAAACTGTTACTCACAGTTTTAATATTAAATATTGCTTTTATTTTATTCATTGAAATAAATAGTCAGTGCATCAGGTGGCTCCAGTAGATCTTGTTTTCACCACAGTGACATGATTATACCAGTCAGGGAAACGCGTTTCACAGTTGTAAGTTCAAGTTGAATTGATCTCAATAGACCTTGAAAAATGACACTCCTGGGAGAATATCCACAGAAACTGGTGTAATTGAGGAACGCTGAGGGACGCTAGGCAACCTTAATCTCTGTATGGAATGTATTTAATAATAACACAGAATCTCAATGATAAAATCCTCATACTGTACTCTGTGCTGCATAATTGCTGAAAAGTTTTGATTGTTACAAAATTATTGAACCACAAAGAGAAACAGCAGAGAAACTCTTCCCCAACAGAACCTGGTAATAACCTTGGAATAAATCAATGGACACTCCAATGACATACACCTGGGGAGAAAATAACGACATATCAGGATCTGATATTAGAATTTCAGACATAAAGACAGTAAAACAATCTACTGCGTGTAGAGTAGATGAAGAACATGACGAACCCCAAAACCTGAATAAAATAAGTATAAATCAGCTAGGACTGCCCTAAAGGAGAGATTACCATAGAGCATTAATATATACACAGCAATGGGTAATGGTTTATGATGGTGGCAAACCTTTCCATTAACAATAGAGCATAAGCAGGAGCCTGTAAGCCCAAATAGCCTTTTGCCATTAGCCCCACCCCTAAACACAGACCACACCCCAAAACCACACCCATTTTCTTTTTTGGGGGGGGGGGAAGAAAATAGACCATAAAGGGGTTGGATTGGTGGGATGAGATTGACAGCTGCCCCTAGGCGCCCCTTGGCCTACTGTGCCTAATGGTAAATCCGTCCCTGAGCATAAGGTATTATTCCATAAGGGAAGTCCCACTATCACATGCAGGATTTTTGCACTGCGCTGCCCTGCATGATCCTGTACCCATCAGTGTTATTGGAACTCATGCAAAAAAGTTGCGCGCGCATGCGTTCCAATAATGAACCCGGACTGCAGTATACATTGCCGGAACACTCTCAGTGCATTGCATTTGGAAATGTAAATCTGAAACGTGGTCGGAGCGCAAAACGAGATCCAAATCACATAAGTTGGACCCAGCCCTGAGATTCACACCAGGCTGAACAATATCACAGGCTTGGGCCCCTCTATACCACCCCCCCCAGAGAGAAGGGACCCCAACAGCCTTGACATAGAGGTAAGTATTGCAAATCTCCAGTATTAAGGAAGGAATAAAAAACAATCTCGCCACTTCCAAACAGAGATCTACTGTGGGTTCTAATAGAGCCCAGTTTCGTATCGAATCCGAGGGTTACGAAGTCCAGACAAAACTTCCGGAACTCCCGGAATTTACAAAACCTGAATTTACAGAGTTTTTGATTTTTATCGAAAATATAATTATCGAAATCAAAAGTTGATGATTATCGAAATCGAAAGTAGATGATTATCTAAATTAAAAGTAGATGATTATCTAAATCGAAAGTAGATGATTATCGAAATCGAAAGTAGATGATTATCTAAATCAAAAGTAGATGATTATCGAAATCGAGAGTAGATGATTATCGAAATCGAGAGTAGATGATTATCGAAATCGAAAGTAGATGATTATCTAAATCAAAAGTAGATGATTATCGAAATCGAGAGTAGATGATTATCGAAATCGAAAGTAGATGATTATCGAAATCGAAAGTAGATGATTATCGAAATCGAAAGTAGATGATTATCAAAATCGAAAGTTTGTAATATCGGTAACCTTTGAAAGTAGTGTTCGATTTCGGTTACCCTCGAATGTACAAGCCGATTTCGGTAACCCTCGAATTTGTAATATCGGTAACCCTCGAAAGTAGCGTTTGATTTCAGTAACCCTCGAAAATAGAATGTGGAAGCTCGAAAACAGCCCGATCAAGAGGAAAGAGTTTTAAAATGAGTTTTGGTTATATTTTTAGGGGTTTCCCAGACCATTCCCCAGGTCCCTGTGTTATTTACAGTAACCTACTATTACTATTTCATCCTTTTTTTTCTCCCATAGACTTCTATGGGTCTGTTTTCGAATTTACAGTTAAATTTGAAAATTTGAAAACGGATTAAACTGATCAGTTTTGAACATCTCTACTTCCAAATGGTAACGTTTGTGCTGCTAGTTAGGAATAGAGATTTCTGGGTAATTTCCATGTTGCCAGTTCCCACACCAGTGTAAATCATCACACGATTAGGAACAGCCAAGTCTTCTTTTGTGATTATAAAGTCTTCTTTTGTGCACAAAATGGAACATCTTAGACTGCTAAATATAACACACCCATCACAGACTGCTCAATATAACACACCCATCACAGACTGCTCAATATAACACACCCATCACAGACTGCTCAATATAACACACCCATCACAGACTGCTCAATATAACACACCCATCACAGACTGCTCAATATAACACACCCCATCACAGACTGCTCAATATAACACACCCATCACAGACTGCTCAATATACACACCCTCACAGACTGCTCAATATAACACACCCATCACAGACTGCTCAATATAACACACCCATCACAGACTGCTCAATATAACACACCCATCACAGACTGCTCAATATAACACACCCATCACAGACTGCTCAATATAACACACCCATCACAGACTGCTCAATATAACACACCCATCACACCTGCTCAATATAAACACCCCCACAGACTGCTCAATATAACACACCCATCACGACTGCTCAATATAACCACCCATCACAGACTGCTCATATAACACACCCATCACAGACTGCTCAATATAAACACCACCACACCTGTCATATCACACACCCTCACGACTGTTCAATATACACACCCATCACGACGTCCAATATAACACACCATCACAGACTGCCCAATATAACACACCCTCACAGACTGCTCAATATAACACACCCATCACAGACTGCTCAATATAACACACCCATCACAGACTGCTCAATATAACACACCCATCACAGACTGCTCAATATAACACACCCATCACAGACTGCTCAATATAACACACCCATCACAGACTGCTCAATATAACACACCCATCACAGACTGCTCAATATAACACACCCATCACAGACTGCTCAATAACCCACCCATCACAGACTGCTCAATAACACACCCATCACAGACTGCTCAATATAACACACCCATCACAGATTCTCAATATCACAACACCCATCACAGACTGCTCAATATAACACACCCATCACAGACTGCTCAATAATAACTACCCATCCACAGACTGCTCAATATAACACACCCATCACAGACTGCTCAATATACCACACCCATCACAGACTGCTCAATATAACACACCCATCACAGACTGCTCAATATCACACCCCCATCACAGACTGCTCAATATAACACCCCATCACAGACTGCTCAAATAACACACACCATCACACTGTTCAATATAACACACCCATCACAGACTGTTCAATATAAACACACCCATCACAGACTGCTCAATATAACACACCCATCACAGACTGCTCAATATAACACACCCATCACAGACTGCTCATATAACACACCCATCACAGACTGCTCAATATAACCACACACCATCACAGACGCTCAATATAACACACCCATCACAGACTGCTCAATATAACACACCCATCACAGACGCTCAATATAACACCCCTCACAGACTGCTCAATAAACACACACCATCAACAGACTGCTCAATATAACACACCCATCACAGACTGTTCATATAAACACCCATCACCGACTGCTCAATATAACACACCCATCACAGACTGCTCAATATAACACACCCATCACAGACTGCTCAATATAACACACCCATCACAGACTGCTCAATATAACACACCCATCACAGACTGCTCAATATAACACACCCAGCCACGACTGCTCATATAACACCCCATCACAGACTGCTCAATATAACCCACCCATCACAGACTGCTCAATATAACACCCCATCACAGACTGCTCAAAACACACCCATCACAGACTGCTCAATATAACACACCCATCACAGACTGCTCAATATAACACACCCATCACAGACTGCTCAATATAACACACCCATCACAGACTGCTCAATATAACACACCCATCACAGACTGCTCAATATAACACACCCATCACAGACTGCTCAATATAACACACCCATCACAGACTGCCTCAATATAACACACCCATCACAGACTGCTCAATATAAGACACACACCACACACTGGTCAATATAACACACCCATCACAGACTGCTCAATATAACACACCCATCACAGACTGCTCAATATAACACACCCATCACAGACCGCTCAATATAACACACCCATCACAGACTGCTCAATATAACACACCCATCACAGACTGCTCATATACACACCCCATCACAGACAGACTGCTCAATATAAACACACCCATCACAGACTGCTCATATACACCACCCATCACAGACTGCTCAATATACACACACCCATCACCACTGCTCAATATAACACACCCATCACAGACTGCTCAATATAACACACCCATCACAGACTGCTCATATAACACCACACACACTGCAATACACACCCATCACGACTTCAATATAATCACACCCATCACAAACTGCTCAATATAACACACCCATCACAGACTGCTCAATATAACACACCCATCACAACTGCTCATATCACACACCCTCACAAGACTGCTCAATAACACACCATCACAACTGCTCAATAAACACACCCATCACAGACTGCTCAATATACACACCCATCACAGACTGCTCAATATAACACACCCATCACAGACGCTCAATATAACACACCCATCACAAGACTGCTCAATATACCACACCATCACAGACTGCTCAATATAACACAACAAACCACATCCATCACAGACTGCCATCTCAATAACACACCCATCACAGACTGCTCAATATAACACCCCATCACAGACTGCTCAATATACACACACCCATACCACTGCTCAATATAACACACACCCATCACAGACTGCTCAATATAACAACCCATCACAGACTGCTCAATATAACACACCCATCACAGACTGCTCAATATAAACACACCCATCACAGACTGCTCATATAACACACCCATCACAGACTGCTCAATATAACACACCCATCACAGACTGCTCAATATACACCCCATCACAGACTGCTCATAAAGACACCCACAACTGTCAATATAACACACCCATCACAGACTGTTCAATATAACACACCCCTCACAGACTGCTCAATATACAACACACCCATCACAACTGCTCAATATACACACCCATCACGACTGCTCAATATAACACACCCATCACAGACTGCTCATATACCACAACCTCACGACTGCTCATATAACACACCCATCACAGACTGCTCAATATAACACACCCATCACAGACTGCTCAATATAACACACCCATCACAGTACGCTCAATATACACCACCCATCACAGACTGCTCAATATACACACCCTCACAACTGCTCAATATAACCCACCCATCACAGACTGCTCAATATACACACCCATCACAGACTGCTCAATATCCACACACCTCACGACTGCTCAATATAACACACCCATCACAGACTGCTCAATATACACACCCCATCACAGACTGCTCAATATAAACACACCCATCACAGACTGCTCATACACACACGCCATCCCAGACTGCCTCAATCTAACACACCCATCACAGACTGCTCAATATACACACCCATCACAGACTGCTCAATATAACACACCCATCACAGACCTGTCAATAATAACACACCCATCACAGACTGCTCAATATAACACACCCTCACAGACTGACTCAATATACCACACCCATCACAGACTGTCAATATACAACACCCATCACAGACTGCTCAATATACACCACCCCTCACAGACTGCTCAATATAACACACACCCATCACAGACTGCTCAATATAACACACAACCCTCACAGACTGGCTCAATATACACCCCATCACAGACTGCTCAATAAAACCCCCACAACTGTCCCAATACACAACACCCATCAGACTGCTCAATTACACACCCATACAGACTGCTCAATAAACACACCCATCACAGACTGCTCAATATAACCACCCATCACAGACTGCTCAATATAACCACAACCCATCACAACTGCTCATATAACACACCCATCACAGACCTGCTCAATATAACACACCCACACAGACTGCTCATATAACCAACCCATCCAGACTGCTCATATAACACACCCATCACAGACTGCTCAATATAACACACCCATCACAGACTGCTCAATATAAGACACACACCACACACTGGTCAATATAAGACACACACCACATACTGGTCAATATAAGACACACACCACATACTGGTCAATATAAAATGCCCACATCAGACTGGTCAATATCAGATGCTGGTACCCTAGGCCAGTCCGACCCCATCTGCTACGTACCACAGTCTGATAGTTATATTCTTATTTCAGATCCTCGATCGAGTTATTCCATGGTTATTACCGGGATCTGCTCGGCTTTGTTTGTCTGCTGTTAGATTTTGTGGTTGTATCTTGTGTGTTACCCAGGTATACACTTTATGTGAGGCACCTACTTGTATCCCTGGAGATTGAACTTTAATTGTAGACACTAAATTATTATCATGTGTCTGCGTTCAGTCTGGTGGATCAATGAACAATGCCAGACCGAACGCATATGCATGTGCGATTATCCAAAATGGACGGTTATCGCACATGTGCATGTTTCGTCGGAAGAAAAATTGTGTGTACAAGTCTTTTACTCAGACTGTACAAAGATCAGACCTTTTAACTGAATGTGGGTGGTGGTTAAAGTGTTAGGGGTGGTTTGTTAAAGTTGTAAAGTAGTTTATGTTTTTTCCGGGGTCCTGAAACATCTGATAAAAATTTTCCCAGACATTCAGAAGTTTTTCTAGAACACATACACACCTTGACTTATATCCAAATTCTAGGTGACGTTGTTGGTGTATTTAAAACTACATTTGGTCAATAATGTAATTGCATATCATTATTTATCAACATGCATGTATTTGTATGGAAAGAATTCTCCTACTTTTATAACATGAAATCAGTTTAGCCTGGGTCATTAACAAAATCAGTTATTTGGAGAACTTTGTGTTTTTTAACCAAGATCATGGGGCAAAGTCTGTCAATTCTAGTGAATATTTTCCCTCTGTTGCAAGAACCATCTCCTAACGTGATGAGCCTAAGACATTCCCAAACTCCTCCCCTAAAATGTAATAGGTAGATAATACCTGTCAGGTGATTATATAGGGGAAAGGTTCCCCATTTAGCCATATAAACCTGTGTCAGTGATGACATTAAGCTAGGCACACATGGGTGCAATAATTCGACATTTCAGTGTTTCGTTCGGTCGGGCAGAATTATTGAATGGCGGCTTTTTGTCCAAATCGGACAAACGAACGATTGATCGGACAGGTTGGAAAATCACAACCGATCGTGCAGTCCTCTATGGACCACAAGATCAGTCGTGTCTAACTGTCGGATGCGGCTGGTTTTGCTGTGACCGACAGTTCTTCCTCCTGGCTAACTGGTCGAAAGCCTGGAACAGTTGGTCAGGATGAGAGATTGTATAGTGTGTACCCAGCTTTAGACATCTGTGTCCCTTTATTTTTTTTCAACTCCTGAATTGATAAAGTAAACTGCTCATTCATTTATCTGAAACTGATTTCTGGCTGCGGCCACACTACAGCGTGCGGTAAAATGCGCAAAACGCTAATATTTTGTTATCGGAGCGCATGCCAATAGCGAATTTTCAGTGCATTGCTTTAGCTTGGTATATGTTTTTCACGCACAATGCGCTAGTGTGGCCTAGCCCTAAAGGCTTTATAATGCGAAACTAGGGTTTGGGGCTGCTCTGGGTTTATATTAAAGTTTTTTTTTGCCTGGAATTGCCCTTTAAATCACACCACTGTGGCCTAAGTCCTAAAACTGTCTATTTCAGTGATGTCGAACCTTGGCACTCCAGATTGTTTAGAAACTACACCTCCCAGTGTGCCTTGTCCGCAGTATGCTGGGATTTGAAGTTTCCAAACATCTAGAGTATCAAGGTAACATCACTGTTATTTGGTACCTAACCATGAACCCTTTATAATAGTCAATGAAAGGGGCACAGAGCTGATCTAATATAAAGAGAAGTAGCGCTGTGATACCTTTTAATGGCTAACTAAATTAAAAAAGAAACAAACTCTTTTGTAGCATCCAGCCTGGTGAAAGGGGTTTAGGACTCCCGAAAGCTTGCTTAATTTTTAAATTTAGTTAGCCAATAAAAGGTATCACAGCTCTACTTCTCTTACTTATGGCTAACACAGTACAAACCTCAACTATTGCTTTGATCTAATATAAAGTGAACCTAACTGGATGATAAATCACACCCTGTGTAATATATCACATGCCACTCACAGTGTTTACAGCTTTGTGCCCACATGTCATCACACTGATCACACTATAACCCACTACTGTCAAGACACTGAGAATAATATCCTTGTTTCTTTATTGTAAGGCTCCATGTTTCCATTAGTCACGCCCACAATTTTCACCTTCATTTACATTCCCTCACAGTGGGCGGAGCCTTACAAACTTTGACTAAAACAAGAATGGAATGTGGGCGGGGCTTACAGGAAACTTTAAAACGTGGACAGGACGGAGAGTTAAAGTTGTGTCTGTTACTCCGCCCACTAGGCGGGGTTTCTTGGACTGAGGGCGGGGTTTGGTGACTATACTTAGGGCTGCCTGTGGTGCGATTGGCCGTTTGTGGACTTCGCTGTTCCGATCCATATGGCGCCTTTTGGACTGGCAGTACCGGCTCTTAGAGCGGGGTGGAGGAGTGTGTGTTACCGGGGAGTTCACCGTGCCAGGTAAGGGATACAAGGAAGCCCCTACTCCCTTTCTCTCCTTCTGCCTGCGGTGATCAGATCCCCTGGGGTTTGGAAGGGAGATCCCACTGACACCCTGGGGCAGGAATGGGGGGGTATTAGGGGCAGGAATAGGGGGGTATTAGAGGCAGGAATGGGGGGTATTAGGGGCAGGAATGGGGGGGTATTAGCTTAGGGGCAGAATGGGGGGTGTTAGGGGCAAGTGATGGGGCAGAACCAGGATTGGAAACTTTACATCCAGAAGTTACAGAACTACAACATGCTACATATAATGTTTAAAGTGTCCAGCTCCATAGGCAGCCATGTTACCTGTTATTGTAGTATAGACCTGCGGGTCGTACGATCGGATTTGCTTGTCGGCCGACAGTTTTTTGAACTGGTCCGATCAGGGAAATTATTGGACAATTGTCCATACACGATCAGGCGATTATATGATATCGAGATATCCCACAACCCGGGATCTTATGGGGCCCGTACACTAACAAATCCTGGTCGTACGACTGAGCGACAAAAAAATTCCCATTGGACTGATAATAAAACTTTGGTAAGATACACGAACCACCGATTGTACCATAAAGGAGTATCCCGATATCGTAATACTGGGATTGGTGCGTGTGCCCCATTAGCGTGTATGGCCAACATAAGTAATGCTGGGTAGAGATGTTTGATCGTGGTGACGCACGACTGCCCGACAAACTGCTCCAACCAATCGTCATGTATGGGCAATTATTGGGGTGTCGTCGATGACTCCCCACACATACACAAAACTTATTGATGCCCGTAACGACTGTGCGTTGTGGGTCACTGCCACAATCGCACGTCTGTACCTAGCTCAGTGTTGCCCATAGACTCAAAGATTGCTGTCATACGATATCAGGAAATTATGCTGGATCGTGTATGGGCGATTGTACAATATATTTTCCTATCGGGTCTTTTGAAATTTAAATTTTTCGAACTCCCAATCCAATCATACAACCACGTTGCTGCACCAATGGGCACCATTATTGTGGCCATAGACTCTAAGATCCCGGTTGTACGATATCAGGATATTGCAGTATCATACGATTGTTGGATTGTGTATGGATGATCATCCAATAATTTCCCCCATAGGGCCAATTGAACAATTTTCGACCAACCCGCGGGTCCTACAACTGGATTGTAGCATCTATGGCCTGCATTAGTGTCAAACTACACTACCTGATGTACTGTTAGCGTGAAACTTAATGTGTCAGGGTGTTAACCCTACACACACAGCTGCTTACACAGCTGAGTAAGGTGTCAAAACAGCATTGTACATGGCAGAAACTTGTGGATATCCAGACTGGGCCTTTGTCAAAAGAAGTAGAAGGAAAGAAAAGAACACGAATACCAACAGTGAAGGGGAAAAGCAAGACAGGAGGAAGAACATGGTCATCCCATATGTAGCAGGGGTCTCCGAGAAATTAAGAAGAATTTTCAAAAAACATCGTATCCCTGTCTGCTTCAAACCAAACAACACACTGAGGCAGCAATTGGTACATCCAAAAGACCCAATACCGAAACACAAGAAAAGCGACATCATATACGCAGTGCAGTGCAGTGAAGAATGCTCTGATTTGTATGTGGGGGAGACCAAACAGCAACTGCATCAACGTATGGCCCAGCACAGAAGAGCAAATTCCTCGGGTCAGGACTCAGCCGTGTACCTGCATCTTAAGGATAAAGGACATACCTTTTGAAGATTGTAATGTTAACATATTGGCAAAGGAACATGACTGGTTCAAGAGAGGTGTTAAGGAGGTTATGTCAAAATAAAGAAACCAAGCCTAAATAGAGGTGGGGGGGGGGGTTGACACCAACTGTCTGCCATGTACAATGCTGTTTTGACACCTTACCCTGGGCGTTCCTATAACACCTCTTAGCCACTATCCAATCACGCCCTTAACACTTGACTGATATGATAATTGGGATTTTCCAGGGTACATAATTGCCACAGATTCTTGTACAAGTCATTCTGAATTGAGAAAGCCAGTCGGATGACTAGCGAAACGTCTTCAAGTCCAGTTGATCTAATTGAATACAACAGATATAGTAAAAATAGAGCACATTTAATTTCCCCCACCACCAAATTTCCCTGTATCAATCGCCTGCGTGGTCATGTAGCCATCTAACATTCATGGGTTGCTTTAGTTTGTCCATATGTATGTAAATTCTAAAGCTAGCCGCACACGGATATTTCTACCGATTCTTGGATTTGGATTGAATCGGCCGGAATATCGATCGATTTATCGAAGATCGGATTGGATTGAATCAGCCGGAATATCGATTGATTTATCGAAGATCGGGCTAGGCAGAAAATTTTCTGTCAACCTCATCTTCCAGGTTCAAGCGGAAATTTACAGAACATTGGCAGTGCAAGGTGGGGATTTTCGATTGGCCGAAATGTTTGGAAATCTGATCTGAAAGAAATTGGCCCATGAATGGCTAGATTTAACCATATCTATGAACAGTTCTCAACTTCAGTTCTCTCTGGTGTGCCACCTGTATACCCAGAACTTGCCCTTTAATTTGCTGTTCATTATAGAGGAGTTGGTGTACACCTTGGTTCAGTGACCCAGAAATCTGCAGAAAATTCCTGTAACCTGCATAGAGATATGTGGGTATTAAATGTTTTTGTTGCCTTCACCATTCACCTTTGAACCCTGCTAGACGGGTTTGTTGTATTCTGCATTAAAGAGCAGGGGCTGTGTAGCACAGACATGTCCCCATATAGGCTGTAAGTAACTGCATAATCACTAAGCAAAGGACATTGTTTGTCAGCAAGGGTTCTGCTTTCTACCAGATATTTTTATTATCGTGCTCCAGCTATATTTATTACAAAGGGGTGTACCAGTTAAAGTGTAATAGGGGACACTTCCATATGGAATGAGAGCTGCCCTTGATAATTACACCTACATACTGTTTATGCGTTGCACCTCTGTGCTTTATGAGGGTAAAGTACAGATACCAATGGCTTCTGCCTGACAGTAATGGGATTTTCTCTGCTGTGATCATCACTTGACACTGTCCTTTCATCGGTTTTCCAGTTGTTACCCTTCAAGTTAAGTGCCCAATGTTCCCTATCACCCTGCATTTATTTCCTATGTTAAAGAAAACTTCTGATATGGGATTATATTTATGATTGGCATTTTTACACATTATTTACAGGGAAAGGCTTGTCACTCCAGAAGCAGAAATTATAATACGTGTCCCATCCCTGACCTCTTACTAGGATCTTTGCCTGCCTGCCAGCACACTTTCTGCAACATTTAAGAGAATCAGCAGAGAAAATAAAGATGTGTAAGCAGAACAGGGTCCATGGTGAGGCTGTGCAGCACTTATAAGTGTCACAGACACTACAAGAAGGCAGTGAGTAAAGGAGGTGGGGGGAGGGGGCAATAAGGAGAACTCGCTAAAAATTAATAATTTAGTGACAAAGCAAGCACAGATAAATATGTGAAAACTACAATTTCTCTTAAATTGTAGTTTCAGAAAATGTAAAGTCGTTTGAGTTAGTATAGTGACCCTATAATATAGCTCTCTAGACTCTGACCGTATGGCCAATAATACATTGCAACAGACCCAGTGAGTCACATCAACCATTATATTTAATGCACTATTAAGGTAAATAAGTGGTGCAAAATGTTGTAAAAATAATCTGCAACAGCCAATCAAATATTAGTCGGCCGCAAATTTTAATCTGATTGGTGTTCAATACCATTTGTTTGCCATGTACAATGATGTTTTGAAGCCTTACACTGGGCAGTTTTGTCAACGCCCTTTGTCACAATGCAATCAACACCTTGCTGTTATATGGAGATTGGGACAGATTCCAGGGTATTTATTGACAACAGATTCTTGTACAAGTCGTTCTGAATTGAGAGATTCAGTCGGATGACTAGCGAAACGTCTTCAAGAGCTAAACTTCATGTCAAGTTGATCTAACCGAATATCAGATAGCCCATGACCTGCATATCCCAGATAGACTGTGACCTGGATGGATGCATATCCCAGATAGACTGTGACCTGGATGAATGCATATCCCAGATAGACTGTGACCTGGATGATTGCATATCCCAGATAGCCCGTGACCTGGATGAATGCATATCCCAGATAGACCGTGACCTGGATGGTTGCTTATCCCAGATAGGAACCGTGACCTGGATGGTTGCTTATCCCAGATAGACCGTGACCTGGATGAATGCATATCCCAGATATAGACCGTGACCTGGATGGATGCATATCCCAGATAGACCGTGACCTGGATGAATGCATATCCCAGATAGACCGTGACCTGGATGGTTGCTTATCCCAGATAGACCGGTGACCTGGATGAATGCATATCCCAGATAGACCGTGACCTGGATGATTGCTTATCCCAGATAGACCGTGACCTGGATGAATGCATATCCCAGATAGACTGTGACCTGGATGATTGCATATCCCAGATAGCCCGTGACCTGGATGAATGCATATCCCAGATAGACCGTGACCTGGATGGTTGCTTATCCCAGATAGACCGTGACCTGGATGGTTGCTTATCCCAGATAGACCGTGACTGATGATGCATATCCCAGATAGACCTGACCTGGATGGATGCATATCCCAGATTAGGACCGTGACCTGGATGAATGCATATCCCAGATAGACCGTGACCTGGATGAATGCATATCCCAGATAGACTGTGACCTGGATGATGCATATCCCAGATAGAATGTGACCTGGATGTGGATATCCCAGATAGCCCGTGACCTGGATGATGCATATCCCGATAGACCGTGACCTGGATGGTTGCTTATCCCAGATAGACCGTGACCTGGATGGTTGATTATCCCGATAGACGTGACCTGGATGAATGCATATCCCAGATAGACCGTGACCTGGATGGGCATATCCCAGAAGACCGTGACCTGATGAATGATATCCCAGATAGACCGTGACCTGGATGGTTGCTTATCCCAGATAGACCGTGACCTGGATGAATGCATATCCCAGATAGACCGTGACCTGGATGATTGCTTATCCCAGATCGACCGTGACCTGGATGAATTGCATATCCCAGATAGACCGTGACCTGGATGAATGCATATCCAGATAGACCGTGACCTGGATGGTTGCTTATCCCAGATAGACCGTGACCTGGATGAATGATATCCCAGATAGCCCGTGACCTGGATGAAGCATATCCCAGATAGACCGTGACCTGGATGGTTGCTTATCCCAGATAGACCGTGACCTGGATGAATGCATATCCAGATAGACCGTGACCTGGATGATTGCTTATCCCAGATAGCCCGTGACCTGTGAATGCAAGTATCCCAGATAGACCGTGACCTGGATGAATGCATATCCCAGATAGACTGTGACCTGGAGGTTGCTTATCCAGATAGACCGTGACCTGGATGAATGCATATCCCAGATAGACCGTGACCTGGAGGTTGCTTATCCCAGATAGACCGTGACCTGGATGAATGCATATCCCAGATAGACCGTGACCTGGATGAATGCATATCCCAGATAGACCGTGACCTGGATGGTTGCTTATCCCAGATAGACCGTGACCTGGATGAATGCATATCCCAGATAGACCGTGACCTGGATGATTGCTTATTCCCAGATAGACCGTGACCTGGATGAATGCATATCCCAGATAGACCGTGACCTGGATGAATGCATATCCCAGATAGACCGTGACCTGGATGAATGCATATCCCAGATAGACCGTGACCTGCATGAATGCATATCCCAGATAGACCGTGACCTGGATGAATGCATATCCCAGATAGACCGTGACCTGCATGAATGCATATCCAGATAGACCGTGGAACTGGATGAATGCATATCCCAGATAGACCGTGACCTGGATGAATGCATATCCAGATAGACGTGACCTGATGAATGCATATCCCAGATAGACCGTGACCTGTGATGCATATCCAGATAGCCGTGACCTGGATGAATGCATATCCCAGATAGACCGTGACGGGATGAATGCATATCCCAGATAGACCGTGACCTGGATGAATGCATATCCCAGATAGACCGTGACCTGGATGAATGCATATCCAGATAGCACCGTGACCTGGATGAATGATACCCAGATAGACCGTGACCTGGATGAATGCATATCCCAGATAGACCGTGACCTGGATGGATGATATCACAGATAGACCGTGACCTGGATGGAGCCTATCACAGATAGACCGTTGACCTGGTGGATGCATATCCAGATAGGGACGTGACCTGGATGGTTGCTTATCCCAGATAGACCGTGACCTGGATGAATGCATATCCCAGATAGACCGTGACCTGGATGAATGAGAACTTTCACAAACACTTTTCATACGTAAATTTTAGTGCTTTGTAAGAAAATTTCATACCAGCATTTTAAGGTTTGGTACACATGGCTTAATTTTTCGGGATGACTGACAGTTTCCACGATCAATCAGTGAGCCGGGACGAAATCGTGTTGGTCATGGAGAAAGATGCAGTGCAATTGAGTATGCAGTCCATACTGTCCGGCCGATCAGAGTACGGAAAAATTAGACAGTTGGGCACAAAATATCTGCTTGTGTTTAGCGACTAGGAATAAAATAATCTGTAGCGATCAGTCAGGTCAGAAATGACAGCCAATATTTTAGCTGTGTCAACCAAAATATTGTTCATGGCACGGCAGTCAATAGGGGTGAATTATCTGCCTTTTTGTGTCTGTGCCCTGCAGGGAGTTGCTCATTAATTGTGTGCCCTCTGCAGGTGTCTCTCTGTGTATCCGTGTGTAAACATTCTCTTTGCACCTCACAGAATGTGCCCTCTGCTGTGACACTAAATTCAGGCTGTTATCTCTTATTGTCAGTAAGGACCATAACGCTAAGATAACTGTTTGCCAAAATTCCCTGGCCTCCTCAACATTCTAACATCACATAAGCTGGGTGTTCTCAAACCCTCCGAGCTGTGACTGTCTGGGGAACTAGAAGGATAGGAGCCCAGTAGATATTTCCTGCAATGCAGACTGGGAAAAAAAAGATCAGTAACATTGGCAGTGGCGAGTACAGGATGTTCAAGGGGGGATTACTGAAGGGGGTATCCCCGAACAGTCATATTGTATATGGACCATATCATATTATATAATATATATTCTCTACTTACCATGATTTTTTATTACAGCCAATATAGACATCACCTTTACGTCACTTTTGTTAATGTTTATTAATATAAATATCTTAGGTTTTATGGATAGATCCCAAAACTGAAAAACCACTACCACCAGTTACTGGCTCGCTTAACTACAGAAGAAAGCCAATAACATCGTACCATAGATACACCACTTTACGTTTATACATGTTCTGTTACACACATATACGGTACATTACTCACTACGCACATTTGTACACACAGCACTTAAACACATACATACACTTACATATATATGCTGTTACACATACACTGGTGTACACTAGCCAAGTGTCCCCATGACTATCTGCCCAGACTGCCATCACAGTCATATAATGCAATGTTGCCAATTGGCTATACAACCAGAATTCCTCAGTTTTCCCTCTTCCTGCTCACTAAGCACCATCCCAGTGGAGTAGGCACAGTAAGGGTTGGGTTTTTGCAATGCGCTGCTGTGCTTGATAATCCGTGTGCGTTGCGTTATGGGTTTTCTATGTTATGGGCACGCATGGGATTTGCACAAAAAGTCGTGCACGTGTGCAAACCAACAACGGACATAAATGCAGTGCAAATAGTGGGAACTGCCCGGTGGCACTACATTGGCAATGTGAACGGAGTGCAAACTGCACTTCAACACTCACTAGTGGGACCTAAGTACTGTATATAATCCCAGCCTCAGCAATCACATCAGGCAGCTGCAGGGTTAATATTGATACAGACAACACGGACAACACAGGGAGGACAATTGTTCGCCTGTTGGGCACCATTTCAGCCTGGCAGGGCACACAGCTGGAGATGTAAATGTCTGGGTTTTGATAGGGAAGTTTTAAAGGAATAATATAAAAGGGTCTGATAGGGATTTAAATGGCTCAAGTCAATGTTAAGTCCAGTTTGTCTTGTGTTGAACAGAATTATTCTGAATTCAAGTGATTTTGCTTTAAAGGAATAGTTCACTCTTGAATTGAACTATTCCTTTAATATACTGATTGAAGATCGGGAGGTTAAGGAGCAGTGCCTTACCTCCCGATCTCCAATCAGTATTACAGGGCCCGAGAACGAAGATGGGAGCTAACTTACCTTTTACGCGATCCACCGAGGCCAAGCTGGAATCTCCGACCGCTTCAATCTCCTGAACAGCCATAGTGCGCATTACACGCATGCGCGCTATGGCTGTACAGGAGAGTTGTTTCTAAGGGTTAGGCCAGACTAGTGCGTTTCTCACCTGCTTCCAATCAGGATTTGCGATCCGTTTGTGCGGGAGAACTGCAGAACAGTGCATGTCAATGTGACTGGCCACACTGACCTGGATTGTGATCTGTATTTAGAGCGCATTTTTTTTTTTTTGTGACTCCGATTGCGCGGATCGCAGTGCAAGCAGGTGGTAATGTGTGACACAACACATGCGCATTTCCCGTGCATTGCCATGCACCTTAGTTTGGCTTCAGCCCAAGTGTAGTTTGTTCACCAGGGCTAATTAATTTATATGTAAGCACTGTTTTAATATGCTATGTATGCAGTGTTCCATCTATGCATTGTTCGGCTGTGTGTGCAGATATATATCATCTGTGCAGATGACAAACATTTTTGTGCTGCTTATCACAACTCCTATAGATTTTGGGGGTGCACGATTTAAACCTGTGTGTGCAAGCCTGTTGAGTTGTGTGCACATGCATGGATGCAGAGCTAAGAGGGAACCGTTCTCATACAGATGCACCGTGGCCTAAAATCTATAGCCCTTCGTATCTGGTTTGTATAATCACCATGTCCAAGGTGCCCGTACAATGGACCGATATTATTATCAATCTGAAGTTTTCCCAATCCTATAACGCAATATTAGATCGTAATAGCGATCGAAATTCTGATTGGTAAAGTTGTTTTTTTAGTCGATCAGTTAAATGATCGCAGTATTTTCTGACATACCGATTAAATGTAATGTAACCTCACAATAGACGGCATTAGACATTATCAAAGTATCGGTCTGTGTTACAATCGCAATTATGAGTGCTATAACGTCTTCCAGTGTATGGCCACCTTAGAGGCTTGCAGATTGGGCTTAGGGGAGCACTCTCTGTATGGTTAGGGAAACATGGGGAAAATAGCGAGCGCTCGGTCAGGACAAATGACTATCGGTCGCAGCAACAGTGGCCAACAGTTCGTGCAACCAATCGTCCGGTCCTATAGGGAACCGAATGATCGGCCATGATTTACGGTACCAATGGGCCCGTTCGTCTGATACGGGTGACCGAGCTTGGTCACGGCCACGCCGCACACACTGTAAGATTTTTTTTTTTTTTACCATGTGTACCCAGTCCGTACACACGTGATCACAAGGCCTGTGGGGTCTGTCCCTTGATCTCGCATAATGTTATCTTTTTGTAGTCATGTAACAACATCAATATATTGTATTTGCTTATTAGAGCCAATTTGGTTTCCAAGATATAAAGCAAATAGAGATAAGAGCTAATGCAAAGGTTTGCCTATCGTGTTAGTTCACAGCAACCAATCGGATGTAAGCTTTTTACTGCAGTTAGGCGATATCTGACTGGTTGCTCTAGATTAATGGCACAGGCAAACATTTGCACCTTTTTATTGCATTGGCTTCTAAGTTGTTATTGGTTTCTCCCGAGTACATTAAATCTGTGTTTACGAGTCCAGGCTTAGTAAATGTAAATCGGCAGATCAGCAGCAGATTATGGATGGTAAGAACTATTGGATAATAAGAACATGCTAATTGCTACCAAAATCCAGCACAGCCAGGAAACTAAAGGCTAGGCTACACCGGCGAGATTCTCACCCTCTTCCGAACACATTTTGCAAACCGTATGTGCAGTAGTGTGCCAGCGGAATAAACGCAATCGCCATTTTTTGTGCAGAACACACACATGGTGATAAAAGATTATTGGCAAAATTGAAGTGAAAATGTGTGCGAAATGCGCTAGAACAATTATCTGGGGGGGTCTGATTGGAACATTTTTTGGGAATTATGTGATTGGTGACCAAGTATTTTATTATTTTTAAAAGCAAACAAGTAACCTTTACTTTCACATGAGGGTAAGAAGGAACGGCACATTAAGGGGGTAAAACTCAAAAAGAAAACTTGTGCTAAGGGTGAGAAACATAAAGTCCAGGTGTAAAGGCAGAGACCTCCCTCCTGTGTCAAGGCACTCTTCTCTCTTGTATCACGCTTCTCTCCTATATCACGCTTCTCTCTTGTATCACGCTTCTCTCTTATATCACGCTTCTCTTATATCACGCTTATCACGCTTCTCTCTTATATCACACTTCTCTCTTTATCAACGCTTCTCCCTTTCTCCCTTATATCACGCTTCTCCTTTATATCACGCTTCTCCCTTATTATATCACGCTTCTCCCTTATTATATCACGCTTCTCCCTTATATATCACGCTTCTCCCTTATTATATCACGCTTCTCCCTTATATCACGCTTCTCCCTTATATCACGCTTCTCCCCTTATTATTCCGCTCTCCTTATTATATCCGCTTCTTCTCTTATAATCACGCTTCTCTTATATTACGCTTATCCCGCTCTCTCTTATATCAACCACTTCCTCTTATATCACGCTTCTCCTTTCTCCTTATATCACGCTTCTCCTTTAATATCACGCTTCTCTCTTATATCACACTTCTCTCTTATATCACGCTTCTCCCTTTCTCCCTTATATCACGCTTCTCCTTTATATCACGCTTCTCCCTTATTATATCACGCTTCTCTCCCTTGATTATTCCCGCTTCTCCTTATTATATCCGCTTCTTCTCTTATAATCACGCTTCTCTTATATACGCTTATCCGCTCTCTCTTATATCACACTTCTCTCTTATATCACGCTTCTCCTTTCTCCCTTATATCACGCTTCTCCTTTATATCACGCTTCTCCCTTATTATATCACGCTTCTCCCTTATTATATCACGCTTCTCCCTTATATATCACGCTTCTCCCTTATATCACGCTTCTCCCTTTTATATCACGCTTCTCCCTTATATATCACGCTTCTCCCTTATTATATCACGCTTCTCTCTTATATCAATCACGCTTCTCTTATATCAATCACGCTTCTCTCTTATATCACACTTCTCCCGTATCTCGCTTCATCTCTCTCATCACGGTTCTCTCTCATCACGCTTCTCTCTCATCACGCTTCTTCTCTTATCATGCTTCTTCTCTTGTATCAATCACGCTTCACTTATCTCTCTTATATCAATCACGCTTCTCTCTTATATCAATCACGCTTCTCTCTTATATCAATCACGCTTCTCTCTTGTATCACGCTTCTTCTCTTATAAATCACGCTTCTTCTCTTATAAATCACGCTTCTCTCTTATAAATCACGCTTCTCTCTTATATCAAGCGCGCTTCTCGCTTATATCGCGCTTCTTGCTTCTCTCTTATATCATGCTTCTTTTATATCAGTTGTATCTTATATCGCGCTTCTCGCTTAATCTTATATCCCACTTCTATCTGCATCCTAATGTTCTTTCCTCTTTATAGCACTGTTTTTATTGTTCATGTGATTGCTATGATAAGAACTTTATTTATCGGTGTCATTTCTTGCACTTATTCGTGTCTGTATTTTGAACAGCGCTGTGTGCTTCAGTGATACGTAAAAAATAAACCTATACAGACAGACCTAATATGCCTGCGCAATTGTTTTGCTTTATAAAAATATCCACCTTTTTATGTGCAATCGAATGTGCTCTGATTGTCCAATATAACGCACACAAGCACAGCGGAAACAGAGTTCTCGTCACTTAGCCAAGCAGCCTGTACTGCTCTGTGGGTGGAAAGGGGGAATGATTGTATCGCTGTATCGTAGTACAATGTGATCTTTCCTCCAGCATCTGGAAGGGATCTGTCAAATCACGTACTAATGCCATTGGCCACCCACACACACACTAAATTGGTTGTGGTTGGCCGTTCCGGACAACAATTATCTAATGTATGTGCCTTTACCCTGGGTTTTGTCATGACACTCATGCAGATTCAATAAAAGTTCTTATAGTTTAAAAGGATGCTAATTTTGCCCCAACCAATCAGATTAACATTTGAAATCTAACATCTGATTGGTTGGGGCAAAATTAGCACCATTTTTAACGATACAAACTTTTATTGAATAATCCTGAGTGTATTTGTTCTGATTGGCTGAGCAGAGCTTGCACAGGTTCAGTTAAAAAAAAAAAAAGAAGAAAAAAAGGGGGGGGGGGGGGGGAAAAAAGACAGGAGTGAAAAAAATGACAGAATTATTAGAAACTATTAGTATAAGGGGGGGGGGGGTAAGAAATCCAATTCCTACCTCCCTGGGTGGCTGTGTATATGAACTACTGTCAAAATACTACTCTTGATCCCTAATGTAGCAGAGTTTAAGGTGCACATTATAGTGCATACCCTTATATAGTATACAATATAAGGGTATTTGATGTCACCAAGGAGTTCCAGGACCATATGGAGGCCTCGGCGACCTCTAATACCCCTATATACGGGGTCCCCTGTATATTTCAAAGTCAAGTATGAATGTTTTATGCACATTGGTATATATTGACCAATAGGAGCATAGATCTGACCTCTCACTAAATCACACCTGTATTCTCCCCTACCTAGTTATCTTCTGTCAGATGTCCCACCAGCTAGGCCTGTTGCCAACACCAGTTACGTCCATGGAATGAGCCAGATACCACTGACCTGCAAGACGGTGAATCAGTGTCTTGTCGAAACCACAAACCGGATCCCGGACACAGAAGCCTTAGTGTTCTCAAGCACCAACATTCGGCGAACCTTCTCCCAGCTGAGCGAGGATGTGTGTATTGGAAATTCAGGGGAACAGATGGAATTCAGAATTTGTTTAACTTTCTGGGGTTCTCCACCTCCCAATGTTATATAAGTGTAGACAATCTTGTTGTATATAATAGCCCCAGCTAATCTGGGTTGGAATTTAGATTATATGTAGAAGTGGGAAATGTATGAAAATGAAAATGGCCAAATTATCCAACTATTGGTTACTTTCCCCTCAGGTAGATAAACTTGCTGCTGGGCTTGTAGCTCTCGGCCTGAAAAAGGGAGACCGTTTGGGAATGTGGGGCCCTAACAGCTACGAATGGATCCTTGTGCAGTTTGCAACAGCCAAAGCGGGGATCATCTTGGTAAGGACCCCAAGTGAGAATGGAAGGAATGTGGGTAGGAGAGTGAATGATGGGTAATGTTTATAGGTTGGGGGGTGGGTAATTAATGACATTTAATGGTTACAAAGTGTTATACCTTCTTGCGCCTGTAATGATGCTGTGTTGACTCTAGGTGTCTGTGAACCCAGCATATCAAGCAAGAGAACTGGAGTATGTCCTCAGGAAGGTACCAAAGGCTGCACATCCCTGCTTTGCTCTTTTCTTATACACAGCCTTTTATTGGCTGCTGAAGATCTGTATTCAATCTGGAATTTGTCATCCTCTTCCTACTCTTAAAGGCAGCAAAGTCAGAAGCAGAGGAAGGACAATCTCCATAACACCAATTCACCTGTTTTGTTTTTTTCTCCATTTTGTAGATTAAGAACTGTCTGTGTGTTTAATTTAAAGTGGAAAATGAGTAATTTAATTCTCAGTAACTGAATATAACACAGAGCTCCTTAAAGGCCAACAATACTCACAAGTAAATGTCCTGACCAATGATTGGTGTCTCCCTGCCTCCTTGACAGTTCTGTAATCTGGCTAGAGAGCATCTTTCAATTGGCCAGTTTGGGAACAGTCCCTGACTGTGGGAAGGGGTGTCTTTTGACTTTGAGATCTTGGTATGGGTCTTATAAAGAGAACAGATGAAGGGGAACATAGATTATTGTTGTCCTTTAAAAGTGACCTCCCCCCTACTCCGTAATTTAAAAAAAGTTCAGTCCGCCCCACATTAAAGGGGAACTGTGGTCTCCAAACAACTTACTCAATTTCTCACTCTTCCACCGCATCCTGTGACAAGTCCCGACAGACTTAGTACTCGATGCACACATTTTATTGAAGAACGAGAGGTAAGACACAGCTCCTTTACCTCCTGTTCTCCAATAAAACTGTTATTTTACCAGTGGAGATACCCTTTAAAGCGATTCAATTAGACCAAGTCAGTTTGAATAATCCATTTATGCCCGAGATGAAACCGGCTGGTTATATTATTTCTTCCCTTATTTCAGGTTGGATGCTCTGCCCTCATTTTCCCGTCACAGTTTAAAACCCAGAAATATTATGAAATCCTGGCACAGATCTGCCCTGAATTAGATCATTCACCAGCAGGTGGGCTTCAAAGCAAAAAGTAAGTATCCCCTTAGTGGTCTTACCCTGGTGACCTAGTTTACAATTTCTTGCTCTTGTGCTGTGTTCTCCCTCAAATGGTCGGCAGCCTGATTTCAAACAATATGTCCTACCATACACTAGGCACTTTCCTTCCAATGTCCCTGTGACATTTGCGTAGATGGACCGCCTGGCCCGATCTTTTTTGCGATCAAGTTTTGAATGAATGGGCCAGTTTGGGAATGCCAGAAAGTAAAACTGCAGCTGGGTACCAGATATCTTTAGACATTTGATTGAATCAATGATCAGACGTCGGACATGCTTTCGAATTGGCCAAGTGAACATATACAAACTATTGCCTGAAAAACATACTTTTTGTCTCTGCCTTGTCCATGCAATCGGACGTGTGTACAGACCCTAAGTAAATGGCCAGCATTATTCCTAACTAAAGAAACACCATAAAAATCTTTCGGTACAAAAATTCCTGTTGTTACTTCCCTCCCCTAGCTCAGTGAGATTAGACATGCTCAGTGTAAATTGCCCAGGAAAATAGAGTTTTCCAGTCAGCTACTTTGTATCTCTAAATAATAAAGGAAGAGGCGAGTAAAATAGGAAGTATATCTTAAATAAGAATTACACAATAGACCAAAAAATCATACAAATCAACAGTTTACCAAAGTCAGGAAAAATTGTCTTTAAGGAGGATCTTTAAAAGGTAACTCGACCCATAAAGCAATTTTGTAGAACACCAGAAAGGGGGAGCTGCCACCAGGGGGAGACAGAGAGCTGTAGGATTGTGTAAGTAAACACAGGCAGTTCTCTGCTTATAAATTTGAATTGGGAGATAGCTGCTAGTGACCCTATCTTCCACTGCATTCTAGAATCCATTTTTCAAAAGTTGTTCTGGATGGAGTTTCCCTTTAAGCGGTTTTTCAGCTCAATGACTCCTCCCAGGTAATCGATTAGTTTTAGGCAATAGTGTTGTGCAATGTGTAGCCCTATATAAGAATTAAAAAGGCCGTGTCCACCCCAACCCCCATATAATTTATATGCTGCCTAATTAACCCCCAAAACCCAGACCTTGCTAGATTTAAAATCTTTCGAAATCTCTGGCCTCTCTGCTGCTGATCCTTGCTTTTTCCATGCACTCGGCTAATCGCCGCATTATAAACTAGGAAGGTCTAAGTTTTAGGGGGTAATTAGTTTAAGTTTTAGTTTGTGGGATGGACATGTCCATTAAAAGTATTTAAAAGCACCATTTTTAACCATAAGAACTTTTATTACATCTCCCCGATAGACTCCTAGCAGATAAGACAGCTAATCACTAAGCCCCCATGATATACAAGTATCTAGTATCCCTTTTGTCACCCATAATCCCACTCTTTGTCTTGCTCACCCATTTGATTGGTGCTTTCTAACTTCTCTCTCCGACAGGCTCCCTGATCTCCGCACTGTTGTAGTCCTTGATAATAAACATCAAGGTACCTTCCTGTTTGATGAAGTGATGGAGGCCGCAACCCCACAGTCTGTACAGCAGCTGCAGGATATACAGAAATACATCAGTTGTGATGACCCCATCAACATTCAGTTCACATCTGTAAGTGTCCCACAACATCTGGGTTCTGCTGCTAGTCGATGGAACCTTCCTAGTTCTATGTTGGGAAAACTGGTCCTAATGAAATGTCCCATGGCAGCACCACTCATTTATTTCTCTATTTCGCTTTCCTTATATTCACTACCATTTATCTCTAACCGTTTATGGAGACTCTCTCACAGTTACAAATTGTGTGTATTATACTAAGGCCTGGTACACACGGACCCATTTGGCCCAATATCAGGACCAGCTGGTCAGTCAAGAGGGAAAGCCACGTCTGATCCCTGCCAGGACCAAGCAGAAGATCGGACCCTGGGGTTAGTCGGGCCATTGTGTGTAATAGGCCTTCCTGCTTCCTCCATGGCTGTGCCTTCTCCCCCACACCATAATGCTTTGTAAATAGCACCATTGTCTATCATTTATGTTATTTAACTGTCTTGCGTCTGATTTAAGGGAACGACTGGAATGCCGAAAGGAGCAACTCTCAGTCACCACAACATTGTCAACAACGCGTCCCTCGGGGGGAATCGAATTGGCTTCAACTGGAAGAAGGTGAGGGAATACCCAGTTCAACGGGAATATCGGCCTGCAGTTGGTTCTCCGACTGACAGAGTATCCATATTGCTTGTAGATTCGCACAGCAGTCCCAGTTCCTCTGTACCACTGCCTGGGTTCTGTGGTTGGAGGTATTGTCATGGCTTTTTATGGCACCACATTGGTCTTTCCATCTCCGGGCTATGACCCTCGTGCACTGCTTGAAGCTATTTCCAAGGAAAAGTAAGATTTGTCTCTGAGTGTGTCCAGTATTTATCCGTCCCATCTGTCTCTGTAGTCTGCCTGTTTGGATGTCTGCTTTTCTACTTCCTGTCTTTGTGTTCCACCTTCCCTCCTGCCACCCATAAAGGCATCATTGTCCCCCACTACTAACAAAACATAGTCGTACACATTGCAGGAAACTTTATTACAATCCACCTAGTATCCAGGTATTGACACAACATAGAAATTCCCTAAACACACAGTATCAAAGCCTTCCCCTGCCTAGTGATGTTCCAATGAAGAACTGTTTTAATTCCTTTCTTTGTTTCCAGTAACTTGACTTGTGATTTTCCTGATTCCATTTGCTTTCCCGGAACTAGGCAGTTGTGTTCCTAGGAGATCCGATACAGGGTTAATGGACACCTGGCAGGTGTTTTTCAAGTTGTACCATTTCCACCTTCTTTTCAAGGTCATTTCTGGTCTATAAACACCGGGGAAAACAAAAGCACAATCGGCTGCACCACTGATATGTTTATAGATCCACAAAGGGGAACGGGCATGAACTTTGCAGTCAGTCGGGTAGCATGAACAGACATGGGCAACAAGATGTCTTCCAGTGTAGGATCCATAGCTATAGTCCGCCATGCGCCCATCCTGTGCATTTGAGATGAGATCACAGGACAAGGAAATGACAATATGTAAAGTTAATAGTCCGGTCCAGGACAGAAAACCTGATTGCGTTAGGGCTTCTGTACGTGTGGATTAATAAAGCAGTACGGGGGTAGAAGGACGTTACACTTTGTAGGGTGGGTTTGTTAAACACACAGTACAGACTTGGTTGGAAAAATGAACAAATCTTGCACATTCCGATCAGATTGGAGCAATGTCATGTCAATGTCTAGGTAACAATCATGTTTTATTACAGCAATCAAGACCAATATTGTACATGTCAACATGTAACAATCCTGTTGGACCAATACTGATTGTAATTGTTCAGGATGGAAAATTTCTCTCTTTCGTGGATGTAGAACAATGACTTTGTCTATGATTAAGGGCTGACGAAGCCTGAAACGAGGCAGACAAGTGATTCTGTTTGGACCAGAGCCGATACTGATATATTTGAATTGATATATATATTTCCTGGGACCATATACAGGAACAATATAATATCTTGGGACCCGCACACACTGTATGGATATACAGGAACCATATATATATCTTGGGACCCGCACACACTGTATGGATATACAGGAACCATATATATATCTCGGGACCCACACACGCTGTATGGATATACAGGAACCATATATATATCTCGGGACCCGCACACGCTGTATGGATATACAGGAACCATATTATATCTGGGACCCACACCACTGTATGGATATACAGGAACCATATATATATCTCAGGACCCGCACACACTGTATGGATTACAGGAACCATATATATATCTTGGGACCCACACACACTGTATGGTATACAGGAACCATATATATATCTCGGGACCCGCACATACTGTATGGATATACGGAACCATATATATATCTCGGGACCCGCACACACTGTATGGATATACAGGACCATATATATACTGGGACCCGCACATGCTGTATGGATATACAGGCACATATATATATCGCGGACCCACACCCATGTATGGATAAACAGGAACCATATATATATCTCGGGACCCACACACACTGTATGGAAATACAGGAACCATATTATATATCGGGACCCCCACACACTGTATGGATATACAGGAACCATATATATCTCGGAACCGCACACGCTGTATGGATATACAGGAACCATATATATATCTCGGGACCCACACACGCTGTATGGTATATACAGGAACCATATATATATCTTGGGATCCGCACACACTGTATGGATAAAAGGAACCATATATATATCGGGACCCGCACACGCTGGTAGGATATATACAGGAACCATATATATATCTCGGGACCCACCACACGCTGTATGGATATACAGGAACCATATATAATCTCGGGACCCCACACGCTGTATGGATATTCAGGAACCATATATATATCGGGACCCACCACACACTGTATGGATATACAGGAACCATTATATATCTCGGGACCCGCACACACTGTATGGATTACAGGAACATATATATATTCGGGACCCGCACACTGTATGGATATACAGGAACCAATATATATATCTCGGGACCACACACACTGTATGGATATACAGGAACCATATATATATCTCGGGACCCGCCCACACTGTATGGATAACAGGAACCATAATATTCTGGGGACCCGCACACACTGTATGGATATACAGGAACCATATATATATCTCAGGACCCGCACACACTGTATGGATATACAGGAACCATATATATATCTTGGGACCCACACACACTGTATGGATATACAGGAACCATATATATATCTCGGGACCCGCACATACTGTATGGATATACAGGAACCATATATATATCTCGGGACCCGCACACACTGTATGGATATACAGGAACCATATATATATCTCGGGACCCGCACATGCTGTATGGATATACAGGAACCATATATATATCTCGGGACCCACACACACTGTATGGATAAACAGGAACCATATATATATCTCGGGACCCACACACACTGTATGGAAATACAGGAACCATATATATATCTCGGGACCCGCACACACTGTATGGATATACAGGAACCATATATATATCTCGGGACCCGCACACGCTGTATGGATATACAGGAACCATATATATATCTCGGGACCCACACACGCTGTATGGATATACAGGAACCATATATATATCTCGGGACCCACACACGCTGTATGGATATACAGGAACCATATATATATCTCGGGACCCACACACGCTGTATGGATATACAGGAACCATATATATATCTCGGGACCCACACACACTGTATGGATATACAGGAACCATATATATATCTCGGGACCCGCACACGCTGTATGGATTAACAGGAACCATATATATATCTCGGGACCCGCACACGCTGTATGGATATACAGGAACCATATATATATCTCGGGACCCACACACACTGTATGGATATACAGGAACCATATATATATCTCGGGACCCGCACACACTGTATGGATATACAGGAACCATATATAATCTGGGACCCGCACACCTGTATGATATACAGGAACCATATATATATCTTGGGACCCGCACACGCTGTATGGATATACAGGAACCAATATATATCTCGGGACCCGCACATATGTTTGGATATACAGGAACCATATATATATCTTGGACCCCGCACATACTGTATGGATTATACAGGAACCATATATATATCTCGGGACCCGCACACGCTGTAGGATATACAGGAACCATATATATATATCGATCGGACCGCACATACTGTTGGATATACATGACCATATATATATCTCGGACCCCGACATACGGTATGGATATACATGAACCATTATATATCTCGGGACCCGCACACACTGTATGGATATACATGAACCATAATTATCTCGGGACCCGCACATACTGTATGGATTACATGAACCATATATATATCTGGGACCCGCACATACTGTATGGTATACAGGAACCATAATATATCTCGGGACCCGCAAAACACTGTATGGATATACAGGAACCATATATATATATCTCGGGACCCGCACATACTGTATGGATATACAGGAACCATGTATATAAAATTGTTTTATCCCCGCACTTCTGTTTCAAGCTGCTTTCTAGGTGCTGTTCCTCTGTAGCTGCCAACCACCTGCAGTTATGAAGGTTTATCCAATGTTAATCTATCCGAAGAACGCACTCTTGAAGCTGTTTCTCACTTTAGTTTGTGTTTATTAATGACATACGTGCACAACGTTTCAGGGCGTGTCCCCCTCCTCAGGTGCATCCTGAGTGCGTTCTTCGGATAGGTTAACATTGGAGGAACCATGTATATATCTTGGGACCCGCACACACTGTTTATGGATATACAGGAAACATGTATAAATTTCGGGGCAGGCACACACTCTATATTATGTTGTGTGGGTACTGCCCTCTGTCTGTGTCTCATAAAGACACTGTTGTGTTTGGCCTGTCTTTCCACAGCACTTCCTTATACATGAAATACACTTTTAGTTATTTTACTTTTTCATTACAGTTTCATGGTATCGTACTAAGTAGAACATTGCCCAGTGATCTCTGATAGGGTCCTAAAGTAATGTCACTTTATTGTAGATTTTATACATCTGGGTTTTTCTCTTCCAGGTGCAACTGCATGTATGGGACCCCTACTATGTATATAGATTTGCTGGCTCAGCCGGACTTTGCCGCTCACACCTCTACCCTTACTACCGGTAGGTTTCCCACAATTCCGTTCTCTCATTGCAGTTTCCAATTATCTGTGCGATTTCTGTTCCTGGGCCTGAAAGGGTTTCATGTCTTAAGGCCAAAGTTTATTTTCCTGACACAGTGTAAACCGGTTCATGATGAGGGTAATTGGATTTTATTTCCTTAGGGGAACTGAATGTACAAAAATATTTATTTGTGGGATCCAGAATGTGACACCGTGTCCCATTTTCAGAACGTTCCTTTATCCATTTAAAAAGGAACTGTGGTCCAAAAATGACTTTAGGTAAATTGATAGGAATTGCTCTCCTGAGAATTTTTGCAATTTATTTCCATTGTTTATTTTACATAGTTTTGAAGATATTTACATTTTTGTGTGTGATATGGCAGCAGCATCACCAGATCCCCTGCACTTCCTGCTCTGAAACCATGTCTGTCAATCTGTCCTGTGTCTCCTCCTCCCCTTTGCAGCCTCCCTTGGCCCTTCCACTCATGGACCCCATGGTCCCTTTCAGTTGCAGGCCTCCCATGGCCCATTATCTTACAGCCCCATGTGGCCCCGCCCACTCGTGAGTGCCGTGGCCCTGCCCACTCGCAGGGGCTGTGGGTTACTCAGACCCCCCCTCCTCAACAGAAAACTCTGACAGAGTGAGAACTCTGCCTGAAAAGGCTGTTTTCACACAGTGAAAGAGAAGGGCTGTAGATTCCCTTACCTTCTCTGTTAGGACACACAGCAGAGAGGAGGGGGGGTTTCCTGTCTCCCTTACACACTGAGGGAGTCTGAGGCTGTGCTCGCCGGTGGCACTGTGCAGGAGAAGCCTCAGGAATGTCACTTGTCAGCCTCCCACCCATTAACTTTCTGGTCAGTCATTTCTTTATATCTTGGGCTGTGGAGAACGTAGAGAGGTGGTTGATGGCTCGTTTTAAAGGTAGGAAACTGGCCTTTCATTTAAGCTTAACTTGTTTGGAGACCACAGTTCCCCTTTAATATAATATCCATTTATTAACCTCATTGGAGATCTGTTTCTCCAGAACACAAACTTATTGATTAGAATCGGTGTAAGATTTAGTATGGTCACAGTTCCAGTTCACACACATCTGGTTCTGATGCAATAAAAGGTGTAAAACTTTGTCTGTAATATTAATCTGCAGGAGCCAATCAGATGTTATCTAACTACAGTAACTTTGTAAAAAGCTAACATCAAATTGGTTGCTGCAGATTAATAGCACAAGCAAACTTTTTAACTTGTTATTGCATCAGCCCCTTCAAGTATTATTTTACCCTTACTCTGGAGAGTCAAATTTTTATTGTGTGTAGGTAATAATGGATTCCTTAAGGTTCGTACACACGTGGGATCGCGGATGCCGATAATCTCCCTGTGTATGGGCACTTTATCGTCTGAAACGGCTGTTCGTTTGGGTATTGTTGCCCGAACCGCAGAGTGTATCTCTGAACAATTGGCCAATAAAGTGCCCATACATGGGGCGATTATCAGCTGTAACAGCGGTTCGTACACATCGTGTGTTGCGGGTCAGCACCTGCGATCGCATGTGTGTACGAACCTTTAATGTCAGGCTCAATTGAGCGCCATCTTGAAAGTATGAGAAATGTCCTGCCACATCACTCAACACAGCTCTAATGCTGCAAAAAAAACGAAAGGTACATTTTCATCTGCTGTTAAGCCGCCTGCCACTTGTGGCAGACAGAACGATCGCTCCCTGTACAGAGTAGAGTGACCTTGTGTATAGCCACCCTTGATGTATTTAGGAGGTCTGGCCACAATGACTAATCCCTGGACAAAAGAGGCAAATCTGTTATACACTGAATGTCAGAATCACCACAATCTTTGGGATGCATTTTTGTGGGTTTTTTTTTTAATGCAACAGCTGAATTTGCTAAAAACAACATGGGAGACCTAAGAAATGCATTTGGAGGATAAGTATATGGAAACACCCTAATATAAAGGGGATTTATTGTTCGGAGAAGTAAGTATGGCTGACAACGCCGTTTTTCACCAGAACACAAACGAATCCGATAAATGGTCAGTGCCCAGGCTACTGATATTAAATTGCATTCCCACAAAAAACTGGTGACTTAACTGTTTTCTGGCTGCAACCCCAAGTGCTAGTTCTACCAGTTTGTTGCATGCATTTGTAACCAGATATTTTAATGATAAGTTATATTCCTTTTATAGCAAAGGCATCTGCCTCTTCCCTCTGCTCAATGAGCTTTTTATAAGTTTGAGCGTGTGCAGAGGAGATGGCAGGCAAAACTGCTATCAATTATTGGTTGTGATGTCAGCTTGATTGACTGACAATTGCACTTCCTGACGGTGGCAGCAAAACTAGCCACGGCCATAGAGGACCGCATGATCAGGCGGTGTTATCGGACATGTCCGATCGTGTGAATCCTACTGAGACTATTTCAGCCTGATACACTGAACTAATGGATGATCGGGCCGAATTATTGCCTGGTGTATACAGAGTAGGAGTGACTGGCAAATCTATTTTATTCAGAGACCTATGAAAGTATTTGGTCAATCACATCTAAACTTTCTCCCTCCTTAGGAGTTGTTGCTGGTTCCATTGCTCCTCCGGAAGTCATGAAAAAAATTGTGACGGAGACCAACATGAAGGAGATCATAGTAAGTGGTTTAACATGGCGGTTTGGAAAGGGTGGAAATGTCTCTGGCTGAACCGGAATGGTGAGACAAAGACGAAATAGAAACACATTATTGAGTAATGTTAATGGCACAAACAAGAGACAACGCGGTAATTGCAGGAAGAACTTTATTTATATACATCCAATTTTATATAAGAAAATAAACATTTGGAGAGAACTTGAAATCTGAAAATCATCAGGTGTGTCTTGGGTTGATTTTGTTTGAAAAAAGTGGTGGTGCTAGGGCGGAATTATCATGGCAGAGGTGGGTAAAATGGACGTCCTTCACCTTCTACAATTCCCATCATGCTTTGGATGTTTAACAGAGAATTGTAACCGAACAAGAGTTGGCAAACAAGGCAACAAAGGAAGTAAATAAATATACATTTAAGGATAACTAGTCACCCTAGGGATAAACTACACTTGCATTTGTAAATGTACTACTATAGAGGGGTTTACTTGCAGAATGCTGTAGGGAGGATTAATTGCAGCACACTGTAGGGAGGATTATTTGCAGCACACTGTAGGGAGGATTAATTGCAGCACACTGTAGGGAGGATTAATTGCAGCACACTGTAGGGAGGATTAATTGCAGCACACTGTAGGGAGGATTACTTGCAGAACACTGTAGGGAGGATTAATTGCAGCACACTGTAGGGAGGATTAATTGCAGCACGCTATTGGGAGGATTACTTGCAGAATGCTGTAGGGAGGATTAATTGCAGCACGCTATTGGGAGGATTAATTGCAGCACGCTGTAGGGAGGATTAATTGCAGCACGTTGTGGGAGTATTAATTGCAGGCACTATTGGGGGATTACTTGCAGAATGCTGTAGGGAGGATTATTGCAGCACGCTGAGGGAGGATTAATTGCAGCACGCTATTGGGAGGATTACTGCAGATGCTGTAGGGAGGATTAATTGCAGCACGTGTAGGGGGATATTGCAGCACTTGTAGGAGGATTAATTGCAGACACTGTAGGGAGGATTAATTGCAGCAGCACTGTAGGGAGGATTACTTTGTAGCTAGCACACTGTAGGGAGGATTACTTGCAGCACACTGTAGGGAGGATTACTTGCAGCACACGTAGGAGATTACTTGCGCACCTGTAGGGAGGATTACTTGCAGCACACTGTAGGGAGGATTACTTGCAGCACACTAGAGATTTTTGCTTGCAGCATGCTGTAGAGAAGTTTACTTGCAGAAGCTGTAGAGATTTTTGCTTGCAGCACGCTGTAGAGAGATTTACTTGCAGAAGCTGTAGAGAGGTTTACTTGCAGCACGCTGTAGAGAGGTTTACTTGCAGCACACTGTAGAGGGGTTTACTTGCAGAAGCTATAGAGGGGTTTGCTTGCAGCACACTGTAGAGGGGATTACTTGCAGAGCACTGTAGGGAATTTTACTTACTGTAGGGAGGATTACTTGCTGTATGGTTGATTATTTGCAGCATTCTGTAGAGGGGTTTACTTGCAGAAAGTTGTAGAGGGGTTTGCTTGCAGAACCCTGTAGAGGGGTTTACTTGCAGCACGCTGTAGAGGGGTTTACTTGCAGATCGCTGTAGAGGGGTTTACTTGCAGCACCCTGAATAGGGGTTTACTTGCAGCACGCTGTAGAGGGGTTTACTTGCAGCATACCGTAGAGGGGTTTACTTGCAGCACACTGTAGAGGGGTTTACTTGCAGCACACTGTAGAGGGGTTTACTTGCAGCACACTGTAGAGGGGTTTACTTGCTGTAGGGAGGATTATTTGCAGCATGCTGTAGGGAGGATTATTTGCAGCATTCTGTAGAGGGGTTTACTTGCAGAATGCTGTAGAGGGGTTTATTTCAGAACCCTGTAGAGGGGCTTACTTGCTTCCAATAGAAGCGTTATACATTGCTATTTATGGTCCGTGTAGCTTACTGATTAGAAAACAAACACACTTTGCTATCACAATTTGCCGACATTTGGCCCTTGTGCACCTGCCAGTTTTTGGATGCAAACTTATAATTTTCTTGGAAAGGAAAAAGCTGAATGTGTGTTCATGTATATATAGATATTTATATAATTATATATTACAATAGAATACAATGTGTATGAGCATGTTTGAATACTGTAATTTAATGCTATGCATTAGCAAATTGCATGGTTAAGGGAAACAATCTATAATTTCCGTCCAAGATGTCTAGTCACGGTGGAGGAACTGGAGATATTTTCAGATAAGTCCAAACGTTCTAGTTGGAGCTTCTGGCTGGTCCTAGAAGTCAGTAGTTTTTTTCTTCAACAGTCACAGTTGGCAAGACTGTACATACCTATCAGATGGAAAAAGAATGAGTATAGTGGCCACCCTAGACATGTGCCTCTGTATATATGATATCATTTATAGATAGACTTCAGCTGCATTCGCGCAACCTCAACCCTATTGCCCGGATGCTCGTCCAAAGGGTAGCAAACTTTAATTTACAAAATGATCAACATGATCCTGATGATGACTGCGAGCAGCATCGGAAACGCGTTGATCAGTTTGTCATATTTGCCCAGGGGCTCCGCCTCAGGATCCAATATATTATAGTTAAGATGTGTGCACTACACGGTCTTATTCAAATATATTTATTCAAGTGGTACGAATGGCAAAGTTTCGGTCCTTGGTCTTGGACCTCTCAAGCCAACCAGATCCAAGACCAAGGACCAAAACTTTGCCGTTTGAATAAATAGATTTGAATAAGACCGTGTAGTGCACGCACATCTTATTGATTCTCGTTGCTCTATTGTTTGTCAATATTGAGCAGTTTGCTTTCCAGCAATCTCATAAAAACATTAGCCTATCCCCTTTTCACATTAAGGGCCATAAAAAGGAGCGGTATTGCTATTTTGCCATACTGCACCTTTAACAAACATTGCCGCAATCATAAACAACACCATTGCGGTATTTTACTACTGCATAGTATTGTATGAATGACCTTTATGGGCGCGATCGTACATTTAGGATAACTCGCAAATTTACCATACATGTGGCCATCATTGTGCTAAAAGAGCTAAGTCTTACCTCCCGTTCTTCAATTAATCCAACAGGAGCAGGCAGGAAAACTTTACACCTTATGCCCTCCTCCGCTTCTTGCTCTGATAGCTCATGGCTGCCACAGACTGCGCTATACTTTACTAGAGAACATTGCCCCAATAGAGCGCATTCATAAAGATATCAAATGCTGTGTTTCACCTCTTCCTTTGCTGTGTGATTTATGAAAGCGCTCTGGGCGAATCTCCCCTGCACGGAAATGGCGTTAAATACAAACAGCCGCACAGCCTCTGGTAAATAGTTTTGCGACGGCTGCACCCGTGCCTCCTCTGGAAACCGTGACATCTGCGATAACATCCATACGTACCATACCACCAAGGGGCGCCTACTGTGAAGCAAATTGAAGTGTTTGCACAGGTCACGCCCCTTTAATGCATTACTTTATGCTGGTGGGAATGCCTGACAAGCTTCTCTTTCTTGCATGGGCTGGGAATGCTTGCTGAAGTCCCTTGTGGTTGCCAAATTCAGTAAGTGGCTTTACTGTCTGGATTTTTTAATTCTATTTACAAGTCTGTGTGTGCTTCTTGTTCCAGGCATGGGGCATGTTATAATATTTACAAGTCTACGTGCTTCTAGTTCTGGGCATGTTATAATATTTACAAGTCTTAGTCTATGTGCTTCTAGTTGGGCATGTTATAAATTTACAAGTCTATGTGCTTCTAGTTCTGGCATGTTATAATATTTACAAGTCTATGTGCTTCTAGTTCTGGGCTGTTATAATATTTACAAGTCTACGTGCTTCTATTCTGGGCATGTTTATAATATTTACAAGTCTATGTGCTTCTAGTTCTGGGCATGTTATAATATTTACAAGTTATGTGCTTCTGTTCTGGGCATGTATATTTACAAGTCTACGTGCTTCTAGTTCTGGGCATGTTATAATATTTACAAGTCTATGTGCTTCTAGTTCTGGGCATGTTAATATTACAAGTCTATACGGCTTCTAGTTCTGGGGCATGTTATAATATTTACAAGTCTACAGTGCTTCTAGTTCTGGGCATGTTATAATTTTTACAAGTCTGTTGTGTGCTTCTTGTTCCAGGCATGGGACATGTTATAATATTTACAAGTCTGTGTGTGTGCTTCTAGTTCCAGGCATGGGCATGTTATAATTTTACAAGTCGTGTGTTGCTTATTGTTCCAGGCATGGGACATGTTATATTATTTACAAGTCTGTGTTTGCTTCTAGTTCTGGGCATGGGACATGTTATAATATTTACAAGTCTGTGTTTTGCTGCTAATTATCAGCTTATAATATTTACAAGTCTGTGTTTGCTTATTGTTCCAGGCTTGGGACATGTTATAATATTACAAGTCTGTGTGTGCTTCTTGTTCCAGGCTTGGGACATGTTATAATATTTACAAGTCTGTGTTTTGCTTCTTGTTCCAGCTTGGGACATGATAATAAATTTACAATGTCGTGTTTGCTTATTGTTCCAGGCACGGGACATGTTATAATATTTACAAGTCTGTGTTTGCTTCTAGTTCTGGCATGGGACTGTTATAATATTTCCAAGTTGTGTTTGCTCTGTTCCAGGCTTGGGACATGATATAATATTTACAAGTCTGTGTTTGCTTCTTGTTCCAGGCATGGGACATGTTATAAATTTACAAGTCTGTGTGTGCTTCTTGTTCCAGGCATGGACATGTTTAATATTTACAGTCTGTGTTTGCTTCTTGTTCCAGGCATGGGACATGTTATAATATTTACAGTCTGTGTTTTGCTTCTTGTTCCAGGCATGGGGCAGGTTATAATATTTACAAGTCATTGTGTGCTGCTATTATCAACATTAGGGCTATGTACCAGGAGCCACTATCACTCGCTCTTTCAATGCACCAAGCCAATAGGTTTCATTACATATTATCCCCCACCCACACACATACACACATCAGTTCTGTCACCTTTAATGGCGCTCCTCCCTCTTTGATTTCTGACTGGCTGTTTACATGCGCGGAAAGCTCCGGTGTCTTTCAGCTGCTGCCCGCGGTACTGAGAAGGGCTGGCACATGTGGCGTTAGGGCGAGAACGGCTGTTATCCATCCACCTGTGCCCAAAGAGGCATTGTTAGAATGTTGGCAAATGTGCAGCTTCCATTTATAAACGAGTGGAAACCTGTTACCAACCTACCTGCGCAGGGAAGCCGTTGGCAACTGCAGTGCAAGAATTACCAGTCAGCATTATGCTCTGCAGGGTGGCATATGGTGCATTATTAGGAAGTTGGTTTAATTTGTTGCCTTCGATGTTTAGTTTCTTAAGAGTTGTGACTCCCCAAACGCTTTGTTCTGAAAACTAAAGGCAAAACTGTTATTCTTGGCGGAATATGAAAGCCGTCGTCTCTCTCTGTCTGTTGTCCCTGAAATAAGCTCTCATCAGTATCCAAGGAAAAGATGTTTGTGTCTAAAAGAGGGTTTTACCTTTAAAACATTTTAAAAAATGCTCTATGTTGGTTTCGTTTTAAAGGTATCTCCACTTCTTTTACATTTTTTTTGCTATTAGTTTTATTGAAGAATAGGAGTAAAAGGAGCTGTGTCTTACCTCCCATTCTTCAATAAAAACTGCAGGAGCCGGGAGAGAAGGTAAGGAACTTACCCGATCTCTCGCACCTCCGCTGGGTCCTCTGACAGGTCCTGACGGATCTCTTACTCTATGCTCAAGTGCGATGCGCATAGAATACAGAGTCCTGTAAAGACCTTACCTTCTTCTCCTGCGCCTGTTTATTGAAGAATGGGAGGTAAGACCAGCTCCTTACCTCCTGTTCTTCAATAAACAATGGCAAAAAAATTTTCAAGCAGTGGAGATACCCTTTAAAGGGAAAAGTTGGCCACCCTTTTTACTTTTAAACCTGTCATCTAAATAAACTAATAGTCCAAATCAAAGCATCACATTGCTGTGTACAGCTTTGAAGGGCATGTTTTCGTTAAATATTATAAGGCATGTCGACCCCTTCTAACAAAATATAATATCTTTGTGGACCCTCCAAACCCTAGATGCATTAACTCCCGATTTTCAGTAATGCTCCCAGGCTGAGGAATCCAACTTACAAACTTCACAATCTACTGGCCGCTAGTTCGCTGCTGCAACGTGCCCTTACATTCCAAGCAGTCAGCCATCACAGACTGCTCAATATAACACACCCATCACAGACTGCTCAATATAACACACCCATCACAGACTGCTCAATATAATTCCAGGCTTGGGACATGATATAATATTTACAAGTCTGTGTTTGCTTATTGTTCCAGGCACGGGACATGTTATAATATTTACAAGTCTGTGTTTGCTTCTAGTTCTGGGCATGGGACATGTTATAATATTTACAAGTCTGTGTTTGCTTCTTGTTCCAGACATGTTATAATATTTACAAGTCTGTGTTTGCTTCTTGTTCCAGGCTTGGGACATGATATAATATTTACAAGTCTGTGTTTGCTTTATAATATTTACAAGTCTGTGTTTGCTTCTTGTTCCAGGCATGGGACATGTTATAATATTTACAAGTCTGATGAGTGCTTATTGCAGGTCACGCTATGGGAGGATTGACTTGCAGAATGCTGTAGGGAGGATTAATTGCAGCACGTTGTAGGGAGATTAATTGCAGCACGTTGTGAGGGAGGATTATTGCAGCACACTGTAGGGAGGATAATTGCACACCTGTAGGAGGATTACTTGCGCCACACTGTAGGGAGCTGAATCACGTAGCTGGCAGCACACTGTAGGAGGATTACTTGCAGCACACTGTAAGGTAGGATTACGTGCAGCACCTGTAGGAGGATTACTTGCAGCACACTAGAGATTTTTGCTTGCAGCATGCTGTAGAGAAGTTTACTTTGCAGAAGCTGTAGATTTTTGCTTGCAGCACGCTTAGAGAGATTTACTTGCAGAAGCTGTAGAGAGTTTACTTGCAGCACGCTGTAGAGAGGTTTACTTGCAGCACACTGTAGAGGGTTTTACTTGCAAAGCTTGAGGTGGTGGGTTGCTTGCAGCACACTGTAGAGGGAGTTACTTGCAGAGCACTGTAGGGAATTTTACTTTCCTGTAGGGGGATTACTTGCTGTATGTGTTTTATTTTTGCAGCATTCTGTAGAGGGTTTTACTTGCAGAAAGTTGTAGAGGTTTGCTTGCGAACCCTTTAGAGGGGTTTACTTCCATCACGCTGTAGAGGGGTTTACTTGCAATCGCTGTAGAGGGGTTTACTTGCACACCCTGATAGGGGTTTACTTGCAGCACGCTGTAGAGGGGTTTACTTGCAGCATACCGTAGAGGGGTTTACTTGCAGCACACACTGTAGAGGGGTTTACTTGCAGCACACTGTAGAGGTTTTACTTGCAGCACACTGTAGAGGTTTTACTTTCTTAGGGAGGATTATTTTGCAGCATGCTGTAGGGAGGATATTTGCAGCATTCTGTAGAGGGGTTTACTTGCAGAATGTGTAGAGGGGTTTATTTCAGAACCCTGTAAGGGGCTTACTTGCTTCCAATAGAAGCGTATACATTGCTATTTATGTCCGGGTAGCTTACTGTTAGAAAACAAACACACTTTGCTATCACAATTTGCCGACATTGTGGCCCTTGTGCACCTGCCAGTTTTTGGATGCAAACTTATAATTTTCTTGGAAAGGAAAAAGCTGAATGTGTGTCATGTATATATAGATATTTATATAATTATATATTACAATAGAATACAATGGTTATGAGCATGTTTGAATACTGTATTAATGCTATGCATTAGCAAATTGCATGTAAGGAAACAATCTATAATTTCCGTCCAAGATGTCTAGTCACGTGTGGAGGAACTGGAGATATTTTCAGATAAGTCCAAACGTTCTAGTTGGAGCTTCTGGCTGGTCCTGAAAGTCAGTAGTTTTTTTTCTTCAACAGTCCAGTTGGCAAGACTGTACATACCTATCAATGGAAAAGAATGATTATAGTGGCCACCCTAGACATGTGCCTCTGTATATATGATATCATTTATAGATAGACTTCAGCTGCATTCGCGCAACCTCAACCCTATTGCCCCCGGATGCTCGTCCAAGGGTAGCAAATTTTAATTTCAAAATGATCAACATGATCCTGATGATGACTGCGAGCACATCGGAACGCGTTGATCAGTTGTCATATTTGCCCAGGGCTCCGCCTCAGATCCAATATTTATAGTTAAGATGTGTGCACTACACGGTCTTATTCAAATATATTTATTCAAGTGGTACGAATGGCAAAGTTTCGGTCCTTGGTCTTGGACCTCTCAAGCCAACCAGATCCAAGACCAAGGACCAAAACTTTGCCGTTTGATAAATAGATTTGAATAAGACCGTGTAGTGCCCGCACATCTTTTGATTCTCGTTGCTCTATTGTTTGTCAATATTGAGCATGTGCTTTCCAGCAATCTCATAAAAACATTACCTATCCCCTTTTCACATAAGGGCCATAAAAAGGAGCGGTATTGCTATTTTGCCATACTGCACCTTTAACAACATTGCCGCAATCATAAACAACACCATTGCGGATTTTATCTACTACTACTGCATGTATGTATGAATGACCTTTATGGGCGCGATCGTACATTTAGGATAACTCGCAAATTTACCATACATGTGGCCATCATTGTGCTAAAAGAGCTAGTCTTACCACTCCCGTTCTTCAATTTCCAACAGGAGCAGGCAGGAAAACTTTACAACCTATGCCCTCCTCCGCTTCTTGCTCTGATAGCTCATGGCTGCCACAGACTGCGCTATACTTTACTAGAGAACATTGCCCCAATAGAGCGCATTCATAAGATATCAAATGCTGTGTTTCACCTCTTCCTTTGCTGTGTGATTTTATAGCGCTCTGGGCGAATCTCCCCTGCACGGAAATGGCGTTAAATACAAACAGCCGCCAAGCCTCTGGTAAATAGTTTTTGGCGACGGCTGCACCCGTGCCTCTCTGGAAACCGTGACATCTGCATAACATCCATACGTACATACCATACCACCAAGGGGCGCCTACGTGGAAGCAAATTGAAGTGTTTGCACAGGTCACGCCCCTTTAATAGCATTACTTTATGCTGGTGGGAATGCCTGACAAGCTTCTCTTTCTTGCATGGGCTGGGAATGCTTGCTGATCCTCTGTGGTGGCCAAATTCAAAGTATGGCTTTACTGTCTGGATTTTTTAATTCTATTTACAAGTCTGTGTGTGCTTCTTGTTCCAGGCATGGGGCATGTATATATTTACAAGTCTACGTGCTTCTAGTTCTGCTGGGCATGTTATAATATTTACAAGTCTATGTGCTTCTAGTTCTGGGCATGTTATAATATTTACAAGTCTATGTGCTTCTAGTTCTGGGCATGTTATAATATTTACAAGTCTATGTGCTTCTAGTTCTGGGCATGTTATAATATTTACAAGTCTACGTGCTTTCTAGTTCTGGGCATGTTATAATATTTACAAGTCTATGTGCTTCTAGTTTCTGGGGCATGTTATAATATTTACAAGTCTATGTGCTTCTAGTTCTGGGCATGTTATAATATTTACAAGTCTATACGTGCTCTAGTTCTGGGCATGTTATAATTTTACAAGTCTATGTGCTTCTAGTTCTGGGCATGTTATAATATTTACAAGTCTACGTGCTTCTAGTTCTGGGCATGTTATAATATTTACAAGTCTACGTGCTTCTAGTTCTGGGCATGTTATAATATTTACAAGTCTGTGTGTGCTTCTTGTTCCAGGCATGGGACATGTTATAATATTTACAAGTCTGTGTGTGTTGCTTCTAGTTCCGGCTGGGCAGTTATAATATTACAAGTCTGTGTGTGCTTATTGTTCCAGGCATGGGACATGTTTAATATTACAAGTCTGTGTTTGCTTCTAGTTGCTGGCTGGGCCATGTTATAATATTTACAAGTCTGGTTTTGCTGCTATTATCAGCTTATAAATTTACAAGTCTGTGTTTGCTTATTGTTCCCGGCTTGGACATGTTATAATATTTACAAGTCTGGTGTGCTTCTTGTTCCAGGCTTGGGACATGTTATAATATTACAATTCTGTGTTTGCTTTCTTGTTCCAGGCTTGGACATGATAAATATTACAAGTCTGTGTTTGCTTATTGTTCCAGGCACGGGACATGTTTTAATATTACAAGTCTGTGTTGCTTCTAGTTCTGGGCATGGGACATGTTATAATATTTACAAGTCTGTGTTGCTCTTGTTCCAGGCTGGGACATGATATATATTTACAAGTCTTGTTTGCTTCTTGTGTTCCAGGCATGGGACATGTTATAATATTTACAAGTCTGTGTTTGCTTCTTGTTCCAGGCATGGGACATGTTATAATATTTACAAGTCTGTGTTTGCTTCTTGTTCCAGGCATGGGGCATGTTATAATATTTACAAGTCATTGTGTGCTGCTAATTATCAACATATAGGGCTATGTACCAGGAGCCACTATCACTCGCTCTTTCAATGCACCAAGCCAATAGGTTCCATATACATATTATCCCCCACACACACACATACACACATCAGTTCTGTCACCTTTAATGGCGCTCTCCCTTCTTTGATTTCTTGACTGGCTGTTTACATGCGCGGAAAGCTCCGGTGTCTTTCAGCTGCTGCCCGCGGTACTGAGAAGGGCTGGCACATGTGGCGTTAGGGCGAGAACGGCTGTTATCCATCCACCTGTGCCCAAAGAGGCATTGTTAGAATGTTGGCAAATGTGCAGCTTCCATTTATAAACGAGTGGAAACCTGTTACCAACCTACCTGCGCAGGGAAGCCAGTTGGCAACTGCAGTGCCAAGAATTACCAGTCAGCATTATGCTCTGCAGGGTGGCATATGGTGCATTATTAGGAAGTTGGTTTAATTTGTTGCCTTCGATGTTTAGTTTCTTAAGAGTTGTGACTCCCACAAACGCTTTGTCTGAAAACTAAAGGCAAAACTGTTATTCTTGGCGGAATATGAAAGCCGCTCGTCTCTCTGTCTGTTGTCCCTAGAAATAAGCTCTCATCAGTATCCAAGGAAAAAGATTGTTTGTGTCTAAAAGAGGGTTTTACCTTTAAAACATTTTAAAAAATGCTCTATGGTTGGTTCGTTTTAAAGGGTATCTCCACTTCTTACATTTTTTTTTGCTATTTAGTTTTATTGAAGAATAGGAGGTAAAGGAGCTGTGTCTTACCTCCCATTCTTCAATAAAAACTGCAGGAGCCGGGAGAGAAGGTAAGGAACTTACCCGATCTCTCGCACCTCCGCTGGGTCCTCTGACAGGTCCTGACGGACTCTGTACTCTATGCTCAAGTGCGATGCGCATAGAATACAGAGTCCGTAAAGACCTTACCTTCTCTCCTGGCTCCTGCAGGTTTTATTGAAGAATGGGAGGTAAGACACAGCTCCTTTACCTCCTGTTCTTCAATAAAACTAAATGGCAAAAAAATTTTCAAGCAGTGGAGATACCCTTTAAAGGGAAAAGTTGGCCACCCTTTTTACTTTTAAACCTTGTCAGCTAAAATAAACTAATAGTCCAAATCAAAGGCATCACATTGCTGTGTACAGCTTTGAAGGGCATGTTTTCGTTAATATATTATAAGGCATGTCGACCCCTTCTACAAAAATATAATATCTTATGTAGGACCCTCCAAAACCCTAGATGCATTAACTCCCGATTTTCAGTAATGCTCCCAGGCTGAGGAATCCAACTTACAAACTTCACAATCTACTGCCGCTAGTTCTGCTGCTGCAACGTGCCCTTTACATTCACAAGCAGCAGCAGTGGAGGCTCGATCGATAATGGCTGTCAGCCATTGGCCGTGATGTGAAGTGGAGTTTGTAAGTTGGATTTCTCAGCTGGGAGCATTATTGAAGTTCGTGAGTACAATGCATATGGGGATTTAGGGTGTCCTTCACAAGATATTCATTTTCTGTAAAAGGGGTAGGGTAGACCTACCCTTTAAAATGTCCTATTACCCAGATAAGTCCTTGATACAATATTAAAATATATTAATACAACATGTTAAAATATCGTATTTCCTAGATAAGTGATAGTTAGTTATGAAGTCCTTCATACAATATGATCATATAATAATACAGTATGTAAAATGTCCTATTTCCCAGACAAGTTATTGTTATACAAGATGATATAATAATAATAATGATAATAATAATGAAAATTCAATATGTTGCAATGTCCTATTTCATGGAGTTTGTCCTTCATACAAAATAATACAATATGTTATCAGGTCATATTTCCTAAATAAGTCCTAGTTAGTGAAGTCCTTCATATAATATGATAATATAATAATACAATATGTTATAATGTCCTATTCCCCAGATAACAGTCCTAGTTAGTGAAGTCCTTCATATAATATGATAATATAATAATACAATATGTGATAATGTCCTATTCCCCAGATAACAGTCATAGTTAGTGAAGTCCTTCATATAATATGATAATACAACATGTTATAATGTCCTATTTCCCATATAAGTTATAGGTAGTAAGGTCCTCTGCTGTAAGAATAAAGCTCCGTGTGTAGTTGTTTCACTAGTGTAATGTCCAGTTGTGCTATTATAACACATTCATTTGTGGTTAAACACATGTAACTATTGTAGTTTTAGGGCCAATTCCCACATGAGTTTAAAACTCGCTTGGTTCATAAAATACATTAATTTGATACACATGGACACAGGCTTAGCTATAGATTTTTAGACCCAAACATTAACAGTATCTTTACTCATGTTGGCAGTGACGGGCTTGTCTTATCACATAGAGCGTCGGGTTCCTAGCCAGTAGTTGTTTGTTTGTTCCCAAAAGCAGACACCATCAGTATATATAAAATTGATAAGTTTTGACAGTGATGAAATGTCTTGTATGTTGTGTGATGTTAAATGTTGTCCTATCAACATGGTAAATACATTAGTACATTAAAAACAGAGTTGTAAGATGGGTGTACACAACTTGCCAGTTCTGCATACACGGTGGGCACACAAAAAGCTGCTGTGTAGCAAACCAGTTTCCATTTTGTATGACCACAGCTGAAATAAAATGAGAGGAAACATTGGTTCTGGGGGTATCTATCTGAACATGCCCAAAATAACATTTTATACAGATGTCTTTCAACTGTAAAGCTAATCGGATATTCATCTCTTTCCCCCACCTTTGCGAGTACATGTGGGACGCAAACAGGGACTTCATTGTGCATAGCTCTGGGACCACATCTTTGGAGACACGGTGTCAATAAACAGACGGTTCTTTATAAATATAGAGTAAGGGAGGGCTAGCCTTCTCTAGAGGAGAGTGTCGGGATCTAAAATTAACCTTTTAACCCACTAACTACGGATTTGTGAGCTTTATTCCCACAGGATCTATATATAACAAACCTAGTCAACGCCTTTTTTTACCATAATATATCCTAATAAAGATATACAGACCTTCTCCACACCCATATTTTCCATTGACAAAGACTCCATGTAGCGTCCAAAGGACTGGAAAGCAAAATCAGGAATCAACTTGATGGGATTTCTGGATATCTTTAAATCTTCCACCACTCTCAGTTTGCTAATAGCAGCCAAAGGATAGGATGTAAGTTGGTTGCCATCAAGATGGAAGATGGCTAGATTTTCCACTTCGTCTAGAGAGCCTGGTTGCATGTTTGTGATCTCGTTGTCGGAAAGGTAGAGCCAACGTAAGTCTTTGGCACCGTTGAAGGTCCCAGGTTTTAAATCGCGTACCTTGTTGCTGCTTAGCTGCAGAATGAACAAGTTGAAGAGAGGTGAAAATAGGCCCTTAGGTAAGTCAATGATCTTGTTGTGATCCATGTAGAGATAGGTGAGCTCTGTTAGTTCGTCGAAGGCTCCTACACCCAGTATACTGATTTCGTTGTTGGAGAGGTAAAGGTAGACCAGCCTTTTGAGACCTTTGAATGCACCGCTAGTGACCTCCTTAATTTTGCAGTATTGAAGGTGCAAGGAGACCAATCCCTTCATTTCTTTGAAAGCGTTTGGGGCCAACACTGGGAAATGGTTCCTCTGCAGGTTCAGCAAGCGAGTTTGTTCTGACACTTTGGGTAGTTTGGTGAGGCCTGCAGTGTCGCAGATAACATGCTGAAGGTCCCCTCCATGGCAGTGACAGTTTTGGGGACAAGCTCCTAGTAAGGACGGGGCAACAGCCAGAAGGCTGAGCATAAGGAACAAGCTTAAGTGTTTCATAGTGAGCGCAAAGCCCTGGCAGACTGAGTGAAACCTCCGCACACTGACCTATTTATAACACATTACATTTTTTGGGAAGAAAAAAAAATTGTAGGCAGCAGCCAGGCTGTGATGTGGAACGCGGCGGATTTTGGGAGGTGAATGTGAAATTAACCTATTCTGACCTGCAGGCAGTCGGTGGTTTGGGTAAGGGAGAGATGAAGGCCAAAAGGAGGGACAGTTTTATGTGGCAGGAAAAATGAAATATTTCTGAGTTTTGGTTGGACTCACATTGCAGCAAATTGTGTCTTTGTACAGCCAGCTGCACCCTCATCTCTCCAGGCTGTGTGTTCCCTGTTATAAATTCCATTTTCCCACACTCCCTGCACAATTCTCTGTCTTAATACATTCATCCATGTTATTGTAGTCTAATGGTGTTTTGGTAATGGCACCATTGTCATACAATGCAGTATATCTGTGGCATTTTACCTTGCCCACCCCCTGGGCATTCTTTCTATAGTGATCCTGTCCATCTTCATGTGCAATTTCTTTACCCTCTGTCTGCCCTCTCCAGTTCTTTACCCTCTGTCTGCCCTCTCCAGGTCTTTACCCTCTGTCTGCCCTCTCCAGTTCTTTACCCTCTGTCTGCCCTCTCCAGTTCTTTACCCTGTCTGCCCTCTCCAGTTCTTTACCCTCTGTCTGCCCTCTCCAGTTCTTTACCCTCTGTCTGCCTCTCAGTTCTTTACCCTCTGTCTGCCCTCTCCAGTTCTTTTACCCTCTGTCTGCCCTCTCCAGTTCTTTACCCTCTGTCTGCCCTCTCCAGGTCTTCACCCTCTGTCTGCCCTCTCCAGTTCTTTACCCTCTGTCTGCCCTCTCCAGGTCTTTACCCTCTGTCTGCCCTCTCCAGGTCTTTACCCTCTGTCTGCCCTCCTCCACGTCTTTCACCCTCTGTCGCCCCTCCAGGTCTTCACCCTGTCTGCCCTCTCCAGTTCTTTACCCTCTGCTGCCCTCTCCAGTTCTACCCTCTGTGCCCTCTCAGGTCTTTACCTCTGTCTCCCTCTCCAGTTCTTTACCTCTGTCTGCCCTCTCCAGTTCTTTACCCTCTGTCTGCCCTCTCCAGGTCTTTACCCTCTGTCTGCCCTCTCCAGTTCTTTACCCTCTCCAGTTTCTTTACCCTGTCTGCCTCCCAGTTCTTTACCCTCTGTCTGCCCTCTCCAGTTCTTTACACTCTGTGGCCCTCTCCAGTTTTACCCTCTGTCTGCCCTCTCCAGTTCTACCCTATGTCGCCTCTCCGTTCTTTACCCTCTGTTGCCCTCTCCAGTCTTAACTCTGTTGCCCTCTCCAGTTCTTAACCCTCTGTTGCCTCTCCAGGTCTTTACCCTCTGTCTGCCTCTCCAGTTTACCCTGTCTGCCCTTCTCCAGTTCTTACCCTCTCCAGTTTTCTTTACCCTGTCTGCCCTCTCAGTTCTTTACCCTCTGTCTGCCCTCTCAGTTCTTTACCTCGTCTGCCCTCTCCTTCTTTACCCTCTGTCTGCCCTCTCCAGGTCTTACCCTCTGTCTGCCTTCAGTCTTTACCCTCTGTCTGCCCCTCCAGGTCTTTACCTCTGTCTGCCCTCTCCAGGTCTTTACCCTCTGTCTGCCCTCTCAGGTCTTTACCCTTGTTGCTCTCCAGGTCTTTACCCTCTGTCTGCCCTCTCCAGGTTCTTTACCCTCTGTTCGGCCTCTCCAGGTCTTTACCCTCTGGTCTGCCCTCTCCAGGTCTTTACCCTCTGTCTGCCCTCTCAGGTCTTTACCCTTGTCTGCCCTTCCAGCTTACCCTGTCTGCCTCTCCAGTCTTTACCCTCTGCTGCCCTCTCCAGTCTTTACTTGCCTGCCCTCTCAGTTCTACCCTCTGCCTGCCCTCTCCAGTTCTTTACCCTCTCACGTTCTTTACCCTGTCTGCCCTCTCCAGTTCTTTACCCTCTGTCTGTCCTCTCCAGTCTTACCCTTGTTTCCTCTCCAGTTCTTTACCCTCTGTCTGTCCTTCATCTTACCTCTGTGCCCTCTCCAGTTCTTTACCCTCTGTCTGCCCTCTCCAGTTCTTTACCCTCTGTCTGTCCTCTCCAGTTCTTTACCCTCTGTCTGCCCTCTCCAGTTCTTTACCCTCTGTCTGCCCTCTCCAGTTCTTAACCCTCTGTCTGCCCTCTCCAGTTCTTAACCCTCTGTCTGCCCTCTCCAGTTCTTTACCCTCTGTCTGCCCTCTCCAGTTTCTTTACCCTCTGTCTGCCCTCTCCAGTTCTTTTCTCTGTCTGCCTCTCCAGTTTCTTTACCCTCTGTCTGCCCTCTCCAGTTTCTTTACCCTCTGTCTGCCCTCTCCAGTTTCTTTTCCCTGTCTGCCTCTCAGTTCTTTACCTCTGTCTGCCCTCTTTTCCAGTTCTACGTCTCCAGTTTCTTTACCCTCTGTCTGTCCTCTCCAGTTCTTTACCCTCTGTCTGCCTCCAGTTTCTTTACCCTCTGTCTGCCCTCTCCCGTTCTTTAACTCTGTCTGCCCTCTCAGTGTCTTACCCTTGTCGCCCTCTCCAGTCTTACCCTCTCCAGTTTCTTTACCCTTCTGTCTGCCCTCTCCAGTTTCTTTACCCTCTGTCTACCCTTCCAGTTTCTTTACCCTCTGTCTACCCTCTCCCGTTCTTACCCTCTGTTGCCCTCTCCAGTTTCTTTACCCTCTGTCTGCCCTCTCCAGTTCTTTACCCTCTGTTGCCCTCTTCCAGTTTCTTTACCCTCTGTCTGCCCTCTCCAGTTTCTTTACCCTCTGTCTGCCCTCTCCAGTTTCTTTACCCTCTGTCTACCCTCTCCAGTTTGTTTACCTTCTGTCTACCCTTACCATCTTGGTTTACTTAGATGGCCCTGTCTATCTCTGCACCCACTGACACCCCTGTCAATCTCCTTACCCTATCCTGCCCTCTCCATCTCTGTTAACCTCTGGCTTTCCTGTCCATCTCTGTATCCTTTGGTTTACCTGTCCATTTCTGCACTCTGCCTATCTTGCCTGCCTCTGTGTAGTCTACCTGTCCTGCCTATCTCTGTACCTTTTACCTTCCCTGTCCATTTTTGGACTCTTGGACTGTTTTATGTCTATCTCTGCACATTCAGCCTACCCGGTCGACCTCTTCAACTTCTTTGTCCATCACTGTTCCCTCTGCCTGTCCTGTCCATCTCTGTACCCTCTAGCGTTCCTGTCCATTTCTGCGCACTCAGCTTGCCCTGTCTGTCTCTTCTTACTCATTATTATTATTATTATTATTATTATGGATTTATGCAGCGCCAACATCTTCCATGGCGCTTTGTAATTCCATAGTCATACATTACATACAGGGTAATACATGTTAAATAAAGTCATACATATTACATACACAGGTAATACATAATATAATTAAACAAAGTGATGAGTTTCTTACAGCAATACCGTGATACAATAGGACAGAGGACCCTGCCCAAAGAGCTTACAGTCTAGAGGATATGGGGGTGAGACACAAGGTGACTGGAATCCGTAGGCTGTAATTGACAGCGTGAAAGGTGGTTGGGTCAGTGTGAGGGGTAATGTCTAGACCAGGTTATATGGTGCATGAAGAGGTGGGTTTCAAGGTTACGTTTGAAGGTATTAAGGGACGGTGAATGACAGACAGGCAGAGGAAGGGAGTTCCAGAGCAGAGGGGCAGCACAAGCAAAGTCCTGAATGTGGGCATGGGAAGAGAATACAAGGGTGGATGAGAGGAGGAGATCATTTGCAGAGCGGAGGTTGCGTCTATGTCCATCCCTGTGCATTGTGCCTATCCTGATCATCTCTGTACCCTTTGCCAGCCATGTCCACCTCTGTACCCTTTGCCAGATCCAATAAAATATTATAGTTAAGATGCTGTGCCACTACACGAAGATATTATTCAAATATATTTATTCAAGTGCGTACGAATCGGCAAGTTCGGTCCTTGTGTACTTGGACCTCTCAAGCAACCAGATCACAGACCCGAAGCGACCCAAACTTTAGCCGTTTGGAATAATAGATTTGAATAAAGACACGTGTAGTGCAACGCACATCTATTGATTCTCGTGACTCTTTTTTGTTGTCAATATTGAGCAGTTTGCTTTCCCGCAATCTCATAAAAAATTACCTATAAACCCCTTTTCACATAAGGGCATAAAAGAGCGGAATTGCTATTTTAGCCATACTGACACTTTACACAAACATTGCCGCATCTACAACACCCATTGCGTATTTTACTACTGCATAGTATTGTATGAATGACACTTAATGGGCGGCATCGTACTTAGGATAACTCGCAAATTTTACCATACATGTAGGCACATCATGGTGCTAAAAGATGACTAATCTAACCTCCCGTTCTTACAATTAATCCACAGGAGCAGGCCAGGCAAAACTTTACAACTTATATAGCCTCCTCAGCCTTCTGTGCTCTATAGCTCTATGGCTGCCACAGACTGCGCTATTTTTACTTTACTAGGAGAAAATTAGCCCCCATAGAGCGCATCATAAAGATACTCAAATGCTGTGTTTCACTCTCCTTGCGTGTGATTTTGCAAAGCGCTCTGGGAACCGAATATCTCCCCTGCAACGGAAATGGCGTTAAATACAAAACACCGCACAGCCTCTCGGTAAATAGTTTTGCGACGGCTGCACCCGTAAGCCTCCTCGAAACCGTGACTCGCGATAACATCCATAGGTACCCATACACCAAGGGGCGCTAAGCCTACTGTGAGCAAATTGAAGTGCTTGCAACAGTCACGCCCTTTAATGCCCCATTCCTTTATGTGGTCGAGAATGCCCTGACAAGTTCTCCTTCTTGCATCGGCGCTGGGAATGCTTGCTGAAGTCCTCCGTAGCGTTCGCCAATAGTATCAGTAAGCTGAGCTTACTGTTCGGATTTTTAATTCTATTTACAAGTCTGTGTTGTGCTTCTTGCTTTTCCAGCATGGGGCAGCTTATAATATTACAAGTCTACGTTGCTTCTAGTTCTCTGGCAAATGTGTATAATATTCAGTCATGCTAGTCTGGGATGTTAATATTCAGTCTATTGCCTTCTAGTCTGGCACTGTTATAATATTTACAGTCTATGTCGCTTCTAGTTCTAGAGGCATGTATAATATTTACAGTATCTAACGTGCTTCTAAGTTCTGGGCATAGTATATATTTACAAGTCATGTGCTTCTATAGTCCTGCGGGCATGTTATAATATTTGACAAGTCTATGTGCTTCTAGCTTCGGGGCCATGTATAATATTTACAAGCTAATACGTGCACTTCTAGGTTCTGCGGCATGTTATAATAGTTTACACGTTAGTGTTCTATTCTGGGCATGTGGTCGATATATTTACAAGTCTATGCTTCTAGTTCTGGGCATGTTATAATATTATACAGTCTCGTGCTTCTATGATTCGGGCATGAGTTATATTTTACAAGTCTAGTTGCTTCAGTTCCCTGGGCATGTTATAATAGAAGTTACAGGTCACGGGGTGGGCACTTACTGTTCCAGCATGGGACATGTTAAATATACAAGTCTGTGTTGTGCTTCTAATTCTGGGCAGGAGCGAGAAATTATAAAGGGGGAATGAACAAAGAGGGAAGTGGGAAATGAAAAAGAAGGACAGGCGGAGGTAAAAAAAAAAAGAAGAACTTTAATACAGAAAGTTACAAGTTGAGGAAATGATAATCCAGAGCAGAGACTATTATAATATTTACAAGTCTCGTGTGTGCTTATTGTTCAGGATGGGACATGTTATAATTATTACAGTCTGTGTTTGCTTCTAGTTTGGGCATGGGACATGTAATATTTACAAGTCGTGTTGTGCTAATATCAGCTTATAATATTTACCAGTCGTGTTTGCTTATGTTCCGCTGTGGGACATGTTATAATATATTTACAAGTCTGTGTGTGCTTCTTGTTCAGGTTGGACATGTTATAATATTTTACAAGTTTGTTTGCTTCTTGTTCCAGGCTTGGGACATGATTAATATTACAAGTCTGTGTTTGCTTATTGTTCCAGGCACGGGGACATGTTATAATATTTACAAGTCTGTGTTGCTTCTAGTTTGGGCATGGGACATGTTATAATTTTACAAGTTGTGTTTGCTCTGTTCCAGCTTGGACATGATATATATTACAAGTCTGTGTTTGCTCTGTTCCAGCATGGACAGTTATAATATTACAAGTCTGTGTGGTCTTGTCCGGCATGGACATGGTATATATTAAGTCGTGTTGCTTCTTGTTCCAGGCAGGGAATGTCTAATATTAAAGTCTGTGTTTGCTTCTTGTCAGGCATGGGGCATGTTATAATTTTACAAGTCATTGTGTGCTGCTAATTATCAAACATATAGGTATGTAACAGGAGCCACTATCACTCGCTTTTCAAGACACCAAGCCAATAGGTTCAATCTTACATATTATCCCCACCACACACACATACACACATCAGTTCTGTCACCTTAATGGCGTCTCCTTCTTTTATTCTTGACTGGTGTTACATGCGCGAAAGCAGCTGGTGTTTTCAGCTGCTGCCCCGGGTACTGAGAAGGGCTGGCACAAAGTGGGGTCTTAGGCGAGAACGGCTGTTATTATTCCACCCACCGTGCCCAAAGAGGCATTGGTAGAATGTTGGCAAATGTGCAGCTTCCATTTATAAACGAGTGGAACATGTTACCAACCTACCTGCGCAGGGAAGCCAGTTGGCAACTGCAGTGCAAGAATTACCAGTCAGCATTATGCTCTGCAGGGTGGCATATGGTGCATTATAGGAAGTTGGTTTAATTTGTTGCCTTCGATGTTTAGTTTCTTAAGAGTTGTGACTCCCACAAACGCTTTGTCTGAAAACTAAAGGCAAAACTGTTATTCTTGGCGGAATATGAAAGCCGCTAGTCTTCTGTCTGTGTCCCTAGAATAAGCTCTCATCAGTATCCAAGGAAAAGATTGTGTGTGCTAAAAGAGGGTTTACCTTTAAAACATTTTAAAAAATGCTCTATGGTTGGTTCGTTTTAAAGGGGACTCCCACTTCTTACATTTTTTTTTGCTATTAGTTTTATTGAAGAATAGGAGGTAAAGAGACTGTGTACTTACCTCCCATTCTTCAAATAAAAAACTGCAGGAGCCGGAGAGAGAAGGTAAGGAACTTACCCGATCTCTGCACCTCCGCTGGGGTCCTCTGACAGGTCCTGACGGACTCTGTACTCTATGCTCAAGTGCGATGCGCATAGAATACAGAGTCCGTAAAGACCTCCTTCTCTCCTGGCTCCTGCAGGTTTTATGAAGAATGAGGGTAAGACACAGCTCCTTACCTCCTTTCTTCAAAAACTAAATGGCAAAAAAAATTTTTCAATCAGTGGAGATACCTTTAAAGGGAAAAAGTTGGCCACCTTTTTCTTTTAAAACGTGTCAGGCTAAAATAAACATAGTCCAATCAAAGGCATCACATTGCTGTGTACAGCTTTGAAGGGCATGTTTTCGTTAATATATTATAAGGCATGTCGACCCCTTCTACAAAAAATAATATCTTATGTAGGACCCTCCAAAACCCTAGATGCATTAACTCCCGATTTTCAGTAATGCTCCCAGGCTGGGATCCAACTTACAAATTCACAATCTACTGCCGCTAGTCTGCTGCTGCAACGTGCCCTTTACATTCACAAGCAGCAGCAGTGGAGGCTCGATCGATAATGGCTCAGCATTGGCCGTGATGTGAAGTGGAGTTTTTTGTAAGTTGGATTTCTCAGCTGGAGCATTATTGAAGTTCGTGAGTACAATGATATGGGATTTAGGGTGCCTTCACAAGATATTCATTTCTGTAAAAGGGGTAGGGTAGACCTACCCTTTAAAATGTCCTATTACCCGATAAGTCCTTGATACAATATTAAAATATATTAATACAACATGTTAAAAATCGTATTCCTAGATAAGTGATAGTTAGTTAGAAGTCCTTCATACAATATGATCATATAATAATACAGTATGTAAATGTCCTATTTCCCAGACAAGTTATGTTATACAGATGATATAATAATAATAATGATAATAATAATGAAAATTAAAATTTATGTTAATGTCCTATTTCATGGAGTTTGTCCTTCATACAAAATAATACAATATGTTATCAGGTCATATTTCCTAATAAGTCCTAGTAGTGAAGTCCTTCATATAAATGATAAATAATAAACAATAGTTATAATGTCTATTCCCCAGATAACAGTCCTAGTTAGTGAAGTCCTTCATATAATATGATAAATAATAATACATATGTGATAATGTCCTATTCCCCAGATAACAGTCATAGTTAGTGAAGTCCTTCATATAATATGATAATACAACATGTTATAATGTCCTATTTCCCATATAAGTATAGGTAGTAAGGTCTCTGCTGTAAGAATAAAGCTCCGTGTGTAGTTGTTTCACTAGTGGAATGTCCTTTTGCTATTTAACACATTCATTTGTGGTTAAAACACATGTAACTATTGTAGTTTTGGGCCAATTCCCACATGGTTAAACTCGCTTGTTCATAAAATACATTAATTTGATACACAGGACACAGGCTTAGCTATAGATTTTTTAGACCCAAACATTAACAGTATCTTTACTCATGTTGGCAGTGACGGGCTTGTCTTATCACATAGAGCGTCGGGTTCCTAGCCAGTAGTTGTGTGTTTGTTCCCAAAAGCAGACACCATCAGTATATATAAAATTGATAAGTTTGACATGATGAAATGTCTGTATGTTGTGTGATGTTAAATGTTGTCCTATCAACATGGTAAATTACATTAGTACATAAAAAACAGAGTTGTAAGATGGGTGTACACAACTTGCCAGTTTGCATACACGGTGGACAAAAAAAGCTGCTGTGTAGCAAACCAGTTTCCATTTTGTATGACCACAGCTGAAATAAAATAGAGGAAACATTGGTTCTGGGGGTATCTATCTGAACATGCCCAAAATAACATTTATACAGATGTCTTTCAACTGTAAGCTAATGGATATTCATCTCTTTCCCCACCTTTGCGAGTACAGTGGGAGCAAACAGGGACTTCATTGTGCATAGCTCTGGGACCACATCTTTGGAGACACGGTGTCAATAACAGACGGTTTTTATAAATAAGAGTAAGGGAGGGCTAGCCTTCTCTAGAGGAGAGTGTCGGGATCTAAAATTAACCTTTTAACCCACTAACTACGGATTTGTGAGCTTTATCCCACAGGATCTATATATAACAAACCTAGTCAACGCCTTTTTTTACCATAATATATCCTAATAAAGATATACAGACCTTCTCCACACCCATATTTTCCATTCAAAGACTCCATGTAGCGTCCAAAGGAATGGAAAGCAAATCAGGAATCAACTTGATGGGATTCTGGATCTTTAAATCTTCCACCACTCTCAGTTTGCTAATAGCAGCCAAAGGATAGGATGTAAGTTGGTTGCCATCAAGATGGAAGATGGCCTAGATTTTCCACTTGTCTACAGAGAGCCTGGTTGCATGTTTGTGATCTCGTTGTCGGAAGGTAGAGCCAACGTAAGTCTTTGGCACCGTTGAGGTCCCAGGTTTTAAATCGCGTAACCTTGTTGCTGCTTAGCTGCAGAATGAACAAGTTGAAGAGAGGTGAAATAGGCCCTTAGGTAAGTCAATGATCTTGTTGTGATCCATGTAGAGATAGGTGAGCTCTGTTAGTTCGTCGAAGGCTCCTACACCAGTTAACGATTTCGTTGTTGAGAGGTAAAGGTAGACCAGCCTTTTGAGACCTTTGAATGCACCGCTAGTGACCTCCTTAATTTTGCAGTATTGAAGGTGCAAGGAGACCAATCCCTTCATTCTTTGAAAGCGTTTGGGGCCAACACTGGGAATGGTCTCTGCAGGTTCAGCAAGCGAGTTTGTTCTGACACTTTGGGTAGTTTGGTGAGGCCTGCAGTGTCGCAGATAACATGCTGAAGGTCCCCTCCATGGCAGTGACAGTTTTGGGGAACAGCTCCTAGTAAGGACGGGGCAACAGCCAGAAGGCTGGCATAAGGAACAAGCTTAATGTTTCATAGTGAGCGCAAAGCCCTGGCAGACTGAGTGAAACCTCCGCACACTGACCTATTTAAACACATTACATTTTTTGGGAAGAAAAAAAAATTGTAGGCAGCAGCCAGGCTTTGATGTGGAACGCGGCGGATTTTGGGAGGTGAATGTGAAATTAAACCTATTCGACCTGCAGGCAGTCGGTGGTTTGGGTAGGGAGAGATGAAGGCCAAAAGGGGGGACATTTATGTGGCAGGAAAAATGAAATATTTCTGAGTTTTGGTTGGACTCAATTGCAGCAAATTGTGTCTTGTACAGCCAGCTGCACCCTCATCTCTCCAGGCTGGTGTTCCCGTTATAAATTCCATTTCCCCACACTCCCTGCAACAATTCTCTGTCTTAATACATTATCATGTTATTGTAGTCTAATGGTGTTTTGGTAATGGCACCATTGTCTACAATGCAGTATATCTGTGGCATTTTACCTTGCCCACCCCCTGGGCATTCTTTCTATAGTGATCCTGTCCTTCATGTGCATGCAATTTCTTACCCTCTGTCTGCCCTTCCAGTTCTTTACCCTCTGTCTGCCTCTCCAGGTCTTTACTCTTCTGCCCTCTCCAGTCTTTACCCTCTGTCTCCCTCCCAGTCTTCCCTCTGTCTGCCTCTCCAGGTTCACCCTGTCTGCCTCTCAGTTCTTTACCCTCTGTCTGCCCTCTCCAGTTCTTACCCTCTGTCTGCCCTCTCCAGGTCTTTACCTCTGTTCCCTCTCGTTGCCTCGTCTGCCCTCTCGTCTTTCCCTACTCCAGTTCTTTACCCTGTCTGCCCTCTCCAGTTTCTTACCCTCTGTCTGCCCTCTCCATTCTTTACCCTCGTCTGCCCTCCAGTCTTTACCCTCTGTCTGCCCTCTCCAGTTCTTTCCCTCTGTCTGCCCTCTCCAGTTCTTTACCCTTGTCTGCCCCTCTCCAGGTCTTCACCCTCTGTCTGCCCTCTCCAGTTCTTACCTCTGTTGCCCTCTCCAGGTCTTTACCTCTGTCTGCCCTCTCAGTCTTTCATCTGTTGCTCTCCAGGCTTACCCTCTGTCTGCCCTCTCCAGGTCTTCACCCTCTGTCTGCCCTCTCCAGTTCTTTACCCTCTGTCTGCCCTCTCCAGTTCTTTACCCTCTGTCTGCCCTCTCCAGTTCTTTACCCTCTGTCTGCCCTCTCCAGGTCTTTTACCCTCTGTCTGCCCCTCCAGTCTTACCTCTTGCCCTTCCGTCTTACCCCTCGTTGCCCTCTCCAGTTCTTTACCCTCTCCGTCTTCCCTTGCCCTCTCAGTTCTACCCCTTTTATGTCTGCCCTCTCCAGTTCTTTACCTCTGTCTGCCCTCTCCAGTTCTTACCCTCTGTCTGCTCCAGTTCTTACCCTAGTTGCCCTCTCCAGTTCTTTACCCTCTGTTTGCCCTCTCCAGTTCTTAACCCTCTGTCTGCCCTCTCCAGTTCTTAACCCTCTGTCTGCCCTCTCCAGGTCTTTACCCTCTGTCTGCCTCTCCAGTCTTACCTCTGTCTGCCCTCTCCAGTTCTTTACCCTCTCCAGTTTCTTTACCCTGTCTGCCCTCTCCAGTTCTTTACCCTCTGTCTGCCTCTCCAGTTTCTTTACCCTCTGTCTGCCCTCTCCAGTTCTTTACCCTCTGTCTGCCCTCTCCAGTCTTTACCCTCTGTCTGCCCTCTCCAGGTCTTTACCCTCTGTCTGCCCTCTCCAGGTCTTTACCCTCTGTCTGCCCTCTCCAGGTCTTTACCCTCTGTCTGCCCTCTCCAGGTCTTTACCCTCTGTCTGCCCTCTCCAGGTCTTTACCCTCTGTCTGCCCTCTCCAGGTCTTTACCCTCTGTCTGCCTCTTCCAGGTCTTTACCCTCGTCTGCCCTCTCCAGGTCTTTACCCTCTGTCTGCCCTTCCAGGTCTTACCTCGTCTGCCCTCTCAGGTCTTTACCCTCGTCTGCCTCTCCAGGTCTTTACCTCTGTCTGCCCTCTCCAGTTCTTTACCCTCTGCTGCCCTCTCCGTTTTACCCTCTGCCTGCCCTTCCAGTTCTTTACCCTCTCCTTTTTACCCTTCTGCCTCCCAGTTCTTTACCCTCGTCGTCCTCTCCAGTTCTTTACCCTCTGTCTGTCTCCAGTTCTTTACCCTCTGTCTGTCCTCTCCAGTTCTTTAACCCTCTGTCTGTCCTCTCCAGTTCTTTACCCTCTGTCTGCCCTCTCCAGTTCTTTACCCTTGTCTGTGCCCCTCCCAGTTCTTTACCCTCTGTTGCCTCCAGTTCTTTACCCTCTGTCTGCCTCTCCAGTTCTTACCTCGTCTGCCTCTCAGTTCTTAACCCTCTGTCGCCCTCTCAGTTCTTAACCTTGTCTGCCCTCTCCAGTTTCTTTACCCTCTGTCTGCCCTCTCCAGTTTCTTTAACCCTCTGTTGCCCTCTCCAGTTTCTTTACCCTCTGTCTGCCTCTCAGTTTCTTTTACCTCGTTGCCCTCTCAGTTTCTTTAACCCTCTGTCTGCCCTTCCAGTTCTTTACCTCTGTCTGCCCTCTCCAGTTTCTTTACCGTCTCCAGTTTCTTTACCCCTCTGTCTGTCCTCTCCAGTTCTTTACCCTCTGTCTGCCCTCCAGTTTCTTTACCCTCTGTCTGCCCTCTCCAGTTCTTTACCCTCTGTCTGCCTCTCCAGTTCTTACCCTCTGGCTGCCCCTCTCCAGTTCTTTACCCTCTCCAGTTTTCTTTACCTCTGTGCCCCTTCCAGTTTCTTTACCTCGTCTACCCTCTCCAGTTTCTTTACCTCTGTCTACCCTCTCCAGTTTCTTTACCCTCGTCTGCCCTCTCGGTTCTTACCCTGTTCCCTCTCCAGTTTCTTTACCCTCTGTCTGCTCTCCAGTTTCTTTACCCTCTGTCTGCCCTCTCAGTTTCTTACCCTCTGTGCCCTCTCCAGTTCTTTTACCCTGTCTGCCCTCTCGTTCTTACCTCGTCTACCCCTCCAGTTTGTTTACCTTTGTCTCCTTACCATCTTGGTTTATTAGATGGCCCTGTCTATCTCTGCACCCACTACACCCCTGTCAATTCCTTACCCTATCCTGCCCTCTCATCTCGTTAACCTCTGGCTTTCCTGTCCATCTTGTATCCTTTGGTTTACCGTCCATTTCTGCACTCTGCCTATGGCTGCCTCTGTGTAGTCTACCGCCTGCTATCTCTGTACCTTTTACTTCCCTGTCCATTTTTGGACTCTTGGACTGTTTTATGTCTATTCTGCCACATTCAGCCTACCCGGTCGACCTCTCAACTTCTTTGTCCATCACTGTTCCCTCTGCCTGTCCTGTCCATCTCTGTACCCTCTAGCGTTCCTGTCCATTTCTGCGCACTCAGCTTGCCCTGTCTGTCTCTCTTACTCATTATTATTATATATTATTATTATGGATTTATGCAGCGCCAACATCTTCCATGGCGCTTTGTATTCCATAGTATACATTACATACAGGGTAATACATGTTTAATAAAGTCTACATATTACATACACAGGTATACATAATATAATTAAACAAAGTGATGAGTTTCTTACAGCAAAACTGAGTACAATAGGACAGAGACCTGCCCAAAGACTTACAGTCAGAATATATGGGGTGAGACACAAGGTGACTGGAATCCGTAGGCTGTAATTGACAGCGTGAAAGGTGGTTGGGTCAGTGTGAGGGGTGGGTAATGTCTAGACCAGGTTATATGGTGCATGAAGAGGTGGGTTTCAAGGTTACGTTTGAAGGTATTAAGGGACGGTGAATGACAGACAGGCAGAGGAAGGGAGTTCCAGAGCAGAGGGGCAGCACAAGCAAAGTCCTGAATGTGGGCATGGGAAGAGAATACAAGGGTGGATGAGAGGAGGAGATCATTTGCAGAGCGGAGGTTGCGTCTATGTCCATCCCTGTGCATTGTGCCTATCCTGATCATCTCTGTACCCTTTGCCAGCCATGTCCACCTCTGTACCCTTTGCCAGCCATGTCCATCTCTGTACCCTTTTCCAGCCATGTCCATCTCTGTACCCTTTGCCAGCCATGTCCACCTCTGTACCCTTTGCCAGCCATGGTCCATTCTCGTTACCCTGCCAGCCATGTCCATCTCTGTACCCTTTGCCAAACCATGTCACTCTGTACCTTGCCAGCCATGTCCATCTCTGTAACCTTTGCCCACTGTCCACCTCTGTACCCTTTGCCAGCCATGTCCACCTCTGTAACCTTTGCCACCATGTCCATCTCTGTAACCTTTGCCAGCCATGTTCCACCTTGACCCTTTGCAGCCATGTCCATCTCTGTACCCTTGCCAGCCATGTCTCTCTGTACCCTTGCCAGCCATGTCCTCTGTTACCCTTTGCCAGCCAGGTCAACCTCTGTACCCTTTGCCAGCCATGTCCACCTCTGTACCCTTTGCCAGCCATGTCCATCTCTGTACCCTTTGCCAGCCATGTCAGTTTCTTGCCCTCTCGGTCTCTGTTCAGTAAGCTCAGCCTACTCTGCCCATCCATGTGCAATCTTCCTACCCTGTTCATATGTTTGCACTTTGCCTACTCTGTATGCTTTGGCTTCCTATTCCAGACTGGAGACGTTTCTGTGTAATCATAATTCGGCCTAATTTCTAGCAGCTGGGCCCAAGCACCTGGAATTATTTGTCTTTCAAACAATGTTTTAGTTTGACATTGGTGCATTCAGAAGAAAAGTTCCCTAGAACACACAGACATTCAGTCAGCCTTTAAAGGTACTAAGGGTAAACAGCTGGCAAGGTGCCCCACTGCTGTGTGGACTTTATATTGGCTTCCCCAGGGCACGATGGCAAGGAGACAGTTCTTGGCTTGCAGGGTATTTGTGTTCCAGCTCCCCTGACTTTGTGGCCTGGCAGGTAGACTTATTGTGTTTGGTTCAGTCTCTGGGGCCTTTCTCAGCTAGGGAGACACCAATTAGCAAAACACGTTAGGGCTAGGCCACACTGAAACGCAAACGCAAATGCAATGCGATTTCATGTGCGATTTTGTTGCGTTTGCGCTTGCGATTTCTTCAATAAGTATAGGAAATCGCATGCGAATGCAGAACGCAATCGCACCGAAAAACGCGCGTTTTTTTGCGTTGCCGCGTTTTCAATTATTTTTTAAAAGCGCAAACGCAAAAAAAACGCAGCAGTGTGGCCTAGCCCTTAATATTCTTTCTTTCATAAGGTTTTATCTGGGATTTTGTTTATTTATTGTTGACAACACTTCACTCCACATCTGTTCAACAAAACTGTTTTGTTTTCCTGCTTGGGACTGATTGACAGGTTCTGTAGATATAGTTGCCCACCACTTTGCCTAAATGGCCCAGTTTCCTGCCCTAAGGCTTATTTTGACTATTTCCCAGGCTGGCAGCAGTGTAAGGTGTTTTGGAAAATCATTCAGACCTCTCAGAAAGCTGCCACATGTCTCTTGCCTGTGAAACTGCACACAGGGGCGTCTGTAAAGCTGCCAAGAGTATGGGATGGAGCGGAGGGGGAAAACGGCTCTGCATTCTATGCAAACAGTGTGGGATCCTGGTAATTAACCCGTTCCTGCAAACAGAATGGAAGATTTTTAGATTTACAGGGAAATATTTTATGTAGTCTGCCAATAGCCCAGATTTGTCCCTGCAAAAAAGGACATATTCAATATGTAAATATTTCATTGCATTTCAACCAATTAGATGTTATCTAGCTGCAGTAAATCATCTGCAACAACCAATCACATTTGATCTATGGGTGGGTATACTAGTAGGATATTTGTCCCGTGCGACTGTTCCCCACTGGTGAGTGGTCTGCTGTGGCTGACTGCATAATAGGCTGTTATTTACCTGCATGTCCGATCTGGACGAATGACTGACCAACATCACTTCCGAAGTTTTGGGCCAACAATCCACTGCATGGAAATATTGATCTGTCAGCCCAAAAATTGCATGGTGTGTGCCCAGCCTAACTGAAGGAGACAAGTGAAAATGTAAAGTCTGGTTGGTTGTTGCAGAATTATAGCTTAAAGTGTATAAAAAAATGACTTAATAATCTTAATCTATAAGTAAAAATGTGTAATTAGCACTTACTCTGAGGTGTGTGTTGCTGCATGCCTTAAATACAGTACTAGTTTTGCTCAGGCTCTGACTACTGACTTCATACAGTATACAGCACACCAACTGTCAAATCCTTCCAGCTACAGCAACACTGCTTACAGAAGAATAGTTTGATAATAAGGCACTTGATTGACAGCTGAAATGGAGGATGTTTCAGATTGGATATCTAAAGAAATAGGAGGCAGATCAACAAAAAAATGTACAGTGATAGTTTGGGAGAATTATAGTTTCCAGTTATGGGCAATTTAAAAAAAAAAAATAATTCCCAGTGTCCATACCCTTTAAGCTAGCCATACAATACAAACTTACCTCCCAGCATTGACATTTGACATTGAACTCTGATCGAATTGGTGTAATGCTGAGGTAGTGCAAGGCCACCTTTAGGCAAACATTGCAATCTCTTATTACATATTGTTTTTGTGGTAATCCGAATATTGTTATGGACTACAAATCCCAGTGTCCTTTCTGTCTGTGAAATTCTGGACATTGTATTCCATGGCTTCCCTTCTCTAAACTGGGTTTTTACAGTAGTTTTCTTTGTTTGGTGTTCTTACAGATAGGTTATGGAACCACCGAAAACAGTCCTGTTACATTCTTGGGATTCCCTAATGACGGCTTCATACGCAAGACAGAAACAGTTGGGCACATAGTCTCCCACACAGAGGTAAAAGCCCCAGTCCTGTTTTCTTTACTCCCCCCCCCCCCATGCTAGAAAATAATGGCACTTCCCTCTCTCTGTTAGGCAAAGGTGGTAGACACTAATACAGGTATGATTGTCCCACTGAATACCCCAGGGGAGTTGATGATCCGTGGGTATTGCGTGATGCTAGAATACTGGGGAGAACCTGAGAAGACCAAGGAAGCGATCACCCCGGAAAACTGGTACAAAACTGGGTAAGTCTAACACGAGTGTGAGCTCTACCCTGAGATCTGCTGCATGGCGGTGAACTGGGCATTGGTGGAAACTTTAAGGCTGGGTACACTTCGGCAGATATTGCCGACCTATCGATAGTGCCGTGGATCGGTCGGTCAGCTGGAAGTATCTGATGGTGTGGGGTTTCCGTCCGCGACCAAGCTCGGTTGCCCGTTCGCCCTAATCGGGTGATTGGGTCAGTTTGAAATCATGGCCGATCGTGCGGTTCCCTATGTGACCACACGATTGGTTGTGTGCAATGTTAACCGTGGCCACCATTGCCACGACCGCCAGTCATTTTTCCCGGGCCGTGTGTGCCCAGCCTAAATGGGAGAAACTAGTCTATCAATATAGAAAGGTGCTAAATGTACCTCTTGCCCTTGAGTATACAGTTGTTAGGAGGTGTCCAACTTTCTGTTAAATGAAAAATAGTCACAAAAGGGGGGGGGGGTTTACATTGCGGGAGTGCAACTGATCTGACCAAGACATTAGAACAGACAGAGAATAAAGACAATGCACATTCCTGTGCCCCATATAATATTGGTGTCTGTGCAAATGCATGGGGGTTGTAGTTACTATTTAATGAAGGCTTTTCTCTTTTATGATCATTAAATTGTAACTAGAATTCCCACGATTTCACGGTTTACACTAATACAAATACTATATTACCCAGGAATCTCTTCCCCCCCCCGTACTCTGTACCTGTGCCTATCATTATTGATTCGGATTACCCTACAATGACATAGGAAACACACAGTTACCCTTTAAATGAATAACTGTGACACAGATGTTCCTCAGTGGGTTTCTTTAATAAGCAGTGGGGGAAATCAGCCAGGGTTTCATTTGATGTGATTTTGAAAACAAACTCTATTACAGTTCTGGCATAAATGACTGTGAATCAGTGTAGAAAAATGTGTTTTGGAGATCTGGGTCTGTGAAGCCACATGGAGACGTATTCTATTTTAGTTCAGCCTTTCTGTAAGACGTCTCCTGTGCTGTCAACTTGTCTTCCATGATGTATTGGTGCTCCTGACCATTGTACCAATCGGAAAGCTTGGTGTCACATTTGGTTGGGACATTATTTGATCCTAAAATGGATGTTTTGATTCCCCATTAAGAATGGTTGGTAGGGGTGTTTTATGGCATTTACGGTGGCTAACATTGTTTTTGACACATCAGAGACATCGCCACATTGGATGAATTTGGCTACTGTCGCATAGTTGGACGTTGCAAGGACATGATCATCCGAGGAGGAGAGAATGTCTACCCCGCAGAGATCGAACAGTTCCTACATACGCACCCAAAGGTTTTAGAGGCTCAGGTAAGCAGCTTAAATTGTAACGGCTAATGGCCAGGGGCAGGGCCGCCATCAGGGGGGTACAGGGGATACTTCTGTCCCGGGCCCGAGAGGCTTATGGGGCCTGGAGACGGCTGCCGTTCGATCTGCAGCAACTGCTGTCTGCCCGGGAATCCGGGATCATCGGGCCCCAACTACTGGCTGTCTGGCTCAGCTGTTATGACGCTGGGCTCATCGGGCTGTGCTGTTCCCGGAGTTACCAGTCGCTGCGCGCCACTGTGACGTCACTCTACAAGGCCGTCCGGTGCGGTGCGCAATGGGAATCCGAGTCCTGGGCTGGTCAGATGGTCTGGGGGATCATGGGAGCGGAGGGGACTCACCACGTGACGTCTGGCTGCGGCGGCGCGCATTGGTTGGCCGCTAAACGGGAAGGAAGACCTCCTCTTTTCTCCTCCTCCCCTTTTAGCTCAGGACGCGGGGGAGGATGGAGAGGTAGTAGAAGGAGGCAGAGGAGAGCTCAGTGACCGTCCTCAGTCAGGCTCGTGACCTGACCAGACAGTGAGAGACAGACAGTACCTAACAGACAGTACCTGTGGCAGTGCTCAGCACACATATTCATGTATGTAACACAGTAACAGTGAACAGTGAGTCTTACTTAATAATTCTAATAATTATATTGGGGCTGTAAGGGAGTAGGGGGGCCTGGGGGAGGGGGGGTCTTGTGGGGACTTCCAGACTGGGGGGGGGGTCTGGGCTGGCTGGGGCCCAGTAATTTACCTAGTATGGGGCCCTGAAAATTCTGATGGCGGCCCTGGCCAGGGGGAAATGGAGAACATTTTAGCTGCATCCAATGCTATCTTTACTGTTTCACACAGGTCATTGGTGTAAAAGATGAAAGGATGGGGGAGGAAATCTGTGCCTGTATTCGTCTCTATGATAACCAGACCTGCACTGCTGCTGAGATCAAGGATTACTGTAAGGGGAAGGTAAGTAGTGATATTTGGCTAAAAATGCGGCTGATCAAAATTCAGTATCTACTCATAAGGAGGATGCTTAGTCTTATACATGGCATTGATATTCCCATCAATTCGGTGTTTTCGATTGAATTAATCGGAATATTGAAGACCGTTTCTCTTGTATTCGATAGACCGATCGATTATAGATTGGATTAACAAAAAAAGGAAGATTGGGCACGGTAGGGAATTTTGATTTCTGCCAATCGGAAAGAATTTGGTCCATGTATGGCTAGTTTTATACCACAATAGTCCAAGCACTGTATTTGACATGCTCAAATTCCAAATAAGGGCCTTCTAGAGACTAAGGCAGTGATGCCCAACCCTTGGGGCGCAAGTGGCCCACTCATGTTTTTTGGGGCTCGTAGGCAAGGGTGGGGCTTGAGCATTCCAGGGGCAAACCTTGGGTGGATCAGGGGTGGGGCTACACCCACCGCCTGGTCACTGCATGGGGCAACTAGTGCAGCCCCCAGAGTGGCTCAGGTTGGGCACCCCTGGACTAAGGGTTGATACACATGGGTTGATATTTCAGCTCTATTGAGACAGGATATAGATCTGTTGGCTGAAATCTACCCATGTGTACAGCCCTTAAACAGAGAGCTAAAGGCCGTGCACATGAGACTGTTCATGTCAGATTTCATTGGAATCCAATCACGAATTTGCAGCAATTCACAAATCCACGTCAGGGGCAAGCGGAGGAATTTCAAAGGGGGGGAATCTTGAATGGTTTACCACTGAACAATCACAGGAAGTTCATGACCAAATATTCTATTATATATGGATCATATAATATTATATATATTCTCTACTTGCCATTATCAGCCAATACAGATATCACATTAACGTCACTTTCATTAATGAATATTTATATAAATACCATGGGTTTTACTTTCCATACTGAGAAATCCACAGTTAACATTTACACTTCATAATTATTAGTGTAATAGTTGTGACACTGGCGAGGGATCTTGTCGAATTTGAGTGTGTATGGATAAGTCCTGAAGCTGCAAACTACTGCTACCAGTTACTGTTAGTCATGGCAAAAGTAGCCGTGTCCTTCAGGAGCAGTCCATAGAGGACCGCACGCTCGGTCGTGGTTTTCCGATACAACTGATCATTTGTTTGTCCACTGCGAACGAAGAGTCAGATGTTCCCTCTTCCTGCTCACTAAGCTCCATCACAGCGGGGTAGGCACAGTAACTACTGTATATAAACCCAGTCTCTGCAATTCGCTTAGCATGCAGCTGCAGGGTTAATGATAATACAATGTGTCACAAACTTTACAAAGTTATCACCTCCCTCTACTTTAGATAATGATCTGCCGGAAAAATTTGTCTGGCCCCAATAGGTCCCGTGTCTGCCAGTGGTAGTCTGAACCCACAGGATTTGCTGAATATCGGCCATGTTTATGGCTAGCTTGAAATTCATTTAGGCTTATTCAATAATAGGTGCAAACATTTGCCTGAGCTGTTAATTTTCCTCAACCAATCAGAAGACCTTTTTACTGGTGTACTACAGTTTGTTTTTTTTAAACATCCGATTGGTTGCCGCAGATTAAAAACACAGGCACCTTTTATTGACCAAGCCCCACTATTCTTACTTCTAGATGGACATCCTAAGAGATATCAGGCAATCATTATTTTTCTACTGGTTGAGCATACCTAACATATAATATATCTTCGTGATACCTTGTCTGCTCTGCTCTACATCAGGGCCATTTCTAGGCATATGCAACCAGCTAGGGTACCATTCATATGTGGAGGACGCCATTCAAAGTCAGGGATCCTTATCAGCCATAGTGCAACAAGCTGTTACCAATCTAGATTCCTGTAGCCTTTCTTTTCCATATGATAGAATCATCCTGGCTCAGTTTTCCAATTTATCCAAAGAATAATCCAAGAGGTGGTTTGCATAAGATTAAGTTGGAAACGGGGCACCAGGGGAGACTTGCTTAGGGCACCAAAATGGCTAGAACCTGCCCTGCTCTACATTAATGGGGATCCTTACATTAATGGATTTAATTTATCTGACTTGCCATTCTACTTTTCTTACCACAGATCGCCCATTTTAAGGTCCCACGTTACATTGTGTTTGTGAATGGCTACCCACTCACTGTTTCTGGAAAGGTAAGTTTAGTTTCGGGTGGTGGTGGGGGTGTGTGAAGGGTTGGGACATGGTAGGAGATGTAGAATATATTCGGGTTGGACAGTTTATGGAGGTTGGACAGATCAGTGTTAATGACCATATTTGTGTGGTTAACCATCTTTCTTTATGCCTATTCCAGATTCAAAAATACAAACTGAAAGAATTAATGGAAAAAGAGTTAAATCTGTGAAGAAATGATGTCTGCTTTCCTTCAGTAACCTCCCATACTGCCCAGTCTGTGCCCCTACAAGCTCTGATTGGCTCCAAAGCTCCTCGCCATTTTAATGCTTCACAGCTTTTAGAATGGGCATTGCTTACTGAGCTTTAGTCAAGACTGTGAACTTTGGTTTCTTTTTTTAAATTGTTTTAATTGTCCATCTTTCTCCTTTTTCTTACTTTGTGGCCTTGTTAAGGTTCGGTACCGCTGCACCACACTAATCTCTTCTCTGTTTTACAGCCCCGTGACCCCGTGTGGTTGCCATTTCCAAAGATACTTTGCACTTCAGTAATGCTGGCACTAGATTTCTGTATAGCTCTCATTTTCCAGGCCTATTAATTACTGACCTTTTTACTGCACTTTGGGTTTCCTTGTCCATAAACCATCTGCCTAATTTACCCTTTCAAATATATTTTAAACCTTTGCCATTTTGATACAAGTGAGCAAAGTCAAAATGTTTGAGGTTCTTACAACACGGTCCTATTACTGATGGAATGTCAAGAACTAGAAAAGAACTAAAGTCTAATAGTGAGTAACGGACCTGAAGTTCTATATTTTAAAATTAATTTTAAATAGCTTTAATTTAATTTATACTGGAAAAACTGTCTTCCCTGTCACCACTTTACCATTTATTTGCTGATCTGTCCCCTATTTCTTTAGATACCTAGTCTGAAACATCTTACATTGTAGCTGTCAATCAAGTGCCTTATTATCATAACCTCTTCTGTTGTGTGCAGTTTTGCAGTAACTGGAATGGTGAAAGTTGGTATGTGTGAAATTCCCTCTCTCGTGGTGCCTTTGAGGATAGAAAATCTGTGTTTTTGAGAGGTTACTTCTATCTCCCAGATCTGAGAAGTGTAAGATTGCCGGTAGAATCCCCTCCCTCTGACACAGCCCCCTTTCCAGACAATCCCCTATCTTAAACATAGGTGCCAGGGGGAGAGCTGTCAGAGGCTGCAGGTTTGGATCTTCCACTTTGCACTTTGGAGCTTGTGAATACAAAGGGGATGTAGGAATAATTGCTCCCTAGGAATTCTAGGCTTAATTTCTGCTTTTTAAAAATATATCAATGCAAGATGGCTTGGATTTATTAGTGTTTACTTTTCCTTTAATACTCATTCATTTATACTGCCTAACTCTTGCCATTCACAAGCCTTTTTTTTTTGAAAGTTATTAAGAAATCTCATAAGGACCGCTCAAAGCTTCCCCCATACATGGTTCCCTCTGTACTAATGGGTTATGGTGCTCAGGTCTATAAATCTTTTTTTTTTAAATAAAAATGTCTTTTAATGTGAAATTCTTAATCTCTGTAATAAATTGATTGAAGTGCGTATCCAGGGGTTGTGAAGGCCGTAACCTGTGCTGATACATTCGGTGTTAAATGGTGAATTAATCAAAGTGGCAGCAGACATACCTGACAATGTTCCCTGGCCTGGACCATTCATTTTCTCCTAAATGCACATATACTCTAAGATCAATACAGACAAGCTCCTGTATTTGCTGAATGGATACACCGTTGGGTAGACTCTCTAGTCATTAGCTGGGATATACCTAGAGGAGCCGGGATTAGGCCTGCAGATGCCGTTATCGATCTTTGAGATCAGTTCTAGGATCTGTAAAGTCTGTAGGGGGTTTCCTACATTGGAAGACATTCCCTTTAGATACAGTCACGCATTTTACCGCTTTTACTGATGGTATAATAGAAATATGAAGAAAAAAAAACTACTTTTAAGAACTATCCATAAAAATTGTTTAATACATTAAAGGAATAAAAAAATAAATAATTTGTTCCAAATTGCTGTTTGTTTTAACCAGAGTCTGTTTGCCGAGTTTCACAGGAGTGCAATGGCACCATGCATTTCCTAACCATGAACCTTGGATTGTCTTCAAACCCAAGTCTCCTCCCAACTGTCCACCTTTGACTGTGCAAGGAATGGTCAATAGCTAGTGCAGACGTCTTGCTTAATTGGATGTCCAGGGGGAGGTCTACCCATGGAAGTAGACTGTTGAAATTCTTTCACCTTCATTTGATTTTAAAAAAAAAAATAAGAAAGATAGTCTTTAAGGTGCCCAAACATTTATTAGCCGTTTCAGAAACCTTCTAGCCTGATTTTGTGACCAACCTTACAAGCATAAATTTGATTATCTGCATGAAATGTTGCAAGTAAGAAACTGCTTCCTGGTCTAAGGTTACTATTGATTCGATATTTGGTTGGATTGAACAATGAATTGATGGACAGTTGAACAATGGTTACTTTCACACGAGCGACATGTTAATATTTAGTCACCAATGAAGCTGACGTCAACCACTGATATGTTCTTTTATCAGGGTATCTCCACTGATAAAATCATTTTTTGCTATTCAGTTTTATTGAAGAACAGAAGGTAAAGGAGCTGTGTCTTACCTATTGTTTTATTACCTAAAAAAACGGCAGGAGATTCGGAACTTATCTCGCTCCTCCGCCACTTCCTCTGACAGTTCCCGACAGACTCTGTACTCTATGTGCAAGTGTGATGCGCATGGAATACAGAGTCTGTTGGGAACAAGAGATTGGGTAAGTTCCAAATCTTCTCTCCCGGCTCCTGCAGGTTTTATTGAAGAACGGGAGGTAAGACACAGCTCCTTTACCTCCCGTTCTTCTAAAAAACAGAATACCAAAAAAATATTTTACCATTGGAGATACCCTTTAAACAGGCAGGTTTTTTTCAGGATTTGACAGTCTTTCTATTTTATTCTAATTCTCATAAAGTTCCTATGTTAAGTACCCACAGAACATCCAACAAACGCAACCCAGTAAAGTGCAATTGTCTTTTGGCATCTCCCTATCGACTAATGCTAAAGAAACGCTGATGCATCGTCTTTGATATGCTAGAAAATCGCAACGCTGAAAAAACATCCCTTAAAGGGCATGTCCACCCCCAAAACTATAATCCCCCCAACTACTGTCCCCATCATGTAGTATAGTTTAATCCTTACCTCATCCCAGCTCCATAAGGTTCTCCTGTAATCCCCCCCACCCCCAAAGTCCCAAAAACTGCCCAGAGTCCATATAGGACTCTGCCTCCTACCTGGCCTCCGGGAGAAGTTTGGCATGCGTACTGCAGCCCTTCTCTCCCTCCCTCTCAGGATTCCCTCCCCCTAGTGTAAAACCCTTTAGCTATATGATTCCCCCTGTCCCCCCAGCCCCAACCACTCTATTTATATTCTTAGAAAGCTCCCCAAACGTTACTTACCTTCCCTCTTTCCCCTGCCGAAATGAACTCCCGGCAGCCGTGTCCGTGATTGGCTGCCGCTCAGCCAATCACAGACGCGACTGCCGGTCCCGCCCCTCTGCTTGCATTTTCTCTCAAGCAGAGGGCCGGCAGCGTGGCGGAGGAAAGAGGGAAGGTAAGTTAAGTTTGGGGCACTTTCTAAGAGTATAAATAGAGCGGTTGGGGCTGGGGGGACGGGGAATGGGCTGGGGGGACGGGGAATCATATATGCAAAATTGGTTTTTAGGGTGGACATACCCTTTAAGTTCACTGTTTAGGAATAGGCAGACATTTTATTGACACAAAAAATGATCCATCAGCTGCTCATGTGAATGTAGCTTTACTGTGTGTGCAAATTGAAATTTCACACCAGAAACATGATGGACATGACTGAATCACATACTGGTAATATGCATACACAGACCTGCAAGGCAATTGTGCCAGTTTGTTTATTTTCCTTCTGCTCTGCCTGCCAAAAAAGTTAAAATAAGCTCTGCCTGCTGCATATTGCCTCATTAGAGAGACACCCCTGTGCAGTGGTAGGAGTTGGAAGCTGTAGGGAGGAGGTAGGGTGTACAGGAAATCCATTTCGGATGTTTTTGATTTTTTCTGTGAAATATGAGGCTATTTCTTCAGCCGATAAACGGGATGGGTGGAGGAGGTGGCGAACAGAGCAGGGAGTTGAAAACTTTAAAGAGCTGTCATAAAAGTCCCCAAAATGCATTGGCGTCATCTTGGACTTGGATGAGTATTTTGTGGTGAAATAACTGCTGCTTTATAAGTAATATTACTGCCCTTTAACCCTGTATTTGACAGTAAAGTACAACCTACAACTCTATGGGCTAGGTCACATTGGCTTCTGATCGCGCATGGTAATTGCATACAAATGTGCCCGGCCACACTTTATGCAATCCACTATCGGAGTGCATGTGATCTGTATTTTTGGTGCAAATCGCATGCTGCCCGTTAACAGAATATTTGGATCAAAGTGCAAATACTTGGTAACACACATGAAACGTGCTACACCGGGACTGCACTTTTTATGCTCGATTCTAGTGTGGAAACAGCCTTAGCGAATATTAGAAGTTTAGCATCACTGACAGATACAGGTATATTTAACGTGCAATAAAAATACAGCTTTAACAGTAGATAGTGATTATGATACATACCCATATTAGTACAAATGTGGCACAAAGGATATTCTGTAAAAAAAGAAAAAGATGGATACTTAGATTGTCCCAATTCCAATATGTATTAATATACAATAACTCCCAACAGGGCTTCAGGTTTCCACATTGGAAGGAGAACTTAACCTGTAACATTAATGACCCTGTAAAAACTCAATAAATGCCAACTAACAGATGGCAGATTTGTCGCTTCTGAAATCAGCTGCATTGTGGGTAAATTATCTGTTGAATTTTGCAGGTTTCTGGCACAAATCCCATAAACATACAGAATGACACATCATTTCTAATAAAAAAAATAGTCTAAAGGTTATAAACGTATCCATGTTATGGAGAATCGGATAATCCCTTACCCCCCTGGTTTTGGGGCCCCCCAAGCATGGTATCTCCCTGGTATTGGTTCAAGATCTGCTGCATCGAGCATGTAAGGTCCCAAGTGGTGTGTGATCTCCCTGGGAGAACTTTACCTTTAATACAAGTTTTACTTCTCCTCTGGAATCTCCTAGACCTTCCTCTTTCCTGCAGTTGTGTAATTCATTAACGCAATTCTAAGTGAAAGCAAATTTCCCACTGTTCACAATAGCATTATTGGTAGGGAGTTGGCGTTTATTTCTCATGTTGGTATTTTTTATTTGGAAACAGACAAAAGTTTTGTAGCCAGTTCTGCAGCTATCAATAGAAAGAGCATTAAATACTAAGGGACAAGTGAGAATATTCCTGAATAAAGTTATTATTTGGTGGAATTAATCTAAAGATCCCCACACAGCCAATCAGCCTTTTCTGTACCATGGGTAATGATGGGAGTGACCAGGAGAACTCCCAAGGTGGAGGAGAACATTGTCTACCTCACATCCAGCAGGATAGAATTTAAGAACAGTGCTGTCTGACATAAGAGTCATGCAAATATTTAGACCCACAACCAGAAATTAAAACTACCCGACCCGCTACCTATTCAAACTTACCTGACCCAAAAATTGGTTAACCCGTAGGCACTTTCTGAATCAGCCACGTCGGCGATGATCATGTAAAGTGTGTACAAAGCTTTAGATACCAGGTGTATATTTTTATGCTTGTTGGCTACCAGGCTTCTGAGATTTGTCAAGCTCCGATGCTGAACATTTCCACGGGTGTCCCAAAGAGGGTGGGTTACTGTGACTGTCACAGCAGCGTAAAAGCAAAGGCCTTCTATTCATAGATTGTCACCATCTACACCAGCCAGGAGGGATTGGTTTATGTAGGAGCTGTGCAAGCAACATTTATAGTGTTGATCACATGCATTGGGGCCTGTTTACAGATGGGCGGTTTGTGGCCTGCATAAATTTGTTTTGCTATTGGCAGCGCCAATGTGTGTGATGGTATGATAGAAAGCTGCTGGAACATTGCACTTGAAACATCACACTCCCACGTGTCCTTTATGCGTATATTCATTTATAGAAACATTTTACTTTCCCTTTAATCTCTTAACTATTTAGCCTGAGAATAGCATTTGTTTTTGAAGGGGGGAAAACCCCATTGAATTGTAAGGACAAAACATAAATACCAAACGCAAGCAAATTAATATTAGGTTTGCAGTGATTTTATGTGACTTTTTACCGTAATCACAGCTGGCCAAAATGCAGCTCTCTGTAAAGTCCTTTGTGTTTTACCAAGTAAAAATAACAATTTTAGCTAGAAATAAAGTTCATGGTACATATGTCACCCCCTACCTCCTCTGCCCACTGGGTATTACACATGCCCATGAGCACTAGGCAAATAGCAAAGTCCTATACATTTTACACTTTTTTTGCTTATCAGAACTGAATGATATTGCACCTACATTAGAAATGGTTATACACTATACATTTGTACTAAAAACTGCAGTGATTTTAAAAGCAAGAGCTTACTAAATCATTAAATGTAGTTTTGCAAACTTGCATCTTTATGGTCTAGGGCAAAGAAAGGTTGTAGCCCAAGATGATTCTAATCATTTTTTTTAATGGCCTGGCTGCTGCCTCTCTTAATGTGCCGCCTGAGGTTTTTGCCTCACATTGCTTTATTAGAGAGGTTGCCCAGTATATAAGTTTACCTCCTTGGCATCATATCACATGAAGAAAGCTTGCACAAAGTTGAAAAGCATAGATGTAGTGTTTTAATTACTGACAATAGAAGTTGTTTTACTCATATTGAGTGCTTTCTATTGTGCTTTTTCTATTGATATATATATGTATGTATGTATTTAGCCTCATGAAAGGCGGCCCAGCAGTAGATGTTAAACATATTGTGTTAAAAAGTTCAACATATTTAAAAACTATGTACAAGTATTATAACATCTTGACACTGGTAACATCAATGCTAAGGGGAAAACTTATACACGTAAAGCAGACGTAAGCTTCCATATGTATAAACATGGTAAATTCCCATTAGCCTTTGTTCCTTATTTAAATGTAAAGCAGAGGGAGAGAAACATTGCATCATTTTGGCAAAATTTCACAATTGTGATTATCTGTCTAAACAGAATCAGTGTTAACAAACCAACAAAGTTGAAAGGCGCAGATGTAGAGCATCTTTATTACTGACAATAAAAGTTACAGTTATATGTTATTCATAGTGAAGTCCTGAGAGCGCCTTCATCTTTTGGTACATGAGACTTTTTGAACATGTGGTATGGAGTGCTGATCGTTCCTGCTCTTACATACATACATACATACATCCACACACACATATACATACAGATACACACACATACATACTTATATACATACATACATATATACATACATACATCCACACACACACATACAGATACACACACATACATACTTATATACATACACATACAGATCCATATACACACACACATATATATATAAATACATCCACACACATACATATATATACATATATACATCCACACAGATATACACACACATTTATACATACATATTTACATATAGCAATACACACACATATTACATACACATACAGATTCATATATACACACACATATATACACATACATACATGGCCACACAGGAACCTGCACAGTGACTATTAACCCAAACCACCCAGTCCCATAACATTTACCATTTCCCCAGTGAGAGACGTTGTAACTCTGCCAGAGGTGACCAGCAAATTAAATACAACTGTAAACCTGTCACTCTCAACCTAAACCCCTCCCATAAATCCCACAGCGCAGCCTCGCCCTCTCAGGCTGTGAGGGGACACGGGATTGGCTGCCAGCTACACTGGAACTGTAAGGAAACGGATTGCACAGCAGCAGAAACAACCGGGGGAGGAGTCATAGATCAGAAACATTCCATGGAACTTTCCATTCTACTGGACCCCCCCCACACACACACACACAATCACACTATCACACACACACTCTGTACTGACCCCCCCGGTGCATGGAGAAGTGTCGTGGCCTTTTGAATGGAAAGTTTCTGACTCTCGGGACATTCCCCGGGACCGTCAGTAACTATGCGAATGGACTTGGTCACCTCTAGGGCTGCAGCACTGTACCGGGTCACTGTGAGGGGTCTTTCAGGGCAGAAGAGACGGTCTGGAGCCCCGACCGGTACAGAGGAGGCGTCTGTGTATGTTCATGTAGGTTATGGGGATGGCACAGTGAGTGGGAGAGAGCAGGGTTGGCACAGTCTGTTGGAGAGAGAACAGGGTTGGCACAGTGAGTGGGAGAGAGAACTGCGTTGGAACAGTGAGTGGGAGAGAGAACTGGGTTGACAGGAGAGAGAACTGGGTTGACACAGTGAGTGGGAGAGAAAACAGGTTTGGCACAGTGAGTGGGAGAGAAAACAGGGTTGGCACAGTGAGTGGAGAGAGAACTGCGTTGGAACAGTGAGTGGGAGAGAGAACTGGGTTGACAGGAAGAGACTGGGTTGACACAGTGAGTGGGAGAGAAAACAGGGTTGGCACAGTTAGTGGGAGAGAGAACTGGGTTGGTACAGTGAGTGGGAGAGAAAACAGGGTTGACACAGTGAGTGGGAGAGAGAACTGAGTTGGCACAGTGAGTGGGAGAGAAAACAGGGTTGGCACAGTGAGTGGGAGAAAGAACTGGGTTGGCACAGTGAGTGGGAGAGAAAACAGGCTTGGCACAGTGAGTGGGAAAGAGGGTTGGCACAGTGAGTGGGAGAGAGAACAGGGGTGGAACAGTGAGAGGGAGAAAGAACTGGTTTGGCACAGTGAGAGGGAGAAAGAACTGGTTTGGCACAGTGAGTGGGAGAGAACAGGGTTGGCACAGTGAGTGGGAGAGAGAACAGGTTTGGAACAGTGTATTAAATAGCACTTCACAGCATACTTGTATTGTGCTTCCAGCTCTTCGTTTCTTCAGTTTTACTCAATTTTGTGCTGTGGACAGAAGCACCTATGGAGACTGGAACCTGCCTTTTGTCACAGTATCAGGATTTTTCTTTATTTGAGCTTGCAGAAATGTAGATGAGAATCTGGTGGGCACCACTTCAAGGAAGGCAAAGGGTATTAATATTAATACCTGGGTAGCCCAAGCACACTATATTTTAATAGTTCTGCAGTATCGGACAGGGTTGGAAGAACTTTGATTTAGCAGCGAATGGCAAAGCAAATAGGACAAGCATCCCCAGTGGGCCGTAAGTATCCAGGGGCAGAAGGCAGCGGGTAATATAGATTGCAAACAGATTGAAAGGATCACCTGGGTGTTGTATGACGATCCTCTATGTGGTTGTAGGTGAAAGGCTTTGGGATATGAGTTGTCATATCTAAACAAGAAACTGGAGTGCCAAGACTTGACATTCCTGATATAACAGATTGGCCTCTGGTTGGAGTTCTTATTTAACTCAAGTTTAAAATGAATAAATTCAATAAACCATAATTTAGGTCTCTGGTATATCTGTGTGAGATTTTATCCAACGTGATTAGCTATTTCAAACAAGTTAATGCAAACTGTAATTGTCCTAGACTACAGCAGCATTCTGTGTGAGTTCATATACATGTGTTGATAAAGAAAATAATAAGTATGGCAAACTGATGTTGTCATTGTTTAAAGATAAAAAAATGCCTTAACGGCAATCCCACCCCTCTAATAAAAATGTCTATATCGGTAAATCACTTACCAAACACCAACACTACAATAGTTAGAAAGCTTACAGGTTTAGGACTAAACTGTTATGAAGCAAACTTTTCTTCTCCTACAGGGGCATAATTTCAGGGGCCCAGGCCCCCCGTGAGACTGGAGACGGGGCCCCTGACACCCCCCTCCCAGAGGTCCGTGATCAGCTGTTTTCAAACAGCTGATCATGTATATGAAGTAAAGATACACATGATCGGCTGTTAAAAAGACCAGAACCGAACTTCCGTGCATATGTTTACTTTATACATGCGATCAACTGGGGAGAATGTGGGTCTTCTTACTTATGCCATTGTTTTCCTCCTTCCCTACTCTCTGACCTTTCACATGCAATTGAGGCAACTAAAGGAGAGGCATTGTGTCATTGGCTGTAAATCAGCTGTCACATGCATGACTGACAGTTGGTAATGGTTAGAACCAGGAAGCAGAAAGAGGGCATCAGGACTCCGTGCAGCATGTCAGGTTAGTCTTCCAGCTCTTAAACTAATGCAATTTGTGGGTTGGGGGGGTGATTTTAATATTATAATGGGAAAGGAAATTCATTTAGTTTATTTTAATCATGAGCTACTATTTGATATTTTGCTCCTCTAGACCAGGGATGGCAAACGTCAGATGTAAATACTACCAACTCCCAGCATTGTTTGCATTATGTATTCTGGGAATGCTGGGATTGTAGTTTTCAAAACCTCTGGAGGGCAGGAAGTTTGACAGTTTGTCACCATAGTGACACCTCCAGCCAACCTACCAGAGTGGAAGCAGTCTGGGATATGTAGTTATGTTGAGGAGAGCCGAATAAGAAAGGCAACCACGCTACTTTCTGCTCATGAGGCCGTAGGAATCAGGAGGGTTGGAGGGGTTGCTGTGGTGACATTTTCCAGAAGTTTATAAACTGCTTACTTTTGCAATACATTGATTCCATATAGGCAGTGATTCCACATACAGTAGACAGCAAGTGTGTACCAATGTATTCTGGATTTAAGCCCGCCCTGCTACATGCTTTAAGGAGTGCATTGAATTGGTACCTGGAGGAGGGAGTCTCTGTGTTTTAACCAAGCTTGATCACCCCTTGCCTTGGCATATTCTAATGTTATAGCCCACAGGCACTGTTCTAAACCATTCCCCTCGATGATTACCCACTTACCTTTACCTGTCATATCTGTTTTTGACCTTTTTATTGGACATAACCACCTTATCTTTTATTATTTATCTTCCATTTGCAGCCCTGAGGGACTTTTTAACTTGGATGCTGCCTCTTACCCTCCCACTCTTAATGCCCCCCAGAAGGCTGTTGTAAAAGCTGCTCTAATTTATTTTCCTTCGTAGTCTGAGCTGGTAACCTGATCAACTGTTTTCAAGATTGATTGTAACCTATCATAATAATGGGTTCCCGTTTATCTCTGGATACTGATCTCTCTCTACCCCAATTCCCTATAATATTCACCTGACCTCCGCACCTGCAATCAGATGTGCACCTACCAGGCCCAAGCTGCTCCTAGAAACCCTAGTATATCTCCCTTTATTGCCCTTATTCCCTGTAAACACTGGACCCCTTCCATCATGCTTTGTACTATTATTTGGGGACCTGGAGTTGATAGAGTGATCCAGTATAGTTCTGCTCTGGAAACTGTGGCTCCTATTTCTCCTGCAGTGGCAATGCTGTTAGAGCTTGCATAAACATCAACCTCCCTCTGTCCTGAACGCCTATTCTGTAAAGAGGAATCACGTGGCGAATAACTGACGTCACTTCCAGTAGAGTCCCTGGTTTGCCCTGTACTAACATGGCTTCCTTGTGAGATCTCACAAAACCGGCGCCTTTGGGAGCTATGCTCGCGTCGGACGGTGATGTCACTTCCGAGACTATAACTGCCTCGATTCCGCAAGATGTCAGAGACCTTGCCTTAAGTTGTTGTGGCACGAGTGAACCACTGGGAGTGCCAGCCACGGGGTTGGGAGGAAGTGATTCAGACCTGCTAAGTCTAGACGGGGATCTAAATAATGGGGATGATGGAGAGAGAGAGAAGGAGAAATGCAACAGTATTCAAGCGACTTAATTGAACAGGAGACCTAGAGCTAAAGGTTCCTACACGATTTGTGAGCGAGCCACGACCCCTGACACTGAGCGATACTCGCAACGAACAGCCGTTTTGCCAGTGAATCGTCCGTGTGTATGTGTTCGGTCGGGGGTCGTTCGTCGATCCGCCGGGTTGATAAATGAACGACCCCCGACTGAGCGCATATACGAACGATTCTTGGCCGTTCGTCTTGTCGCGTGTAGTGCTCAGTGTCGGGGGTCGTGGATCGTTGGCAAAACCGTAAGTGTGTGCGAACCTTAGGGCCAAGGCCACACTACAATGCACCAAATTGCGCACACAATTGCAAGTGTTATCGCATGCAATTGTGTGCACGATTCTTGTGCAGTTTGCGTTTGCGCATGCAATTTTTCCCATTTTCCATTGTGGAAACTCGTGCGTTACCAAAACGGAAACGTAAGCGGAAATCATGGGAATTTTTGCTTTCCCGCTATTTGCATTTTAAAAAAAAAAAAAACATAACTGCAATTGCAAAACGTGTGCGCAAACGCACGAAAAACGTGGCCTAGCCTTAAGTCTCCCTTGCCTAATTGTTTTATGAATAACCAATCCTTTTTATTGATGATAGTCCTTGGACCCGCATGCTGCTCTGCTGTGATAATGGAATTTGCTGGCTTCATCTCAGTAGCTGACTTGGCCTGTTACCTGAATCTGGCAGGTTTCCCAGCTTTCCTTTCTGTTGCTTTCTTCTATCCATCTTAAAAAAAAAGTAAAGGTGGCTATACATATATTTGATTTTACTTACGCGACCGAGTGCTTCTGCGACATTAGACCGATCCTGCCGGAACCGCTTCTCCCGTTCTTCCATGTGAATGCAACCGACATGCGATTGCGAAATAAATGGGATTTCCGATCGCATAGAACGGAAGAGGAGGTTCAGGCAGGATTGGTCTAATGTCGCAGGAGTGCTCGGTCTGGTACGTAAAATCGAATATATGTATGGCCACCTTTAGTGACATGCTTCTTATCTGTGCTGCCTGGATTTGTGTACAGCTTGCCCTTTGTTTTGCTAGCTCCTCCCACTTTCCCCTGCCACCTATGAATTCTTGGCTTTCCTTTTGTTATACCCTCCTCCTGGCTTCCCCGTCCCCCTTCTGGCCCTTCAACAATAGGAGGAAGGTGGGGGGAGGAAGGGAGAGAGCTGCAGCCATAAGGCCTTGTGTTCCTCCTTCTGAAGCACCGTCTCCCTTGGCAACACAGTACATAACCCTCACCCCTACTGTATACAGTAACCAAGGGAGGCTGCTGGGAAGAGAAAATGGCGAACAGAACTGGCAGGAGAGAAAGTACAACCAAGACCCCAACGGGTAACACCACAATGTGCCATAAAGTAATTAATATGGAGGGACATCGCACTAATGAGGGATACTACCACATAAAGCCATTAATATGGAGGTACATCGCACTAATGAGGGATACTACCACAAAGTCATTAATATGGAGGGACATCGCACTAGTGAGGGATACTGCCACAAAGTCATTAATATGGAGGGACATCGCACTAATGAGGGATACTACCACAAAGTCATTAATATGGAGGTACATCGCACTAATGACTTTGTGGTAGTATCCCTCATTAGTGCGATGTTACATCGCCCTAATGAGGGATACTACCACATAAAGTAATTAATATGGAGGGGACATCGCACTAGTGAGGATACTGCCACATAAAGTAATTAATATGGAGGGACATCGCACTAATGAGGGATACTACCACAAAAAGTCATTATATGGAGGCATCGCACTAATGAGGGATACTGCCAATAAAGTAATTAATATGGAGGACATCGCACTAATGAGGGATACTGCCACATAAAGTAATTAATAGGGAGGGACATCGCACTAATGAGGATACTGCCACATAAAGTAATTAATATGGAGGGTCTCAGCACTAATGAGGGATACTACACATAAAGTCATTAATATGGGGACATCGCACTAATGAGGGATACTGCCACATAAAGTCATTAATATGGAGGGACTCGCACTTGTGAGATACTGCCACATAAGTAATTAATATGGAGGGACATCGCACTAGTGAGGGATACTGCCACATAAAGTAATTAATATGGAGGGACATCTCACTAATGAGGGATACTACCAACATAAAGTAATTAATATGGAGGACCTCGCACTAATGGGATACTACCACATAAAGTATTAATATGAGGGACATTGCACTAATGAGGGATACTGCCACATAAAGTAATTAATATGGAGGGACATCGCACTAATGAGGGATACTACCACATAAAGTAATTAATATGGAGGGACATCGCACTAATGAGGGATACTGCCACATAAAGTAATTAATATGGAGGGACATCGCACTAATGAGGAGTACTACCACATAAAGTAATTAATATGGAGGGACATCGCACTAATGAGGGATACTGCCACATAAAGTATTAATATGGAGGGACATCGCACAATGAGGATACTGCCACATAAAGTAATTAATATGGAGGGACATCACACTAATGAGGGATACTACCACATAAAGTAATTAATATGGAGGGGCATCGCACTAATGATGGATACTACCACATAAAGTCATTAATATGGAGGGACATTGCACTAGTGAGGGATACGCCACATAAAGTCATTAATATGGAGGGACATCGCACTAGTGAGGGATACTGCCACATAAAGTAATTAATATGGAGGGACATCACACTAATGAGGGATACTGCCACATAAAGAATTAATATGGAGGTACATCGCACTAATGAGGGATACTACCACATAAAGTAATTATATGGAGGGGCATCGCACAATGTGGATACTGCCACAAAGTAATTAATATGAAGGGACATCGCACTAATGAGGGATACTGCCACATAAAGAATTAATATGGAGGGGCATCGCACTAATGAGGGTACCACTAAGGTCATTAATATGGAGGGACATCGCAGTAATGAGGGATACTACCACATAATAAACATTGCACTAATGAGGGATACTACCACATAAGGTCATTAATATGGAGGACATCGCAGTAATGAGGGATACTACCACATAAAGTAAACATTGCACTAATGAGGGATACTACCACATAAAGTAATTAATATGGAGGGACATCACACTAATGAGGTTACTACCACATAAAGTCATTAATTTGGAAATATATGGGGGGGTTGCTTGACCATTCAAGCAGGAGGGGCTCGACTGCATCCGCTCCTGTGATTGGCTAAGGCGCGATGCGCTCTGTGATTGGCTAAGGAGCGATGCCGCTCCTGTGTGGCTAAGGCGCGATCCGCTCCTGTGATTGGCTAAGGAGCGATGCCAGTCGAGCCCCTCCTGATTGACTTCCTGCTCGGAAAAGACACGGAAGTTAAGCAGAAGCAACGAAGGAACGAAGACTGGTAAGTACATTTGGGGGGCAGCTGTAAACCTCGCAAAGTCGAGGTTTACAGCCTTTTCCGCCACATATATATTTTGTTTGGGGGGGGTGGACATACCTTTTAACATTATTTTGAAAAACAATGCGTAGATTTTATTTTTTACCCAGATTTATTTTGGACATGCTCAGATCTCCATTTAAACAGTGGATGACAAGAAACTACAGACTAGCCTGCCCATGACCTCTCATATAATCAGGAATGGTCCGTTAAACCAGTTATTACTCACTAGGAAGGTGAGGGCTGAAAAAAATCTGTGAATGCCACAAACCATATGAATATTTCTCAACACTACTGCTTTTTATAGATTAGAGTTCAAAAATCCACTCATTACGAATACAAAAATGATCCTTACCTTTATAGGCAACTGCAGAATGCGGTAAGGGAATACCCATTCCAAACACATACACGCGGTAGCAGTTCCTAATGTGGGGAGCCTATTGACCTATTGGTTTGGCCATTAGTAATATATAATAGGTTTACCTGTCCTGCCATTCCATAACAAATGCTCCATTGCCTGCAACCAAGATCAATGTAAAGAAATCCATTTAGTAGTATTTCTCTCTGTTCTCTCGCCCACTATCATTTCGGCCATGACGCTGAGTGCATAGCCAATTATTGACTGGGCTTGTTTTTTGCCATCTCTGCATGCTACAACATGAAAGCTCGTTAGGGTGAGGCCCCACTAGCGCGTTTTTCTCGCGATTGCGCGCTCGATTTTCACACCTAAACGGAATCACGAAAATTCCTGTGATTTTCCGATGCGCATGCCATTGTGCGTCCGTTTGCGTTTTTGGTAACGCATGAGTTCACACCATTTTTGGTGCGTTAACGCATGTGTTTCCAACGGCAAAAACGCACACGCAAACCGCACAAGAATCGCACACAATCCGTGTGCAATATGGAGTGGGGACTGGCATGTGGCATCCACTAGATTTTTTTACATCAATCATTGTTGGAGGCTGGCAGTGCACTGCAGCTTTCAGAATAATAAACATGTAGGCAAATTGTAAACTTGCAGGTGGCCATTTGTTTTAATTAAACATAGAGCTCAGAGCAGAACATTATATTCAGTGATGCCACGAGTACCATTCATATAATTATCCACACATCATAAAAATAAGTGATGGGGATCCTGTCAGTGTTCATTTAATCTCTTAATTAGTTCTTTACATCCATCATGTGCGCTCTAAGTTTAGACATTGCCAGTCATACAATGCTAAGCCCTGCAGCTGCCATGTTCAATGTGCTACGTCAGGAATATTAAAAAGATCCAATATTTCTTTCCATTTGCAGGTAAACTGCAGACGCTGCAGCTTTCCACAATCTTCTTTTCTTGCAGTCAGCAGGTAATTAACTGGCTCCATCAGGCAGTGTGAATCACTGGACCTTCGGTGGCAAGTTAAGTGACACCTTTGATACAGCCCTGAAATTAAAAGGATGACAAATTGTGGATTTGAACATGTTTTGTATGCCTGTTGGCAGGGTAGTTTAACCTTTACTTTTAATTTTGTTATTGCCACAGTAAATAGTAATTAGCAAACAGTGTTTTAGGGCTAGGCCACCCAGCACGCTTCAACACACAAAACGATCGCATGTAAAAAGGGCACACTAGTGTGGGCCAATTGAACTAGCCGCGCCAGGTGCGCTTGGGGAAGTTCAGGGTACTCCCCTGTTTTTATAGATTAGTTCCTTGTATGGTAGAGTTTTGTTGATTTGCAGTTTTTCTAGTTAAAGTGGGAGATGAGGACTGCACGCATTCCAAATTGGGTTTGGAATGCGTGTCTCAGCTGTAGATATCTAAAGAACATATCATTTGACAAGTCAAATTCTTTCTGCAGTTGATTGAATGTCTTAGCGTGTTCTTGTGGAATAAGATGCCTAATCTGTAAATACCCAGGTTAAACCAGGTTTCTGACTGTTCTACTGAGAGGAATTCAGGCATGTTTCTGTTGTTCCATAGTGGTATGTGTGTTGATGGTGGGTTTGCTAATATGGTCATTGCCATGTCCCATATTTTGATTGCTTGTTATATTATATGGTTGATGCGAGTATGGAGGTGAGATGCCTTTCTGGCCCCTGGGTCAGGTATAGGGGGTCAGGGAATTTGTCAGCTTTTGGGTTTGGGATAATTATGTTATATTGGTTGATTCTGTGGGTTCCATTGGTAGAGAGTGGATAGTTGGAATGCCAATTTAGTAGGAGATGTCAGAAAGTGCTAACCCCCCTGATCCAACGGTCTTTTGAGGAGCCCATTGTAGTTTGTGTCTTTTGCTCAACGCACATTATAGTGTGGCCTCCCACTTAAAATCTTCTGTCCTTTCATTTTTCAACATCTTTCCTGAAGACTTTAGTTGTCAGCACGGTTGCTCTTGGTTAGCACTGATGCCTTGCAGCACTGGGAAGTCCTGAGTTCGATTCCACCCTTGGACACATCTGCAAGGAGTTTGTATGTTCTCCCCGTGGTTGTGTAGGTTTCCTCCGGGGACTCTGGTTTCCCCACAATCATAAACACCCACTGATAGGTTGTATGTGTACATAAAAAGTGATTAATTGTAAGCTCTTCGGGGCAGGGCCTGATGTCAGTTGAGTAATAATTGTAAATCGCTGCGGAATATGTAGCGCTATATAAGAAATAAAATACATACATACATACAAACGTGTTTCCTTGCAATAGGAACTTAAGCTAACATGTATACATCATTGGAAATGTTTACCCATAAGTATTCTAATTTTAACATTGAGAATTTTACAATAGGCTTTCTATGCACTACTTTCAAAATAGCTGCCATTCACGTATCACTTTAACAGTCCCAATAAGGCGCATAGAGCACCAAATTAATGCTCTCATCTGGCCACGTCACAGCTTTTAATCATAAGGATGTGCGGAAAATGAATAGAGAAAATAGAAGGCCCTCAAGGTTTCCAAAGCCTCTACGGTATTTTCCTTCTGCTGTAAGCTTGTAAGAAGTGATGTTCTTTTGTCATTTCAGTCGTTACTGGTGTTTGAGGCTCTCATAGTCTTGGTGCCCTGCAAAAAATTATTTGGGGTTCAAACAAATAATGGGTATGTCCACCTTTAATTTACATTTTTAGTATAATAGTAAATGTGCCCCCAGCCCCAACCGCTATGTATTTTCTTAGAAAGTCCCCAGATAGTTACTTACCATACCTCGCTACTTCGCCGCACTGCCCCGGCCCTCTGCTTGCATGGAAATGCAAGCAGGGGCGGGACCATCAGATGCGTCTGTGATTGGCTGCGAGGCAGGCAATCACAGACGCGGCTGCCGGTTTCTCAGTGCGGCGAAGGAGCGAGGCATGGTAAACTATCTGGGGACTTTCTAAGAAAATTATTAAACTAAAGCCGCAGAACAACATTAAACCAAAGGCAGAACACCTTGATATAAACCAGTAAATCTGTGTCTTACTCCTCATTTGATACGCGCGCTGGGAAATTTACCTAAATACATATGGTTTGTGCTTTACTTCTCTCATTCTAGTATCAGACAGTTTGGTCAACACCATTATGTTCTGCACATGCTCAGTCCTTAGCTATGGCACAACTTGTTACAGTTGGTCACACCCATTAATTATCTAGCCAATCCTTTTACAGGACAGATAAAGCAAGGAAGCATGTGACTGAGGTCAGGAGCGTGGTCTGACACGGCACATACACAAGAATACTTCATCCAATTCTAACAGGCTTTGATTTACTTTAACAGTTTACTAAAGGGGCATATTATAGTTTATTGGTATTTTTAGGGGGTTGTTTTCATATTCGGGAGTAAAAAATAGGGTTTAGTTCTCCTTTAAGCGTTGGAGCTGGGGGCACATTACTATTATATACATAAAGCGATTTACGCAAGGGGGAGGGAGACCAGAGCGGGTGGAGAGGGGGGGAGAAGGGCTACACTGCGCATGGCAAAATTCTCCCGGAGGGGAGACAGAGGCAGAGTCCTATATGGCCTCTGCTATCCTCCTGGTACCACTTTTTTGGACTTTGGGGGGGGGGGGGGGATTACTGGAGAACCACTTGGAGCTGGGATGTAAGGAAGGATTTTATTACACTACAGATTGGGGCCAGTAGTGGGGGGGATATTAGTTTTGGGGGTGGACATGCCCTTTAAATCAGGTAAATCACAGCCTCATGATCTTGTTTCCCCTTCCCATAATATTCTGTATATTTGTGGGTGTTAGAGTGAATTTCCCTTTAAGTAATTTAAGAAAAAGGTGCTTGTTTTTCAGGAAGAAAGAAACAAAATGGTTTGGAACAACCTACTCCCCCACCGATAGAGGAACCTGGGCCTGACTCTAAAAATGTGTTAAAAGAAATGAGATCCAGGCTCTGGCCATTAATCTTGAAGAACTCAGAGTGAGAATTGGTTCTAGTACCTCGAACGTATACATTTTTAGCTGTACAACTTGGCCTTTTAGATAAGAACTTCTACAGGCATCAAGAAAGAGTTTGTGTTGTTTGTGTGTGAAGATTCATGCCTGGTTTAGCCACATTTACCTGCAGAAAAGAGAAGTGTATCTCTCGAAACTTGTCTGTAAAAAGAACTGTGTCCATAATAAAGGATATCACCTTATCCTGAAGTCCATATTGATAGGGAGATGCCACACTACATATATTTTGATGAATGCTTTATTTGTGGATCACATACAACGTTTCGGAGAACATTATGCCCCTTCATCAGGTGTCACCTATCCTACAGTACTCATCTTTTATTATATGCTACTTGGACTAACACGACTACAACCATTTTATCTGCTGAAAACAGGCATTATAATCCCTTGGGCAGTTCAGTTGGATTATTTTGGAACCAATGGAGGTAATACTGATGTTTTATGGAGGACAATGGAATCCCCGCTGATAGACTAATGTGACTGATCCTCCTTTTTTTTCTTCAGTTATTTTTATTAAGTTTTCCTATTATTTGTAAACAACATAAAGTAAGCTGTTTGACTGTCAGAAAAGCACAAAAGGAAAAGAGAAGCAATACTGTATGTCCATGGTGTCTACTTTAATAATAACTTTGAAATAAAGTAATTCATTGGTACTTTCATCATTGTATCAGAGTTGTAGGGTTTCCACACGGGAAACTGCTCCCTCATTCTATCAACAAGAGCAATTAGCCCTAAAACATTCTTAATGGATATGTACTGTACTGAAAAACTAATTTGCCTCAAATTCATCTTTAATTAAATACATGTACCGTATATACCCGAGTATAAAGCCCCCAGTATAAGCCGAGGTCCCTGTTTTTACCTGAAAAATTAGGATAAATTGATTGACTTGAATATAAGCCGGTAGAAATTCTGACCGCTACTGCCTTCTGATTATCTGACCACTGATCGATCTGACCACTAACTGCCTTCAGTATTTTTTGATGCTTAAGTTCCCCTTTAATTACACAGCAGAATTCCCATACAGATGTTTGGAAACTACAACTCCCAGCATGCTTTTTGGCTGGAAGTTGTAGTTTCCAAACAACTGTATGGGAATGCAACTGCAGTGTAGAGCCCCCTCCCTCCCTCCGGGAGATTCCTCCCAGGATACCGTGATCAATGTTGCTGAGGCTCCAATGTAGCTGAGGCTGAGGCTCCCAATCCGGCTGCCGCACGCTCTGTAAGTCCTGTGGATTGCCGGCTGACGTCACTACTCGGCGCGCCTCTCACTGCCTGGCGCCTAGTACTGACGTCAGCCGGAAACTCACAGGACTTACAGAGCGTGCGGCAGCCGGATTTGGAGCCTCAGCAACATCGATCGCGGTAAGGAAGACCTTGACTCGAGTATAAGCCGAGGTAAGGTTTTAGGTTTATTTTAAAACCTAAAAACCTCGGCTTATACTCGAGTATATACGGTAAGCAGCAGGTATGTGTGTTGCAGCATGCCTTCAATCCAGTGCTTATTTTGCTTAGGCTCAGTAGCATAATAACATATTAATTGAGGTTGAATAAAGACATACGTCCATCAAGTCCACTCTGAATTCACAGGTTTTTTTTTTACCAGAAACATCCCTGTCTGCTCCCCTTTTTAAAATCCAGCCTTTGAGAAAGTGAAGAGGCTGTCCAGAGCAGAGAGAGGTCAAGTGAACATCAGTCTCTCTCTGCTTCTGCACATCCCAGCACACAAGGATGGGGAGTGCAGTAAGTGAGAAAACTGGTGGGCATGAGCTCTCTGTCCCCTAGCTGCCCAGCATGCTAAGGAGGTGAGGAATGTCAATTTACTCAGTTTACTGTCCTGAAGTATCCATCTGCTCGGCATAGTTTGAGGAGAACTGGGGTATTCTCACTGAGTTTCATATGGGGAGGGGGAACTACAAGCTAAGGGAAAGATGATTCTTACCCAAAATAAAAGTAAATTGATCATAGTTTTGGATCTCAAACTCTTGTTTGGGAATGTGGTATTATAGGTAATCATCTACTGTACTGCCTGTCTACTCTGAGTTGTTCAATCAAATCTCATTATTCAGGTTTAATGTGTCACATTGGCACTATGCAATAAATAAGTGGGTTTAGGGTTGCAGTTGGGCACTCAGTCTCTAAAAGGTTTGCCATCACTGATCTAGTCCAACCTTATACCCTCCTCTTTAACCCTACTGAGCAGTTCATACAGAGGAAGGCAAAAAAAAAAACAGAAGGGGAATCAACCAGAACTACAGTATTCTATTTATACCAGTAACTTAACTCTCAATACTTTTTAGTTTTAGAAACGTTTCCAGACCATTTTTAAAGCTATTCAATAAACTTGCTATTACCACACTGCTGGAAGACAGTTCCACGGCTTCACAGTTCTTGCCTTAACTTTTCCTGACCTGAAGATGGAACTTTTCTTCTAATCTTAAATAATGTCCACAGTAAGATGGGATTGGGTTCGACACAGAGCCCCTCACATGGATCCCGGATTTCGGGACTTCGGAAGACATTTTCGATAATTTTCGAATGTACAGGGCTATTTTCGATAATTTTTTCGAAAAGCTCACCTCGAACTTCAAAATACGACGGGGACCATTTTCGAGTTTCTGATCGTATTTTCGAAAAATTGAATGTTCGAGGCTACTTTCGATAATTTCGAAAATAGCCTTGAACATGTGAAAATCTTCGAAAATACGATCGGAACTTGAAAATGGTCTCCGGCGTTTTTCGAATGTTTAAGGCTATTTTAGAAAATTATCGAAATAGCCCCATACATTCGAACATTATCGAAATTTCTTTCGGGTTTTGGGATCTTCGTGATTTTCCCGCAAACCGGAATCCGAAAACGGAACGAAACTAGTGAGTTTCTGCCATCTCTATCCCCGATTCCTCTGATATGAACTTTTTAAACAATCCTTATCCTCTCTTAACTGATGCCACCTTTATCAGACCAGACTATCTTGAGGGCAAGTATGCTCAGTTACCACTATGAGGCCACTACTGGGAAAGAGAATTTCCCCACCATGCAATTCACATATTCCAATTGCCACCATCCAGTTACAGCAAAACTGCACACAACCAGAAGAGTTCATGATATTCAGGCAGTTGAATGACAGCTTAATGTAAGATGCTCCATTGTTAGAAAGAGTTATAACCTCCAATAATGGGCAATAGAAAAAACAACATATTTCCCAGTGTACATACCCTTTAAGGAATGGTGAAGAATAAGTGTAAGATGCTATAATTTCTCTAATGAATTATTTCATTTGAAACATTGATTTTGACACAAGATTTTTCATTGAAATAACCAATTGGCGTGTTTTTTTAATTTACTAGTTTTATTTCAATTTATTTCAGCAATAGCGAAATGGCTATTTGTTAATGTATATAATTTACCGGTATATCTCAAAAAGTAGATCAAACAATTTCTGAAATAGCAAAGTCTTGTTTGACTTACCTGTCTGGGAGCACAAAATGTTTATCTCTCAGACTTCAGAGCTTTTTATCTGGACTGATGTGGTGCCTGAAGCAAATTGTTATTGGAAGTTCAGAGATGTTACAGAAAAATGGACTTTTAATCAAGAGATTAGTAGCTGTGGAGCAGAGAGCGCAATAGGGGATTGTTATGGCTACAGAGCACAGTTTGGAACAGTTATAAATTTCAGAGAAATGTACAAAATTTGTCTGTGCTTTGCCCCCTGACTGTCTGTTTAATTTCTGCTTCTCTACCCTATTCTTCCCATCTCTCCCTTGATAATGTAATGCATTACTTTGTTTCGCTAGGATTTGTTCTATTTCTGTTTTTGGAACTTGAGGTTTTAATTCCGGCAGTGATGCATTCTGGGTTGTCCCAAAGATGTTTAGTTTTAAACTCAGCTGACGAGGGCACCTAGATTTATAACCCCAGCTTCCTCATGTGACAAAACACACAGATTATTATTCCCACTGTAGGCAATGCAATATCCGTCCTCTCTTATTTACTTCTGCAAAGTTTTCCCATTGATCTTATGACGTTCTGATTTTGAACTGTCACAAGTGAAATTTGCCATATCAGCAGTTGGATGGAAGCTATCATTACTAGCTGTGCTTACTCCCTGTCTGTTAAAGACAATTGTTGTTTCCAGGCCCATGTGGGATTATCCATTGGGAAAAAAGTGTTTCTTGCAGAATGTGTCTTCTATTGGTTATGCCAATTGGGGGGGGGGGGGGGGTTCAGAGAAACACTTTAAGTTGTTTCTTTCATCTGCATTACTGCATTACTGACATGCCACGCTGCCTCCACCCTTTAACCACACACTTAAAGGTTTATAGAAAATGACAAATTCCATCTGCTATAAAATAATCTCTACACACATTCCGCATGCTCTCCCCACTCTCCCTAAGAATAGACACCTATTCCTCCCGATGTGCGCTGACCCCTTCTGAAGAGGTTGTGGCCCCTCTTAAACTTATGCAAGCTACTTTTACCTCCTCGCAAGTGCACGAGGAGGCAGCTCAGTTATTTGTTGTGATTAAGCCATCATGCACATAACCTGGCTGCTACCCAGAAGACCAGGAAGAGACTTAAGAGGACAGAAAGTTTAGAGCGGATGTTGTCTTTGAACAAGGTTAGTATTGTGGTTTGGGGTTCAAGGTGCTTAACCTGTGATTTTAGATTGAATTTGTCCTTTATTTTCTTCTCATGACATTGATGTGTTTTCCAAAACAGGCAGCTAGAAAGCTTAGAAGAGGGAGGCCAAAGGAGCAAAAAGCCCTCCACTGAGCTAAAAATGGGAGAACACACCTTCTTATACAAGAAGGCATCATGCAGTCTCATGCTATATGAATTACATTGCCCACAACCTAAGAAACAAGAAGTAATTTCTTACTCCCAGTTTTCCCAGAGTAAGGGGTGGAGATATGCAAAATACTCCTTTATGTCCCTAACTTATGTATGTGTCCAACCGCTGGCTTAATCACATGCATATAGCCTAATATCTAGAGCCAATCATCTGACCTGCAGATTATGACATGTTCATCTTGTTAGATCTCGTCAGTGCAAGATACAGATTTGTGGCTCTATGGTGTAGGACTTGGGTGTACTGTAGACAAGGCAGCTAGAAAGCTTAAGGAGAGGGGGCCAAAGCACAAAAGCCCTCCACTGAGCATAAAAATGGAGAAACACCTTCTTATAACAGAAGGCATCTTCAGTCTCATGCTATATGAAATAGCATTGCCCACAAAATCTAAGAAACAAGATCTAATTTCTTACTCCCAGTTCCCCAGAGTACACAAACTCATATTTCAACAGGATGCTTTTGTTGGTAGGAAAGGGAGGATGAAGAGTTTGCTACAGGGATTCTAAACCCATTTTCCAGTGGGGAAATTAGTAGTCTAACAGCTTTGTGAGATACAGTATTTGTTTTGGGATTAGCCTACGATTACTTAGATGTTGAATATCCTGTTTTCTAGGTTCACCCCCCACGACTTTCTGTAGAGGAGCCAAATGATTTTGTAACAGACAAATTTTGATAAGAAAACCTATGAAGGAGAAGAAAAGAGACGATTATCGTAGCGCGGCCAGTGCCCACCGGAATTGGAGGGAAGGGACTTGATTATTCAGGTACCTGTTGTGTGTTGAGTTATTTTGAGTAAATTTACACTGTTATACAAGCTGTACACTGACTACATTGTATCAAAGTGTCATTATCTCCAGTATTGTCCCATATTAAATGTAAGGGGTGTACTCATTTGTGACACACTGTATACATATAATAGATTGAAAAAACACAATCTCCTACCAAAATTCTTCCCAGAGGATACCCCTGTGTGAATATTAAAGGACAACTATACTCCCCCTACCCACTGAGGACCTAACCATCGATCCTCACCGATGGGTTTGCCTTCTATATTCTGCAATACTTACTGAAATTTTGTCCTCCATTCAGTCTGCGACTCCAGCCAATGAGAAGACACGCTTTGTAGAATCACATGAGCCAGCACTGGGAGAGTTGGAATTAACCATACTAATGTCACCATTCCAGTTAATGCAAACGGCACACAGCAGAAGAATTTATGATTATGTGCACTTCATTGACAGCTTAAATGTAAGATGTTAAGACTGGTTCACACCATAGGATCCTTGTCCTGACCGACTGTTTGCCACTTGCAACCCGTCCGCCAGGACAAAGGATGTTGGTCACAGCAAAAGTAGCCACTGCCAACAGTTCACAGCGACCAAGCGTGGGTCTATACAGGACCCACATCCAATCACCCATTCATCTGATTCGGACAAACGAATGGTCAGACATCAGTCACAAGTTGCTGAAAACCAACAATTTTTCAGCCGGATTGACCCGATGTAGTGAACTATTGGTCGAACGGTCTGGAAACATTGCATGCCATGTAAACAGCCTTTGAGTGGATTTCGAAAGAGATAGGGGACAGATCAACAAATAAATGATACGTAATGGTTTGGAAGATTATAGTTTCCAATCTGGGCAATGAAATCCAAGTACAGAGGTACATGTATATGTATAATGTGTAATCCCTAGACATCCACTGTTGGTAGTGCATGATTCCCTTTAGGCGGGTCACTGGAAGCCTATCAAAGTGGCGTGTTGAGGCTGGCCCCATCAGAATTTTGCAAGATACTGTAGATGTTTTATAATGTTGGCAACTTGGGAGAAAAGAATCTAGCGTGCTACAATGCTGCCTCTCTGTGTGAATGATATTAAATTAAGAGCACTGTGCATCCAAACTTTTTCATGTCCCATCATCCTTCTGACAGCCAACTTTAAGAAAACTGTTCACATTGTATTACAGTGAATGAATTCAGTTTTTCAGGATCTCAGAGCCAAATTCACCACATCACATCCTAGGGACACACTGCAGGACTACAAGAGAGAAGCTTTAGCAAGAGGAAATACGCAGATACCTTCTGTAATCAAAACCATTCCTATTTTCTGTTTCTATTAGTCAGAATGGATAACATTTTTTATGATTTCAAAACATATAAATAAGGTCTAGAGTTTCAAAACGAGCAGCACTCATTAAAACATATGCGATTTAATGATTACTTTAAATATAACACATTTTCGTTCGCCAACACATGGCTCCTCTTTCCTTCAGATACAAAATTGCAACGTTTTCGGATCACTCTGATCCTTTGTCAAGCCAAAAAAAGGCAGAAAATGTGTTTATTTTAAAGTAATCAATAAATCGCTATGTTTTAATGAGTGCTGCTCGTTTCTGAAACTGTGATGGAGTACAGCAGGTTAATGTTGCGGGCTTGCACCAATTATATCCAGGGTCAGGTGCTGGTTAAACTGGACTCAATATTAAAATAAGGTCTAACCACAATCCTTGAAAAAACAAAACAATCACAAGTAAACAATCTGATTTGTACAAACTTTACACAATCTACTATAATTGTGTATTATAATGAATGATTGTCTAGACAATCTATCGAATGTTATCATCATTGTATAGATTAAATTTAAGGCAGTTTCTTATGTTTTTGCTGTTTATTTACAAGGGTATGTCCACCCTCACACAAACTATTGGATTCCACTAATTGCCCCCCAAAACCTTGATCTCGCGAGGTTCAAAATGCTCAATCGGCTACCAAATGTTCTTACCAGCCCTTGTTCCCTTGGCTGCCTTCTGCTTGGCTTATATGCCTTTTCCATGCACAGAGCTGCAGAAGGCCAGACTGTGATTGACTGAGACAGATCTGCAAGGTCGAGGTTTTGGGGGCAATTAGTTGGTATGCAAAAGATTTGGGGGGGGGGGGGCACCCTTTAAAGCGTCCATGGACACAAACCTATCTCTGATTTACACTCTGAATGCTGATACACAGTCTGGCCTTTCCCAGATAGCCGCACTTATTCCAGACCCAGAAAGTAACCAGAATGGTTTCAGAAGCTACAGTCCGTCAGTGGCCCTAAAATAAAGGATGATAGTGTTATCTCCGAAAAAGACAGAGCGTCTGACCAATTGGCAACATCACATGGACCTGAGAAGAAGGGAGGTGGAGTCATTGTCCCGTAGTTGCATTTAGGACTTAACATTTCGGATTAGTTCTGTTACTGTATTTATTTGGGGACTGAAGCTGAGGCCACACTGGAATGGATGGTAATGCTAACGGATCATACATGTGTGGCCTTTGCCCCCGAGTCCCCCTTTTGTTAGGGACTACATTAGACTCTTCCCTATATGTATTTTTCTTGCAGACTGTGTCTCTGCACTTTGACATTGTGTGGTTGATCTAACTTTAATTAATCTGGAGTAAAACTTACATTTTATCCTTGACCATGGCTGCCAGGGCTGACACACATTGATTATTTTTCTGATTGATTCAATAAATTGGTAAAATACACTTCATCAAGAGACAGCACGTGGCATAACTAGAATGACTGCCCCCCCCCCAGCAAAACAATGATGGGGCCCCTACCCCGTGCTTCTTCCGCAGTGGTTTTCTGGGAGGAAAGCTTATCTGTCATAGGAAATAAGAAGATGGACCCCTGCGGTTGCTCCTCTGGTTGTTACGTCCCTGAGATGCTTATCAATATCAATCAGTTTTGGATAGCTGGGAATGTTCAGACAATCCCATCTGCTGTTGAAACTTGTTGGTGCAATACAGGGTATTTCAATTGCTACTGTCCTGACGAATTTCAATTGGGACTATGATTAGATGCACCATTGTGGAACAATTATTCCATGGTTGTTTAAAAACATACAGTCTCAATTGTCAAAAGGGCTCCTCTGTTTTATATTGTATGTAGTACAGACAGGAACTATACACAGCTGTGCGCCAAGTTTACAGTACCGGTACACCAGCAAGTCTTAGAGTATTCATTACATAATGGTACGTGTACTAGTCTCTAACCCTAAACAGCACATAAGTTCAATACAGTGCATGTAGAAACAGACGAATTTCTTTTAATAAAGAATCTAACTGGAGACTCTTATCACTAGATGTAGGTAACAACAGTGCAGTATACAGGGATGCCATTCCTATTTCTTACAGGGAGATTCAATAAAGTTCTTATCTTTTAAAATGGTGCTAATTGGCCCCAACCAATCAGATTGATTTACATTTGAAGCTACAATCTGATTGGTTGGGGCAAAATTAGCACCATTTTACTGTAAGAACTTTTATTGAATAACCCTGTAATATTTTTGTTTCTGGCTGATCTGGAAGCTTGTGTAGCAGTAGAGCTGACTTGCCATCTAACTGGCTAGGATATATTGGCAGCTGATTGTCTTTCTGATGTTTTTGGATGCTGTGGTCCAATAAAAATCTGTGTTTCTAGTAAACCAGTGTGGCTGTTGTGTAGAATTAGATTATTTTATCTCCCCAGTTTCCAGAAAGTCTGCAAGGCGGATTTCCTTTATTTTGCTATCATTTTTATACGTTGTGAAAATGTCTAGTTTATTATAATATATTGTATAGTTAGCATACTGGAATACTGTGCGAATATTTGAACATATATGTGTAATGTACTGCCCTATAGGGTATTTGAAAGACATGCGTGAACTTACATATAGCTAAGACTGTAATTTGAATTTACATGCAAACTGATCTTATTGTAAAACAAGTCGAAATTTTTTTTCTAAATTTTTTAAAATTCCTTTTTACCATGCAATCTATTTCCACAGAATGTTCTATGTTAGGCAGGTATTATGGTAAGTTGAGGATACATACATATGCTTTCATGAAAGGTATGTTCCCATTTAAGTTGCCATATTTACCCCTCCAGTGATTTTTCTGTACATAATATAAATGCTTCCAGTTCAGTGTTATCCCCAGGACCTCTAAAGTCCCATTTTGGTGTCAGTCCCTGGGTTGATTCAGTTGCTCAGTAGAGATCTGAGCATGTTTGCCCAATTAATATGGAGGGACATCGCACTAGTGAGGGATACTGCCACATAAAGTAATTAATATGGAGGGACATCACACTAATGAGGGATACTGCCACATAAAGTAATTAATATGGAGGTACATCGCACTAATGAGGGATACTACCACATAAAGTAATTAATATGGAGGGGCATCGCACTAATGATGGATACTGCCACATAAAGTAATTAATATGAAGGGACATCGCACTAATGAGGGATACTGCCACATAAAGTAATTAATATGGAGGGGCATCGCACTAATGAGGGATACTACCACATAAGGTCATTAATATGGAGGGACATCGCAGTAATGAGGGATACTACCACATAAAGTAAACATTGCACTAATGAGGGATACTACCACATAAGGTCATTAATATGGAGGGACATCGCAGTAATGAGGGATACTACCACATAAAGTAAACATTGCACTAATGAGGGATACTACCACATAAAGTAATTAATATGGAGGGACATCACACTAATGAGGGTTACTACCACATAAAGTCATTAATTTGGAAATATATGGGGGGGTTGCTTGACCATTCAAGCAGGAGGGGCTCGACTGGCATCCGCTCCTGTGATTGGCTAAGGCGCGATGCCGCTCCTGTGATTGGCTAAGGAGCGATGCCGCTCCTGTGATTGGCTAAGGCGCGATGCCGCTCCTGTGATTGGCTAAGGAGCGATGCCAGTCGAGCCCCTCCTGATTGACTTCCGTGCTCGGAAAAGACACGGAAGTTAAGCAGAAGACAACGAAGGAACGAAGACTGGTAAGTACATTTGGGGGGCAGCTGTAAACCTCGCAAAGTCGAGGTTTACAGCCTTTTCCTGCCACATACTAATATTTTGTTTGGGGGGGGTGGACATACCTTTTAACATTATTTTGAAAAACAATGCGTAGATTTTATTTTTTACCCAGATTTATTTTGGACATGCTCAGATCTCCATTTAAACAGTGGATGACAAGAAACTACAGACTAGCCTGCCCATGACCTCTCATATAATCAGGAATGGTCCGTTAAACCAGTTATTACTCACTAGGAAGGTGAGGGCTGAAAAAAATCTGTGAATGCCACAAACCATATGAATATTTCTCAACACTACTGCTTTTTATAGATTAGAGTTACAAAAATCCACTCATTACGAATACAAAAATGATCCAGTACCTTTATAGGCAACTGCAGAATGCGGTAAGGGAATACCCATTCCAAACACATACACGCGGTAGCAGTTCCTAATGTGGGAGGAGCCTATTGACCTATTGGTTTGGCCATTAGTAATATATAATAGGTTTACCTGTCTCTGCCATTCCATAAACAAATGCTCCATTGCCTGCAACCAAGATCAATGTAAAAGAAATCCATTTAGTAGTATTTCTCTCTGTTCTCTCTGCCCACTATCATTTCTGGCCATGACGCTGATGCCATAGCCAATTATTGACTGGGCTTGTTTTTTGCCATCTCTGCATGCTACAACATGAAAGCTCGTTAGGGTGAGGCCACACTAGCGCGTTTTTCTCGCGATTGCGCGCTCGATTTTCACCTAAACGGAAATCACGAAAATTCCTGTGATTTCCGATGCGCATGCCATTGTGCGTCCGTTTGCGTTTTTGGTAACGCATGAGTTCACCATTTTTGGTGCGTTAACGCATGTGTTTCCAACGGCAAAAACGCACACGCAAACCGCACAAGAATCGCACACAATCGCGTGTGCAATATGGAGGTGGGGGACTGGCATGTGGCATCCCATAGATTTTTGTTACATCAATCATTGTTGGAGGCTGGCAGTGCACTGCAGCTTTCAGAATAATAAACATGTAGGCAAATTGTAAACTTGCAGGTGGCCATTTGTTTTAATTAAACATAGAGCTCAGAGCAGGACATATATATTCAGTGATGCCACGAGTACCATTCATATAATTATCCACACATCATAAAAAATAAGTGTATGGGATCCTGTCAGTGTTCAGCTTTAATCTCTTAATTAGTTCTTTACATCCATCATGTGCGCTCTAAGTTTAGACATTGCCAGTCAATACAATGCTAAGCCACCTGCAGCTGCCATGTTCAATGTGCTCACGTCAGGAATATTACAAAGATCCAATATTTCTTTCCATGTGCAGGTAAACTGCAGACGCTGCAGCTTTCCACAATCTTCTTTTCTTGCAAGTCAGCAGGTAATTAACTGGCTCCATCAGGCAGGTGTGAATCACTGAGCCTTCGGTGGCAAGTTAAGTGACACCTTTGATACAGCCCTGAAATTAAAAGGATGACAAATTGTGGATTTGAACATGTTTTGTATGCCTGGTTGGCAGGGTAGTTTAACCTTTACTTTTAATTTTGTTTATTGCCAGCAGTAATAAGTAATTAGCAAGACAGTGTTTTAGGGCTAGGCCACACCAGCACGCTTCAACACACAAACCGATCGCATGTGAAAAAGGGCACACTAGTGTGGGCCAATTGAACTAGCCGCGCCAGGTGCGCTTGGGGAAGTTCAGGGTACATCCCCTGTTTTTATAGATTAGTTCCTTGTATGGTAGAGTTTTGTTGATTTGCAGTTTTCATTAAGTTAAAGTGGGAGATGAGGACTGCACGCATTCCAAATTGGGTTTGGAATGCGTGTCTCAGCTGTAGATATCTAAAGAACATATCATTTGACAAGTCAAATTCTTTCTGCAGTTGATTGAATGTCTTAAGCGTGTTCTTGTGGAATATATGGCCTAATCTGTAAATACCCAGGTTAAACCAGGTTTCTGACTGTTCTACTGAGAGGAATTCAGGCATGTTTCTGTTGTTCCATAGTGGGGTATGTGTGTTGATTGGTGGTGTTGCTAATATGGTCATTGCCATGTCCCATATTTTGATTGCTTGTTATATTATATGGTTGATGCGAGGTATGGAGGTGAGAATGCCTTTCGTGCCCCTGGAGATCAGGTATAGGGGGTCAGGGAATTTGTCAGCTTTTGGGATTTGGGATAATTATGTTATATTGGTTGATTCTGTGGGGTTCCAGTGGTAGAGATGGGATAGTTGGAATGCCATATAGTAGTAGGAGATGTCAGAAAGTGCTAACCCCCCCTGATCCAACGGTCTTTTGAGGGAGGACCATTGTAGTTTGTGTCTTTTGCTCAACGCACATTATTAGTGTGGCCTCCCACTTAAAATCTTCTGTCCTTTCATTTTTCAACATCTTTCCTGAAGACTTTAGTTGTCAGCACGGTTGCTCAGTGGTTAGCACTGATGCCTTGCAGCACTGGGAAGTCCTGAGTTCGATTCCACCCTTGGACACATCTGCAAGGAGTTTGTATGTTCTCCCCGTGGTTGTGTAGGTTTCCTCCGGGGACTCTGGTTTCCCCCACAATCATAAACACACACTGATAGGTTGTATGTGTACATAAAAAGTGATTAGATTGTAAGCTCTTCGGGGCAGGGCCTGATGTCAGTTGAGTAAATAATTGTAAATCGCTGCGGAATATGTAGCGCTATATAAGAAATAAAATACATACATACATACAAACGTGTTTCCTTGCAATAGGAACTTAAGCTAACATGTATACATCATTGAGAAATGTTTACCCATAAGTATTCTAATTTTAACATTGAGAATTTTACAATAGGCTTTCTATGCACTACATTCAAAATAGCTGCCATTCACGTATCACTTTAACAGTCCCAATAAGGCGCATAGAGCACCAAATTTAATGCTCTCATCTGGCCACGTCCAACAGCTTTTAATCATAAGGATGTGCGGAAAATGAATAGAGAAAATAGAAGGCCCTCAAGGTTTCCAAAGCCTTCTACTGTATTTTCCTTCTGCTGTAAGCTTTGTAAGAAGTGATGTTCTTTTGATCATTTTCAGTCGTTACTGGTGTTTGAGGCTCTCATAGTCTTGGTGCCCTGCAAAAAATATATTTGGGGTTCAAACAAATAATGGGTATGTCCACCTTTAATTTACATTTTTAGTATATAATAGTAAATGTGCCCCCAGCCCCAACCGCTATAGTATTTTCTTAGAAAGTCCCCAGATAGTTACTTACCATACCTCGCTACTTCGCCGCACTGCCCCGGCCCTCTGCTTGCATGGAAATGCAAGCAGGGGGCGGGACCATCAGATGCGTCTGTGATTGGCTGCGAGGCAGGCAATCACAGACGCGGCTGCCGGCTTCTCAGTGCGGCGAAGGAGCGAGGCATGGTAAGTAACTATCTGGGGACTTTCTAAGAAAATTATTAAACTAAAGCCGCAGAACAACATTAAACCAGAAGGCAGAACACCTTGATATAAAACCAGTAATCTGTGTCTTACCTCTCATTTTGATACGCGCGCTGGGAAATTTACCTAAATAACATATGGTTTGTGCTTTACTTCTCAGCATTCTAGTATCAGACAGTTTGGTCAACGACCATTATGTTCTGCACATGCTCAGTCCTTAGCTATGGCACAAACTTGTTACAGTTGGTCACACCCATTAATAATATCTAGCCAATCCTTTTACAGGACAGATAAAGCAAGGAAGCATGTGACTGAGGTCAGGAGGCGTGGTCTGACACTGCACATACACACAGATACTTCATCCAATTCTTAACAGGCTTTGATTTACTTTAACAGTTTACTAAAGGGGCATATTATAGTTTATTGGTATTTTTAGGGGGGTTGTTTTCATATTCTGGAGTATAAAAAATAGGGTTTAGTTCTCCTTTAAGCGGTTGGAGCTGGGGGCACATTTACTATTATATACATAAAGCGATTTACGCAAGGGGGAGGGAGACCAGAGCGGGTGGGAGAGGGAGGGGGAGAAGGGCTACACTGCGCATGGCAAAATTCTCCCGGAGGGGAGACAGGAGGCAGAGTCCTATATGGCCTCTGCTATCCTCCTGGTAACCACTTTTTTGGACTTTGGGGGGGGGGGGGGGGATCCTTGGGAACCCCCTGGGGCGGGGGGGGAGGGAAGGGTGTTAATTCCACTACGGATGGGGGCCGGTAGGGGGGGGGATTATAGTTTTGGGGGTGGACATGCCCTTTAAATCAGGTAAATAAACAAGCCTCATGATCTTGTTTCCCCTTCCCATAATATTCTGTATATTTGTGGGGTTTTAGAGTGAATTTCCCTTTAAGTAATTTAAGAAAAAGGTGCTTGTTTTTCAGGAAGAAAGAAACAAAATGGTTTGGAACAACCTACTCCCCCACCGATAGAGGAACCTGGGCCTGACTCTAAAAATGTGTTAAAAGGAGATGAGATCCAGGCTCTGGCCATTAATCTTGAAGAACTTCAGAAGGTGAGAATTGGGTTCTAGTACCTCGAACGTATACATTTTTAGCTGTACAACTTGGCCTTTTAGATAAGAACTTGGCTACAGGCATCAAGAAAGAGTTTGTGTTGTTTTGTGTGTGAAGATTCATGCCTGGTTTAGCCACATTTACCTGCAGAAAAGAGAAGTGTATCTCTCGAAAGCTTGTCTGTAAAAAAGAACTGTAAGTCCATAATAAAAGGATATCACCTTATCCTGAAGTCCATAGTTGATAGGGAGATGCACACTACATATATTTTGATGAATGCTTTATTTGTGGATCACATACAACGTTTCGGAGAACATTATGCCCCCTTCATCAGGTGTCACCTTATCCTACAGTACTCATCTTTTTAGTATATGCTACTGGACTAACACGACTACAACCATTTTATCTGCTGAAAACAGGCAATTATAATCCCTTGGGCAGTTCAGTTGGATTATTTTGGAACCAATGGAGGTAATACTGATGTTTTATGGAGGACAATGGAATCCCCGCTGATAGACTAATGTGACTGATCCTCCTTTTTATTTTCTTCAGTTATTTTTATTAAGTTTTCCTATTATTTGTAAACAACATAAAGTAAAGCTGTTTTGACTGTCAGAAAAGCACAAAAGGAAAAGAGAAAGCAATACTGTATGTCCATGGTGTCTACTTTTAAATAACTTTGAAATAAAGTAATTCATTGGTACTTTCATCATTGTATCAGAGTTGTAGGGTTTCCACACGGGAAACTGCTCCCTCATTCTATCAACAAGAGCAATTAGCCCTAAAACATTCTTAATGGATATGTACTGTATACTGAAAAAACTAATTTGCCTCAAATTCATCTTTAATTAAATACATGTACCGTATATACCCGAGTATAAGCCGACCCGAGTATAAGCCGAGGTCCCTGTTTTTACCTGAAAAATTAGGATAAATTGATTGACTTGAATATAAGCCGAGGGTAGAAATTCTGACCGCTACTGCCTTCTGATTATCTGACCACTGATCTGATCTGACCACTACTGCCTTCAGTATTATTTTGATGCTTAAGTTCCCCTTTAAATACACAGCAGAATTCCCATACAGATGTTTTGGAAACTACAACTCCCAGCATGCTTTATTGGCTGGAAGTTGTAGTTTCCAAACAACTGTATGGGAATGCAACTGCAGTGTAGAGCCCCCTCCCTCCCTCCCTGGAGATTCCTCCCAGGATTACCGTGATCAATGTTGCTGAGGCTCCAATGTAGCTGAGGCTGAGGCTCCAAATCCGGCTGCCGCACGCTCTGTAAGTCCTGTGGATTGCCGGCTGACGTCACTACTCTCGGCGCCTCTCACTGCCTGGCGCCTAGTACTGACGTCAGCCGGAAACTCACAGGACTTACAGAGCTGCGGCAGCCGGATTTGGAGCCTCAGCAACACGATCGCGGTAAGGAAGACCTTGACTCGAGTATAAGCCGAGGTAAGGTTTTTAGTTTATTTTAAAACCTAAAAACCTCGGCTTATACTCGAGTATATACGGTAAGCCAGGTATGTGTGTTGCAGCATGCCCTTCAATCCAGTGCTTATTTTGCTTAGGCTCAGTAGCATAATAACATATTAATTGAGGTTGAATAAAGACATACGTCCATCAAGTCCACTCTGAATTCAACAGGTTTTTTTTTTACCAGAAACATCCCTGTCTGCTCCCCTTTTTAAAATCCAGCCTTTGAGAAAGTGAAGAGGCTGTCCAGAGCAGAGAGAGGTCAAGTGAACATCAGTCTCTCTCTGCTTCTGCACATCCCAGCACACAAGGATGGGGAGTGCAGTAAGTGAGAAACTGGTGGGCATGAGCTCTCTGTCCCCTAGCTGCCACAGCATGCTAAGGAGGTGAGGAATGTCAATTTACTCAGTTTACTGTACTGAAGTATCCATCTGCTCGGCATAGTTTGAGGAGAACTGGGGTATTCTCACTGAGTTTCATATGGGGAGGGGGAACTTACAAGCTAAGGGAAAGATGATTTCTTACCCAAAATAAAAGTAAATTGAGTCATAGTTTTGGATCTCAAACTCTTGTTTGGGAATGTGGTATTTATAGGTAATCTATCTACTGTATCTGCCTGTCTAACTGTCTGAGTTGTTTCAATCAAATCTCAGTATTCAGGTTTAATTGTCACATTGGCACTATGCAATAAATAAGTGGGTTTAGGGTTGCAGTTTGGGCACTCAGTCTCTAAAAGGTTTGCCATCACTGATCTAGTCCAACCTTTATACCCTCCTCTTTAACCCTACTGAGCAGTTCATACAGAGGAAGGCAAAAAAAAAAACAGAAGGGGAATCAACCAGAACTACAGTATATCTATTTATACCAGTAACTTAACTCTCAATACTTTTTAGTTTTAGAAACGTTTCCAGACCATTTTTAAAGCTATTCAATAAACTTGCTATTACCACAGCTGCTGGAAGACAGTTCCACGGCTTCACAGTTCTTGCCTTAACTTTTCCTGACCTGAAGATGGAACTTTTCTTCTAATCTTAAATAATGTCCACGAGTAGAGATGGGATTGGGTTCGACACAGAGCCCCTCACATGGATCCGCTGGATTTCGGGACTTCGGAAGACATTTTCGATAATTTTCGAATGTACAGGGCTATTTTCGATAATTTTTTCGAAAATAGCCTCGAACGTTCAAAAATACGATCGGGGACCATTTTCGAGTTTCTGATCGTATTTTCGAAAAATTGAATGTTCGAGGCTACTTTCGATAATTTTCGAAAATAGCCTTGAACATGTGAAAATCTTCGAAAATACGATCGAGAACTTGAAAATGGTCTCCGGTCGTATTTTCGAATGTTTAAGGCTATTTTAGAAAATTATCGAAAATAGCCCCATACATTCGAACATTATCGAAATTTCATTCGGGTTTTGGGATCTTCGTGATTTTCCCGCAAACCGGGAATCCGAAAACGGAACGAAACTAGTGAGTTTCTGCCATCTCTATCCCCGAGTCCTCTGATATGAACTATTTGTAAACAATCCTTATCCCTCTCTTAACTGATGCCACCTTTATCAGACCAGACTATCTTTGAGGGCAAGTATGCTCAGTTACCACTATGAGGCACTACTGGGAAAGAGAATTTCCCACCATGCAATTCACATATTCCAATTGTCACCATTCCAGTTACAGCAAAACTGCACACACCAGAAGAGTTCATGATATTCAGGCAGTTGAATGACAGCTTAAATGTAAGATGCTCCAGTTGTTAGAAAGAGTTATAACCTCCAATAATGGGCAATAGAAAAAACAATATTTCCCAGTGTACATACCCTTTAAGGAATGGTGAAGAATAAGTGTAAGATGCTATAATTTTCTCTAATGAATTATTTCATTTGAAACATTGATTTTGACACAAGATTTTTCATTGAAATAACCAATTGCGTGTTTTTTAATTTACTAGTTTTATTTCAATTTATTTCAGCAATAGCGAAATGGCTATTTGTTAATGTATATAATTTACCGGTATATCTCAAAAAGTAGATCAAACAGATTTCTGAAATAGCAAAGTCTTGTTTGACTTACCTGTCTGGGAGCACAAAATGTTTATCTCTCAGACTTCAGAGCTTTTTATCTGGACTGATGTGGTGCCTGAAGCAAAATTGTTATTGGAAGTTCAGAGATGTTACAGAAAAATGGACATTTAATCAAGAAGATTAGTAGCTGTGGAGCAGAGAGCGCAATAGGGGATTGTTATGGCTACAAGAGCACAGTTGGAACAGTTATAAATTTCAGAGAAATGTACAAAATTTGCTGCTGGCTTTGCCCCCTGACTGTCTGTTTAATTTCTGCTTCTCCTACACTATTCTTCCCATCTCTCCCTTGATAATGTAAATGCATTACTTTGTTTCGCTAGGATTTGTTCTATTTCTGTTTTTTGGAACATTGAGGTTTTAATTCCGGCAGTGATGCATTCTGGGTTGTCCCAAAGATGTTTAGGTTTTAAACTCAGCTGACGAGGGCACCTAGATTTATAACCCCAGCTTCCTCATTGTGACAAAACACACAGATTATTTATTCCCACTGTAGGCAATGCAATATCCGTCTCCTTATTTACTTCTGCAAAGTTTTCCCATTGATCTTATGACGTTCTGATTTTGAACTGTCACAGTGAAATTTGCCATATCAGCAGTTGGATGGAAAGCTATCATTACTAGCTGTGCTTACCTCCTGTCTGTTAAAGGACAAGTGTTGTGTCCAAGGCCCCATGTGGGATTTATCCATTGGGAAAAAAGTGTTTCTTGCAGAATGTGTCTTTCTATTGGTTATGCCAATTGGGGGGGGGGGGGGGGTTCAGAGAAACAACTTTAGAGTTGTTCTTTCATCTGCATTACTGCATTACTGGACAATGCCACGCTGCTCTTCCACCCTTTAACCACACACTTTAAAGGTTTATAGAAAATGACAAATTCCATCTGCTATAAAATAATCTCTACACACATTCCCGATGCTCTCCCCACTCTCCCTAAGAATAGACACCTATTCCTCCCGATGTGCGCTGACCCCTTCTGAAGAGGTTGTGGCCCCTCTTAAACTTATGCAAGCTACTTTTACCTCCTCGCAAGTGCACAGAGGAGGCAGCTCAGTTATTTGTTGTGATTTAAGCCATCATGCACATAACCAATGGCTGCTACCCAGAAGAACCAGGAAGAAGACTTAAGAGGACAGAAAGTTTAGAGCGGATTAGTTGTCTTTGAACAAGGTTAGTATTGTGGTTTTGGGGTTCAGAGGTGCTTAACCTGTAGATTTTAGATTGAATTTGTCCTTTATTTTCCTTCTCATGACATTGATGTGTTTTCCAAAACAAGGCAGCTAGAAAGCTTAGAGAGAGGGAGGCCAAAAGGAGCAAAAAGCCCTCCACTGAGCATAAAAATGGAGAAACACCTTCTTATAACAGAAGGCATCATGCAGTCTCATGCTATATGAATTACATTGCCCACAAAACCTAAGAAACAAGAAGTAATTTCTTACTCCCAGGTTTCCCAGAGTAAGGGGTGGAGATATGCAAAATACTCCTTTATGTCCCTAAGCTTATGTATGTGTCCAGAACCGCTGGCTTAATAACATGCAATATAGCCTAATATCTAGAGCCAATCATCTGACCTGCAGATATGACATGTTTCAATCTTGTTAGATCTCGTCAGTGCAAGATACAGATTTGTGGCTCTATGGTGTAGGACTTGGGTGTACTGTAGACAAGGCAGCTAGAAAGCTTAAGGAGAGGGGGCCAAAAGGAGCAAAAAGCCCTCCACTGAGCATAAAAATGGAGAAACACCTTCTTATAACAGAAGGCATCTTGCAGTCTCATGCTATATGAATAGCATTGCCCACAAAATCTAAGAAACAAGATCTAATTTCTTACTCCCAGGTTCCCCAGAGTACACAAACTCATATTTCAACAGGATGCTTTTGTTGGTAGGAAAGGGAGGATGGAAGAGTTTGCTACAGGGATTCTAAACCCATTTTCCAGTGGGGAAATTAGTAGTCTAACAGCTTTTGTAGGATACAGTATTTGTTTTTGGGATTAGCCTACGATTACTTAGATGTTGAATATCCTGTTTTCTAGGTTCACCCACCACGACTTTCTGTAGAGGAGCCAAATGATTTTGTAACTAGACAAATTTTGATAAGAAAACCTATGAAGGAAGAAAGAAAGAGACGATTACTCGTAGCGCGGCCAGTGCCACCGGAATTGGAGGGAAGGGACTTGGATTATTCAGGTACCTGTTGTGTGTTGAGTTATTTTGAGTAAATTTACACTGTTATACAAGCTGTACACTGACTACATTGTATCAAAGTGTCATTATCTCCAGTATTGTCCCATATATAAATGTAAGGGGTGTACTCATTTTGTGACACACTGTATACATATAATAGATTGAAAAAACACAATCTCCTGAGCCAAAATTCTTCCCAGAGGATACCCCTGTGTGAATATTAAAGGACAACTATACTCACCCTACCCACTGAGGACCTAAACCATCAGATCCTCACCGATGGGTTTGCCTTCTATATTCTGCAATACTTACTGAAATTTTGTCCTCCATTCAGTCTGCGACTCCAGCCAATGAGAAGACACGCTTTGTAGAATCACAATGAGCCAGCACTGGGAGAGTGGAATTAACCATACTAATGGTCACCATTCCAGTTAATGCAAAACGGCACACAGCAGAAGAATTTATGATTATGTGGCACTTCATTGACAGCTTAAATGTAAGATGTAAGACTGGGTTCACACCATAGGATCCTTTGTCCTGACCGACTGTTTGCCACTTGCAACCCGTCCGCCAGGACAAAGGATTGTTGGTCACAGCAAAAGTAGCCACTGCCAACAGTTCACAGCGACCAAGCGTGGGGTCTATACAGGACCGCACATCCAATCACCCATTCATCTGATTCGGACAAACGAATGGTCAGACATCAGTCACAAGTTGCTGAAAAACCAACAATTTTTTCAGCCGGATTGACCGATGTAGTGAACTATTGGTCGAACGGTCTGGAAACATTGCATGCCATGTAAACAGCCTTTGAGTGGATTTCGAAAGAGATAGGGGACAGATCAACAAATAAATGATACAGTAATGGTTTGGAAGAATTATAGTTTCCAATTCTGGGCAATGAAATCCCAAGTACAGAGGTACAGTAATATGTATAATGTGTAATCCCTAGACATCACTGTTGGTAGTGCATGATTCCCTTTAGGCGGGTCACTGGGAATGCCTATCAAAGTGGCAGTGTTGAGGCTGGCCCCATCAGAATTTTGCAAGATACTGTAGATGTTTTATAAATGTTGCAACTTGGAGAAAAAGAATCTAGCGTGCTACAATGCTGCCTCTCTGTGTGAATGATATTAAATTAAGAGCACTGTGCATCCAAACTTTTTTCCATGTCCCATCATCTTCCTTTGACCAGCCAACTTTAATGAAAACTGTTCACATTGTATTACAGTGAATGAATTCAGTTTTTCAGGATCTCAGAGCCAAATTCAGCCACATCACATCCTAGGGACACTGCAGGACTACAAGAGAGAAGCTTTAGCAAGAGGAAATACGCAGGTATCCTTCTGTAATGCAAAACCATTCCTATTTTCTGTTTCCTATTAGTCAGAATGGAATAACATTTTTTTATGATTTCAAAACATATAAAATAAGGTCTAGAGTTTCAAAACGAGCAGCACTCATTAAAACATAGCGATTTAATGATTACTTTAAAATATAACACATTTTCTGCCAACACACATGGCTCTCTTTCCTTCAGATACAAAATTGCAACGTTTCGGATCACTCTGATCCTTTGTCAAGCCAAAAAAAGGCAGAAAATGTGTTATATTTTAAAGTAATCAATAAATCGCTATGTTTTAATGAGTGCTGCTCGTTCTGAAACTGTGGATGGAGTACAGCAGGTTAATGTGCGGAGCTTGCACCAATTATATCCCAAGGAGTCATGTGCTGGTTAAACTGGACTCAATATTAAAATAAGGTCTAACCACACATCCTTGAAAAAACAAAACAAATCACAAAGTAAACAATCTGATTGTACAAACTTTACACAATCTACTATAATTGTGTATTATAATGAATGATTGTCTAGACAATCTATCGAATGTTATCATCATTTGTATAGATTAAATTTAAGGCAGTTCTATATGGTTTGCTGTTTATTTAAAGGGTATGTCCACCCTCAAACAAACTATTGGATTCCACCTAATTGCCCCCCAAAACCTTGATCTCGCGAGGTTCAAAATGCTCAAATCGGCTACCAAATGTTCTTACCAGCCCTTGTTCCCTTGGCTGCCTTCTGCTTGGCTTATATGCCTTTTCCATGCACAGAAGCTGCAGAAGGGGCCAGACTGTGATTGACTGAGACAGATCTGCAAGGTCGAGGTTTTGGGGGGCAATTAGTTGGTATGCAAAAGATTTGGGGGGGGGGGGGGGGCACCCTTTAAAGCGTCCATGGACACAAACCTTATCTCTGATTATACACTCTGAATGCTGATACACAGTCTGGCCTTTTCCCAGATAGCCGCACTTATTCCAGACCCAGAAAGTAACCAGAATGGTTTCAGAAGCTACAGTCGGTCAGTGGCCCTAAATAGAAAGGATGATAGTTTATCTCCGAAACAAGACAGCCGTCTGACCAATTGGCAACATCACATGGACCTGAGAAGAAGGGAGGTGGAGTCATTGTCCCGTAAGTTGCATTTAGGACTTAACATTTCTGATTAGTTCTGTTACTGTATTTAATATTGGGACTGAAGCTGAGGCCACACTGGAATGGATGGTAATGCTAACGGATCATACATAGTGTGGCCTTGCCCCGAGTCCCCCTTTTGTTAGGGACTACATTAAGACTCTTCCCTATATGTATTTTTCTTGCAGACTGTGTCTCTGCTACGTTTGACATTGTGTGTTGATCTAACTTTAAATTAATCTGGAGTAAAACTTACATTTTATCCTTGACAATGGCTGCCAAGGGCTGACACACATTGATTATTTTCTGATTGATTCAAATAAATTGGTAAAATACACTTCAGATCAAGAGACAGCACAGTGGCATAACTAGGAATGACTGCCCCCCCCCCAGCAAAACAATGATGGGGCCCCTATCCGTGCTTCTTCCGCAGTGGTTTTCTGGGAGGAAGCTATATCTGTCATAGGAAAATAAGAAGATGGGGACCCCTGCGGTTGCTCCTCTGGTTGTTACGTCCCTGAGACTGCTTATCAATATCAATCAGTTTTGGATGAGCTGGGAAATGTTCAGACAATCCCATCTGCTGTTGAAACATTGTTGGTGCAATACAGGGTATTTCAATTGCTACTTCCTGATCGAATTTCAATTGGGACGTTATGATTAGATGCACCATTGTGGAACAATTATTCCATGGTTGTTTTAAACATGACAGTCTCAATTGTCAAAAAGGGCTCCTCTGTTTTATATTGTATTGTAGTACAGAGCAGGAACTATACACAGCTGTGCAGCCAAGTTTACAGTACGGTACACCAGCAGTCTTAGAGTATTTCATTACATAATGGTACTGTGTACTAGTCTCTACCACTAAACTAGCACATAAAGTTCAATACAGTGCATGTAAGAAAACAGACGGAATTTCTTTTAATAAAGAAATCTAACTGGAGACTCTTATCAGCTAGATGTAGGTAACAACAGGTGCAGTATACAGGGATGGCCATTCCTATTTCTTACAGGGAGATTCAATAAAAGTTCTTATCTTTTAAAATGGTGCTAATTTTGCCCCAACCAATCAGATGTTATTTAACATTTGAAAGCTAACATCTGATTGGTTGGGGCAAAATTAGCACCATTTTAAACTGTAAGAACTTTTATTGAATAACCCTGTAATATTTTGTTTCTGGCTGATCTGGAAAGCTTGTGTAGCAAGTAGAGCTGACTTGCCATCTACTGGCATAGGATATTATTGCAGCTGATTGTCATTTCTGATGTTTTTGGATGGCTGGTCAATGAAAAATCTGTGTTTCTAGTAAACCAGTGTGGCTGTTGTGTAGAATTAGATTATTTTATATCCCCAGTTATCCAGAAAGTCTGCAAGGCGGATTTCCTTTATTTTGCTATGCATTTTTATACAGTGTGAAAATGTCTATTTTATTATAATATTATAATGTTATAGTTAGCATACTGGAATACTGTGCGAATATTTGACATATATGTGTAATGTACTGCCCTATAGGGTATATTGAAAGACATGCAGTGAACTTACATATAGCTAAGACTGTAATTTGAATTTACATGCAAACTGATCTATATTGTAAAACAAGTAGCGAATATTTTTTTTTCTAAATTTTTTAAAATTCCTTTTTTACCATGCAATCTATTTCCACAGAATGGTTCTATGTTAGGCAGGTATTATGGGTAAGTTGAGGATACATACATATGCTTTCATGAAAAGGGTATGTTCCCATTTAAGTTGCCATAATTTACCCCTCCAGTGATTTTTCTGTACATAAATAAATGCTTCCAAAGTTCAGTGTATTCGCAGGACCTCTAATAGTGCCCATTTTGGTGTCAGTCCCTGGGTTGATTCAGTTGCTCAGTAGAGATCTGAGCATGTTTGACCCATCCAACAGCCAATCGGCTGCAAGAAAAAGGAATGTGGTATTGCAGCTCACTACAGACCACAGCAAAGCATAAATAAATAATTTTTTCAACAAATAGGATAATATTATTAATACATAGGCAAGGCAAGTGTAATATATAGATCATTTTAAAAAAGAATGATTGTTTCCACTGAACTTCCCCTTTAATATGTATGTTACAATTTAAACCCAACAACACTAGCAGGGTTATTCAATAAAAGTTCTTATTGTTAAGAATGGTGTTAATTTTGCCCCAACAAATCAGATGTTAGCTTTCAAATGTTAAATAATATCTGACTGGTTGGGGCAATATTTGCACCATTTTTAACGATAAGAACTTTTATTGAATCTCCCTGTATATCTGTCAGTTGGCTTAGCTGTCATTTTCTAGTGTAATGTGAAAAAATTTCCTTGTAAAAAACCTTCTTATATAAAAAAAAATATGGTTGTACCATAGAGAATGCAAGAAAAATCAAAATTTCAACCACATTAAAGAAAGTTTTGCAACTCCTCTTTCTCTCTGCTCTGATTCTGTAAGCTTCCTTTGGCTGCTCGGTACATATCCAATAGCTCCCTTCCCTGCCACACTATTCATACTGAAGTCTATCTTACAATGAGCCGTTTTTAAAAAGATGCTCTATCACTAAGTAGCCATACTGCACCTTTAATTATTGCAAATTCTACAAATTCTACAAATTGTTATAAAATTACGATCAGAATCCTACGATTGTAAGCGTATAATCGCCTATACAATACCATGGCGGTAGTTTAGTGCTGCATGGTAATGTACGGCTGAATAATAATAAATGCGTGATCGCGGCTGTATATTTACGAGGACCCGCGGTATTGGAAGTTTCTGATACTGTGGGTTAATAAATGCTCTTTTTAATCCTGTCATTTGGTAACGTTTGTTTCGGGTATCAGGTCAGTTGGATAAACCCCCTGAAAAGCTTGTGATGAATCTGGGTGAAGGTTTCCGAAATATCCAGGAAGAGAAACAACTGATTGACCAATGTATCAATGCTGCAGAGCATGGCAAGGTAGGACTGGCAAGGTAGCACATACTCCTAGACCTACATTTCAGTATGGGGTATATAGCACAGCTGATAGCATTTTGTCTCTCCACAGGGCCGCCACCTTGGCAGCGAGTTTTGGAATCTGCCCCAGCGTATTGGCGATGAACTTGGTGGCTTGATGTTCACCTTGCCCCGTAGTGATCATGGTAACCCAATGCCATTTACCCGCATTGGAAAACCACATGGCATCAGAAAGGAAACTGGTATGTGCCATGCATAAGGCAGGTACTTAAGAATAATAAGATTAATACTAAGGGAGCTCTTATTGAATTTGTTTTTTTGTTTTTATCCAGGTGCTACTGTTCGCTCTCCATATGACTGCACTTGGGAGAAGAGTCATTACCTTCAATGGCGCCGACAAGATTTGAAATCTGTCATGGAGGAATTGAACTTTCCCAAGCCAGTGAGAGACATTTTGTAATCAACTCTAAAGAACCTTAACGTAGCTAGAAAGGCCCTTCCCTCCACACCTAGCGATATTATTGGACATCCAATTATTTGTCAATATAATTATTTGTAACTCTTTACAGCCTACCTCTAACAGACGGTATTTATAGTGCTGTTAGAAAAAATAGGTTCACAGTTTACTATTTAAAGGGCATGTCCACTCCCAAAACGAAACCCCCATATGCTAAAAATTTATTTTCAGGGTGGACATGCCCTTTAACAAAAGAATGAAAATTTCCTGACGCAGGCAGATTATTTCTACCTCCCAATATCATTTCGTTGAGAAGCACCAGCACCTAAAGTTTTCATTTGTCAGGTTAGTGTCCTGGGCCTTCCTGTATTAAAGGAGAACTGAAGCTAGGAGCCTGACAGAAGCAGTTTTCTTTGTGCTTGAGCTCAACCTCACAGAAACAATATAACAATCCTACCTACCTGCCCCAGGTACTTTTCATTTAAACTTTTTTTAATGTGCACTATATTTCTCTTTTAAGATCAGCTGTAAATGTGATTGTTCTTTAGGATATAGATGGATTGGAAGTGATTGGTCGTGGGCAGCCTTTTACCTCTGTGTCTGTAGAACAGTTCCGATTGAATGAAGAAGAGGAGGAAGCTTCATCTGATAAAAAAGAGAACCTGTAAGTGGAAAAAATAAAGCTGTTGTGGGTCATGTCATGTAAACACAAGAATCTTATTCATTTTTCGCTTGTGCTGTTTCAGGGATCCTTTGAAAGATTTCCCTGATGTGGTGCCGGAATTTTTTTCAGGACCATCTCTTTTATTTTGTGGACAGCTGGCACAGTGGGTGGAAGATGATAAATCACACCAGGTACTGCTATAGTTCTTTCCTTTAGCTAACCCCTATGTAATTAAAAGCTGTCCCCACCCCCTCCATTATACCCCAGGATGGAATCCTAACAATGAAAAGGATGAGCAGGAATCAGATTGATCTGTGTATAGGCAGCTAAAGTTGACACCATTTCACATTTTGCATTTACATACATTCTGTCAGTTTCTGTGTTTATGTTTTTGGATAGTGGTGATCAGGGGCTTTCCTAGGGTTTTCACACTTGAAACACCTTTTGAATGCCGCTGTGGTAAAGTGGGCATGGCTTCTTCAGGGGAAGTGGCATGGTTTGGGGAGGTGGGTGTGGCCTGTGGAGGTGGATGTGGTGGGCTGGTTGGTGGACTGAAGGGCTGACTTAACACTGTTTGGTGAATTGGAGGGCTGAGTTAACACTGACTTAGTCACTTACCCCATGATGAGCAGATCAGGGCCTAAGTGGCTGCATGAATTTACTTCACAGGTGGCAGTTAGTGCAGAGGGGGGTAGATTGTAGACCTGCTAGTGCAACTGTCACCTTTCCATTGGACCATAGGGGCACAATGAGCAAATGTTTCAGTTTGCTTCATGGTAGGCATGCCCCTGGTGCCCAAAACACATGTGGCCCCCATTGCTGATGCCCCTTAAATATGAACTTTGTATTGTCACTTTAACAAGCTGTGGCTCACATTAAGCCCCCTATATATGGGGTTGATATTTTGAACGCTCAAGATTTCGAAATAAATATTTTTGTTTTTTCTGATCGACTGCTCAACAATATTGAGCCATTTATCAGAAAAACAAAGATCAGGCCAGGCGACCTGCCCGTGTATGGTTAGCTTTACACTGCAGCTCCGAGCCTCTATCCCTTTGCCTTCTGCACTCCCTCTTAGCAGCACATTTCCTTCCCCTTACCTTGTTCCTGGGTGTTTGGTGCTCCGTGCGAGCGCACATGCGACTTGACGGCAGCGTGTGACGTCATTGCGCTGTGCTGAGCTTGTAGCAGCACGACGCAGCGCAATGACATCACACGCATACATGTCCGTACACCCCCAAATGTCACGGCCACACCCCAAACATCACAGTCTCACCCCCCGGAATGCCCATCCATTGTGGCACTTTACAGAGATTACCGGGGGGTATAATTCAGCCATCTCTTACATACATGTCTAATAGCTGTTAAATGGAAGAACCAGGAAGCATAAAGAGAGGTAAAAGAATATCAGGCAGCTTTCAGGTTAGTCTAAAGCCTCGTACACACATTGGATAATTGTCGTACAATGCAGCTGACGGACGAGCAATCGCATGATATTCGTACGAAAATATAGCATCAACGATCGTCAAAAACCAACGACCGTCGACTATTAACGGCTTTTTCCGACAATCAGCCTGGCGAATTTGTTCTGCCGAATACCGTATATTTGTACATGGTCGGCAGATTATCGTTACCGTTCTAAGAAAAAATATATAAAAGGCGCATGCGCTGATTTTAAAATTGCGCGAAGACACGAACATTACATACGAACGTCTACATCTAACGACTATCGCGGTGACTATTGTTGCTGTGTGTACAGATGTCGTTTCAGTTATGAGGATTAACGATAATGTCGTTAAACGTTCGTCGGCTGCATCGCACGAAAATGATCCAACGTGTGTACGAGGCTTTACATCTAAAGCTTTCTATTAATTACAGTTTGGGTGTTTGGTTATTGCATCTCCTCGTTCTCTAGGCTGTTTCATGTGCATTGCACTGTTTTACGTTTTTTTTTTTTAATCTGATTTTTGTTTTTTTCAGGATGAATCTAGGATTTCTTCCCACATCACCTTTGAAGCTCTAGAAGGAGATAAAGTCTCATCTGTCCTAGAGGTCTTAAACAATGGAACCTGTGCAATTTGGTATAAATGGAGGCGCCTGCCCCCTGTTGGCAATCTGCTGAAGAACCATAGAAAGCCCAAGGTGCAGCGTTTCTATTTTAATACTAACTCTGGTGAGTATAGGTGCAAAATTGTTGTATTTTATTCATTCATTTGTGAAGGATGGAATGTTGAGTCTATGCAATGCAGGTTTATGAAATATAGTAACCTTGTCACTATTTGTTCCACTCTCCAGGTGTTATCCTGCCTGGGGAAACTCAGCACTTCACTTTCCACTTTAAATCTTCCACTGCTGGAATCTTTAGAGAGAACTGGGAGTTCTGTACACATCCCGTTTTATTAGCAGGTGCCCCAATGCAGGTATCACTCTGGGGGGTTGCTCTATATGAAGATAAGGCGGCACCACTCCGAGAGGAACTGAAGGTTCGTACAGCCCCAGACATCTACATGGTGTTATGATAAAGTGATGATGTTTGGTTATATGTCCATATTTAGTTAGGTACCTACACTTATTGGTGCATTTCTACAACTTGGCTTTATTCAATCAGTACACAAATAGAATTGTCACAGTACAGTTTACAAATGCTCTGATGTCTGACCCCAACAAAATACTGGTGGCGTGGGGGTGTAAAAACATCAACCTTAAAGTAAAAACTAGTGACTTGCCAGTTATCTGCCTGCAACCCCAACTGCTATTCCCCCGTTTATTACATGTATTTGTAACCAGAGATTTAATGGTAAGTTCTCTTCTGTCCTAGAAAAGTTATCTGACTTCTTCCTCTGCTCAATGAACTTGTTATAGGCTTGAGCATGTGCAGAGGCGATAGCAGGGGAAACAGCAGTCAGTCATTGGCAGGGGCAGTTTTAGGGGTTTTGGCACCTAAGTCAAACCTTGGAAAGGTGCCCCCAATTAGTAATACACAGCGTGTAGGGTGGGCGTGGCTTCCAGTGATGGGCATTGCTTCAAGTTCTTAGCGTGCCTAAACACTTAGTAACTTTACAATGGTGCGGGGCGCAGGTAGATAAATACTCTCAATGGATAGATATGCTGGTGCATGACTAGGAAAGTGAGGCTGGTGGATAAAACTCAAAGTGACACTGATGGATAACAGTCAAAGTGACACTGATGGATAACTGTCAAAGGGACACTGATGGATAACAGTCAAAGTGACACTGATGGATAACTGTCAAAGTGACACTGATGGATAACAGTCAAAGGGACACTGATGGAGAGCAGTCAAAGGGACACTGATGGATAATGTCAAAGGGACACTGATGGATAACAGTCAAAGTGACACTGAGGATTACTGTCAAAGGGACACTGATGGATAACTGTCAAAGGGACACTGACGGATAACTGTCAAAGGGACACTGTGGATAACTGTCAAAGGGACACTGATGGATAACTGTCAAAGGGACACTGACGGATAACTGTCAAAGGGACACTGACGGATACTGTCAAAGGGACACTGACGGATAACTGTCAAAGGGACACTGATGGATTACTGTCAAAGGGACACTGACGGATAACTGTCAAGGGACACTGACGGATTACTGTCAAAGGGACACTGACGGATAACTGTCAAAGGGACACTGACGGATAACTGTCAAAGGGACACTGATGGAAACTGTCAAAGGGACACTGATGGATAAAAGTGAAAGGGACACTGATGGATAACAGTGAAAGTGACACTGATGGATAACAGTCAAAGGGACACTGATGGATAACTGTCAAAGGGACACTGATGGATAAAAGTGAAAGGGACACTGATGGATAACAGTGAAAGTGACATGAGGATAACAGTCAAGTGAACTGATGGATAACTGTCAAAGGGACACTGAGGATCGTCAAGGGACACTGACGGTAACTGTCAAAGGGACACTGACGGATAACTGTCAAAGGGACAAGACGGATAACTGTCAAAGGGACACCGGATAACTGTCAAAGGGACACTGATGGATAAAAGTGAAAGGGACACTGATGGATAACAGTGAAAGTGACACTGATGGATAACAGTCAAAGGGACACTGATGGATAACAGTCAAAGGGACACTGATGGATAACAGTCAAAGGGACACTGACGGATAACTGTCAAAGGGACACTGATGGATAAAAGTGAAAGGGACACTGATGGATAACAGTGAAAGTGACACTGATGGATAACAGTCAAAGGGACACTGATGGATAACAGTCAAAGGGACGTTGGTGGATAACTAGGAAAGAATCACTGGTGGAAAGCTGGACAAGTGATTCGTAACATAAGTGCCCCACACACAGAGAATGGTAAAAAAGTGCCCAGGTGGTTAAGTTTACTTACTTACTCCACTGAAGACTGTGAGTCCAGGACTGCTCATTGCACCTGTGGTATTTTTGGGGATTATTATTTTTTTACCACGCCACCCTTTCAATTTCTTCAGGGTGGCACCCCTGGGAAATTCTCATCAGTGATGATCTCAATTCACTTCCCCACAAGACCACTAGGGGAATTTGCAGTTGGTTAAGTCCGGGGATGTCCCCGACGTCAGAGGAAGTCTGCCTCCCGATCGCTCCCACCACCCGCAAGTTTTTTCTTTTTAAAGGGGCAGGTCCCTCCACCTCTGTTTCCTGTCTTTCATACATGCAGCACTGCATAAGACAAAACTGCTGCTTCATGAGAGCGGAATGGAAGAAATAATAATCCATAAATATCTGTATAGTAATGCATCTAGTAAAGTGCTGTATGTATCAGCTGGGGTTGATGATACCTACCGTATCAAACAGAGCATCTTACAAAGCAGCAAGTTTCCTTAACGAGTATCTCTAGTCACATTGGCAGATCCATGGCGAAAGCCAACTGTAACCTGCAATTCATTTCAGTTTATTCCAGCTGTACATATGTTATTTTTAGTTATTATATTAATTAAAGAGAAGAAACCCTTTAAGTCCAGGATGTAATTTAGTTTTGCATTAACTAGAGGTTAAAATGTCTAATGTCATGTTTCATATATGATCCCAGAGACTTTTATTCTATGGCTACTATGGGGTTGATTCAATAAGAGGTGTAAGGGTTTGCCTGTGCTACCAATTTGCAACAACCAATCAGATTTTAGTTTTTACTGGGTTAACGCAGTTGGATAACTTTTGCACATCTTATTGCATCAGCCCTTTTGTGAATGTCCTCATGTACATGTTTATAGGCTAAAATCCCACAGAATGTGTATGCTATGACTGTTGTGTGTAACTGTGAGTGTGTGTATTCCCTTGTGGTATTGATTTTTGTATCTGTGTGTAGACAGAAAGACAAACTGACAGAAAGATTTATAGACAGAGACAGATTGATAATTATATATGGAGAGAGGAAGAGACAGATAGATAAAAACAAGGACAAATGGATAGATAGACATGTGATAATATTTATATGTACCATGCCATGAACCTAAATTTGCACGCCATTGCATTCCATTTTTCAGAGGAAGATGGAAAACGGGGAAGCTGTGATTGTAGCACAACAGATGGTAGAGGAGATACTGTGCAGAGTCCGTACCCCAGAACGCCCACTGTCCCCTGCAAGGCATGTTACTGAAGAAGAGGAGTTCAACACAATGAATCCAAAGGTACCTGATTGGTTGGTTTCTAACTCCAGAAGGCACAGTCCTTTGTTAATATGTGCCGACCATTCACTCCTTTTAATGCAATAGGGTTTAGTTTAGCAATCAGAAGCTGAATTTCTCTTCTTTTCATCACAGTTATGGTATAAACACCAGACGGTGCAGGAACTGAAAAAGTTGTGGAGCACCCATAATCCTTCACATGTCCGTGAGGAACAGAATCCTTTTATTATCCCTCCGATTAGTTTATTTGACACTCTCTGCCCGTCGGAGAGTGTTGAAGATTCTCACAATCTTCATGCAAACTATCAGAAAAGCTGGAACCTGTCAGTGAAGGATCTCAACAAGGTAATAAAATAAATATAAGATTGTTAGCACTGATAAAAAATGTTAGCCTTTCATAATAATCAACATAAGGAACAGAGACTGGTTTCAGCTTTATTGAGCCATCATCAGTGTAGTGCAGGCCTCTGGTTTTCTCTGGTTTCATAATAATCAGCACAGAATGTTGATTGGACTTCTACAAATTTCATTTTGTAAAGAAAAAATGGGTCTGATGCAATAACCAGCAGAAATGTGCCCATGCTATTTATCTGCAGTAACCAATCACATGTAATCTAACTGCAGGAACCTAGTAAAAAGCTAGCATCTGATTGGCAAATTACTATCAACAGCAAACTTTTCCACCTTCTATTGCATCAACCCCAATGCATGGCTTTTGTAAATTCCAAATTCAGAAAAATACTATGGGGCACGTTTATAAAAAGGTGAAAAGGAATTCCAACAGAATGGATACCAGTTTTTTGTAGGCTATTTATAAAGCAGTACCATGTTTATTTTCAAGCAGATTTTATGCAGCACATTCTTTGGTTTACACTGTACATAGTGATGAACTTGCCCGAAATGTTTGCAGTATTTTTTGATTTGTTTTTTTTTAAATGACAGGTGTCATTTCTTTATTGAAGGGCATGTCCACCCCCAAAACTATAATCTCCCCCACTGTGTAGTGTAATAAAAACCTTACCTTACATCCCAGCACCAAATGGTTCTCCTGGAATCCCCCCCCAAAGGCCAAAAAAGTGGCCACCAGGAGGATAGCAGAGTCCATGTAGGACTCTGCCTCCTGTCTCTCCTCCGGGAGAAGTTTAGCATGCACACTGCAGGCCTCCTCCCTCTTACTCCCTCTCCCACCCGATTTGGTCTCCCTCCCCCTAGCTCCAAACCCTTTTTATATCTTATAGGTATTGGTCCCCTAGCCCCAACCGCAATAACCTTATATCCAGAAACTCCTCCGATAGTTACTTACCTTGCGTCTCTCCTCCGCCATTCTAAGCAGCCGGCAGCTGTGTCCATGATTGGCTGGCTTTATAAATTTACCGGGAAGGCAGAATTATCATAGAAATGTCCAAAGTAGAGAATTTGAAAAGATTACACACTGGACCCTAGAAACCAGATATCAATGAAAATTCCAAACTCTTTCCTGTCACAGATCAAAACCATTAAATCATTTTTTTTAATGAAATACATTTGCAAATAATCTTAAAATTCCAAATTGTGCTAGAGAAGGGATTGTCAGGCGGCAAGGTTCCATTTGGGTTCAGTATTTTTGCTATGGGTCATGTTTAGCTCTTTATCCTTCTGATATAGGAGAAAGATGAGTAACAGGAAGTAATTTTTGGAAACTTTGCATTTAATTCCATCTTTCCCAGGTTGCAGATTCAATAACAGATGATGCAGAACGAGAGACTTTTCTGTCACAGTTGAACAAGGCCATCATTGAGCTTTCTGAGCCACCAAAAGAGACACAGGCTGTGGACAATCGACATGAAGTGTGGTGAGAACATTTAGGCGCGGATAGAATATTCAATATCGTTATTGCTTTCCTTTAAATATGGAATTGTTTGCTTAAATTCTGCTCTGTTCACTGTCTTATATCCATACCTGTGTCTACCTCTAACCATGTGTTTTTCATCCTGCTTGTGGGCCAAACCCAACACTAGTGCTCCTCATTGAGATAAATAAAAATAATAGCACTGGCAGTATTAGCCCTGTAATTAGTGAATGTATTGCATCCTGTTTTTGGAAATTTTAATGGAACACAGGCATGTTATAAATGATGAATGCTGGCAAAGAATACAAATTAAGCTGACTTGGCTGCTCTCTACCTATCCCTTATTAGTTTGCAGCTGTGGCGTGAGGCAGTGGAAGAGCTGGTAGAATGGTCTTTAGTGTTGCACAACTTACTAGGGATACCTGAAAAAGATGTCACAGTGGAAGATACAGCTCTTAAGCCAGGTAAGATGTATGGACTTTGGAAAGATGTGCATGTAATGCACAGCCTGCAAGCCTGTCTCCAGAAATGAACAAGGTTGTTCCATTTACAGGGGGAGATCCAAAATCAATAAAAGCTGGAAGGGAAGATAAGAAAACTGTGAAGGAAAGAGAAGACCAGAAAGGAGGAAAGACAGGGATAAAGGAAAAGGAAGTAAGTTTGTAACTCTCTTTAGCAGTTCTGTGCTGCTTAGCTGTATGGTTAACACATCATTGTTTGGCTTCTGAGAAAGCGATATTCTGGAGTGTGGAATATTGTGTCCATTTGTTCCCATAACAGACCTAACTGGGAAGGATGTCCCTCTGGTTAGGCCACTGCTGATACATGACCTTGGAAACCTATATACTAGAGTTGCAGTGTGCCGCTTTCTACCCAGAATTCTAAACACTTATTTCATTAAGCTTAATTTAATGCCTGTCCCTTCCATCCACTCAGGTTCTGCCCTTTCAAATTTGGTTTGCCTATACAGAGGCTAAAGTCTGAATAAGAAATGTGTTTTTGTTGGGATCATAGCCTATCTTTAACATTCTGCTCTGCTGGACTGACAAGCTCCAATTTAAGATCTAATGTCCCGAGGACAAAAACAGCTCCCTTCTAATTTTCTTAACTTGTTAAAAGTGGTAGATCCAGTTTACTGTAATAACCGGCTTTAAATTGTCAGATCTAAATAAATCCACTTAAAGGGCAACTAAAGCCACAGAACAACACTGAACCAGAAGGCAGAACACCTTGATATAAAACCAGTAATCTGTGTCTTACCTCTCATTTTGATACAGGCGCTGGGAAATTTACCTAAATAACATATGGTTTATACTTTACTTCTCAGCATTCTAGTATCACACAGTTTGGTCAACGACCATTATGTTCTGCACATGCTCAGTCTTTAGCTATGGCACAAACTTGTTACAGTTGGTCACACCCATTAATAATATCTAGCCAATCCTTTTACAGGACAGATAAAGAAGGAAGCATATGACTGAGGTCAGGAGGTGTGGTCTGGCACTGCACATACACACAGATACTTCATCCAGTTCTTAACAGGCTTTGATTTACTTTAACAGAGTTTACTAAAGTGGCATTTTATAGTTTATTGATGTTTTTAGGGTGGTTGTTTTCAGATTCTTGAGTATAAAAAATTGGGTTTAGTTCTCCTTTAATAGAGCAGAGAAGATTTTAAATTGGGAAATACATTTTTATTAGCACATACCTGATGCTAATAGCAGTGAATCTTTGTAATGCATTAATCTGTTTTTTTTTTATTACACATACAGTATAAATCTTCCTTAAAGGGCAACTGTGGTCTCCGAACAAGTTAGGGTTAATTAAGAGCCTGCCTTAAAATGAGCCCTAGATCACATCTCTGGCTGCAGTCTGTATGAAATTATATTGCAGTAAATGTTCTAATTTCCTGCTTCCAGTCGGCTGAGTGACTTCACCTGACCCTCTGCTCCTCTCCCTCTGCCTACTTAAAGGTGCGTACACACGTGCGATTGCGGGTCCCGACCCGCGACGCACGATGTGTACGAACGTCAGTTTAGGCCGATAATCGGCCCGTGTGTAGGGCCTTTATCGGCCGAAACGGACGTTCGGTCGGGGATCGCCAAACAACTGACTTGGCGGATCCCCGAACGACCGTCCGTTTCAGACGATAAAGGCCCTACACACGCGCCGATTATCGGCTGAAATGAACGTTCATAAACATTGTGCGTCACGGGTCGGGACCTGCGATCGCACATGTGTAAGAACCTTAAGACTTACTGTAATGCTAGGAAAAACAGACAAAAAAAATTGACAGTTGACAAGGGGAGCCTTTCAATGCAGACAGAGGCTGGTCACATGACTAAAAAAAAGCTTGTTCAAGTAGGAAGTAATATTGCTGAACCTAACCAGGAATAACTTTTAAGACATTTTACCAAGAGATGTTATTTAGGGTTCATTTTGGTACGATGGACTGCTTTTTATATAACCCAAACATGTTTTGAAAAATTGGAGACCACAGTTACCCTTTAAAGGACAAGTTCAAAAAAATAACTCTGTGGTTTTAGCCTCCTTACCCCCCAAACCTAAGATTTTGACCTTACCTTAATCCGACACTCCCACTCTGAGATACAGTATACTTACTGTTACCTCAGCAGATCCCTCACCAGAAGTCCCGCCTCCAGATTTCTGTTTGGAGCTGGCTACGAGTACACAGGAGCAGAGTGTGCTCGTATCCAGCTCTTCCGGGTATGAACTATCAGCCATTGGCCGTGATGACATTAACATAACATGGCGGCCAGGACTGACAGTACATACCCAGAAGAAGGTAGGAGGCGGTCATGGTAAAAGTGAGTACATCTCATAGTGGGAGCGTGCGATTAAGGTAAGTTTAAAACGCATCTTAGGTTTTGGAGGGTAAGGAGGCTAAAACCTCTCATTTTTTTGCTGGACATGCCCTTTAACGATATAGGGAAAACCTGATGCATTTGAGACGTCTATGCTCACTTGGCCGACCTTCCCCATAGAAAATATGGAAGGTTATTCAGGTGTGTATATGCATCTGTCATCCCATATTACAGTCCCTTAAGTATCTTCAACTTAAAGCTTAGATACACATATACCAGATATAGAGCAGATGACATTCCATTGGAAGCTGTCTGCCATCGGCCATAAAACTGGCTATACACACTCCCAAAGCTCCTCCCATACTTTGGATCACATTTGAGCATCTTTGCACCCTGTAGCATTGGATGGCATTGACTATAGTTGTACAGGTTATTTGCATTAGCGGACATGGAGGAACTGGTATGTCAGATTCCATCTGATGTTTATACTATGGCCCTGTGTATTAATTCATTGAGTTTAGCAGCTATTAATGAGCAGCATGTCCACTTTGTAACCATGACAAAGAGAGACTAGTCTGCACTAAGCAAGATAGGCAGCACACTACATATACATGACATATATGGTGTCTATTCTTTTTATTATTTTGACCAATTAGTTTCAATTTGCCAAAAAATAGTTGCCCGTTAATTGAGAAAAATCGATTGGATGCACTATCCATCGACCCGTGTACATGGGTTTTATTTAATGTCTATGGAGGAGGGCACCATATTCAGGCATGTGACCATGTTAGACTTTCTAGTGCCACATGGATCTCACTGGTCCCAGTAGGGTGGTAAAGAGGGTGCAGTGTAAAATGAAGGAAGGAGGTGGGGCTGCACGTGATAGTATGAATGGTGTCTGGGGCTGCCAAGTAGAGTAGTGTGTCCTACCTCTGTATTTCAGAATTAGAGAGTGAACTGTATGATAATTTTCCTTTTGTCCCTATCAATATACGGTAATTAAATGTGTAACTTTCAATAAACATAACTATGCAAGACATTCTCCTTTCAACTCCCTTCTGTTCTTTTTAAATGGTAGAAGACCTCCAATGACATAGAAATGAGGAGAGAAGCCTCTTCATCTGGTCTTGTTTCTTGCAGGATCGTCCGAGCAGCAGGAAGGTGAAACGGAAAGAGGAAAAGAAAACAGAAAAAGGACAGACTTTAAGTGATGTAAACAGCGAGTTGGTCTCATCAGGGGAGAGTTTGGATCCCAGCTCTTCCTATTCCCAACTGGTCGATCCAGTTGTGCAGAAGAAATACAAGGAGTCTCTGTATATTGAGGTGTGTTCCATTCATGAATCTTTTGTAATTCACTTCTTGCAGCTTTCAGAGGCAGCTGTTGTGTGGGCACTGCTCTCTATGTTGTTGAAGCCAAGTGCAAGATTGCTAGCAGGGGCGTAACTACCAGGGGAGCAGGGGGAGCAACCGCAGGGGGGCCCAGGAGCCAAGGGTTCCCCATATTTTTATTTTTTTATGACAGATATAGCCTCCTCTCAGAAATCCAGTGTGGATGAAGGGGCTCCATCATAGTTTTGCTGGGGGCCCGAGTGATTGCTAGTTATGCCACTGTTTGCCAGTGCCATTAATTTGCAGCAACCAATTAAAAGCTTTACTGCAATTAGATAACATCTGATTGGCTAACGCAGACTAATAGCAAGGGCAAACACTTGCACATACTGTATTACTGCATCATCCCCATATTGGGTCCATGTAGAACATAAGCCTGAAGGACAACTAAACCTATCAGAATCGTTATCCTATATGTAATACAACTTTGTTATTGTGCTGTTGTATGAGTCCTCAAATGTGCCAGCCATTGTGGAGCTGTCGCACTCTCAGCTGGTGCAACCCAACAAGGACCTAACTTAAGCAAATATACAGTCAATAAATAGAGGATAAGGTGAATGGATGTTGTTTGCCATTTATTTAGCACCTCCATTTTGTCAACATCACCAGAAACCTGGTGAATTATTTTTCCAGTTCAGAAACAGTTAACGACCCTGACCTTGTTTATTTGCTTTAGGTATATGGACTCCTGGTGAAAGTGATAGAGGATATGGTCACAGTGCTGGAAGACCCGAATCCCAGCAGTTCTACCATAGAGGAAGAGAATGTTACATAGCTCACCCAGAGTGAATAAAAATCACCCAATCAAATCTCACAAAACTAAATAACATCTTTCAGGTTGTCAGTCCTGTCATTACATACACAGTCTTATTGGCCACTGAAAGACAATAAACATTTCCTTATTTGTTGCCACACCCATGGTTTTGTGTAATGTTTTCCATTTGTAAAGTTTTGTCCTTTTGTCATACTGATGCAGCAATGTGTGTGAACACCTTGTTGAGCAAGATCAGTATCGGGTGTCTGAATCAGTACAACATTTTCATATTTCACTGTATAAAGGAGCAGTGACCCTTTATTGTGGTACCGCTTCTTTATGGCTGTTACTGAAATACCAATGCAATATTGTGCGACTGTGTGGTATCCCATCTTGGTTTACCATTATGTGTGGTCGTAAAATAAAATACTGATACCGTTCACCGGTGTCATAAAATGACAATAATGTTGGTAAAGGCTTTACTGCAGCTAAGATTTAAACCAGGACAGAACAGAGGGCAAGCAGGGTTTCACCTTAGAACTATTTATGTTAAATAGACTTTGTGACATCACAGTGTGTTACCAAGGATACAGAGGTGAACAAGCTGTTAGGTCTGTGCCCTTGTTGCGTCATAAAATAATGAAAGCAGCCCATGTGTTTATGACAACAGGATAAGTGTGTGGAGAGCAGCCATACATATATGTATATATTTTTGCGTGTGTCCGTATATTGCGCTGATCATCATATAAATCACAAAAGAATCCAGGTCAGCTCAGTGTCGTGTTTTCAGAACTTGTGTTTGTTCAATCGTGTTTTCAGAACTTGTGTTTGTTCAATTGTAATTCCTCACAACCTCCTTGAATTTCTATAACGAGAAGAGACAGGTGGTGCAGCTACATAAAAAGCCCTGGAGAATTTAAAATGGATATATTAAGACAAAAGGTCTCAGCAGAGAAACAAGCTTGCTGACGACTTTATTTTTTATTTAAGCAAAAGATCTCTGGGCCTCTGTACTTGTCTGTTCCTGTAACATTAGCATCAGGGCCTGATTGGTTCCTATTTGCAGGTTGATTACAGGAAAGTATTTACCTGCGAAGCCAAGCTGATGTGTGTAGTGTGTTTAATCATCAGCTTTTGTTTGGTTTATGGTGAACTTGACAGACGTGTCCACCCATCTCTGTACTGTATGTGATTAAAAACTTCCACCCAGAAAATTGTCTTGACACTTTCAACGCCCTGCCCATTACAGGTGTCAGATGGGAGGAAGTAAAAGCCATCTATAAACATAATGAGTATTCATATGGGGTGTCTCCATGTGTTACCATCCACTCCTCGTCCTCTTGGCACTTGCATTCCCACTATTGTATATTTATCTGCACTTTGGTGCCTTATCTGAGGTCGCTAAGGGCGTTGAAGTTCCCTCCTCTTGTTCTCAACATTTTTTCCTGTAGAATCCCAGATTGTGTCCTGTCTAACAGGCTTAGCAACTTTCATTGTGACTGACAGAATGAATCACACTAGACTGGAGAAGTGACTGACAGAGACACACGAGCGACTGTTCCAGGAGTGCAGTAAGGGAAGGTGGTGGTATCAAGGCAAGAGACAGACAGACTGATTGCTGCCATTGGAAAGAGACAAATTGCAACTATTCTTTGTGCTGCTACAGGGCCCTTTATTGTAATACACCACACAGAGAAGAGCAATCCAGCAAATGAATCTATAGGCCTCTGCATTCCTATAGGTTCCTACACCAATTTCTCAACAGCCCATCATTGGTTACAGGATACAGGCGCATCTCAACATGACATTGTGCGGCTGAGTTAAATGGATTTATTAGACAACTGCTGGCTGCTGTGAGGAACATAGAAGAGGAACTGTCACAACTGGGTCTCGGTGTGAGTATCATTTATGGGATATTACTAGAGGGCTGATTAATGGGTCAGGTTCCTGTGTGTGTTGCATTAATGTGTGACTGTACATGTTTTTCCATTTAATATGTAAGGTGTGTGCATGGATTGATTTGGCTAAGTTCCTGTGTGCATGTTTGTCAATGAGTGTTAAATGGTGGCAGCTTTCCAAAGTGTCTTCTACAGACAACCAAGTATCCACAACATACATGAAACGTATGTGTGCACAGCATGTATGTGGTTTTCACAATAAATCGTTTGATTTTTAACAAAATGATTATATTATAGATATATATTGGTTCATAAGAACTTTAAATCCCAGTATATGGTGCTTGTGAACCAACTGGAAACACTGCCATAGAGTTGTGAGTGTCTTGGAAAGGAGACTTTATAAGGGCAAACCCTCCAACGCAGAGAGACTTTGTGACGCTGACTGTAGTGGTGCCAGTGCTAGGTGAGTTGGGTGTAGGCGTGTTGTACAGAGTTTATTAGAAATATAAGAAGACCTTTTTCTAGAGACAACGCTGGCTCCTCTGGGTTTAAATAATTGTGTATTTCCTTTAACTTTATTCCAGTGTAGAAATTAAATCCCCTTTTTGATTTACAGTGTAGGTGGAACGGGTGTGAAATGGATTTTGTAATTCAGGAAATTCTGCTTTAATTACACACAGCTGTAGTTGGGGGTGTCAGTCTAGATGTGATTAGTTTTATATTAACACCATGTGTATAGTTGGGAGGAGGGGAAACCCTGACTGTGAATTCAGTTTTATGCAATGCTTTTTACATTGATGGTTAGAATATGGATTGGTATCAGTTTAAGACACATTCACATGTAAAACACAGTTTCTGGATGGAGACAGACATGTTTACAATGACCTTTCCCAGAACATACTATTGTCTGTGGAAGGAGAGCAGAAGTGAGAAGTTTCCTAGAATGTCATTTCTGCTCATACCTCTTGCTTCTCCCTTTATGTAACTATCTCAGTGTGTGTGACTATGGAGGTTCTAGATAAACATTGAAGAATGAAGCAGAGTTATTATCAGAGTCTACCTGATAATAACTCTACCTAAGAGTGACCCTATTAGAAACGAGTAGGAGAAATCCTCCCCTGTAAATGCAAAGCCTATAGAAAGTGCCCTGGTATAGAAGTTAGAGGGGGTGTATTATTCTCAGGTTATTGTCTTTCCCTATTGTATAATTATAACTATATGGCGCCACTTGGGGATTTAAGGCTGTGCAATATTACAGAATGTAAAATTAAAACAAGGGAAAAAATATATAAAAAAACACATAAATAGCAAATACCTAAATAGATGATAAGTGATCTGAGCCCCAAGACACAAGGACGGAGGTCCCTGCCCTGCCCTGTGAGCTTGCAATCTAGGTAATGAGTTGTCACATGATTAACCATGTGACATCTACAAAACAAACAACTACAAACAAACTATAGGGAAAAAACACAAAATAATCAAACTACATGCAGCAGAATGATACAGTTTTGTACTTTGCCGCTTTAGATTTTCAGTCTTTAATCCTTTGCACAAGGTCATAGTGGTATTATCAGCTTGGGCTCCCTTCCAGCACATTATTTCCCTCTCATTCCACCCTTATATCAGTCTATATATCATTTTACAAACATATTTGTCAAAATAGTTCCCAGCCTTTAGTACTAATCTGCCTGGCTCATGTGCTCTCTACACAAATCAATAATAAGGATAATGGTGCGGGAACAGGTGTTTTTGCAATTTCAACAATGTTTGTGTAGTATACAGGATGCAGTTGTTGAAAAGGGATTTACATATGGTGGACGGCAGTGTGGATTTTTTTAATACAATGGGGAAAAAAAGTCTTCTGCTCATCTACATGAAGCAGTTTATTGAACAGGAAGTGACCATATTAAAGTGGCCATATAGTGATGTTAGTGGTCCTGAGTCTAACTGTGATTGGTACACACAGTCCAGATTTCTGAAAGATTAAAGACAGGATCTGCAAGATCCTGTCTGCCATCTTTCAAGATCTGCATACACACAGTCCCGAGCGTTCTCCCTAGAACTTCATAGGAGAACACTCGGGACTGTGTGTTTCCATCGGCCGCGCTAGACTCCTCTATAGGGAGTCTAGAGCGGCCGATGGAAATTTTCGGCCGACCCGATCATTTGGCGGCCGCGTGCTCGTGCAGGCACGCGGCCGCCAAATGATCGGGTCGGCCGAAAATTTCCATCGGCCGCTCTAGACTCCCTATAGAGGAGTCTACGCGTACATGAGCGTACACACATAACGATAAAGCCCCGATACCGTCGGATCCGACGGTATCGGGGCTTTATCGTTAGTGTGTGTACCCAGCTTTAGTGTTGTGATTGGTTCCTTTGAATCCATACACATGGCGCATAATTGGAAAATCCCATTGGATCCAACAGAATTTTGGATCCAACACAAATTTATCTGTCAGGTGGATTGCCAGCTTAAGAGAGCAGCTAGTTAATTGTCATTATAGTTAATTTCTAGGTATAAGAAACTGATCTCCTGAATTTGTATGTGGCTTATGCTTTAAGAGAGTTGCACCTGAATTCCTTACACCTTTTTGTTATTTCATAAGTGGAGTATAGGTGAGAAATGTTGCAGGAACTGGGGACAACTCTGCCCAAACTGATTGTTTTGTAAATATACATCATCCAGCTATGTCATTGTGTACTCATTACCAGAATGTGGATCTGATTGTTTTTTGGGGGGGGATTTTCTTAATGCAAACAGCAACATCTAAAAGGAAGGTTCTAAACTCAATAATTTCATTGGCTTACAATGGATATTCAGTTCACTTTCTATAAGGTTACTGCCCATTTATTGTATTGTCTTTATTGGATAATGAGCTGCCTATGGAAATGGCGTCAGATCTCCATGACGGATCTCCCTGCTTGGTGTCCTGTGACTTTATTAGGACACATAAACCCTTGCTGACCTCATTGTGCTTTGTAATAAATGATTGATACACAGGGTTTCTAGCTCAATGTTACTCAGCCTGTGGCCATGTGCATTGTACACATATTAACTGTAAAGCTAGCCATACACTTGTAGATCAGACGCACAATCGTGCATATGATCAATACTTCCCAATTTCAGTATCAAACTAGCAGTAGCGAGCAATGTACCGCCTTGTACCACCTTGTAGCACCCTGTATCACCTTGTAGCACCTTGTAGCACCTTGTATCACCTTGTAGCACCTTGTACCACCTTGTATCACCTTGTATCACCTTGCAGCACCTTGCAGCACCTTGTATCACCTTGTATCACCTTGTAGCACCTTGTAGCACCTTGTATCACCTTGTACCACCTTGTATCACCTTGTACCACCTTGTATCACCTTGTACCACCTTGTATCACCTTGCAGCACCTTGTATCACCTTGTACCACCTTGTATCACCTTGAAATCTGCTCAGGATTATGCACCTGTGACCTGCACCGTCAGATCATTTTCCAACTTGTCTAATCAACTTGTAATCGGTATATTGCTTAAAGAGCATACAATTGATAATGCTGGGTACACATGAATAGATATTTTGTTCCAACCAATCGTTCACTATGAGTGAGTGCTCGGCTTGGACAAATGTCTGTCGGCCGCGGCAACAGTGGCTGTGGCCGACAGTTTACGCAACCGATCTTGCAGTCCCATAGGAAACCGCTTGATCGGCCGTGAATTAGCAACACGTCTGATCATCGGTCGCGGCAGCGGGCAAAAGCAGCACAGATTTTGTGGCCCAATCGACCGATACTCAGAATTATCAGTTGATTGGGCCGAAAAATGTGCCCATGTGTACCCAGTTAAGAGTGAAAAGGAAAAGATTTTTGACCAATTTGATCAGAGATTGAATTCTTTAAAATTGTTCTGTCACTGTGTACGGCCTAATGTTAACATTGATCCTAGTGCTAGATTATTAAGAGTTAAAGGGGAAGTTCAAATAGAAAAGTGGGAATTCTTTGTGACCTAGCCTTAATTGTAATGTTGTTACTAAGGTAAATATCTGTATAACTGCTTGTGGCGTCCAGACAGGTAAAGTGTGAGTTGCAACCCCTGAAGTCTGTGCCACATCCAGTAAGTATCAATAATTGAAATTGGAGGGAGGCCACCCAACAAAGTAATTATAAAAATGAGTGCTTTATTTTAGGGCTGAAACCATCCACACAACGTTTCGGGGAGTCTGTGCCTCCTTCCTCAGGAGTGACCAAAACTACATCAGTGCAAACAATATATAGTGACTTCACTCTGTCAATAAGTGTAAGCTCCACCCTCAACCACAGAGGATTATGGTAGAACAATATAGTCTTAAAGTGCTAAGTGCAAATAGTAAGTGCTAATTTACTACTTAATTTAATTACTTTGTTTAATTAAGGTAAAGATAAGATACTTTCTAAAAGGTTCACTTTGTAACATCCCTTGTGTTTTTCACGCTCTTGGATGTTGACAGTGAAATCTATTAGCTTTAGAATTTACAGTAGTGAATGGATTATTCCTTTTAACAAGATGATGTGGTGTTATGCTTCAGCAAGGTCAAAGATCAACTCCACTTCAAAAACAAGGACCCGTTGTTTATATAATTATAAAATATATGTATATATAAATGGAGGTATTTTGTCTTCACCACAGGTTTTCTTTTAATGAAATGAATAATTCATTAGTCGTACCGTCCATTCTTACTTACTCCAACACAAAAGTTCTGAAGTTAACCGGAGTCCAGTGACTGACAGCTTTTCCCTCCCACAGTCACGTGAGAACTTCTGTCACTATTTTGTTACATAAGGAGGGGAGCTGACCGGAGATATTTCAATCACTACACCCACAGTTAACATTGGAGTAAAGCTGGGTACACAGTAACGATAAAGCCGACGGTATCGGGGCTTTATCATTATGTGTGCACCTTCCTTTCCCAAAGGAGCGCGCGGCTGCAGAACGAAAGACCGAAAATTTCCATCGGCCACGCTAGACTCCCTATAGAGGAGTCTGGAAACTTCGATGGAAACACAGTCCCGAGTCTCCCTATGATGTGCATATGATGTTCATAGGGAGAACGCTCGGGACTATGTGTATGCAGATCTTTGAAAGATGGCAGACAGGATCTTGCAGATCTTGTCTGTCATCTTTCACTGATCTGTACCCAGCGTTAAGGTTCGTACACACGTGCGATCACAGGTGCCAACCCACAACGCACAATGTGTATGAACGGCTATTTCGGCAGATAATTTCTGCTTGAAAAGGCTGCTCATTCAAAGATCACCCCAACCGAACGTGTTTCGCCTGAGAATACACGGCGCGATTATCGCCCAAAACGTCCGTTCATACACATCGTGTGTTGCGGGTCGGCACCTGCGATCGCACGTGTATACAAACCTTAAGAATGGGAGGTAATAGTGACTTCTACCTCCCAAGGAATTCTACATTTAATTAAGATTTTTAAAAAAGCAACTGGAAGTATCGAATGTTCTAAGTTCTAAGCATGTTAAGAGTTGTGGCTAAACAGTTGGTGAGGTGTGTAAAAGGTAGTTTGTATGATACCTTAATATCTTGTTTTGTGCCTTCGCCTATTTAGTTATATGTATATATATATATATATTATAGTTTGATGTCCGTATAGTTTAGATGTGGGCCTAGGCACTCCTTCAGGCAATGTGCCATCAACCCTTATTTGCTTGTGCCATCAAGTAGTTGATGCCTGTAGCCTTTAGTTTTCATATGTAAGTGTGTTTTCACTGGGCAGTCACACACTAAAGAAACAGAAAAAACATGTAGTTTACATGAGATGGTTTTTGGTTGTTTTGCGACTTTGCCTTAAGTAATTCTGTTCTACCATGTGAAATATTGACAGAACAGAATGATGGGCATGTGGGTTATAAGGAGCGGATATGAGGTGCCCCACCCACTTAAATATTCCAATAGAACACATTGCACAATAGAAACCAGTTCAATATATATGGGGACCCCTCCTAGCAAATACATTGTAAAAGATAAATTTAGAATAAACTTGGATGGATTTGCTTTATTTTCTGTTTAAATCAACTACTTGGCCACAGTTCACATGATGGGGTGAGGCTTTGGTGTTGGCAGGTAATGTTCCTAAACTGCCTTTACTGTATATATGTGGGGAATAGCAACGTAAATCAATTGTTGTAGTAAAGAAACAGTTCCTGACGTCAGTGGTGAATATTCATGTAGCAGAACTCCGAAAATATCTCCACTTCAAAGAACAGTAAAAAAGTATTTTTTGGTTGCGCTCCAATAACATAAAAAGATAAAAAAGAAGATAAAAGGAATTAAGATGAGTTGTTTTAAAAGTCCTTATCTACATTAATATCTGATAAAATATATAAATGTACCCACTTACTTTGGTAAAAATATATGAAAGTACACTCTTCAAGTGTATTTTTCAAAAAAACCTTTATTAATTACCATTCAAGGTATATGAGTAAAGTGCGATATTCAATAAAATCAAGTTCACCTTTAAAAAATCATTAAGGTGTACTGTGCCTTTAAATATTAATCTTTATATACACACAGGCTATCCATATGCAAGGGGCCTTGTCAAAAAGAGGGATTCAGTGCGTTTCGCTGCTTGACTCTGTGTGCAGCTTCCTCAGGAATCAAAATCTGAACCTTTTGCTGGACAAATAAAAGATAAATAACTTTTAAATATACAGGGTTATTCAATAAAAGTTCTTATCGTTTAAAATGGTGCTAATTTTGCCCCAACCAATCAGATGTTAGCTTTCAAATGTTAAATAAAATCTGATTGGTTGGGGCAACGTTAGCACCATTTTTAACGATAAGAACTTTTATTGAATCTTCCTGATAGTGTTGTAGCAAATGCAGTGTTGTGATATTAAAGTTTACATTACGACAGACATTTGAAATGAATAGGTCTAAGTAGGGGGCTCATGCCTTTGACGAAAATAAAGCACTTAGAGGAAAAGGTTAGAAAATGTAACTCTATTTACTCCCCAGAGGAGTTCGATGTGATTGCAAAGCTTCACCTGTTGATTGTTTACGTGACAAAACGCAGGTTTTAGGTGGGAGGTAATTCCAGTTAGCAGATTGTTTTGCAGAGATTAGAAAGTTTGACAGGTTTGTCCTTCAGCTATAATGACCTTTCCTTTCCCTTATTTTTTATTTTACAGATAACTAAAAATCTCAGTACTGATAAAGGATTCCTGCAAGTTTAGGCCAAACAGCTCCACCCCCTGTGCATTTTAATAATAAATTATGGCCACATCATCGTTACGTCGCCAGGTAAAAAATATTGTTCACAATTATACACAAGCTGAGGTCAAGGTACGAGAAGCAACCTCCAATGATCCATGGGGTCCACCGGCCTCCCTAATGTCTGAGATAGCTCTCTTGACGCATCATGCAGAAGCATTTCCAGAGATCATGATGATGGTTTGGAGAAGGCTGAATGACAATGGCAAGAACTGGCGTCATGTGTACAAAGCTATGACCCTTCTGGACTACCTTCTTAAGAATGGGTCCAAAAAGGTGGTGGATGAATGCAATGAGAATATCATCACGATACAGACTCTGAAAGACTTTCAGTTTATTGATCGTGATGGGAAAGACCAAGGTATCAACGTGAGGGAAAGGGCTAAACAGATAGTCTCTTTATTAAAAGACGGCGAGAAATTGAAACAAGAGAGAATTCAGGCCAAAAACACAAGGAGGAGGATATCTAATGGGTCCAATATTACAAGCAATGGCCAAAAGATAAGCTTCAATACAGGTATGTACTTTGAGCTTTAACTATCTGCCTGGGGATGATAGGCATTACAAAAAATAATGAGTTACACTCCACTGAACCATACATCAAGTACAACGTTTCGGTGGGGAGCTACCTAACCCCTTCTTCAGGTTATCCCCTGAGGAAGTTGGTAACTCCCCCTGAAACATTGCACTTGATGTATATCTCACAATAAAACATTTTAATTCAATTGGAGCGTGATATTTATTATTTGAGTAGACTATTTACCCCTGGAATGGGCCCTAGAGATCTGTGCCCCTGTGAAAAAGTGTGCATTACGTTCCTTTGTTGCATTTTAGGTATTCTCCATCTTACAATCTGTTCTCTTCATTTCAGCTGCCACTGGCGCTTCCTGTTCCAAACTCTCTGTAGAATTGGAACAAGTTAGGCCACAGAGTAGTGGGGAGGAAGAATTGCAGCTTCAGCTTGCATTAGCCATGAGCAGGGAGGAGGCTGAAAAGGTAATGCCCCAATTACTTGCTTCTAAAATGTAATATATGCAGTAAACATTTCTTAATATTAACATATCTCAATTAAAACATGAGCATGTATCTAATTATGTACTTTTTTTTGTACTGCTTCCAATATATACCATTGCAAACCATAGCCACAAACCATATTATAAATAATCATTTGCTAGGCAAAAGATATTTATGCCTGTGATTAAACAGACAGATAATAAAGCTATAATACAAGAAGGGTCAATTCCTGGGTAAGCTGCCATTGCAATCTGGGAATTGTTTCTAAAGACGAGGAAACCTGTCACCTATTTGGAGCAACTGTCATGCAATCAGAATGTCACAGAATGCAATAACAGTCACTATTGTTCCCTAGGGATTCAGCTGCAAGGTCACTGGTCAAAGAGGTGATCATAAGTTCCAAATGCAGAGTATTATGGGTAGAACAGGAGGTGCATAATCTATGATCAGATAAAATAATGAATTCCGGGCAATGTATCAACACTTATCAACTAATTTAGAGGATCCTGCCTGTTTTTCTGTAATGTCAATGCATATATATACTGTACACACAACATCAGCATTTTAACCTCTTTCAATCCCCTTCTCTTATTAGATTATTATACCAGCTGCAAAAATAAATAAGACTGTGCAACTGCTGGTTCACTCTTTGTTATTTGAACAAATTTACATCATATATAAATGCGTGATCAGCACTAAATAAAACATGCAAGACTGGAATTAATGTCACCTTGCCAACAGCAGATAGAATTATCTAAAACAATCCAATAAGAAAAAACAACAACTCCACAGCCTAGAAATGTTCTATCTCCATTTGTTTACAGGCTGATCATTGTGGTTAAAGGAGTTTTACACTGAAAAAATTACGTTGCCTCATTTCAATCTATAAATGAATACATGTAAGCAGCACTTATTCTGATGTGTTTGTGTTGCTGCATGACTTGTTTAGCTCAATCTCCCAACCCCCTTCCAGACTATCTGACTCTCTGTGAGGGCAAGCATGCCCAGTTATCCCTATGAGGCAGCATTAGAAGAGGGAATTTCCCACCATGCAGTTCACATGCCAACTCTTTATCTACAATTTATTTCATGCTTTGTGATGCAATTATTTTTAAAAAGCTGAAACATTAAAATAAACAATACAGAACCGAAAGAGGTACAGCATGTGATGGTTAAAATACGCAGTCAATGTTTCTTAAAGTTCCAAGGGTTGTTGATTTTAACACTGCATTAGCCAAGGGTTAAAACTTGCACAATCTGTCACCAGTCACTCGTTTTCATTGTTAATATCTACTGTTAATATCTTCTTGTTGCAGAAGGCGTCTCCTTCAGCCCCAAATGAGGATGAAGAGTTGCAGTTACAAGCAGCCCTAAGCCAGAGTAAGGAAGAGTATGAAAAGGTAACCAGTCTTTGTAGGCATCCAAACTAAATTCTTACAAACCAAAATATTCACATTTTATTCCATTATAAAAAAGACAAACCCAAATGTTCCGTAAGCTTCCAAACATGTGATCATTATTTAAATGACTTTATATTTTTCCCATTGGCTTAGACACTTGGCATGGTTTCAAATTTCATATGAAAGTTTATTATCCTATTGGTATTGATTTTACATTTTGTTTTTCAGGAAAGGAGGTCAGCCCAAGGAGAGATATCGCTCATTGAAAAGGCTCTGAGCCAATATCATTCATCTGGGGAGTATCAAGAGTTTTATGCAACCAAGAAATCAGATAAATCAGAGGTAAATGACCCCACGTTGGGGAAAGACACGTATGTTAATGAAACTACATGCAATGTTGTTATAATTATTACTTAAGGAAAATAAGTGTTAAAGGGAAAGTTCAGTGGAAATATAATTATTTTTAAAATTCTTACAGGGTTATAAAAGTAATAGTAGATTGGATTACTTCTGCGCTATGGTGTGGTAGGGAATGTCTGCTTGAGTAGGGTTGCTGCACTGCAAGTTGTTTATAAAATCTTTAAAAGTATCTTGCTTGCGCTTGGGGGTATGGGTAGGGGAAGGGTTAAAACAAAAAGTAAAACCTATTTATTTTTTACTTTTTTGTTTTAACCCTTCCCTTATTCAATAAAAGTTCTTATCGTTTAAAACAGTGCTAATTTTACCCCAACCAATCAGATGTTAGCTTTCAAATATTAAATAAGATCTGATTGGTTGAAGAAACATTAGCACCATTTTAAATGATAAGAACTTTTATTGAATCTCCCTGTTAATTTATATTATACATACCTAGTTATTCTACATATCCTCTTCCATTTCTGTAACAAGCCTTCTTCTTCCCAGGATGCACCACTTCCGTGGAATTGTTCCTAACAGTAATTTCTACTGCTTGTGAAGGTTCTCATTCATCCAGGTCATGGTATATCTGTTGTATTCAATTAGATCAACTGGACTTGAAATGTAGTTCTTGAAGACGTTTCGCTAGTCATCCGACTGGCTTTCTCAATTCTCAATTTCTCAATTGTACAAGTCATTCTGAATTGAGAAAGCCAGTCGGATGACTAGCGAAACGTCTTCAAGAACTACATTTCAAGTCCAGTTGATCTAATTGAATACAACAGATATAGTAATTTCTACTGATTGGCTGTTGGATGGGTCAAACATGCTCAGATCTCTACTGAGCAAGTGAATCAACCAAAGTACTGGGTCAAGGGCAAGACCATAACGGTCTCTGTTAGAGGTCCTGCAAACAGGAATCAGTATTTCGGAAGCATTTATTTAGGCTGAGACCACACTAGTGTGTATCCGAGTGCTCCAAAAACGCACATGCAAGCTTGTACGCATTACCAACGTTGCACAATCAGAGCACAGGGCAGGATAAGGTCATTAGAATAGGAAAATACTGCTCTCTTTTCTTAAAAGTATATGTATCTGCACTGAACATTAACATAATAAGTTTATGGACACTCGTATGTTTTCTGAATATTATTTTATTATTTATTGGCACTTTTTCTTTCAGGCTCATGATTTGGACTTTGTTGATGTATTTGGACCTGCACCAACATCCTCTGTAGACATGTGGAATTCTGGCTCTTTATTGGTCCCAAATAATGGCCCAACAAAATCAGCCTCCTATGGGTCCTTATACCCATCGTGGGATTCATTAAGTACGTGTTTAAAATACTCAGTGCATCAAAAATGTCAAATTAGAGTAATTGTAGTACTTACACCGAACCTAAATATGTATAAAAGAAAAGAGCACTATAATGTTTTTCTGCCAAATGACCTTCAGAAAATTAGGCGCTGACTAGGTGGTTTGATAAGATTTGCTCTTAGACAGTAAATATGTATTTTTCAGTTCTACTGCTAAGGAGAACTCAAGCTGGTACACAGATCACCGATAAAGGGACAATCCCCTGGGAAAGTCAGGATTGGGACTTTTTCAGTAATGTGTGTATGTCCGTAATGACTATTTCCAATATCCAAGTTCAGGGAAATGTTCATTACTAAAGCTAGGTAGAGGAAAAGGTGGTGTACTGTGTTAGCCAGTCAAAGCTAGGTACACACAGCAACGATAAGGCACCGATACCATCGCAACTGAAAATTTTCCTTGGCAGTCTCCCTATAGGGGAGTCGACCATGACCAAGGGAAACACACAGTCCTGAGCTTTCTCCCTATGCTATGTGCACAGACCCCTGTGCTAAAGTATAGGTAGAGGGGGCGGAATCACAGGGTGTGTGTGGTGATCTTTCTATTCTTTATATAGGGACTTAGGAGAAAAAAAAGCTCAGAACTGTGTATAGCCACATCTTTCAAAGGTGACAGACACTATCACGCACTGATTGTAGGACCTAGCCCTTAGAACAGAGATGCCTCACCTGAGCCGCACTAGTGGCCCCCCATGCAGTTACCAGGCCGCAGGTGTAGCCCTGCCCTGGAATGCCAAGCCCCACCCCCAGAATGCCCAAGCTCCACCCGTTGTCCATTGCTGCGTGTGAAGAATTGTACCAATAGTTAAGATGCAGTAATAAAGCAATGCTTAAGTTTCTATGTAAATTTAATTTGTATTTATAAACAATCTTTCATTGTTATCTACCAACACTCAGCAATGTCCTGTCTTACTTTTAGGTGCAGCAAATTCTTCCTCTTTACCTTGGGACATGCCTACCCACTCCACTCAACTTCAAGAAGGTCAGACAAGCCAAAGTATAGTTTTTGGCTCTGATAAACATGCAGGATGGAAGGAACCATCGGTTGTAATAAAAAATACTCCCAATGATCCATGGGGTGAGTATCGTATCGGTCAACATTGAGTCAACCTCATCAATCTTGGGATCAATCAGCCAGTGTGTAATTTCTGGTGATCTCAAAAATTACCTTTTACATTTTGTTTATTAATCAATTATGTGTGTCTGGCTTTATGCAACCTGATTAAATGCAACTAAAGGGCCTCTGAGAAGGTCTGTTAGCATGCTCCTAGATAAAGGGCCTCTGAGAAGGTGGGCAGGTGGTCACAAGACATTATAAGTGGGTAGATGGGTTGAAGTAGATGGACGTATGTCTTTATTAATAAATAACATGAAAACTATTGAAAACGGGGCAACACACAAAACCACACAAAGTTGGTTTCTTTTCTAGTAATTTTTATTCCCAAGCTGAATGAAAATGAAACTGGTTGCCATTAGGCTCCTGAAATAACCTCGGGCAGACGGTTTGTATCCCTTCTGATGTGTTGCAGTTGGTCCCGCCTAAGGGGCCCATACACTTACAAATGCCGGTTGTACGAAAAATTTTCCCATTGAATCAATAGCAAAATTTTTGTGAGATGATTGTACGAAAATCCAACATGAACTGATAATCGTACAATATCGGGATATCCTGATATCATACGACTGTGATTGGTGCGTGTATGGGCCCCTAATAGGCACAGTCAGAAAGTTTATAGGGAAATGAGTTTTCTAGAAAGAAGTAACTTAGTGTCCCTAGGGGACAGTGTGAGTTATGTTCTTCCAATGTGGGGTCCTTATAAGGTGGGGATGCTCTAGAGTCACATAATATTCAGTCTGGCAGCATCCAAAGGGGAACTAAAGGTAAAACATTAATGACCCTGCATGAATCCTGTAACTATTAATACCTGTAACTGCATTTCCACCCCCAAATAAAAAACATTTTGGAGAAATCATCTAGTTCTGAAGGTCTCTAGATTTAAAACGGTCACGAACCCAGAGCTGTCAATTATTTACTTGGTGACCTGCCCGTGACCACTCTTGGATTCTACTGGCTCCCAGAAAACCCGTTGTTCAGGCACATTTACATTTTAGCTTAGATCAGTGCAGTGGTCATTAATCCTTTTGCTGTGACGCCAACATCATGGCCTTGACTGGCGGCAGCAACATGGAAGTGCATCAGAGTGGCGAGTAAATTAAGGGTGCCGTAAACAGTTTAGGGGGGAGGGGTTCGTACTCTATCAGGTTAGTGTGACATTTACCCCTAGCTGGCGCAGATTGTTTTTTGCATAGAAATACTTCCATGGTTGAGATTCACCCAGAGCTGCTCAACCACGAGTGAATCTCTTCCTGGAGGTTTATGACTATTTGACTATGGTAGTAAACTCCTAACTTCATATGTAGGCTGGTCACTATGGTTCAATTGTAAGCTCTTCAGGACCATTCAGATAATATACATGTACACTTATTATATAGGTTAATTCTGCTGTATTCAGTTAGATCAACTGGACTTAGAGTTTAGTTCTTGATACTTTTCATAGTCATCCGACTGGATCTCTCAATTCCGAATCGAGAGAGAACAATACATATAAATATGCAGTTAAACAACAAAATATTGTTTTAGGAATGGAAATATAAACTAATGTGATTTCAGTCTCTGTCCTTATAATTGGATTACTTCTAGAAACAGTAGCTGCTTGGGGCATATTCCATTGAGGTGTGGATTGCTGGGGGTCTGGATTGATGTTCCTGTCCAACAACCAATGAAATGTGTTTCTATTGCAATTGCAAACCATACAGTTCTAATTACATTGTTTGTCCAGCAAAAGAAATTGATAACAGGACAGGCAGACAGTATAATCTTGTCTTGTCATATTTACCAATTGTACATGAGAACTACTCGGGTAAAGAGTAACATAACATGTCATTTAACATGGAGTTTAGATTTTGCAAATTAGATCACAGTACTTGGACGGACAACGATTCTCTTGCATCAGGACTGGAGCACGAGGTCGTTATATTGTCGCTTCCTCCACTCCTGTTTTAATGACAATGCACATGGTTAGGTGTATGAATAACCCAATTACGGCGTGGTTTACCAATTAGAATCTTAGAACTATGAGCTTATCTCTCTGTATAATTGTGTTTATTTGGAAGTAGGGCAGGAAGACAGCAGAGTGGGTGAAGATACAGATGAGGAGATATAGCTGTTCAAACCAAACAGAGACAATTTTCTCATGTGCCTTTGCTAGTATGGAATCGCTTTAGCTTTGCGGACAAATGACATCATTAGGGCTCATTCACACTAGGTCAGTTTGAGGTCAGCAGTGCATTTTTAAAAAATTTTTTCAACGGATTGGATTGACCCGGTCCGTTAAAAAAAACCCAAAAGAATGCACTGCCGACCTCATTTCTGTCCAGAAACTAACTTGTTTTCGGCAAAAAGACACATTATGGGCCGATACACACGGACCAAAAAACAGACTAGCTGTTGGGTAGTGTAAACCAGCATTTAAGCAAAGCCTTACAAAAATGAAAATCCCACGTGAATCTATCAGATGCTTGGCTCTAATTAATTAATTTGATATATTGTTAAATTTGAACGTGACTTAGGCCAGGCTTTAGATTGTTGTAGGCCCAAACTTTAACAGTATCTTCGTTCATGTTGGCAATGACAGGTTTGGATGGTCAGTATCAGGTAATGCGTCAGCTTCTTAGCCATTGGTTCTTGGTTTGTTCCTAAAAGACAATATCTTTTTAGTGTGGACTAGCAGGTAGATTTTATAGACAAGCTTTCGAGAGATACACTTCTTTCTTGTTAATGTTAAGCAGTACTCACGAGAGAAGTGTAAGTCTCGAAAGCCTGTCATAAAAACTGTTAGTCCACAATAAGAAGTTATCACCATACCCTACACTACTCATCTTTTTAGGAATGTTTTAAGACAGCCATTTAAATTCAGCAGTAAGACACCAATGGCTTAGGCCACACTTGTGGGTTCCTCACATGCTTAGGGTTCCATTTTGCGATCGGTTAGAGCATGAGAATCTCATATCAGCGTATCACAATCTGTTTTTTGTCTGCCAAGAGCTTCTCCAACTTTGGCCAACTTTTAGGGGTTTTTTTCTAAACAACTTCAAGGGTTCACGTGATGGCGCCTAGAATTTTTTCCATCTGTACCTTTTGATGGTATCTTATACCTTTGTCTCCCACCTCTCCATTTCTCTGTCTCTGCGTGTTGCCATTGCACAAGATCTGTCCATTGTTTCTACAAAGCAAATGGCAATGAAAAGCAAAAGGCTAGTATGAAAGATGTGATCTCTGTCTCTATAGAAACACAGCCCCAGGAGGGCGTCGGCTTCTGTTAGTCCCAGCAGACTTCAGAGAACAGAACACCCCATGTCACTTGCGAGAATGGATTAGTGTATGGAGGATCTTCCTTACCTCCCTCCTCTCGGGAAGCTCCTCTTGCCTAGAGCCTTTGGCCTTTAATTCAACATCGCTCTGTCATTGCATCTCCTTCTGACTCCACATGATATGGCAGAATGCTTTGTCTGCACAAACCTAGCAGCTGACAACAGGAGATTTTTTTTCAGGTTTAGAAGGAAAAAAAAATCTGCAGTGCTCAGTCTGGCATTGTCCTCGCCACACCGAGCTGTACTGTCTGTATTAATAATGTTCACCGTTGTGGTGAAAGTGGGAACTACAAATGAATTATTTAGAAGAATTAAAAACTGAAAGAAAGTTTATTTTCTTTTAATTGGGCGAATTCACCACTTGTAAATTAAAGGGACAGTCAACCTGCAGCCTTTCTGTTGCTGTAATGCTACTACCAGCCCCAACACACAACTTTGTACACTTGTGTGATTTCTTTAACTTGTATTATAAAGTAAAATGTTGAAAAATTACTACTTGAACCAAACAATTGTCCGTTATTTCATTTTTTTCAGTTCCGTCCCTACCCACTGGGTACAAGTAAGTACCACCCCCACAACAAAGAGAAAAGGAAGGTGTCTGAAAAGGCAGGGGCTGCTAATTTGGTGTTCCCCAAAAGTAACCTTAGGGTGTCATATTGACTCCTGTAACTGTATTACTAGGATGAACAGAATATTAAGAGAGTATTGCAGAATAGGATGACTGAGCAGAGTAGCTGTTTAGGTATGACATCTGTTCAGTGTTAAATGGACTGGGGAGAGCAAGGCTCACCTGCTGTTGTTACAGCCCAGCTCCTTCTCTACTCTGCAACAGCATTCGTCACAATTTGGTTTCACCTGTTTGTGGAGCAACTCAGGGGTGCAAATACATAGAGAGATATTTTAGTAGTGGTGATATTTATGGTTAAACCATTTTTGTTAGTACAAAGGAGCATGCTATAGACGGGACCTACAAGCAACCTATGAGCGCAATCGCTAACTATTCCCCTGCCTCTGTAAATTGATTAATCAAAGAACGGGAGACTTAGATCCTTTACGTGCTGTTCTTCAATTAAAGTTGGGTTAACCAATTTTTTGAAGTATATTTATAATCAACAATGACTTCCTGGCCATATAGATAATAAATTCCATGGCCATATAGAAATAATAAATTCCATGGCCATATAGAAATAATAAATTGCATGGCCATATAAAATAATGAATTCCATGGCCATATAGAAATAATGAATTCCATGGCCATATAGAAATAATGAATTCCATGGACATATAGAAATAATGAATCCATGGCCATATAAAATATAAATTCCATGGCCATATAAAAATAAGGAATTCCATGGCCATATAAAATAATAAATTCCATGGCCTATAGAAATAATAAATTCCATGGCCATATAAAAATAATGAATTCCATGGCCATATAGAAATAATGAATTCCATGGCCATATAGAAATAATGAATTCCATGGCCATATAAAAATAATGAATTCCATGGCCATATAGAAATAATGAATTCCATGGCCATATAGAAATAATGAATTCCATGGCCATATAAAAATAATGAATTCCATGGCCATATAGAAATAATGAATTCCATGGCCATATAAAAATAAGGAATTCCATGGCCATTTAGAAATAATGAATTCCATTGCCATATAAATAATGAATTCCATGGCCATATAGAAATAATTAATTCCATGGCCATATAGAAATATAATTTCATGGCCATATAGAAATAATGATTCCATGGCCGTATAGAAGTATGATGCCACAGTCAGTTATGCACGTCATGGAAATCAAAATTAACTATTAACATCTTATAATTAGAAGCCTACATTGTTTATATAACACACTTCAAGGAGTCATGTGACACTGATGTCATAGCTATCAGTAATGACATAGCTAAGCACCATTATAAAAGAATACAATTTCCAGGATAGTTGTAGCTCACACTGTGTATGTATATAAATAGATATACACACACAAATATATATATATATATATATATATAACACACACTCACAGCATAATGAGTAAAATCTATTGTCAGTAGACTTTAACACTCTCTAACTGGTATGCAAATGAGATTTATTCATTGTCATAATAAAATGTCAGTTTCAGAATGTAACTTCGGTAGGAACAGACACTTATTCTTAGCAATCATAGCAATGAATAGCGCCCTAAGAGCAATTAGCCAGGTAAGCATTGCTTCCCCCCTTCCTACAGGACAAAGAGAGATCAGCGTAGTTTGCAGCAACCCAAATTCCAATCACCATTACAAATGCTAGCGAAGTCTGTCTAATTGGAGGCAGAGTATCGCACATCACAGAAAACGTTAAGCCGCTTTTTTTCTCCTGGAGCCATTTGGTTTGCAGGTTGTAATTACTCAACTCCGTTAAATGTTACGCCAGCCTCACATGTGTTCATAAGTTAAATGTACAATTGTCTTTGTGGCGAGAATCCTTCCTTTTTATCCGACAGTGAAGTCTCAGACTTCCCAATCTATGCGAGATACAAATGATCACAGAAATGGTTGTTTTCCCGCAGGGGAAGGATGTGTGAAGCTGCTAGACAATTGGTTTACAGACAACTACCTGGGGGAATGGGGCATTATTCAGTGTTGGGGGTATTCCCAACAAAGGAGCATTGCTATAGAGAGGCATTAAAGTGGGGCGTTGGATGGCATGAAGAAGCCAGGACTTGCAGAGAGGGGGGCATAGAGTTTTGTACGACAGGAAAAGTTGGTAATGTAGATGCGTTCTGCATGGGAAGTAGTGGAGCTGATGTTCCAGGGACTGCAGAGTGTTTTTCTTTTGGTTTAATGTGGGTTTCTGGTCTCCTGGTTGGAATGGGGTTGTTCTCTGATGGCTCGATAAGTGCTAAAAAAAATGATGCAACAACAAAATTAGACACACAACAGTTACACTGTATTGTATAAAGCTACATATTAATACACTTAATTAAAATCAGCAGCATGTACATTTAACTTAGTAAAAAACACCCCCTAACCTCAAAACCACAATTGTTTGAATGCTGAATACTAGGGTGACAAAAGTTGGCAGATTGTTAAATATTTAATAGTTATTCCCATCTCCTACATTTCCTTGAATATCCCACCTCGGCCGCTCCTCTACTTAACCAGGTCAGTTATACACAGGGTATGGACCTAAACCACTAGGTCCTCACCCCTGGGTTTACCTTCTATAAGCACTAAGAAGCTTTAAAAGTTTCCTTTGTGTGGCCACCTCGCTCCGTCCCATTCGTCCCGGGCCAGAACACCAATAGAAGACTTGGTTCTTGCATATCATATCTTCCTATTGGTCAGGCCATGGAACTAAAGGAGGAAGTGGATCAAGGCGGCCACACGAAGGAAACTTTTAAAGCCTTACTGCTTATACAAGGTAAACCCAGGGGTGAGGGCCTAGTGGTTAACGTCCTTATCCTGGGTACTATTAATGGGAGGGAATGACGCATTGGATTTTAATTGTACTTTAAATAGTTCCCTACTCTATGGTCGGCCTTATGCTGGTCTAATAAATAATGGCCATTGTGTTGGTTCCCCTGGCTGACATACCCGTCCATGACCACTCATTTTCAAACATAAAATTGATAACAAGATTATAGGTCCAGGTGGTCATGATTGGGATAGAGAAGACATTTAACTTTAAAGCAGATCCCTCAAAACTGTTTCTTCCTGTGCACACACAAACCCAGGAAGCCTGCACACACCTGATCACACAATATTCCTCCACTGCTGTATAAGAACAAGAGGGAAGATTAAATACAGGGATTCACCTGAAGCAAAGGGGTTTTTGGTTCTAGCTGCAGAACCTGGAGGAGCGATAAGACTTTCCAGGTTTACAAGCGACCGGGCCGCTGGGTCCAAAAATGACTCTGGTGTCGACACCGTAGGCTTTTAACTTCATCAAGGGAATCTTCAAGCGATTTTAATTCAAGGTGATTGTTGTTTGACTTTGTGCTGGGAACCGATTCTCCAAAGAGTTCAAGCTCTGAAGGAAAGAAGATTCTTTGTTAATGTTTCCATCCTGTGATGTTCAACCACGGCACTCCAAATGTTTTGAACTACAACTCCACAATGCAACCTAGGCATGCTGGAAGTTGTAGTTTCTAAACATCTTTAGTACGGTGATGTAGATTACTGGTACAAAACTTCTTACCAAGGGGATTCAGACTTCAAGGGAGCCTTGGTCTGGGAATTTAGAGCGGCTGATAAGGGAGGCTGTCCAAAGATGTCCAAAGCAGTATCAACAGAACCTAACATTTCAAAACCCAATAGAAATGAATAGAACCACATTAAAACAACAGGAAATAGAATTTTTAAACAGACACTAATTGAAAATATTTAATTAAAGGATAAGTAAACTCTGGATGTAATATGGGATTTGACAAATTTGAATAAAAAGGGGAATCTGATCTGTTCCCAGGACGTATTGCCATGCAGGGTTTGATTCGCTCAAGCTAAGAGTATGAGTACTAAGCCTACATGCCATATCTGCTATGGAATCGAAACGGTTTTAAAACATAGGAGGTGAGGCTCACACACTTAAATGGCGCATTGATTTGTTTATGGTTTAAGGCTCAAGTTCTGTACACACATTATAATCATGGTTCAGCTAAGGATCTAGCGTGTTTACCTATCGCCCGGCAAGGCGATCCATCCGGCCAAGATCACTTAACCATGTCAGGGAACAACAGGTATTGTTCTTCCATGCTCCAGAGGCCTCCTGATCACTCCATGACTGAAGGGTAGTTCCACGTTTTTAACATTCTCGATGTAATAAACCTTTTCTAATATTGAAGATTGTCCATGCGTTCTCTAATATGGTGAACAACACCAGGTAGTTTATTGTTAACCCATTAGTATATTTGCATAAAGTGATCATGTCGCCTCTTTTCCCATTGTGAATATCCCTAATTTTGCCTGCATAGTCAAGCCCCTCCAGTCCCCCTTTAAATTTCAATGTATGTTTTATCTGCACCTTTTCTAGATATATTTTTTCTATACAGGATTCTGTATATTCCAAATATGGCCTCACCACTGTTTAGTAAAGAGGGAGAATATTTTTCTCCCTTGTATGTTATATTTATTTATATAGCACACTTGGGTACGCAACGCTGTACATTATAAAATCAGAGTATATAAACAAGGGGATAAGTGCAAGCAATTACAGATACATTTAATTTACATAAATAAGTTTCAAAGTTAAGAAATATATATATATTTCCTCGTTTCCGTTCACACTCCTACCCCAATATTCACAGCCTCGGTACCGAACCTCAAACAACTAAATACAACTCACCAAAATGGGGGCAGTCATAGGTCTTCTCATCAAGCATAATCATACCAAACTAAGTGTCGGAATTTCAAGGGTCAATGCATTTCGGCTACCAAAGAAGCCGTCATCAGGATCAGGGTGTGTTCTTGTGGCCCGTTAAGATGGTGCGAGTAACAGGAACAGGTGATCCTGATGACGGCTTCTTTGGTAGCCGAAATGCATTGATGCCTGAAGTTCCGACACTTAGTTTGGTATGATTATGCTTGATGAGAAGACCTATGAGTGCCCTCATTGCGGTGAGTTATTTTAATAGTGTGTGTGTGTATTGACATATTAGGAAAGATCCCTGCCCCAAGAGCTTACGATCTATTCCTCTCTTATAAAAGACAATCAGGGAGATTCAAATAATCTTTTCGTTTAAAATGGTGCTAATTTTGCCTCAACCAATCAGATCTTGGTTAACATTTGAAAGCTAACATCTGATTGGTTGGGGCAAAATTATCACCATTTTTAACGATAAGAACTTTTATTGAATCTCCCTGAATGTGGCTTATTTACCCAGAGCCAATATCACTGTGGGTAAATGTCTGGATCGTGATTACATATCGCGTTGTGAATGTGGGTAAATCCCAAAAAGTGATTTACTCACAGCGGGATAGCTGGCTAATAGCTATAAAGTCAAGTGATAAAATTAGCTCAAACACGATATTGAATCCACTGACAACAGTGAGTTCGCGTTTTTTGAGTTTAATTGAAGTACGGGAGGTAAAGGCATGTGTGCAGTGCAAGCTCTGTTGGACCTGTCAGAAGAACAGTGGAGGAGCGTGATACTGGGTAAGTTTCCTCCCTTCGTTCCTGGCTCCTGATTGTCTAATGATGAATGGGAGGTAAAAACACAGCTCCAGTGCCTCCCGTTCTTCAATTAAACTAAAAAACCCAACTCACTTTTGTGGAGATAATTTTTAACTTCTTCTATCTACTAGTTCCATTACAGTCACATACACATTTACAGTATAAGTAGCAAAAGGCTTTTTAAACCCAATATGCATCACTTTGTATTTATCAACATTTAATTCAATCTGCCACTTTGCGATCATTTTGAAAATCTGTTTGCACTAGCATAAGTATTTGATATATGGGCCCAGGAATGTGCATTGATCATCTCTTTTCTTGTAATGTTTTGGTCAGATCAGTAGCACTTCCATTATTTGTTAGAGTAATTTTCCACAGGAGTCAACCACAGCCCCCTTTTGTATATATATTGTAGCAGAGCTTCTCTGCAGGAAGATTGACCAAGCTTCCATGTAGTAGTAGCACCTCCAACATGTCCCTTTAATTGGAGGTCTTATGCCTTGAATACTAAGCATTGGATGAGATGCATAGTGAGTACATAGTGTTGTGGCATCAGCAAATACAGAGACCTTGGATTCAAATCTATTTTAATTATTGATAAAGACTAAATGAAGTGGTACACCACATAAACAAAGCTCCTCTGACCATAACTCTCTGTGTGCCATCTACCCGCTAATTCTCTATCCATGTACAAATATACAATACTAACATTTGTCATACTTAACTCTTAAAGGGCATGCCCAGCCATATGACCAAAATGTAACTATTTACATTTAACAAACCCCCCCCCTCCCAACACCATTTATGTTATGTTCACCTTCCCAAAGATGATTCTGGTAATACTTACAGGACCTGGTCCCTCGTTTGAAGCTACTCTCACTGCTCTGCTCCTGGTTGCGGCTGTCAGTCTAAGCCTCGATGGTGACCTCACAGCCAATAACTGACAGCCACAATTGGGAAGCACCTCAGTGCTGCTTTGCATACTCAAAACTAGCTTGCAAAGCAGCAGAGGTGGCACCCAGGCAGCGAGGGACAGGGTCTTGTAAGTATTTCCAGAGGCATCTTTAGGGAAGGTAAGTATATGCCCTTTAGGTTCATACATGCGGATGATTTTACAATTTCAACAACGCATACACATGGACAATTATTGTCCGAAGCAGACATTCCATAGCCGCTCGTTCATTGAAAATCGCAGGTGCACATCACTCGTGTACAAACTTTTACTCACTTCTTCATAAAAAGCAAGTAAGTTTTTTGATAAGATTTATTCCTAGATCATGATGATTACAACTTATATGGTCAGTTAGTCCGTATGATCTTGTGTGTGGTCCCATAATAACTCTACAAAACTCTTCCCACCACTGGGGTGCCAGACAGGTTAACTGGACCTCCCAGCTGTTAGGAAGGTCAAACAAAGTCTACTTGTAGGACTCATGACTGTATTACTGATAAAGTGCAGGAACTCAAGTATCAGACAACATGGCTATGTATCCTAATACCATGTTTATCCCTCTGTCTGTTCATCATTGGCCATAAGTCAACAAATATCTGACTCTCCAGTTTTATCATGCAACAGTGCAAGTTTCTCATTGGTTACACTCTCTAAACTCTAGGAGCATACTAATAAACCTTCTCAGAGGCCCTTTATCTAGGAGCATCTACAACCTTCTCAAGGCCCTTTATCTAGGAGCATGCTAACAGACCTTCTCAGGGCCCTTATCTAGGAGCATGTAACAGACCTTCTCAGAGGCCTTTATCTAGGAGCATTGCTAACAGACCTTCTCAGAGGCCCTTTAGTTGCATTTAATCAGGTTGCATAAGCCAGACACACATAATTGATTAATAAACAAAATGTAAAAGGTAATTTTTGAGATCACCAGAAATTACACACTGGCTGATTGATCCCAAGATTGATGAGGTTGACTCAATGTTGACCGATACGATACTCACCCCATGGATCATGGGAGTATTTTTTATTACAACCGATGGTTCCTTCATCCTGCATGTTATCAGAGCCAAAAACTATACTTTGGCTGTCTGACCTTCTTGAAGTTGAGTGAGTGGGGTAGGCATGTCCAAGGTAAAGAGGAAGAATTTGCTGCACCTAAAAGTAAGACAGGACATTGCTGAGTGTTGGTAGATAACAATGAAAGATTGTTTAAAATACAAATTAAATTTACATAGAAACTTAAGCATTGCTTTATTACTGCATCTTAACTATTGTACAATTTCTCACACGCAGCAATGGACAACGGGTGGAGCTTGGGCATTCTGGGGGTGGGGCTTGGCATTCCAGGGCAGGGCTACACCTGCGGCCTGGTAACTGCATGGGGGGCCACTAGTGCGGCTCAGGTGAGGCATCTCTGTTCTAAGGGCTAGGTCCTACAATCAGTGCGTGATAGTGTCTGTCACCTTGAAAGATGTGGCTATACACAGTTCTGAGCTTTTTTTTCTCCTAAGTCCCTATATAAAGAATAGAAAGATCACCACACACCACCTGTGATTCCGCCCCTCTACCTATACTTTAGCACAGGGGTCTGTGCACATAGCATAGGGAGAAAGCTCAGGACTGTGTGTTTCCCTGGTCATGGTCGACTCCCCTATAGGGAGACTGCAAGGAAAATTTTCAGTTGCGATGGTATCGGTGCCTTATCGTGCTGTGTGTACCTAGCTTTGACTGGCTAACACAGTACACCACCTTTTCCTTACCTAGCTTTAGTAATGAACATTCCTGAACTTGGATATTGGAAATAGTCATTACGGACATACACACATTACTGAAAAAGTCCCAATCCTGACTTTCCCAGGGGATTGTCCCTTATCGGTGATTGTGTACCAGCTTGAGTTCTCCTTAGCAGTAGAACTGAAAAATACATATTTACTGTCTAAGAGCAAATCTTATCAAACCACCTAGTCAGCGCCTAATTTCTGAAGTCATTTGGCAGAAAAACATTATAGTGCTCTTTTCTTTTATACATATTTAGGTTCGGTGTAAGTACTACAATTACTAATTTGACATTTTTGATGCACTGAGTATTTTAAACACGTACTTAATGAATCCCACGATGGGTATAAGGACCCATAGGAGGCTGATTTTGTTGGGCCATTATTTGGGACCAATAAAGAGCCAGAATTCCACATGTCTACAGAGGATGTTGGTGCAGGTCCAAATACATCAACAAAGTCCAAACATGAGCCTGAAAGAAAAAGTGCCAATAAATAATAAAATAATATTCAGAAAACATACGAGGTCCATAAACTTATTATGTTAATGTTCAGTGCAGAAACATATACTTTTAAGAAAAGAGAGCAGTATTTTCCTATTTAATGACCTTATCCTGCCCTGTGCTCTGATTGTGCAAAGTTGGTAATGCGTACAAGCTTGCATGTGCGTTTTTGGAGCACTCGGATAAACACTAGTGTGGTCTCAGCCTAAATAAATGCTTCCGAAATACTGATTCCTGTTTGCAGGACCTCTAACAGAGACCGTTATGGGCTTGCCCTTGACCCAGTACTTTGGTTGATTCACTTGCTCAGTAGAGATCTGAGCATGTTTGACCCATCCAACAGCCAATCAGTAGAATTACATATATCTGTTGTATTCAATTAGATCAACTGGACTTGAAATGTAGTTCTTGAAGACGTTTCGCTAGTCATCCGACTGGCTTTCTCAATTCAGAATGACTTGTACAATTGAGAAATTGAGAATTGAGAAAGCCAGTCGGATGACTAGCGAAAGTCTTCAAGAACTACATTTCAAGTCCAGTTGATCTAATTGAATACAACAGATATACCATGACCTGGATGAATGAGAACCTTCACAAGCAGTAGAAATTACTGTTAGGAACAATTCCACGGAGTGGTGCATCCTGGGAAGAAGAAGGCTTGTTACAGAAATGAAGAGGATATGTAGAATAACTAGGTATGTATAATATAAAAAACAGGAGATTCAATAAAAGTTCTTATCATTTAAAATGGTGCTAATGTTTCTCAACCAATCAGATCTTATTTAATATTTGAAAGCTAACATCTGATTGGTTGGGGTAAAATTAGCACTGTTTTAAACGATAAGAACTTTTATGAATAGGGAAGGGTAAAACAAAAAAGTAAAAAATAAATAGGTTTTACTTTTTGTTTTAAACCTTCCCCTACCCATACCCCCAAGCGCAAGCAAGATACTTTTAAAGATTTTATAAAACACTTGCAGTGCAGCAACCCTACTAAGCAGACATTCCCTACCACACCATAGCGCAGAAGTAATCCAATCTACTATACTTTTATAACCCTGTAAGAATTTTAAAAAATATTATATTTCCACTGAACTTTCCCTTTAACACTTATTTTCCTTAAGTAATAATTATAACAACATTGCATGTAGTTTCATTAACATACGTGTCTTTCCCCAACGTGGGGTATTACCTCTGATTTATCTGATTTCTTGGTTGCATAAAACTCTTGATACTCCCCAGATGAATGATATTGGCTCAGAGCCTTTTCAATGAGCGATATCTCTCCTTGGGCTGACCTCCTTTCCTGAAAAACAAAATGTAAAATCAATCCAATAGGATAATAAACTTTCATATGAAATTTGAAACCATGCCAAGTGTCTAAGCCAATGGGAAAAATATAAAGTCATTTAAATAATGATCACATGTTTGGAAGCTTACGGAACATTTGGGTTTGTCTTTTTTAAATGGATAAAATGTGAATATTTTGGTTTGTAGAATTTAGTTTGGATGCCTACAAAGACTGGTACCTTTTCATACTCTTCCTTACTCGGCTTAGGGCTGTTGTAACTGCAACTCTTATCCTCATTTGGGGCTGAAGGAGACGCCTTCTGAACAAGAAGATATTAACAGTAGATATTAACAATGAAACGAGTGAAGGTGACAGATTGTGCAAGTTTTACCCTTGGCTAATGCAGTGTTAAAATCAACAACCTTGGAACTTTAAGAAACATTGACTGCGTATTTTAACCATCACATGCTGTACCTTTTCGGTTCTGTATTGTTTATTTTAATGTTTCAGCTTTTTAAAAATAAGCATCCAAAGCATGAAATAAATTGTAGATAAAGAGTTGGCATGTGAACTGCATGGTGGGAAATTCCCTCTTTAATGCTGCCTCATAGGGATAACTGGGCATGCTTGCCCTCACAGAGAGTCAGATAGTCTGGAAGGGGGTTGGGAGATTGAGCTAAACAAGTCATGCAGCAACACAAACACATCAGAATAAGTGCTGCCACATGTATTCATATAGATTGAAATGAGGCAACGTAATTTTTTCAGTGTAAAACTCCTTACCACAATGATCAGCCTGTAAACAAATGGAGATAGAACATTTCTAGGCTGTGGAGTTGTTGTTTTTTCTTATTGGATGTTTTAGATAATTCTATCTGCTGTTGGCAAGGTGACATTAATTCCAGTCTTGCATGTTTTATTTAGTGCTGATCACGCATTTATATATGATGTTAAATTGTTCAAATAACAAAGAGTGAACCAGCAGTTGCACAGTCTTATTTTTTTGCAGCTGGTATAATAATCTAATAAGAGAAGGGGATTGAAAGAGGTTAAAATGCTGATGTTGTGTGTACAGTATATATATGCATTGACATTACAGAAAAACAGGCAGGATCCTTAAATTAGGTGATAAGTGTTGATACATTGCCCGGAATTCATTATTTTATCTGATATAGATTATGCACCTCCTGTTCTCAATAATACTTGCATTTGGAACTTATGATCACCTCTTTGACCAGTGACCTTGCAGCTGAATCCCTAGGGAACAATAGTGACTGTTATTGCATTCTGTGACATTCTGATTGCATGACAGTTGCTCCAAATAGGTGACAGGTTTCCTGTCTTTAGAAACAATTCCCAGATTGCAATGGCAGCTTACCCAGGAATTGACCCTTCTGTATTATAGCTTTATATGTCTGTTTAACACAGGCATAAATATCTTTTGCTAGCAAATGATTATTTATAATATGGTTTGTGGCTATGGTTTGCAATGGTATATATTGGAAGCAGTACAAAAAAAGTACATAATTAGATACATGCTCATGTTTTAATTGAGAATGTTAATATTAAGAAATGTTTACTATATATTACATTTTAGAAGCAAGTAATTGGGGCATTACCTTTTCAGCCTCCTCCCTGCTCATGGCTAATGCAAGCTGAAGCTGCAATCTTCCCCCCACTACTCTGTGGCCACTTGTTCCAATTCTACAGAGAGTTTGGAACAGGAAGCGCCAGTGGCAGCTGAAATGAAGAGAACAGATTGTAAGATGGAGAATACCTAAAATGCAACAAAGGAACGTAATGCACAATTTTCACAGGGGCACAGATCTCTAGGGCCCATTCCAGGGGTAAATAGTCTACTCAAATAATAAATATCACGCTCCAATTGAATTAAAATGTTTTATTGTGAGATATACATCAGTGCAATGTTTCAGGGGGAGTTACCAACTTCCTCAGGGGATAACCTGAAGAAGGGGTTAGGTAGCTCCCCACCGAAACGTTGTACTTGATGTATGGTTCAGTGGAGTGTAACTCATTATTTTTGTAATGCCTATCATCCCCAGGCAGATAGTTAAAGCTCAAAGTACATACCTGTATTGAAGCTTATCTTTTGGCCATTGTTGTAATATTGGACCCATTAGATATCCTCTCTTGTGTTTTGGCCTGAATTCTTCTCTGTTTCAATTTTCGCCGTCTTTTAATAAAGAGACTATCTGTTTAGCCCTTTCCCTCCGTTGATACCTTGGTCTTTCCCATCACGATCAATAAACTGAAAGCTTTCAGAGTCTGTATCGTGAGATATTTCATTGCATTCATCCACCACCTTTTTGGACCCATTCTTAAGAAGGTAGTCCAGAAGGGTCATAGCTTTGTACACATGACGCCAGTTCTTGCCATTGTCATTCAGCCTTCTCCAAACCATCATCATGATCTTGGAAATGCTCTGCATGATGCGTCAAGAGAGCTATCTCAGACATTAGGGAGGCCGGTGGACCCCATGGATCATTGGAGGTTGCTTCTCGTACCTTGACCTCAGCTTGTGTATAATTGTGAACAATATTTTTTACCTGCGACGTAACGATGTGTGCCATAATTATTATTAAAATGCACAGGGGGTGGAGGTTTGGCCAAACTTGCAGGAATCCTTTATCAGTACTGAGATTTTTAGTTATCTGTAAAATAAAAAATAAGGGAAAGGAAAGGTCATTATAGCTGAAGGACAAAACGTCAAACTTTCTAATCTCTGCAAAACAATCTGCTAACGGAATTACCTCCACCTAAAACCTGCGTTTGTCACGTAAACAATCAACAGGTGAAGCTTTGCAATCACACGAACTCCTGGGGAGTAAATAGAGTACATTTTCTAACCTTTTCCTCTAAGTGCTTTATTTTCGTCAAAGGCATGCCCCCTACTTAGACCTATTCATTCAAATGTCTGTCGTAATGTAAACTTTAATATCACACACACTGCATTTGCTACAAAACTATCAGGAAGATTCAATAAAAGTTCTTATCGTTAAAAATGGTGCTAAAGTTGCCCCAACCAATCAGATTTTATTTAACATTTGAAAGCTAACATCTGATTGGTTGGGCAAAATTAGCACCATTTTAAACGATAAGAACTTTTATGAATAACCCTGTATATTTAAAAGTTATTTATCTTTTATTTGTCCAGCAAAGGTTCAGATTTTGATTCTGAGGAAGGCACACAGAGTCAAGCAGCGAAACGCACTGAATCCCTCTTTTTGACAAGGCCCCTTGCATAGGATAGCCTGTGTGTATATAAAGATTAATATTTAAAGGCACAGTACACCTTAATGATTTTTTAAAGGTGAACTTGATTTTATTGAATATCGCACTTTACTCATTACCTTGAATGGTAATTAATAAAGGTTTTTTTGAAAAATACACTTGAAGAGTGTACTTTCATATATTTTTACCAAAGTAAGTGGGTACATTTATATATTTTATCAGATATTAATGTAGATAAGGACTTTAAAACAAATCATCTTAAATCCTTTTATCTTCTTTTTTATCTTTTTATGTTATTGGAGCGCAACCAAAAAATACTTTTTTACTGTTCTTTGAAGTGGAGATATTTTCGGAGTTCTGTACATGAATATTCACCACTGACGTCAGGAACTGTTTCTTTACTACAACAATTGATTTACGTTGCTATTCCCCACATATATACAGTAAAGGCAGTTTAGGAACATTACCTGCCAACACCAAAGCCTCACCCCATCATGTGAACTGTGGCCAAGTAGTTGATTTAAACAGAAAATAAAGCAAATCCATCCAAGTTTATTCTAAATTTATCTTTTACAATGTATTTGTAGGAGGGGTCCCCATATATATTGAACTGGTTTCTATTGTGCAATGTGTTCTATTGGAATATTTAAGTGGGTGGGGACCTCATATCCGCTCTTATAACCCACATGCCCATCATTCTGTTCTGTCAATATTTCACATGGTAGAACAGAATTACTAAGGCAAAGTGCAAAACAACCAAAAACCATCTCATGTAAACTACAGTTTCTGTTTCTTTAGTGTGTGAATGCCCAGTGAAAAACACACTTACATATGAAAAATAAAGGCTACAGGCATCAACTACTTGAGGCACAAGCAATAAGGGTTGATGGCACATTGCCTGAAGGAGTGTGCTAGGCCCACATCTAAACATTACGGACATCAAACTATAATATATATATATATACATATAACTAAATAGGCGAAGGCACAAAACAAGATATTAAGGTATCATACAAACTACCTTTTACACACCCAACAACTGTTTAGCCACAACTTTAACATGCTTGAACTTAGAACATTCGAACTTCCAGTTGCTTTTTTAAAATCTTAATTAAATGTAGAATTCCTTGGGAGGTAGAAGGCACTATTACCTCCCATTCTTAAGGTTTGTATACACGTGCGATCGCAGGTGCCGACCCGCAACACACGATGTGTATGACGGACGTTTTGGGCGATAATCGCGCCGTGTATTCTCAGGCGAAACACGTTGGTTGGGTGATCTTTGAATGAGCAGCCTTTTCAAGCAGAAATTATCTGCCGAAATAGCCGTTCATACATTTGCGTTGTGGGTTGGCACCTGTGATCGCACGTGTGTACGAACCTTAACGCTGGGTACAGATCAGTGAAAGATGACAGACAAGATCTGCAAGATCCTGTGCCATCTTTCAAAGATCTGATACACATAGTCCCGAGCGTTCTCCCTATGAACATCATATGCACATCATAGGGAGACTCGGGACTGTGTTTCCATCGAAGTTTCCAGACCTCTATAGGGGTCTAGCGTGGCGATGGAAATTTTCGGTTTTCGTTCTGCAGCCGCGCGCTCCTTTGGGAAAGGAAGGTGCACACATAATGATAAAGCCCCGATACCGTCGGCTTTATCGTACTGTGTACCCAGCTTTACTCCAATGTTAACTGTGGGTGTAGTGATTGAAATATCTCCGGTCAGCTCCCCTCCTTATGTAACAAAATAGTGACAGAAGTTCTCACGGTGACTGTGGGAGGGAAAAGCTGTCAGTCACTGGACTCCGGTTAACTTCAGAACTTTTGTGTTGGAGTAAGTAAGAATGGACGGTACGAATAATGAATTATTCATTTCATTAAAAGAAAACCTGTGGTGAAGACAAAATACCTCCATTTAAATACATATATTTTATAATTATGAGAAGGTCTGTTAGCATGCTCCTAGATAAAGGGCCTCTGAGAAGGTCTGTTAGCATGCTCCTAGATAAAGGGGCCTCTGAGAAGGTCTGTTAGCATGCTCCTAGATAAAGGGCCTCTGAGAAGGTTTATTAGTATGCTCCTAGAGTTTAGAGAGTGTAACCAATGAGAAACTTGCACTGTTGCATGATATAACTGGAGAGTCAGTATATTTGTTGACTTATGGCCAATGATGAACAGACAGAGGGATAAACATGGTATTAGGATACATAGCCATGTTGTCTGATACTTGAGTTCCTGCACTTTATCAGTAATACAGTCATGAGTCCTACAAGTAGACTTTGTTTGACCTTCCTAACAGCTGGAGAGTCCAGTTAACCTGTCTGGTCACCCCAGTGGTGGGAAGAGTTTTGTAGAGTTAATTATGGGACCACACACAAGATCATACGGACTAACTGACCATATAAGTTGTAATCATCATGATCTAGGAATAAATCTTATCAAAAAACTTACTTGCTTTTTATGAAGAAGTGAGTAAAAGTTTGTACACGAGTGATGTGCACCTGCGATTTCCAATGAACGAGCGGCTATGGAATGTCTGCTTCGGACAATAATTGTCCATGTGTATGCGTTTGTTGAAATTGTAAAATCATCCGCATGTATGAACCTTAAAGGGCATATACTTACCTTCCCTAAAGATGCCTCTGGAAATACTTACAAGACCCTGTCCCTCGCTGCCTGGGTGCCACCTCTTGCTGCTTTTGCAAGCTAGTTTTGAGTATGCAAAGCAGCACTGAGGTGCTTCCCAATTGTGGCTGTCAGTTATTGGCTGTGAGGTCACCATCGAGGCTTAGACTGACAGCCGCAACCAGGAAGCAGAGCAGTGAAGAGTAGCTTCACAACGAGGGACCAGGTCCTGTAAGTATTACCAGAATCATCTTTGGGGAAGGTGAACATAACATAAATGGTGTTGGGGAGGGGGGGGTTTGTTAAATGTAAATAGTTACATTTTGGTCATATGGCTGGGCATGCCCTTTAAGAGTTAAGTATGACAAATGTTAGTTATTGTATACTTTGTACATGGATAGAGAATTAGCGGATAGATGGCACACAGAGAGTTATGGTCAGAGGAGCTTTGTTTATGTGGTGTACCACTTCTATTTAGTCTTTATCAATAATTAAAATAGATTTGAATCCAAGGTCTCTGTATTTGCTGATGCCACAACACTATGTACTCACTATGCATCTCATCCAATGCTTAGTATTCAAGGCATAAGACCTCCAATTAAAGGGACATGTTGGAGGTGCTACTACTACATGGAAGCTTGGTCAATCTTCCTGCAGAGAAGCTCTGCTACAATATATATACAAAAGGGGGCTGTGGTTGCACTCCTGTGGCAAAATTACTCTAACAAATAATGGAAGTGCTACTGATCTGACCAAAACATTACAAGAAAAGAGATGATCAATGCACATTCCTGGGCCCCATATATCATAATACTTATGCTAGTGCAAACAGATTTTCAAAATGATCAGCAAAGTGGCAGATTGAATTAAATGTTGATAAATACAAAGTGATGCATATTGGGTTTAAAAAGCCTTTTGCTACTTATACTGTAAATGTGTATGTGACTGTAATGGAACTAGTAGATAGAAGAAGTTAAAAATTATCTCCACAAAAGTGAGTTTGGGTTTTTTAGTTTAATTGAAGAACGGGAGGCACTGGAGCTGTGTTTTACCTCCCATTCATCAATTAGACAATCAGGAGCCAGGAACGAAGGGAGGAAACTTACCCAGTATCACGCTCCTCCACTGTTCTTCTGACAGGTCCCAACAGAGCTTGCACTGCACACATGCCTTTACCTCCCGTACTTCAATTAAACTCAAAAAACGCGAACTCACTGTTGTCAGTGGATTCAATATCGTGTTTGAGCTAATTTTATCACTTGACTTTATAGCTATTAGCCAGCTATCCCGCTGTGAGTAAATCACTTTTTGGGATTTACCCACATTCACAAACGCGATATGTAATCACGATCCAGACATTTACCCACAGTGATATTGGCTCTGGGTAAATAAGCCACATTCAGGGAGATTCAATAAAAGTTCTTATCGTTAAAAATGGTGATAATTTTGCCCCAACCAATCAGATGTTAGCTTTCAAATGTTAACCAAGATCTGATTGGTTGAGGCAAAATTAGCACCATTTTAAACGAAAAGATTATTGAATCTCCCTGATTGTCTTTTATAAAGAGAGGAATAGATCGTAAGCTCTTCGGGGCAGGGATCTCTTTCCTAATATGTCAATACACACACCACACTTATTAAATAACTCACCGCAATGAGGGCACTCATAGGTCTTCTCATCAAGCATAATCATACCAAACTAAGTGTCGGAACTTCAGGCATCAATGCATTTCGGCTACCAAAGAAGCCGTCATCAGGATCACCTGTTCCTGTTACTCGCACCATCTTTAACGGGCCACAAGAACACACCCTGATCCTGATGACGGCTTCTTTGGTAGCCGAAATGCATTGACCCTTGAAATTCCGACACTTAGTTTGGTATGATTATGCTTGATGAGAAGACCTATGACTGCCCCCATTGTGGTGAGTTGTATTTAGTTGTTTGAGGTTCGGTACCGAGGCTGTGAATATTGGGGTAGGAGTGTGAACGGAAACGAGGAAATATATATATATATTCTTAACATTTGAAACTTTATTTATGTAAATTAAATGTATCTGTATAATTGCTTGCACTTATCCCCTTGTTTATATACTCTGAATTTTATAATGTACAGCGTTGCGTACCCAAGTGGTGCTATATAAATAAATTATACATACAAGGGAGAAAAATATTCTCCCTCTTTACTAAACAGTGGTGAGGCCATATTTGGAATATACAGAATCCTGTATAGAAAAAATATATCTAGAAAAGGTGCAGATAAAACATACATTGAAATTTAAAGGGGGACTGGAGGGGCTTGACTATGCAGGCAAAATTAGGGATATTCACAATGGGAAAAGAGGCGACATGATCACTTTATGCAAATATACTAATGGGTTATACAATAAACTACCTGGTGCCTTGTTCACCATATTAGAGAACGCATGGACAATCTTCAATATTAGAAAAGGTTTATTACATCGAGAATGTAAAAACCGTGGAACTACCCTTCAGTCATGGAGTGATCAGGAGGCCCTCTGGAGCATGGAAGAACAATACCTGTTGTTCCCTGACATGGTTAAGTGATCTTGGCCGGATGGATCGCCTTGCCGGGCGATAGGTAAACACGCCTTAGATCCTTAGCTGAACCATGTGATTAATGTGTGTACAGAACTTGAGCCTTAAACCATAAACAAATCAATGCGCCATTTAAGTTGTGTGAGCCTCACCTCCTATGTTTTAAAACCGTTTCGATTCCATAGCAGATATATGGCATGTAGGCTTAGTACTCATACTCTTAGCTTGAGCGAATCAAACCCTGCATGGCAATACGTCCTGGGAACAGATCAGATTCCCCTTTTTATTCAAAATATTGTCAAAATCCCATATTACATCCCAGAGTTTACTTATCCTTTAATTAAATATTTTCAATTAGTGTCTGTTTAAAAATTCTATTTCCTGTTGTTCTTAATGTGGTTCTATTCATTTCTATTGGGTTTTGAAATGTTAGGTTCTGTTGATACTGCTTTGGACATCTTTGGACAGCCTCCCTTATCAGCCGCTCTAAATTCCCAGACCAAGGCTCCCTTGAAGTCTGAATCCCCCTTTGGTAAGAAGTTTTGTACCAGTAATCCTACATCACCGTACTAAAGATGTTTAGAAACTACAACTTCCAGCATGCCTAGGTTGCATTGGGAGTTGTAGTTCCAAAACATTTGGAGTGCCGTGGTTGAACATCACAGGATGGAAACATTAACAAAGAATCTTCTTTTTCCTTCAGAGCTTGAACTCTTTGGAGAATCGGTTCCCAGCACAAAGTCAAACAACAATCACCTTGAATTAAAATCGCTTGAAGATTCCCTTGATGAAGTTAAAAGCCATTCACGGTGTCGCACACCAGAGTCATTTTTGGACCCAGCGGCCCGGTCGCTTGTAAACCTGGAAAGTCTTATCGCTCCTCCAGGTTCTGCAGCTAGAACCAAAAACCCCTTTGCTTCAGGTGAATCCCTGTAGTTAATCTTCCCTCTTGTTTCTTATACAGCAGTGGAGGAATATTGTGTGATCAGGTGTGTGCAGGCTTCCTGGGTTGTGTGTGTGCACAGGAAGAAACAGTTTTGAGGGATCTGCTTTAAAGTTAAATGTCTTCTCTATCCCAATCATGACCACCTGGACCTATAATCTTGTTATCAATTTTATGTTTGAAAATGAGTGGTCATGGACGGTGTATGTCAGCCAGGGGAACCACACAATGGCCATTATTTATTAGACCAGCATAAGGCCGACCATAGAGTAGGGAACTATTTAAAGTACAATTAAAATCCAATGCGTCATTCCCCTCCCATTAATAGTACCCAGGATAAGGACGTTAACCACTAGGCCCTCACCCCTGGGTTTACCTTGTATAAGCAGTAAAAGGCTTTAAAAGTTTCCTTCGTGTGGCCGCCTTGATCCACTTCCTCCTTTAGTTCCATGGCCTGACCAATAGGAAGATATGATATGCAAGAACCAAGTCTTCCTATTGGTGTTCTGGCCCCGGGACGAATGGGACGGAGCGAGGTGGCCACACAAAGGAAACTTTTAAAGCTTCTTAGTGCTTATAGAAGGTAAACCCAGGGGTGAGGACCTAGTGGTTTAGGTCCATACCCTGTGTATAACTGACCTGGTTAAGTAGAGGAGCGGCCGAGGTGGGATTATTCAAGGAAATGTAGGAGATGGGAATAACTATTAAATATTTAACAATCTGCCAACTTTTGTCACCCTAGTATTCAGCATTCAAACAATTGTGGTTTTGAGGTTAGGGGGTGTTTTTTATCTAAGTTAAATGTACATTGCTGCTGATTTTAATTAAGTGTATTAATATTGTAGCTTTATACAATACAGTGTAACTGTTGTGTGTCTAATTTTGTTTTGTGCATCATTTTTTTTAGCACTTATCGAGCCATCAGAGAACAACCCATTCCAACCAGGAGACCAGAAACCCACATTAAACCAAATGAAAAACAACTCTGCAGTCCCTGGAACATCAGCTCCACTACTTCCCATGCAGAACGCATCTACATTACCAACTTTTCCTGTCGTACAAAACTCTATGCCCCCCCTCTCTGCAAGTCCTGGCTTCTTCATGCCATCCAACGCCCCACTTTTAATGCCTCTCTATAGCAATGCTCCTTTGTTGGGAATACCCCCAACACTGAATAATGCCCCATTCCCCCAGGTAGTGTCTGTAAACCAATTGTCTAGCAGCTTCACACATCCTTCCCCTGCGGGAAACAACCCATTTCTGTGATCATTTGTATCTCGCATAGATTGGGAAGTCTGAGACTTTCACTGTCGGATAAAAAGGAAGGATTCTCGCCACAAAGACAATTGTACATTTAACTTATGAACACATGTTGCAGGCTGGCGATAACATTTAACGGAGTTGAGTAATTACAACCTGCAAACCAAATGGCTCCAGGAGAAAAAAAGCGGCTTAACGTTTTCTGTGATGTGCGATTACTTCTGCCTCCAATTAGACAGACTTCGCTAGCATTTGTAATGGTGATTAGGAATTTGGGTTGCTGCCAAACTACGCTGATCTCTCTTTGTCCTGTAGGAAGGGGGAATGCAATGCTTACCTGGCTAATTGCTCTTAGGGCGCTATTCATTGCTATGATTGCTAAGAATAAGTGTCTGTTCCTACCAGAAGTTACATTCTGAAACTGACATTTTATTATGACAATGAATAAATCTCATTTGCATACCAGTTAGAGAGTGTTAAAGTCTACTGACAATAGATTTTACTCATTATGCTGTGAGTGTGTGTATATATATATATATATATATATATATTTGTGTGTGTATATCTATTTATATATACATACACAGTGTGAGCTACAACTATCCTGGAAATTGTATTCTTTTATAAATGGTGCTTAGCTATGTCATTACTGATTAGCTATGACATCAGTGTCACATGACTCCTTGAAATGTGTGTATTATAATAAACAATGTAGGCTTCTAATTATAAGATGTTAATAGTTAATTTTGATTTCCATGACGTGCATAACTGACTGTGGCATCATACTTCTATACGGCCATGGAATTCATTATTTCTATATGGCCATGAAATTTATTATTTCTATATGGCCATGGAATTAATTATTTCTATATGGCCATGGAATTCATTATTTCTATATGGCAATGGAATTCATTATTTCTAAATGGCCATGGAATTCCTTATTTTTATATGGCCATGGAATTCATTATTTCTATATGGCCATGGAAATTCTTATTTTTTATATGCATGAATCATTATTTCTATAGGCCAGGAATTCCTTATTTCTATATGGCCATGGAATTCATTATTTTTATATGGCCATGGAATTCATTATTTCTATATGGCCATGGAATTCATTATTTCTATATGGCCATGGAATTCATTATTTTATATGGCCATGGTATAATTATTTCTTATGGCCATGGAATTTATTATTTCTATAGGCCATGGAATTCCTTATTTTTATATGCCATGGAATTTATTATTTTTTATATGGCCATGGAATTCATTATTTCTATATGTCCATGAATCATTATTTCTATATGGCCATGGAATTCATTATTTCTATATGGCCATGGAATTCATTATTTTTATATGGCCATGGAATTTATTATTTCTATATGGCCATGGAATTTATTATTTCTATATGGCCATGGAATTCCTTATTTTTATATGGCCATGGAATTTATTATTTTTATATGGCCATGGAATTCATTATTTCTATATGTCCATGGAATTCATTATTTCTATATGGCCATGGAATTCATTATTTCTATATGGCCATGGAATTCATTATTTTTATATGGCCATGCAATTTATTATTTCTATATGGCCATGGAATTTATTATTTCTATATGGCCATGGAAGTCATTGTTGATATATAAATATACTTCAAAAAATTGGTTAACCCAACTTTAATTGAAGAACAGCACGTAAAGGATCTAAGTCTCCCGTTCTTTGATTAATCAATTTACAGCAGGCAGGGAAATAGTTAGCGATTGCGCTCATAGGTTGCTTGTAGGTCCCGTCTATAGCCATGCTCCTTTGTACTAACCAAAAATTGGTTTAACCATAAAATATCACCACTACTAAAATATCTCTCTTATGTATTTGCACCCCTGAGTTGCTCCACAAACAGGTGAAACCAAATTGTGACGAATGCTGTTGCAGCAGTAGAGAAGGAGCTGGGCTGTAACAACAGCAGGTGAGCCTTGCTCTCCCCAGTCCATTTAACACTGAACAGATGTCATACCTAAACAGCTACTCTGTCTCAGTCATCCTTATTCTGCAATACTCTCTTAATATTCTGTTCATCCTAGTAATACAGTTACAGGAGTCAATATGACACCCTAATGGTTACTTTTGGGGAACACCAAATTAGCAGCCCCTGCCTTTTCAGACACCTTCCTTTCTCTCTTTGTTGATGGGGGTGGTACTTACTTGTACCCAGTGGGTAGGGACGGAACTGAAAAAAATGAAATAACGGACAATTGTTTGGTTCAAGTAGTAATTTTTCAACATTTTACTTTATAATACAAGTTAAAGAAATCACACAAGTGTACAAAGTTGTTGTGTTGGGGCTGGGATTAGTAGCATTACAGCAACAGAAAGGCTGCAGGTTGACTGTCCCTTTAATTTACAAGTGGTGAATTCGCCCAATTAAAAGAAAATAAACTTTCTTTCAGTTTTTAATTCTTCTAAATAATTCATTTGTAGTTCCCACTTTCACCCACAACGGTGAACATTATTAATACAGACAGTACAGCTCGGTGTGGCGAGGACAATGCCAGACTGAGCACTGCAGATTTATTTTTTCCTTCTAAACCTGAAAAAAAATCTCCTGTTGTCAGCTGCTAGGTTTGTGCAGACAAAGCATTCTGCCATATCATGTGGAGTCAGAAGGAGATGCAATGACAGAGCGATGTTGAATTAAAGGCCAAAGGCTCTAGGCAAGAGGGAGCTTCCCGAGAGGAGGGAGGTAAGGAAGATCCTCCATACACTAATCCATTCTCGCAAGTGACATGGGGTGTTCTGTTCTCTGAAGTCTGCTGGGACTAACAGAAGCCGAGCGCCCTCCTGGGGCTGTGTTTCTATAGAGACAGAGATCACATCTTTTCCATACTAGCCTTTTGCTTTTCATTGCCATTTGCTTTGTAGAAACAATGGACAGATCTTGTGCAATGGCAACACGCAGAGACAGAGAAATGGAGAGGTGGGAGACAAAGGTATAAGATACCATCAAAAGGTACAGATGGAAAAAAATTCTAGGCCGCATCACGTGAACCCTTGAAGTTGTTTAGAAAAAAACCCCTAAAAGTTGGCCCAAAGTTGGAGAAGCTCTTGGCAGACAAAAAACAGATTGTGATACGCTGATATGAGATTCTCATGCTCTAACCGATCGCAAAATGGAACCCTAAGCATGTGAGGAACCCACAAGTGTGGCCTAAGCCATTGGTGTCTTACTGCTGAATTTAAATGGCTGTCTTTAAAACATTCCTAAAAAGATGAGTAGTGTAGGGTATGGTGATAACTTCTTATTGTGGACTAACAGTTTTTATAGACAGGCTTTCGAGACTTACACTTCTCTCGTGAGTACTGCTTAACATTAACAAGAAAGAAGTGTATCTCTCGAAAGCTTGTCTATAAAATCTACCTGCTAGTCCACACTAAAAAGATATTGTCTTTTAGGAACAAACCAAAGAACCAATGGCTAAGAAGCTGACGCATTACCTGATACTGACCATCCAAACCTGTCATTGCCAACATGAACGAAGATACTGTTAAAGTTTGGGCCTAACACAATCTAAAGCCTGGCCTAAGTCACGTTCAAATTTAACAATATATCAAATTAATTAATTTTATGAGCCAAGCAATCGATAGATTCACGTGGGATTTTCATTTTTGTAAGGCTTTGCTTAAATGCTGGTTTACACTACCCAACAGCTAGTCTGTTTTTTGGTCCGTGTGTATCGGCCCATTAATGTGTCTTTTTGCCGAAAACAAGTTAGTTTCTGGACAGAAATGAGGTCGGCAGTGCATTCTTTTGGGTTTTTTTTAACGGACCGGGTCAATCCAATCCGTTGAAAAAATTTTTTTAAAAATGCACTGCTGACCTCAAACTGACCTAGTGTGAATGAGCCCTAATGATGTCATTTGTCCGCAAAGCTAAAGCGATTCCATTACTAGCAAAGGCACTATGAGAAAATTGTCTCTGTTTGGTTTGAACAGCTATATCTCCTCATCTGTATCTTCACCCACTCTGCTGTCTTCCTGCCCTACTTCCCCAAATAAACACAATTATACAGAGAGATAAGCTCATAGTTCTAAGATTCTAATTGGTAAACCACGCCGTAATTGGGTTATTCATACACCTAACCATGTGCATTGTCATTAAAACAGGAGTGGAGGAAGCGACACATATAACGACCTCGTGCTCCAGTCCTGATGCAAGAGAATTCCGTTGTCCGTCCATAGTTACTGTGATCTAATTTGCAAAATCTAAACTCCATGTTAAAATGACATGTTATGTTACTCTTTATCCCGAGTAGTTCTCATGTACAATTGGTAAATATGACAAGACAAGATTATACTGTCTGCCTGTCCTGTTATCAATTTCTTTTGCTGGACAAACAATGTAAATTTAGAACTGTATGGTTTGCAATTGCAATAGAAACACATTTCATTGGTTGTTGGACAGGAACATCAATCCAGACCCCCAGCAATCCACACCTCAATGGAATATGCCCCCAAGCAGCTACTGTTTCTAGAAGTAATCCAATTATAAGGACAGAGACTGAAATCACATTAGTTTATATTCCTTCCATTCCTAAAACAATATTTTGTTGTTTAACTGCATATTTAATATGTATTGTTCTCTCTCGATTCGGAATTGAGAGATCCAGTCGGATGACTATTGAAAAGTCATCAAGAACTAAACTCTAAGTCCAGTTGATCTAACTGAATACAGCAGATTAACCTATATAATAAGTGTACATGTATATTATCTGAATGGTCCTGAAGAGCTTACAATTGAACCATAGTGACCAGCCTACATATGAAGTTTAGGAGTTTACTACCATAGTCAAATAGTCATAAACCTCCAGGAAGAGATTCACTCGTGGTTGAGCAGCTCTGGGTGAATCTCAACCCATGGAAGTATTTCTATGCAAAAAACAATCTGCGCAGCCTAGGGGTAAATGTCACACTAACCTGATAGAGTACGAACCCCTCCCCCCTAAACTGTTTACGGCACCCTTAATTTACTCGCCACTCTGATGCACTTCCATGTTGCTGCCGCCAGTCAAGGCCATGATGTTGGCGTCACAGCAAAAGGATTAATGACCACTGCACTGATCTAAGCTAAAATGTAAATGTGCCTGAACAACGGGTTTTCTGGGAGCCCAGTAGCAATCACAGAGTGGTCACGGGCAGGTCACCAAGTAAATAATTGACAGCTCTGGGTTCGTGACCGTTAAATCTAGAGACCTTCAGAACTAGATGATTTCTCCAAAATGTTTTTTATTTTGGGGGTGAGAAATGCAGTTACAGGTAGTTAATAGTTACAGGATTCATGCAGGGTCATTAATGTTTTACCTTTAGTTCCCCTTTGGATGCTGCCAGACTGAATATTATGTGACTCTAGAGCATTCCCCACCTTATAAGGACCCCCACATTGGAAGAACATAACTCACACTGTCCCCTAGGGACACTAAGTTACTTCTTTCTAGAAAACTCATTTCCCTATAAACTTTCTGACTGTGCCTATTATGGGGCCCATACACGCACCAATCACAGTCGTATGATATCAGGATATCCCGATATTGTACGATTATCAGTTCATGTTGGGATTTTCGTACAATCATCTCACAAAAATTTTGCTATTGATTCAATGGGAAAATTTTTCGTACAACCGGCATTTGTAAGTGTATGGGCCCCATTAGGCTGGGACCACACTGCAACACATCAGAAGGGATACATACCGTTCTGCCCGAGGTTATTTCAGGAGCCTAATGGCAAAACCAGTTTCATTTTCATTCAGCTTGTGAATAAGAAAATTACTAGAAAAGAAACCAACTTTGTGTGGTTTTGTGTGTTGGCCCCGTTTTCAATACGTTTTCATGTTATTTATTAATAAAGACATACGTCCATCTACTTCAACCCATCTACCCACTTATAATGTCTGTGTGACCACCTGCCAATATAGATATATTTACTGGTATATTGGGGATTTCAATACGTTTTCATGTTATTTATTAATAAAGACATACGCCCATCTACTTCAACCCATCTACCCACTTATAATGTCTGTGTGACCATCTGCCAATATAGATATATTTACTGGTATATTGGGATTTTCAATACGTTTTCATGTTATTTATTATAAAGACATACGCCCATCTACTTCAACCCATCTACCCCACTTATAATGTCTGTGTGACCACCTGCCAATATAGATATATTTACTGGTATATTGGGATTTCAATACGTTTTCATGTTATTTATTAAAAGACTACGCCCATCTACTTCAACCCATCTACCCCACTTATAATGTCTGTGTGACCACCTGCCATATAGATATATTTACTGGTATATTGGGTTTCAATAATTTTCATGTTATTTTTAATAAAGAAAGACATATGTCCATCTACTTCAACCATCTACCCCACTTATAAGTCTGTGTGACCACCTGCCAATATATATATTTACCGGTATATGGGGATTTCAATACGTTTTCATGTTATTTATTAATAAAGACATACGTCCATCTACTTCAACCCATCTACCCCACTTATAATGTCTGTGTGACCACCTGCCAATATAGATATATTTACTGGTATATTGGGGATTTCAATACATTTTCATGTTATTTATTAATAAAGACATACGTCCATCTACTTCAACCCATCTACCCCACTTATAATGTCTGTGTGACCACCTGCCAATATAGATATATTTACCGGTATATTGGATTTCAATACGTTTTCATGTTATTTATTATAAAGACATACGTCCATCTACTTCAACCCATCTACCCCACTTATAATGTCTGTGTGACCACCTGCCAATATAGATATATTTACTGGTATATTGGGGATTTCAATACGTTTTCATGTTATTTATTAATAAAGACATACGTCCATCTACTTCAACCCATCTACCCCACTTATAATGTCTGTGTGACCACCTGCCAATATAGATATATTTACTGGTATATTGGGGATTTCAATACGTTTTCATGTTATTTATTAATAAAGAATGTCTGTGTGACCACCTGCCAATATAGATATATTTACTGGTATATTGGGGATTTCAATACGTTTTCATGTTATTTATTAACAAAGACATACGCCCATCTACTTCAACCCATCTACCCCACTTATAATGTCTGTGTGACCACCTGCCAATATAGATATATTTACTGGTATATTGGGGATTTCAATAAATTTTCATGTTATTTATTAATAAAGACATATGTCCATCTACTTCAATCCATCTACCCCACTTATAATGTCTGTGTGACCACCTGCCAATATAGATATATTTACCGGTATATTGGGGATTTCAATACGTTTTCATGTTATTTATTAATAAAGACATACGTCCATCTACTTCAACCCATCTACCCCACTTATAATGTCTGTGTGACCACCTGCCAATATAGATATATTTACTGGTATATTGGGGATTTCAATACGTTTTCATGTTATTTATTAATAAAGACATACGTCCATCTACTTCAACCCATCTACCCCACTTATAATGTCTGTGTGACCACCTGCCAATATAGATATATTTACTGGTATATTGGGGATTTCAATAAATTTTCATGTTATTTATTAATAAAGACATATGTCCATCTACTTCAATCCATCTACCCCACTTATAATGCCTGTGTGACCACTGCCAATATAGATATATTTACTGGTATATTGGGGATTTCATACGTTTTCATGTTATTTATTAATAAAGACATACGTCCATCATAACCCATCTACCCCACTTATTGTCTGTGTGACCACCTGCCAATATAGATATATTTACGGTTATTGGGGATTTCAATACATTTTCATGTTATTTATTAATAAAGACATACGTCCATCTACTTCAACCCATCTCCCACTTTGTTGTGTGTGACCACCTGCCATATAGTATATTTACGGTATATTGGGGATTTCAATACGTTTTCATGTTATTTATTAATAAGACATACGTCCATCTACTTCAACCCATCTACCCCACTTATAATGCCTGTGTGACCACCTGCCATATAGATTATTTACTGGTTATTGGGGATTTCAATACTTTTCATGTTATTTATTAAAAAGACATACGTCCATCTACTTCAACCCATCTACCCCACTTATAATGCTGGTGACCACCTGCCAATATAGATATATTTACGGTATATTGGGGATTTCAATACATTTTCATGTTATTTATTAATAGACATACGTCCATCTACTTCAACCCATCTACCCCACTTATAATGTCTGTGTGACCACCTGCCAATATAGATATATTACCGGTATATTGGGGGATTTCAATACGTTTTCATGTTATTTATTAATAAAGACATACGTCCATCTACTTCAACCCATCTACCCCACTTATAATGCCTGTGTGACCACTGCCAATATGATATATTTACTGGTATATTGGGGGTTTCAATACGTTTTCATGTTATTTATTAAAAAGACATACGTCCATCTACTTCAACCCATTACCCCACTTATAATGTCTGTGTGGACCACCTGCCAATAAGATATATTACTGGTATATTGGGGGTTTCAATACGTTTTCATGTTATTATTAATAAAGACATACGTCCATCTACTTCAACCTATCTACCCTCTTATAATGTCTGTGTGACCACCTGCCAATATAGATATATTTACTGGTATATTAGGGGTTTCAATACGTTTTCATGTTATTTATTATTAAAGACATACGTCCATCTACTTCAACCTATCTACCCTCTTATATGGTCTGTTGTGACCACCGCCAATATAGATGTATATTTACTGTATATTGGGGATTCAATACGTTTTCATGTTATTTATTAATAAAGAATGTCTGTGTGACCACCTGCCAATATAGATATATTTACTGTTATATTGGGGATTTCAATACGTTTTCATGTTATTTATTATAAAGACATAGTCCATCTACTTCAATCCATCTACCCCACTTATATGCCTGTGTGACCACCTGCCAAATAGATATATTTACTGGTATATTGGGGATTTCAATACGTTTTCATGTTATTTATTAATAAAAAAATACGTCCATCTACTTCAACCCATCTACCCCTTATATGTCTGTGTGACCACCTGCCAATAGAATATATTTCCGGTATATTGGGGATTTCAATACATTTTCATGTTATTATTATAAAGACATACGTCCATCTACTTCAACCCATCTCCCACTTATAATGTCTGTGTGACCACCTGCCAATATAGATATATTTACGGTATATTGGGGATTTCAATACGTTTTCATGTTATTTATTAATAAGACATACGTCCATCTACTTCAACCACATCTACCCCACTTATAATGCTGTGTGACCACCTGCCAATATAGATATATTTACTGGTATATTGGGGATTTCAATACATTTTCATGTTATTTATTAATAAAGACATACGTCCATCTACTTCAACCCATCTACCCCACTTATAATGCCTGAAGTGACCACCTGCCAATATAGATATATTTACCGGTATATTGGGGATTTCAATACATTTTCATGTTATTTATTAATAAAGACAACGTCCATCTACTACTTCAACCCATCTACCCCACTTTAATGTTGTGTGACCACCTGCCAATATAGATATTTTACCGGTATATTGGGGATTTCAATACGTTTTTCATGTTATTATTAATAAAGACATACGTCCATCTACTTCAACCCATCTACCCCCCTTATAATGCCTGTGTGACCATCTGCCAATATAATATATTACTGGTATATTGGGTTTCAATACGTTTTCATGTTATTTATTAATAAAGACATACGTCCATCTACTTCAACCCATTACCCCACTTAAATGTCGTGTGGCCACCTGCCAATATAGATATATTTACTGGTATATTGGGGGTTTAATACGTTTTCATGTTATTTATTAATAAAGACATACGTCCATCTACTTCAACCTATCTACCCTCTTATAATGTCTGTGTGACCACCTGCCAATATAGATATATTTACGGTATATGGGGGTTTCAAACGTTTTCATGTTATTTATTATAAAGCATACGCCCATCTACTTCAATCCATCTACCCCACTTATAATGTCTGTGTGACCACTGCCAATATAGATATATTTATGGTATATTGGGGTTTTCAATACGTTTTCATGTTATTTATTAATAAAGACTACGCCCCATCTACTTCAATCCATCTACCCACTTATAATGTCTGTGTGACCATCTGCAATTAGATAGTATTTACTGGTATATTGGGGATTTCAATACGTTTTCATGTTATTTATTAATAAAGACATATGTCCATCTACTTCAATCCATCTACCCCACTTATAATGCCTGTGTGACCACCTGCCAATATAGATATATTTACTGGTATATTGGGGTTTCAATACATTTTCATGTTATTTATTAATAAAGACTATGTCCATCTACTTCATCCATCTACCCCACTTATAATGCCTGTGTGACCACCTGCCAATATAGATATATTTACCGGTATATTGGGGATTTCAATACATTTTCATGTTATTTATTAATAAAGACATACGTCCATCTACTTCAACCCATTTCCCCTTATAATGTCTGTGTGACCACCTGCCAATATAGATAATATTACGGTATATTGGGGATTTCAATACGTTTTCATGTTATTTATTATAAAGACATACGTCCATCTACTTCAACCCATCTACCCCACTTATAATGCCTGTGTGACCACCTGCCAATATAGATAATTTACTGGTATATTGGGGATTTCAATACATTTTCATGTTATTATTAATAAAGACATACGTCCATCTACTTCACCCATCTACCCCACTTAAATGCCTGATTGACCACCTGCCAATATAGATATTTATTACGGTATATTGGGGATTTCAATACATTTTCATGTTATTTATTAATAAGACATACGTCCATCTACTTAACCCACACCATCTACCCCACTTATAATGTCTGTGGGACCACCTGCCAATATAATATATTTACGGTATATTGGGGATTTCAATACGTTTTCATGTTATTTATTAATAAAGCCTACTCCATCTACTTCAACCCATCTACCCCACTTATAATGCCTGTGTGACCATCTGCCAATATAGATATATTTACTGGTATATTGGGGGTTTCAATACGTTTTCATGTTATTTATTAATAAAGACATACGTCCATCTACTTCAACCCATCTACCCCACTTATAATGTCTGTGTGGCCACCTGCCAATATAGATATATTTACTGGTATATTGGGGGTTTCAATACGTTTTCATGTTATTTATTAATAAAGACATACGTCCATCTACTTCAACCTATCTACCCTCTTATAATGTCTGTGTGACCACCTGCCAATATAGATATATTTACTGGTATATTGGGGGTTTCAATACGTTTTCATGTTATTTATTAATAAAGACATACGCCCATCTACTTCAATCCATCTACCCACTTATAATGCCTGTGTGACAACTGCCATATAGATATATTTACTGGTATATTGGGATTTCAATACGTTTTCATGTTATTTATTAATAAAGACATACGTCCATCTACTTCACCCATCCCTACCCCACTTATAATGTCTGTGTGACCACCTGCCAATATAGATATATTTACCGGTATATTGGGGATTCAATACATTTTCATGTTATTTATTAATAAGAATACGTCCATCTACTTCAACCCATCTACCCCACTTATATGTCTGTGTGACACACCTGCCAATATGATATATTTACTGGTATATGGGGATTTCAATACTTTTTCATTGTTATTTATTAATAAAGACATACGTCCATCTACTTCACCCCATCTACCCCACTTATAATGCCTGTGGTGACCATCTGCCAATATAGATATATTTACTGGTATATTGGGGATTTCATACGTTTTCATGTTATTTATTATAATAAGACATACGTCCAGCTACTTCAACCATCTACCCCCACTTACATTGTCTGTGTGACCACCTGCCAATATAGATATTTTCCCGGTATATTGGGATTTCATATATTTTCATGTTATTTATTAAAAGACATACGTCCATCTCTTCAACCCATCTACCCACTTATAATGTCTGTGTGACCACCTGCCAATATAGATATTTTACCGGTATATTGGGGGTTTTCAATACGTTTTCATGTTATTTATTAATAAAGACATACGTCCTCTACTTCACCCATCTACCCCACTTATAATGCCTGTGTACCACCTGCCAATATAGATATATTACGGGTATATTGGAGATTTCAATACATTTTCATGTTATTTATTAATAAAGACAATACGTCCATCTACTTCAACCCTCTACCCACCCACTTATAATGCCTGAAGTGACAACCTGCCAATATGATATTTTTACTGGTATATGGGGATTTCAATATTTTCATGTTATTTATTAATAAAGACATACGTCCATCTACTTCAACCCATCTACCCCACTATATGTCTGTGTGACCACCTGCCAATATAGTATATTTCCGGTATATTGGGGGTTTCAATACGTTTTCATGTTATTTATTAATAAAGACATACGTCCATCTACTTCAATCCATCTACTCACCCACTTATAATGTCTGTGTGACCACCTGCCAATATAGAATATTTACCGGTATATTGGGGGTTTCAATATGTTTTCATGTTATTTATTAATAAAGACATACTCCATCTACTTCACCCATCTACCCCACTTATAATGTCTGTGGGCCACCTGCCAATATAGATATATTATACTGGTAAGTGGGGGTTCAATACGTTTTCATGTTATTTATAATAAAGACATACGTCCATCTACTTCAACCTATCCCCCTCTTATATGTCTGTGTGACCACCTGCCATATAGATTATTTACTGGTATATTGGGGTTTCAATACGTTTTCATTTTTATTAATAAAGACATACGTCCATCTACTTCAACCCACTACCCCCCTTATAATGTCTGTGTGACCACCTGCCATATAGATATATTTACTGTATATTAGGGGTTTCAATACTTTTTCATGTTATTAATTAAAGACATACGTCCATCTACTTCAACCTATCTACCCTCTTATAATGTCTGTGTGACCACCTGCCATAGATATATTTACTGGTATATTGGGGTTTCAATACGTTTTCATGTTATTTATTAATAAAGACATACGTCCATCTACTTCAACCCATCTACCCCACTTATAATGTCTGTGTGACCACCTGCCAATATAGATATATTTACTGGTATATTGGGGATTTCAATACGTTTTCATGTTATTTATTAATAAAGACATACGTCCATCTACTTCAACCCATCTACCCACTTATAATGTCTGTGTGACCACCTGCCAATATAGATATATTTACCGGTATATTGGGGATTTCAATACATGTTCATGTTATTTATTAATAAAGACATACGTCCATCTACTTCAACCCATCTACCCACTTATAATGTCTGTGTGACCACCTGCCAATATAGATATATTTACTGGTATATTGGTATTTCAATACGTTTTCATGTTATTTATTAATAAGACATACGTCCATCTACTTCAACCCATTACCCCACTTATAATGTCTATGTGACCACCTGCCAATATAGATATTTTACCGGTATATGGGATTTCAATACTTTTTCATGTTATTTATTAATAAAGACATACCGTATATACTCGAATATAAGTCGATCCGAGTATAAGTCGAGGTACCCATTTTAACCTAAAAAGGAGTAAAAACTGATTGACTCGAGTATAAGTCGAGGGTAATTATGACCACTATTGCCTTCTGCTTTTGGCACTCCAGATTTGTAAACTACAACTCCCAGCATGCTTTAGCTGCTGGGAGTTGTAGTTTACAAACATCTACAGTGGAACTGCACACACTAACCAACTATCCTGTCCCTGACCCAATGCCCCTTACTCTCCCCCTGCACCCTCTTCTCATGCAGCCTTCTCCCATGCCTTACCTTCTCATGCAGCCTTCTCCCATTCAGACTTTGCCAACTTGAAATGAGGAATCACACGCGTCCGCACCAGGAGTCAGAGACCAGCCATTATCTTGAAATGAGAATCCAGCGTCCGCATGCACTGATGGTCGCATCCACTGACGTCACTACTCGGCGCCGAGTGGTGACGTCAGTGGATGCGACCATCAGTGCATGCGGACGCTGGATTCCTCATTTCAGGTTAGTTAGTGACTGACTCGAGTATAAGTCGAGGTTCAGATTTCTGGCTGTTTTTACAGCCTGAAAACCTCGACTTATACTCGAGCATATACGGTACGTGCGCCCATCTAGTTTAACCCACTTGCCTGTATGTGTGGCAGTTTTGCACACATTTTTAGTTTTTTAGACTTGCACTATAGTGGACCATATACATATATTTAAATACATGGATTCCCTACGCCGTTGGACCCTACAAGGGCCCCACAGACTTTCCACTACTAAACATATTAGGGCTTGGCCACACTAATGTGATTTCTCACACGCTAAGAGTTACGCCTGCGATCTGTAAGTATGTAAGAATAGCAGCACAGTGCATGTTAATGTGGGCGCCCAGATTTTTAGAGTGCGTTCGATCACACATGCGATCCGGTAACAGACTAGTGTGGCCTCAGCCATAATGTCTATATTTACAATGAAGCTCATGATGAGCTTGGAATCACATCCTAACCTCCATCTTGCAAAAATTTACTTTTAGGACTAGGCCCCCGACAACGCGCTATTATTGCAATGCGATTCCTGGAGAGGCGGCCATCTTGTTTCTCTGTATTAAGGTGTACATTTCCGTTTTCTTATCTGTATTGAAAGTAAAATCACCTGCAATGCAATCCAATGTTGATTATGTATAGTGGAGACAAACCCTCAGTAAAATTTTGTTTTACAGCATCACACAATATGGTATTCCACCTCTCCCCCGTCTCCCGAATTCTAGGGAGGTCTCCCGCGAGACAACCCTAGACTCCCGCGACCGAGAGGAGAGTCTAATCTCCTCCCTGTCCATGCCCCCTCTGCTCACCATGCCCCCCAAGAACACCCCTGCACTGTGATCTGGTTTTTGACAATACATTATATTGGATTTAAGGCAAACCCGGGGCAAGTGCCTAGCTGTTTAGATCTTCACTTTGTGTACTATGGGATTTATGAAGTAGTTACAAGTGGTAATTTATGGCCAGTTAAATAAATGATATACCTTGGGGACAAAAATGTCCGTATATTTACTGGTGACCTGTCAGTGCTGCTGCAGTGGAACGCGTGGTTGATAAGTTTCTTCTATCTTCGTCCCTGGCTCCTGAGATATTGATTGAAGAATGGAAGGTAAGACATAGCTCCTTAACCTCCCGGACTTCAATCAATACATTAAAGGAATAGTTCACTTTCCATGTAAACTACTCCTTTGAATTGCAGCACATTTTTACTAAATACAGAACCAGCAAGTTCCAGAGATTGATTTATACTCTTTTGCTTGGGGTTACCCACATTGTGGTAGGGCATCTTTTGTTGATTACTGGGCCCAACTTAATGGACAATCGTACTCACCTCCCCCCGCTCTTTCCCTTACGGCTTATCTCTGTAGTACACTGTGTAACGTGTCTTCCCATTGGCTACATCGTGGACTAATCCGAACCAAAGTATAAATGTAACATATAGAAGGAGTCTGTACAACCCAGAGGTCTGGAACATGTGGCACCTTGAATAAAATGCACCAAAAACAGTTGTTTTCTTTGAACTCCTTCAGTATACTCAGTATACATTCAGTATTCAGTATACATTTATACTTGGATTTTGGATTTGTGTACGCTAAAGACAGGGCATCGACATAACAGAAGCTATAGATGTGCAAATACGGATTCTAAATACAGTATATTACAATATATACCATAGGATTGGGCCTAGGCACTCCTTGTTGGCAATGTGCCACAAATGTTGAAGGTGCAGCTCCCGTTAGTCCTCTACCTGTAGGACTCCCAGCTATAGCCAGGTATGAAGGAGACATAGTGCTCTCCGAAACGTTGTTCGTTTGTGCGATATAATAAACAGTTTAAACTGAGGATAAGTGTGCGCTTCCATTTCAAATGCTTGTGCTATATTACAATATACATCACGGACTGGCAGGGGCAGAGTGGACCGGAGTGGCGAGGGTAACTTCATGTAAATGTTTCAGCTGATCGGTAAAGTACCTAGGGGTGTAATATTTGGGTGTGGAACAGGGGAAAGGTAGGTATAATTGCATGAACCTATTCTTTATATATTGCTACTGTTTAGCTGAATCAAATTGTGTCTTGCTTGTGTTTATATTCTGTCCTGTTTCTAACATACAGAGAAACTAATCCTATATACTAAAAGAAGGTTGTCGATAGGCACGGATGCTGGACTCACCTGCTTGGCTGGCCATGTGACGTCTTCTAGCAAACGCCCACAGGTAGGTCCGGGAAGCCCGCCGGGGTGTGTGTGTGCGGGTCGGGGGGCATGCATGCGGCGCGTGGGGGGAGGTGCACGCTGCAGGTGGTGTGTGCACGTGTGGGGTAGGGGTGCACGCTGCGGGGACGATTCTTTATAGAATTGGGGGTTTGCTGGTCTTATAATAAGAGGAGCACCTGACACCTCTGCAATTCTTTATAAACCCCCCAACCAGAGGATTAGTTTATGTATCCAGTGTTACTTCTGTGACAGTTTATTTTTCTGCCTAAACATTAAAATTATTGCTGAATTTTCATTTAACAAGTGATGCGTGCATGCGTGTATTTATCCTTTGTGTGTTTGATTCAGGTCAAGATGTTATTGACATTGACAGTCTGTCTCTTAGTAAACAAGAAAGTAAAGACAAGTGACACACTTTGCTTCAGCTAAACACGAACAGAGAAAGGTTTTCTGCAATTTGGGCTGTTACCATATATACAGACTGGCCCCATCTTTCCAACCTACTAATATCCAAATCGATATGATCAGTAATGTGTCCCATTTTCTATGTTAAAATCAGTCGTGATGTCTGATCATGCTGACCCCTTTCTTTTAAAAATCTTGGTCAATCTTTGCATTTATCAGGCTGGGTGGCCCATTGGGGGCTGAAATATTTGCTAATATGTACCCAGTATTATGTTTCCTAAAAAAAAGGATCCTCTGAACCTCTGGGAAGCTTGTCTGTACCCTACACAATGTCAATCATCGGAATGTTTAACTGAGTGATTACCGAGCCTGTGCAAATGTTTAGGTGTCAATTATACTGCTTGAGCGTTTCGGGTGATTTATAGGGGCATATTTATAAAGGATTGTCTTTTTCGCCAAATAATTAGCGCAGCACAAAATAGCGCCATTTGGGGCTTAGCGCCATTTGGGGCTTCATTTCGCCTTATTTATAAAAAAGCGAAAAAAAACACACTTCACAGCTGAAAAAGGCGAACGGGCGCGATAAAGAGCGAAAAGTATCGCAGCGAAAACTTAACGCATCTAAGAAGACTGCATTGTGAAAACCATTCGAAACCAGAAAAGCCCACTAGAAAATGATGTCAAGTTCAAAATGGCCACCTCACATTTACCAAGAAGTCAGCCATGTCTTATTTAGTCAATCTTCTTAGAATTTCTCAATTGGAATACAATTTTCTTTTGCACTGCACATTCGCCTTTCTAATGCGCGATCGCTTTTCCAAGCCATATTCCATTATAATGCGCGTTCGCCTTTCTAATGCGCGATCGCCTTTCCAAGGCATATTCCATTATAATGCGCGGTCGCCTTTCTAATGTGCGTTCGCCTTTCTAATGCGCGATCGCCTTTCCAAGGCATATTCCATTATAGTGCGCGGTCGCCTTTCTAATGTGCGTTCGCCCTTCTAATGCGCGTTCGCTTTTCCAAGGCATATTACATTTTAATGCGCGATCGCCTTTCTTAGGGCTAGGCCACACTGCTGCGTTTTTTTTGCGTTTGCGCTTGCGATTGCGATTGCGCTTGCGATTTTCCAAAATCATTGAAAACGCGGCAACGCAAAAAAATGCGCGTTTTTCGGTGCGATTGCGTTTTGCGTTCTGCATTTTTAATCGCAATCGCATGCGTTTTCCTATACTTATTGAAGAAATCGCAAACGCAACGAAAATCGCACATGAAATCGCATTCGATTGCGATTGCATTTGCGTTTGCGTTTCAGTGTGGCCTAGCCCTAATGTCGCTTTTCCAAGGCATATTGCATTCTAATGCGCGATCGCCCTTCTAATGCGCGTTCTCTTTTTCAAGACATATTACCCATTAGAATGCCTTTTCGCTCAAACAATGACTTCACCACCTTCAGGGTCGCGCTAATCTTTCGCTCTTTTTAACGCAAAAACCACCTTTCGCTCTTTTATAAATCGCGTTATGCCTTTTCGCTAAAATTACCATTGCGAAGTAAGGTGAAAAGGGTTTTAGTGATAGCTCGCGGAAACGGTTTCGCCATTCGTTAATGCTACCTTTATAAATAGCGTTAACTGTCTTTTTGGCGAAAACCCATGCGAAAAGCGAATGCGAAAACATTTCGCTACTTTTAGCTCTTTAATAAATATGCCCCATAGTCTGGTCTATGGGGATCAGTAAAGCCTCACACAGGTCTGGTGTGGTGTAAGCCTAATGTGTATTTATAGGTACCAGTTGTTGCATCTGAACAGAAAAATACTAAATAATGTGCTATTTAAAATAAAGGGACCAGAAATGTTATTCTGTCTGAGAAGGTTGCAAAAAGGTCTCAACCAGTTAATGGATAATGCCCCAGTACCTGGTACCTGTCCAGTCTGCTCACCTACTTTCTTGCTCCTGCCAATTAGTAGGCTCGATCTTCGTTTTTACGGAAAAACAGAAAATAGTTTTTGACATTTTGGCTATGAGATTGATTTAATCGGATCACTCAATATGTCTACTAGTGTATGGGGTGATTTAGACATTAGATAGATTATCTAATGTCTGCCTAGTGTATGGTATAGTGTACCTGTCGGCCAGACAGACCACTATTTTCGTATATCATTCCATGCGGCTGATCAGACGTGTCGGTAAATCACTTCTGAACGTGCTCACGAACGGTCATGGTGAACTGTTGGCCGCTGCAATTTTTGTTGCGACTGACAGTGGTTCATCCCGGATGACTGCTCGCTTGTGTTGACCGGGCGATCAACAATATATTGAAAGGAAATTACGCTAGGTGAAAGGGCAGGTATGGGGTATAGGGGGAATGGGGGGGGGGTTAAGGGCTCCCCTGCACATGTCACACTAACTCCCGAGGCAAGACAGGACGCAGACATTTTTGCAGGAAGACAGCTCCTACTGTTCAGTTTCCTGGACTTTGGACAAGCACTGCAGAAGAACCATAAGAACCGCGGGTGGGGGTCAGAGGGCCAGTGAGCATCTCAATGATCAGCTGAACGTGTGTATCTTCACTTTATTTACACATACGTGTGATCAGACGTTTAAGCTAAATGTAGATCTTCTGAAGAGGGGAGGGGGTCAGAGGCCTGGATCTCGCAGGGGACCCCGGGGCCCAATCGATCAAATAAAAGAAAACAATCCATGTATCTTTATATGAGGATGACCAGTTATCGGGGGCAAAGTCTCCACAAAATCAGGGAGCTTCCAACACGAGTTAACAAGCTCTTTTATCATTATTTCTTACAGCAGGCTAGTACCCCATACTTTACTTTCGGTATTGGTTCTTCTTTAGATAAAGGTACATTTCAGGTGACATCATCCCTTTAACACACGCCCTTGCTGGGGTGATAGTTCTGTATCCAGGAGTAATTTGTGGGTGATCTCCTTTAAGGTGCAACTCACTACTTTCTGTTCCACACTCGCTGGAGGAGGCAGCTGAGCTGGGGTAGGGTAGTGAAAAAACCCAATAACTTGGGGTTTATTGTTAAGAAAACATTGTTGGTAAAAGTACAAATTACCTAATGTTTGGGGGGTTCTGGGAATTTTAATTCAAGGACAATTATTGACAATTTGTACAAACACTCAGTTATAATTTCCCTCCCTTCTATTGTGGTTATTATATGGTTATTATAACCATATAATAACCATGTAATAACCTAGTCATATAATAACCATATAATAAACTAGTCATATAATAACCATATAATAACCTAGTCATATAATAACCATATAATAACCTAGTCATATAGTAACCCAGTAATATAACAACCATACAATAACCACATAGTCCGAGACAAACTAACCCTCGAATGTACCGTTTGCTAACCCAGGAAGGATCATTTGTTCATTTGGTAATGTACGTTTCGCTAACCCAGGAAGGATAGTTCATTTGTTTGGTAATGTACAGTTCGCTAACCCAGGAAGGATCGTTCATTTGTTTGATAATGTACAGTTCGCTAACCCAGGAAGGATCGTTAGTTCAATATTCCTCGAATATACCGTTCGCTAACACAGGAAGGATCGCTCATTCGTTCAATAATCCTCAAATGTATCATCGAATGTAGCTTGCGCGAAACCCGAAACCCGAAAACTCGAAATTGGCCGCCTGACTTCAGGAAGTGTTTTAACAAGTTTTGGTGATAGTGCCATGTTCCCCAGACCATTTCCCAGGTTCCACGGCCATTTACAGTAAGTTACCACTGCTAGTTTAACTGTAAATCACTCTGACTTTTCGAACTATCACTCTCCCATTGACTTTAATGGGTCCGAATTTGAACTATCCAAAAATTTCGAACGTTCGAAAATGGAATGAAACTCAACAGTTTCGAACAATCTTGTAACAGGTAGACAGTGTGCTCTTTTTGTGTATTTGTGATTTTTTTTTATTGCATTAAACTTGTTTTATATTAGATTGTGAGTTATTACACACAGCGTAATAATTGTAAATAAACATTTCATGTATATCAAGAATGTATCAGTGTTATTTGTCACACTAGGAGGGGGATATTGAATATACGGGATTGTATATGTATTGCATATCACATTCTGTAGAAAGAAGGTTTGGCTTTAAAATGACTTATTTACTCTACTGGTCTCCAGGGCTGAACATTACACTTTTCTGGGTTATCATTAGTATATTAAACAGTTTACATCGTAACTGCATATGTGGTGTATTCTCACATATTATCATGGGTTGGGGCATCCAACCAAACAGACCAAATTTTATGGAATTTGGGACGTGTCCTCCAGCTCATATATATCAGCCAAGATCTCCAAAGTCTCAGGGTGGGTGGGTCAGTAGTAGCCATATATTTCTAGACCACTGCCTTGCAAGCATAGAACAGAGAAGCCAAGTTGATATTTAGTTAAAGGTACACCCATGCTTGTGAAGGTTCTCATTCATCCAGGTCATGGTATATCTGTTGTATTCAATTAGATCAACTGGACTTGAAATGTAGTTCTTGAAGACGTTTCGCTAGTCATCCGACTGGCTTTCTCAATTCAGAATGACTTGTACAAGAATCTGTCGCAATTATGGTACCCTGGAAAATCCCAATTAGCATATCACAGCCAGGTGTTAAGGTGTGATTAGATAGTGGCTAAGAGTGTTATAGGAACGCCCAGAGTAAGGTGTTAAAACAGCATTGTACATGGCAGACAGTTGGTGTTTAAGGGCTCCTCTGAGACTACCTTGGATACAAAAGGAGGGAGTGTCACTTCATCAAACAAGGAGGAATGGTGAGAAACTGTCTAACAGGACCCTGACCCAGCCAGAAATGGAAGTCCTTGGTAAGGGCTTGAATTTTGCCATCACCCCTAAAGCCATCCCTGTGGTGGATATTATAGCAGCCACAGAAGCCTCTATCCACAGTAATAAGGTACACAAGAGGCAGAACAACTTCGCCTTAAGGTATCTGCAGCCTTAGCCAGTGCTAAAATCCTTCATCTAACCTGACTACACAGGAAAGAAGAGCCTTAACATCCCTCAAGAAAGATTCCAGTATCACCATTCTACCGGCAGACAAGGGAAATGCACAGTGGTACTCAACACCTCAGACTACCATGATAAGGTGACCATGCTCCTGGCCGATAACAACACATATGAGGCTTTAACAAGGGATCCCACCAGCCGTTACAAGAAAAGAGTCATAGACTTACTACAACAGCTTCAAGGATAAAGCCATTGACCGAGCAATGTATCATCGCCTCTACCCTGGTGGCATATCCATGCATATATGGACTCCCAAAGATACATAAGGAAGGGCCCCACTAAGACCTATAGTCAGCAGCATCAACTCGGTAACATACAAGGTGGCAAAATATCTAGCTAACATCTTAGGACCTTTGGTGGGAGTTCTAAGCATCACATCCAGAACTCCAGGATTTCACCAACAAATTTGAAGATATAGTACTCGGTGTAAAGAAACTATGGTGTCTTATGATGGTGACATCTCTCTTCACTTGTATACCCACCAAGGAGGCTGTTGACTGGTGAGAAAACGGCTGGGCCAAGACAGCACTCTTACCAGCAGAACTGAGCTCAACCCAGAACAGTGTGTTCCTTGTTGGACTTGTCCTGATACCACCTATTTCAAATACAGGGATAAGTTCTATAAGCAAAAACATGGATGTGCATGGGATCTCCAGTTTCACCTATTGTGGCCACCTTTACATGGAGGAGGTAGAAACACAGGCGCTTAATACCTTTAAGGGCACTAGCACCCAGCCACTGGTTCAGATATGTTGATGACACCTGGGTTAAAATCCACCAGAAGGAAGTACAAGCTTTCACAGAACACATTAATGCGGTGGACCAAAACATTAAATTCACAAGGGAAGAGTCAAAACAACAAACTGGCTTTCTTGGACTGCTTGGTAGAAGTTAAGGAAAATGGTAAACTGGAAGTAGAGGTTTACAAGAAACCAACACACACAGATCAGTATTTGATGTTTGACTCCCACCACCCTTTAGATCACAAGCTGGGGGTCATCAGAACCCTGCAATACAAGCCGAGAACATCCCCACTAGCACAGAGGCGAAGGCTAAAGAAATGAAACATCTCAGAGGAGCCCTTAAAACTTGTGGATATCCAACTGGGCCTTTGTCAAAAGAAGTAGAAGGAAAGAAAAGAACACGAGTACCAACATTGAAGGGAAAAAGCAAGACAGGAGGAAGAACATGGTCATCCCTATGTAGCAGGGGTCTCCGAGAAATTAAGAAGAATTTTCAAAAAACATCGTATCCCTGTCTGCTTTAAACAACGAACAACACACTGAGGCAGCAATTGGTACATCCGAAAGACCCAATACCAAAACACAAGAAAAGCGACATCATATATGCAGTGCAGTGCAGTGAAGAATGCTCTGATTTGTATGTGGGGGAGACCAAACAGCAACTGCATCAACGTATGGCCCAGCACAGAAGAGCCAATTCCTCGGGTCAGGACTCAGCCGTGTATCTGCATCTTAAGGATAAAGGACATACCTTTGAGATTGTAATGTTAACATACTGGCGAATGAACGTGACTGGTTCAAGAGAGGTGTTAAGGAGGCCATTTATGTGTAAATAAAGAAACAAGCCTAAATAGAGGTGGGGGGTTCGACACCAACGTCGCCATGTACATGCTGTTTTAACACCTTACTCTGGGCTTCCTATAACACCTCTTAGCCACTATCTAATCACACCCTTAACACCTGGCTGTGATATGCTAATTGGGATTTTCCAGGGTACATAATTGCCACAGATTCTTGTACAAGTCATTCTGAATTGAGAAAGCCAGTCGGATGACTAGCGAAACGTCTTCAAGAACTACATTTCAAGTCCAGTTGATCTATTGAATAAAACAGATAAGGTAACCCAGTGTACATAGCTTAGGGTCTGACGAAACATTGGTTCCAAGTATAGTGGTGAGTTTTTGAACTCTTAAACAGAACTATAATTAACGCCAGAAATCTGCATTGTCAAAATTCCATTTAGTGAAACTGTATCTGTAATTAGAATATCAGGGCCCGACTTCCAACTCTGTGGAGTTTGTTGACTTTGCCTGACATTCCTCGTGGCTTATTATTTTTGTGCTTTAGTGGCATGTTGGTAGCGCAAAGTTAAGCTTCATAGTTTGTGAAAACGAATGTGTTATGTAACACATAATATGTCCAGCATTGCTCCTGGCGCCACTTTTTGTATTCACAATTATTTTTTATTTTGCAGGGATCTGAGAAAAAGAAAAGTGATATGTGGAGATGTTTACACTATGTCATTCCCAGGCTTTTTCTGGACACGTCAATCGTCTTATTAATGAGAAGTCTTTGTACCTACAGCATCATGCAAAAAAACCTCCCGTGGACTGGTCAGCCAATGAGCTTTTTCATTAGCTCATAGGAATTAAATTAATTTACAGTTTTTAGGGCTACTGCTTGCTTTCAGTAGACATTTATCATTGATGTCTTTTAATGCCAATAGAGCACAGGGTGATTTGCAACTTTTTATTGCTGCATTATGCAGGTACCTGTTGTGTCAGGAGGCTTTCAGCAAAGCAGCAAGGGAAATAAAGTCAATATTTCTCCCAGGTAAGAAGCTGCTAGCCTTCTTCTTTCTTATGTGGGGCCATGAAACACAGCAGACATACATGTAAAGTTAATGAGATCCCAGAGGGGGAGCCAGAGGGCTGCAAGTGGGACCTTGAGCCTTGTAGCTGAGTTATAAAGAGATTCTGTATACCTCTAGGGATGAAACAATTAAGCAACGAAAACAAGTAAAAAAAAAAAAAAGATTGTCGCGGTCTTTACAAACAAATAATCTGTTGTCAGCTGGAAGAGCCATAGCTTTTTGTCTTATCTGCTTCAAGCTGAGATGGTGGGCCTGCATGCATTCTAGGGGTAACAAACACATATTCCCTATGTACAAGGGAACGCGGGTGACCTTAAAGGGTGTGTTCACCGAAAAAGACCCTGGAATTCCGTTGTATGAGTGTTAGGTGGGGTGAGAACACTCTAAACTCCCTTCTTATTTTAATTCTATCTGCTGCAGCTCAGAGATTTAGTACAATTGCTCCTCTGACTCATGAGACTTTCCTGCTTCCTTGAGAATTGTTTTTTTAGGTATAGTTGCCCTTTAAATAGATATCTCAACTGGCAGCCTCCATATAGTGTTTGGCGTTTTATTATATAGTGCGGAACATATTATGGTGAGCCTCACAATTAGTTTATTCATTCACATCAGACCCTGTCCTGAAGAGTCTAATGGGGTGATTTACCCCAAAGGCTCTGGGCAATCATATGGAGTTAAAGTCACATTAACCGCAATCTGTATTCAATATATTTGGTACCTATTATGGTATACCTTTTATGAATAATAGTGCTGTGCTTGTCGAAATTTTCCCAGGATACACCAGCTATAGATAACCTATTACCTATTAACAAATGCTGTTTTCAAATTTTTGGAAATTTCGAAAGTTCCGGAGTTTTGATTTTTGAACTTTGCCTACTTTTGATTTTCGATTTTTGAAAATCGTCTACTTTTGATTTTCAATTAAAATCGAAAAATCCTGGTTCTGTAAAATTCGGGAGTTCTGAAAGTTTCGATGGGATTTCTAAACCCTCAGATTCGATTCGAAACTGGGTTCTAATAGAAACCACATCACATCTCTATTTAACACTGTAAATTCAAAGATGAGCAAATTGGTGCACATTAGAAATTCGAAGATGTCATGTTGAATCTCACCAACAAACCTCATTGGTCACCTTTGTCTTCCTCAAGTAAATCACATTGACCGGACTACATACTGCTGAGTGTATTAGCATCATGAAAATGCACAGTTTGCATGGTGAACACTCAAAGGAAATTAGTTTCTTTGCAATAAATAATAGTTCCCTCCTAGTGGCAGCCATTAGTAACAGCATTGTTATTGGACTGTCTGACACAAACTAATAATATGGAATATAGATTTCTTGCCCAGAATCCTTTTTGTGACTCAATGCATGTCTGCAACAGAAAAACAAGTTCTGTGACGTGATTGATCCTGAATGAAAAGTGGGATTCTGATTTATCTTTCATACGTTTCCATTGAAGAAGATGCTCATTGGGTCTTTTTTGCAAACGAATCCCCTAATTCAGAATCTGATTTCATTGTAACTGTGTGTGATTACAGTCGTCTATTCCACCCGCCACGGGGGCCAAGTCATGGAGGGAGAATCATTGGAAGATGAAGAGATCAGGGGAATTCTGAATGAGAATTTTGTCTGTGTGAAAGTTGACGAGAAGAGATTCCGGATGTAGACAGACGTTTTGCAGGTATGACTTTTGTTAAAATGATCATATAAAAGTTTAGCATGCTGAAACTTTTATCTTTTTGAGCAAACCCCGCTCGCATCTCCTTGAACGCGCCTCCCCCATCCCTTCCACATTGTGACGCAATGCTGGAGCAGGGGTGTTCCTAGGGTTTTTGATACCTGAAACAACTTTTAAATGCCGCCTATCGGTAGACGGGCGGTAGCACGTGAAGTAGGCGTGGCTTCATCAGGGAACATAGGCGTGGAGATGGGAGTGGTGGGCTGACTAACACTGATTGGTGGACTGGTGCTGAAATGCAGTATTGCAGGAGTATTTGCAGGGGGGCGCCCTGAGCAAATGTTTCAGTTTGCTTCATGGTAGGGACACCCCTGTGCTGGAGCAAATGCGTCCGCCGTCCGTGCATATTTACAGCCCTAGGTTAGTGTATAAGATATTTGTTATTTTGGTTGCACATCACCAAAAACTCTGTTTCAGTGGAAGGAGGACAAGACCGACCTGTGCGAGAGGAGTGAAAAGATCCTGATGGTCCTGCAGATAACATCCCTCGAGGTGCCGAACCACCACTCAGCCTCCCTCTGCAGGAACGGTCCTTGCAACGGCTGGAAAACAGTACAATGAAGAACATAGTGGATTTGGGGAATTTCCTAAGTTTCCCATCCCAGGTAAGTAGTTGTCAAAATATTAGTTAAGACTGTGGGTTCGGAGATCCGCCCAGTCGGTCGGGCAACGATCCCCGACCGAACGGCCATTTTGGCCGATAAAGGACCCATACACAGGCTGATTATCGTCCGAAACGAACGTTCGGACGCAACGTGCTTCGCGGACGAACCTTTTATCTTTATGGTAAGGTTCTGATCCCATCCTTTTTGGAAAGGGCTCCCTATTCAAGTGAAAGATGAAAGTTGTATTAGGTGGGTCCAATCTGCCTAGTTCTGTACATCCTGTATCATAGGGAGAACTAACATTCTTCTTCTCTCCTGCTTTAGTGAATTTCAATCACCCGGCCCCTTCATATAGCAATCCACAATCTGAAATGGATGGTGTATGGGGGTATCTATGATCATGTTGGAAAGGTATGAGATCTGCTTTCACTTGTGTCAGGCTCCAAATTCCAATCCCCTGTTATTAAACTACCTGTTGGTTCCTCTCATCAAGAAGCTAATTATGCATTCAAGTCTTTTTATATTGTATCTCATTACCCTGCATCCATTCTATGGCATTAGTGTCACTGTTCACTAGTGATAATGCTTCGCTAATTTAGCTTCTGAGCGTACACAAACACGCAGGGTTTTCATCGTTATTCTACTGATCAGGCTTAGCATGTTCCACACTTGTATGATCAGGTTAAGTTGCCTGGAACATGCAGAAGCTTATCAGTTACTGACAAACGTATCTACTGAGGGAGGGCACAGAAAGTGACAGTCTGGGGAGGAAAATCAATTAATGGTGTTATTTATTACATAAATAAGTGAGAATAATAAGTCTTCATCAACCTCCTTAGTGTTGTATTAATGTTAAATGTCTTTTTTAAAGGCAAAATCAAAACAACACCATAATACTGGCTATACACATAAAGATTAGCTCTAATATGTACAAACATATCCTCTAGACTGTAAGCTCTTTGGGCAGGGTCCTCTTTCCTATTGTATCACGGTATTGCTGTAAGAAACTCATCACTGTGTTTACTTATATTATGTATTACCTGTGTATGTAATATGTATGACTTTGTATAACATGTATTACCCTGTATGTAATGTACGACTATGGAATTGTAAAGCGCTACGGAAGATGTTGGCGCTATATAAATCCATAATAATAATACACCTAATATAAGGCCAACTTTACCACTTTAAAGCTTTTCAACTGAAGAAAACTTAAAGGGCCCGTTCACCCCTCAAATAAATGTTATATAAAGGTAAATCACCCCCCAAAACTACAATAGTTAGAAAGTTGACAGACTGTTTGCTGTACAGCAAACCAATGTTCTCCCCCTTCCCTCTGCCTCTCAAAAGTTTCTGCCTCCTCTTCAAGCTCTCTAAGCTTTTTTACGCTCACAGGAGGAGCTTGCAGGATAGCATTCAGTCATTGGCTGTGATATCATCCCACCCCATGACTGACAGCTGCTAACTGGAAGAACTGTGAAGCAGAAAGAAAGGTAACAGGCAGTATTTCATGTCAAAATGACATCTCTTAGCTTTCTAACTATTACAATTTTTCATTTGAGGGGTGAACTTGCGGTTAATAATTTATGCTGGCCATAATCATACCTGACAATAAGGAAATTGGATCGGACAGATTTGCCTATTATCGGGCACTTAAAAATGACAGATAGCGTTGCTGACAAACCATCACTCTCGGCCCCCAGGAACCTTTCTTCTGGATGAGCCAAAAAGGCCAAGACTTGAATCTTTGTGAACCTGGGTCTGAAATATTGCCTCCCTCCAGAAAAACACTGTGGGTGAAGCATGGATAGGGGCCCCATCATAGTTTTTCTGGGGGGCCCAGTGATTCCTAGTTACACCACTGAGAAGAGGCTTATAAGGAAAGGGCCAGACGTGCTGCTTCATTCCTGCGTGAGAATATGTATGATGTTAAGAACAGGAGATTGTCCAGGAGCTTTTACATGGACCATCAACCAACGTAAGCATCACTTAAAATACAGGGACACGAGAAGATTAAGATAATAGGATTTAGACATAGAGAGTCAACTGATCCTAGATTGTCTTATAAGTCTCAGTTGCAAGGAGGAGGCAAAGGGGTTTCTGAAGGGAGGTGTAGAGGCCAGTGGGAGAGTTCCGCTGTGCCCTGCAGGAGGGTGAGCATTCTAATAAAGATCATATTTGTTCAATGATCAGATCAGACTATAGCTGCAAAGAACCTGACCTTGTTAGTGTATGGTGGAGAATCAAAGGCTTTCACTGTAATCCTAGCAGTGTGCATCTAGGCAAATACAAGCTACGCACGGAAACAAAGACATGCACTGCTCGCTGAGGGGCTAGGCCTTTCTCTTTGGTGTCGTACACCTTGACGAGACCACCAATTAGGGGTAATCGGTATGAGGCCGTATTGGCATTGGAATACCAGAGTTGTTACATAGTAACATAGTAACATAGTAATTAAGGTTGAACCTATTCCCTTTTTTTTTTATTTATTTTTTTTTTTTTTAACCCTACCTAACAGTTGATCCAGAGGAAGGCAAAAAACCCCAGCTAAAAAAGGGGGGGGAAAATTCCTTCCTGACTCCAAACGGCAATCAGAAAGTATCCCTGGATCAACCAGATCTATATGCATTAATACCAGTAATTCTCAATATTTTTTAGTTTTAGAAACTTATCCAGGCCTTTTTTAAAGTTATTCAATGAACTTGCCATTACCACCTCTGCTGGAAGACAGTTCCACAGTTTCACCGTTCTCACTGTAAAGAAACCTCTCCTAACTTGAAGATGAAACTTCTTTTCTTCCAACCTTAAAGGATGTCCACGAGTCCTCTGATATGACCTATTAGTGAACAATGCACCAGAGAGTTCACTGTATGGGCCATTAATATATTTGTATAAGGTTATCATGTCCCCACGCAACCGCCGCTTCTCCAATGTAAACAGCCCTAACTTGTCTAATCTGCCTGCATATTCAAGCCCCTCCATTCCCCTTATTAATTTAGTTGCCCTTCTCTGGACTGCTTCCATTTCCAAGATGTCCCTTTTGTATATGGGATTCCAAAACTGCACCGCATATTCCAAATGAGGCCTTACCAGTGCCTTGTAAAGAGGGAGAATAATATATTTCTCTCTTTAATCTATTCCCCTCTTTATACAAGACAATATCTTGCTAGCTCTAGCTGTTGCTACCTGGCATTGTTTGCTACAGCTAAGTCTGTTATCTACCAGAACCCCCAAATCTTTTTCCATTTCAGATGCACCTAACACAGAGTTATTTATGGTGTAGGTGGCACAGGGATTATTAAATCCCAAATGCATCACCTTACATTTATCAACATTGAATCTCATCTGCCATTCTGCTGCCCATTTTGATAATCTATCTAGGTCTGCTTGCAGCACTTGCACATCATTGAAAGTTTCCAAAGCTCTGCATAATTTAGTGTCATCAGCAAACACAGAGACCTTGCTCTCAATGCCCCTTTCTAAGTCATTTATAAACAGATTAAACAGAAGCGGCCCCAGTACAGAACCCTGAGGAACTCCGCTTAGAACTTTAGCCCACATAGATGTAGCTCCATTAACCACCACTCTCTGTTTGCGGTCCAATAACCAGTTCTCTATCCATGTACAAATGTTTTCTTCAAGGCCAACAGTCCTCAGTTTATACATTAGTCGCCTATGTGGCACAGTATCAAAGGCTTTTGCAAAATCCAAATATACCACATCCACAGCTGTGCCTGAATCTAACTTCTTACTCACTTCTTCATAAAAAACAATTAAATTTGTCTGGCATGATATATTTCTCATAAATCCATGCTGACTACTACTAATAAGATGATCTCTGGAGACAAAGTCAAGGATATGATCCCTTAACAAAGTTTCCATCACCTTCCCTACCACTGATGTTAGGCAACATGGGTTGTACAGATGTTTGTATGGGCACTTACATTACTATTTTTTCGTCAGCTCCAGGCATCCTAAATGACTATTGGGCCGATGTACCCAGAGGCACATGGAGTTAGGGCTAGGCCACATTGAAGCGCTTTTAAAGCGATCCAATCGTGCTTTTAAAATCACACAGTAGTGTGGCCCAGTTGACGTGGCAACACTAGTGCGCTAGGGAGCACTGCGTTGCGATTCATAAATTCATAAATCGGATTGCCAATCAAGTTGGGATGGCAATCACGATCCCACAGCAACGCGCTCTCACATGCCGGGAACGTGCATGCAAATGCGAGCGTTCGCATACACGCTTCCATGCGCGCAGTGTGGCCTCAGTCTTAAAGTCACACAAAAGACACCTGCGCATCCGACTCTCGCGATTCAGAATCCCGCAGTGAGTAAATCCCTTTTCGCAAACGCGATATTGAATCAGGATCAGGACATTTACCCAGTGAATGCGTCTTTCTTATTCGAGGATTGCTTGATCTGTATGAAGCTTGTTGGGTCCAGTCGTACCTACTATGGACTGTGCAGCATCAGGAAAAACAAGATGAGCTCTTATGGGATTCTGGGTATTTTTCTAGTGATTCCTTTGACCCAACTATTCTCCTCTGTAAAGGATGGGAAGAAGTTTAACATTGCAAAGTAACTGATTTCACTGCCTGTATCTTACTGGTCAAACAGACATTATCACGTGGTCGTATTGTGTGATCAGGTGCTATCACTTTAACGTGTTGAGTGCAGCCAACTTTTGACAGTGTTTAGCTTCCACCTGTAGCCAATCAGAAGGCCAGAACCTAACCATGTGATTATGAAGGTTAACAGGGCCAACTAAATCCATTTAAATGCCTTAAATTGTTAATATTCTCTTCCCTGGACTCTCCTTTGGGAACATTGGATTTTCTATTAGAGTTTCAGGAATATTTTTTCCCTCTGTCTTAGCTCTGTTCACTTTCTGTTGTCAGTGTTCCTTTCCTGGACAAAGTTTCCCCCAGTCACTATGGCAGCAAACACTCATTTTTAACCTTTAACCACTAAAAATACCTTCGACCTTCCTCCTGGCCTAGCCCTCGTTCGCACTGCCTGTTAGGTGGTCACACTTCTTTTTGGATATATTTTCTTTGACATCTCTATTAATTTCCTTTCTTTTAACAACTCATCATGGAGCATGGGGATGGGAATAAAATACCGCAGGGAATCTAACTTAGTCTAAGTATTTTTGTTCCTTTATATGAAGTGAAAGAATTGGAATTATTTGTTATAAAATGCTTTTTTATGCCACTCTGCTGCTGAAAAATCTGGAAAGGCACCAAAGTTAAATGCTAAGAAGACTATGGAGTTGTCCCGCTCCCCAGCTAAATAATACCCAGGGTGAGGTCCTAAACCACTAGGTCCTCATCCTGGGTTATTCTTAGAACTGCAGCAGAACTTACCAAAAAGTTTCCTTCACTGCCCCTTTTGGTCCATCGCCGATGATGCCAATTAGAAGAAGAGCTCTGCATGGAGTGCGTTTTTCCTATTGGCCACATTTTAAAGTCGTAAGAGGGACCAGAGCATAAAGGGAACTTTAGGTAAGTACCGCTGCAGTTCTAAGAAGAACCCAGGGGTGAGAAGCAGGTTTAGGTCCTCACCCTCGATACTAAATGTGGCAGGTGGCAGATGAGATGGGGGAGGTGAATACAATTCTCCTTTACATATCCTGTGGTTCAGGCTGTTCAGGATTCTTATTAATCTGGGAAGCATCCAAGAGACTCTTCCTATAGCCTGTTGAATTCCACAGAAACTCTCTGCCGGTGGTGGATGTTTCCAAACTTAGGGATCCAATGGAGAGGAGCAATAAGTAAAGAGTAGCTTTAAGAAGGTCTCCGCATGGCGCCCTTTTTACTTCTGTGATGTAATTGTGGATGCAGGAAATAGAATATGCTTTGGATTCCAATGTGAAATGTTTTTGAGTGAATGAGATTTATCAAGATCTTTATTTTGTTCATAAGACCAACAAAAGCTCTCGGCTAGTGAACAGTTGCAAGGTGCTTTGGTTGGGAACATAGTTGTTGGACAGCATTTTTCAGGCTAAACTCTGTTTTAATTAGGATGTGCAATTTACAGACATTTGCTTCCACATTAAGGAAGGACAATTATCTGTACTTACAGAATAAGGTGGCAGGAGAACTTAAGACCTGGATGTCTGGACCAAATCATTTTTACAACCAGTGGGTTTTGAAGATGGTTGTTTTTGGATGCCGCATCTATTTTGTTTATACATAATTATATTATTATATAATAATGTATCGTAACTATAGGGTAGTCAGGTTATGATTTTCAGTACCTACAACCGGCGTATAACATCTGCAGCCATAGAGCCAGCTCACTTCCTAAAAGAAAACCTTTTCTCTGTTCTTGGTAGTGAAGGCCCCAGGGATACTAAGACCAGTGTTGGACCTGAGAAGTTGGCAGTTTGTCTACTAATCTGTCTGTTGTACAAGCTGAGGATTTTGACAAAAGCCTCAGGTTCACTGGTGGCACATTTAAGGTATAGCAAGTCTTCCATTATCTTGACGGCTTTCTGGTGGTCGCCCTCAAGAGAGCAGTTGATGACCATAACAGTGCTGGGGATTTAAGTCCTGAAGAATCCTGAATGGATTATAATTGTAAAGCAGCCCTGCACTTTCACAGTTGCTGATCCATCTGGGCACATGGTTCCAGAGAAGGGAAAAAGGGGTTTTGCCTGTATATGGATGCACAGAACACAGTTGATGGGGTGTATATATGCTTTACGTAGAAGCATTGTGTAGAAGACCTCAGAGTGGAAATGCCTTTAATAAGATGCAGCCACAGAACAGCTGCTATGTATATAACAAAGCAATAAAGCACAAAACCTTTGTTTTTTGGTAAGAATAAGACCTGTATTCCTATGGGCACAATAGAATGTTCTGTCACTATCAACAAGTTTCATTCTAGCAAAATAGACTCAACCAGCAGAGTTTTGCAGTGTTCTAGATCCAGGAGGATGGAGGACCAAAAGAAGAAAGAATCTGCCGCAGACCTCACGCTGTTTTCGAACGTTCAGTAAAAATTTCAAAAGTTTGAAAACAGACCCATTAAAGTCAATGGGAGAGTGATAGTTCAAAAAGTTCAGATGATTTACAGCTAAACTAACAGTGGTAACTTACTGTAAATGGCTGTGGCACCTGGGAAATGGTCTGGAGAACATGAACTCCAAAACCTGTTTAAACAATTCTTCATGATCGGGCAATTGTCGGGTTTGCGCAAGCTCCATTCTACAGCCAATTCTAGGGCTACTGAATTATACTTTTGAGGGTTACTGAAAATAGAACTATAAATTCGAGGTTTAGGGAACGATACATTCGAGGGTTAGGGAACGATACATTCGAGGGTTAGGGAACGATACATTCGAGGGTTAGGGAACGATACATTCGAGGGTTAGGGAACGATACATTCGAGGGTTAGGGAACGCTACATTCGAGGGTTAGGGAACGATGGATTCGAGGGTTACCGAACGATACTTTCAAGGGTTAGGGAATGATACATTCGAGGGTTAGGGAACGATACATTCGAGGGTTAGGGAACGATACATTCGAGGGTTAGGGAATGATACATTCGAGGGTTCGGGAACGCTACATTCGAGGGTTAGGGAACGATGGATTCGAGGGTTACCGAACGATACTTTCGAGGGTTAGGGAACGATACATTCGAGGTTAGGGACGATCTTCGAGGGTTAGGGAACGATGGATTCGAGGGTTAGGGAACGATACTTTCGAGGTTAGGGAATGATACTTCGGGTTAGGGAACGCTACTCGAGGGTTAGGGAACGATGTTCGAGGTTAGGAACGATACATTCGAGGGTTAGGGAACGCTACATTCGAGGGTTAGGGAACGATACATTCCAGGGTTAGGGAATAATACATTCGAGGGTTAGGGAACGCTACATTCGAGGGTTAGGGAACGATGCATTCGAGGGTTACCGAACAATACTTTCGAGGGTTAGGGAACGCTACATTCGAGGGTTAGGGAACGATACATTCGAGGGTTACCGAACGATACTTTCGAGGGTTAGGGAACGATGCATTCGAGGGTTACCGAACGATACTTTCGAGGGTTAGGGAACGCTACATTCGAGGGTTAGGGAATGATACATTCGAGGGTTAGGGAACGATGCATTCGAGGGTTACCGAACGACACATTCAAGGGTTACTGAGCGATACATTCGAGGGTTACCGAACGATACATTCGAGGGTTACTGAGTTATACATTCGAGGATTACCGAACGATACTTTCGAGGGTTGGGAACGATACATTCGAGGTTACCGAACGATACTTTCGAGGGTTAGGACGCTACATTCGAGGGTTAGGGAACAATACATTCGAGGGTTACCGAACGATACTTCGAGGGTTGGGAACGATACATTCGAGGGTTACCGAACGATACTTTCGAGGTTAGGGAACGATACATTCGAGGGTTACCAACGATACTTTCGAGGGTTAGGGAACGTACATTCGAGTGTAGGGAACGTACATTCGAGGGTTACCGAACGATACTTTCGAGGTTTAGGGAACGCTAACTTCGAGGTTAGGGAACGATACATTCGAGGGTTACCGAACGATACTTTCGAGGGTTAGGGAACGATACATTCGGGGGTTACCGAACGATACTTTCGAGGGTTAGGGAACGATACATTCGAGGGTTACCGAACGATACTTTCGAGGGTTAGGGAACGCTACATTCGAGAGTTAGGGAACGATACATTCGAGGGTTACCGAACGATACTTTCGAGGGTTAGGGAACGCTACATTCGAGGGTTACTGAACATACTTTCGAGGGTTAGGGAATGCTACACTTAGGGTTAGGGAAGCACATTCGAGGGTTAGGGTTAGGGAACGCTACATTCGAGGTTTACCGACGATACTTTCGAGGGTTAGGAACGCTACATTCGAGGGTTAGGGAACGATACATTCGAGGGTTACCGAACGATACTTTCGAGTGTTAGGGAACGATACATTCAGGGTTACCGACGATACTTTCGAGGGTTGGGAAGATACATTCGAGGTTACCGAACGATACTTTCGAGGGTTAGGGAACGCTACATTCGAGAGTTAGGGAACGATACATTCGAGGGTTACCGAACGATACTTTCGAGGGTTAGGGAACGCTACATTCGAGGGTTACTGAACAATACTTTCAAGGGTTAGGGAACGCTACATTCGAGGGTTAGGGAACGCTACATTCGAGGGTTAGGGTTAGGGAACGCTACATTCGAGGGTTACCGAACGATACTTTCGAGGGTTAGGGAACGCTACATTCGAGGGTTAGGGAACGCTACATTCGAGGGTTAGGGAACGCTACATTTGAGGGTTAGGGAACGATACATTTGAGGGTTACCGAACGATACTTTCGAGGGTTAGGGAACGCTACATTCGAGGGTTAGGGAACGATACATTCGAGGGTTAGGAACGTACTTTCGAGGGTTAGGGAACGATACATTCGAGGTTTAACCGAAGATACTTTCGAGGGTTAGGAACGATACATCGGGGTTACCGAACGATACTTCGAGGTTAGGGAACGCTACATTCGAGGGTTAGGGAATGATACATTCGAGGGTTAGGGAACGATACATTCGAGGGTTACCGAACGATACATTCAAGGGTTACTGAGGGATACATTCGAGGGTACCGAACGATACATTCGAGGGTTACTGAGTGATACATTCGAGGGTTACCGAACGATACTTTTAAAGGGTTAGGGAACATACATTCGGGTTACCGAACGATACTTTCAAGGTTCTGAACGATCATTCGAGGGTTACTGAGTGATACATTCGAGGTTACGATGACATTCGAGGTTACCGAACGATACTTTGAGGGTTGGGAACGATACTTTCAGGGTTACCGAACGATACATTCGAGGGTTACTGAGTGATATATTCGAGGTTACTGAGTGATACATTCGGGTTACTGAGTGATACATTCGAGGTTACCGAACGATACTTTTGAGGGTTAGGGACGATCATTCGAGGGTTACCAAACGATACTTTTGAGGGTTAGGGAACGATACATTCGAGGGTTACCGAACGATACTTTTGAGGGTTAGGGAACGCTACATTCGAGGGTTTACCAAACGATACTTTTGAGGGTTAGGGAATGATACATTCGAGGGTTACCGAACGATACTTTTGAGGGTTAGGGAACGATACATTCGAGGGTTACCAAACGATACTTTTGAGGGTTAGTGGAACGATACATTCGAGGGTTACCAAACGATACTTTTGAGGGTTAGGGAACGATACATTCGAGGGTTACCGAACGATACTTTTGAGGGTTAGGGAACGATACATTCGAGGGTTACCAAACGATACTTTTGAGGGTTAGGGAACGATACATTCGAGGGTTACCGAACGATACTTTTGAGGGTTAGGGAACGATACATTCGAGGGTTACCACGATACTTTTGAGGTTAGGGAACGCTACTTCAGGTTACCACGATACTTTTGAGGGGTTAGGGAACGATACATTCGAGGGTTAGGGAACGATACATTCGAGGGTTAGGGAACGATACATTCGAGGGTTAGGGAACGATACATTCGAGGGTTAGGGAACGCTACATTCGAGGGTTTAGGGAAACGGATGGATTAGAGGGTTAGAGAACGATGACTTCGAGGGTTAGGGAACGATACATTCGAGGTTAGGGAACGATACATTCGAGGGTTAGGGAAACGGATTGGATCGAGGTTAGGAACGATACTTCGAGGGGTTAGGGAATGATACATTCGAGGGTTAGGGAACGCTACATTCGAGGGTTAGGGAAACGATGGGATTCTAGGGTTAGGGAACGATACATTCGAGGGTTAGGGAACGTACATTCGAGGGTAGGGAACGCACACTTCAGGGTTAGGGAACTAATACATTCAGGGTTAGGGAACGCTACATTCGAGGGTTGAGGAACGAGCATTCGAGGGTTACGAACAATAACTTCGAGGTTAGGGAACGCTACATTCGAGGGTTAGGAACGTAATTCGGGATACCGACGATACTTCGAGGGTTAGGGAACGATGCATTCGAGGTTACCGAACGATAATTCGAGGGTTAGGGAACGCTACAATCGAGGGTTAGGGAAGATACATTCGAGGGTTAGGGAACGTCATTCGAGGTGGTACCGAACGACACATTCAAGGGTTACTGAGCGATACATTCGAGGGTTACCGAACGATACATTCGAGGGTTACTGAGTTATACATTCGAGGATTACCGAACGATACTTTCGAGGGTTAGGGAACGATACATTCGAGGGTTACCGAACGATACTTTCGAGGGTTAGGGAACGCTACATTCGAGGGTTAGGGAACGATACATTCGAGGGTTACCGAACGATACTTTCGAGGGTTAGGGAACGATACATTCGAGGGTTACCGAACGATACTTTCGAGGGTTAGGGAACGATACATTCGAGGGTTACCAACGATACTTTCGAGGGTTAGGGAACGCTACATTCGAGAGTTAGGGAACGTACATTCGAGGGTTACCGAACGATACTTCGAGGGTTAGGGAACGCTACATCGAGGGTTAGGGAACGATACATTCGAGGGTTACCGAACGATCTCTGAGGGTTAGGGAACGATACATTCGAGGGTTACCGAACGATACTTGCAGGGTTAGGGAACGATACATTCGAGGGTTACCGAACGATACTTCGAGGGTTAGGGAACGTAAATCGAGAGGTAGGGAACGATACATTCGAGGGTTACGAACGCTACTTTCGAGGGTTAGGGAACGCTACATTCGAGGGTTATGAACATACTTGAGGGTAGGGAATGATACATTCGAGGGTTAGGGAACGCTACTCGAGGGTTAGGGTTAGGGAACGCTACATTCGAGGGTTACCGAACGATACTTCGAGGGTTAGGGAACGCTACATTCGAGGGTTAGGGACGATACATTCGAGGGTTACCGAACGATACTTCGAGTGTTAGGGAACGATAATTCGAGGGTTACGAACGATACTTTCGAGGGTTAGGGAACGATCATTCGAGGGTTACCGAACGATACTTTCGAGGTTAGGGGTACGCTACATTCGAGAGTTAGGGAACGATACATTCGAGGGTTACCGAACGATACTTGAGGGTTAGGGAACGCTACATTCGAGGGTTACCGAACATACTTTCAAGGGTTAGGGAACGCTACATTCGAGGGTTAGGGAACGCTACATTCGAGGGTTAGGGTTAGGGAACGCTACATTCGAGGGTTACCGAACGATACTTTCGAGGGTTAGGGAACGCTACATTCGAGGGTTAGGGAACGCTACATTCGAGGGTTAGGGAACGCTACATTTGAGGGTTAGGGAACGATACATTTGAGGGTTACCGAACGATACTTTCGAGGGTTAGGGAACGCTACATTCGAGGGTTAGGGAACGATACATTCGAGGGTTAGGGAACGATACTTTCGAGGGTTAGGGAACGATACATTCGAGGTTTACCGAACGATACTTTCGAGGGTTAGGGAACGATACATTCGAGGGTTACCGAACGATACTTCGGGGTTAGGAACGCTACATTCGAGGGTTAGGGAATGATACATTCGAGGGTTAGGGAACGATACATTGAGGTTACGAACGATACATTCAAGGGTACTGAGGGATACATTCGAGGGTACCGAACGATACATTCGAGGGTTACTGAGTGATACATTCGAGGGTTACCGAACGATACTTTTAAAGGGTTAGGGAACGATACATTCGAGGGTTACCGAACGATACTTTCAAGGGTTACTGAACGATACATTCGAGGTTACTGAGTGATACATTCGAGGGTTACTGAGTGATACATTCGAGGGTTACCGAACGATACTTTTGAGGGTTAGGGAACGATACTTTCAAGGGTTACCGAACGATACATTCGAGGGTTACTGAGTGATATATTCGAGGGTTACTGAGTGATACATTCGAGGGTTACTGAGTGATACATTCGAGGGTTACCGAACGATACTTTTGAGGGTTAGGGAACGATACATTCGAGGGTTACCAAACGATACTTTTGAGGGTTAGGGAACGATACATTCGAGGGTTACCGAACGATACTTTTGAGGGTTAGGGAACGCTACATTCGAGGTTACCAACGATACTTTTGAGGGTTAGGGAATGAACATTCGAGGGTTACCGAACGTACTTTTGAGGGTTAGGGAACGATACATTCGAGGGTTACCAAACGAACTTTTGAGGGTTAGGGAACGATACATTCGAGGGTTACCAACGATACTTTTGAGGGTTAGGGAACGAACATTCGAGGGTACCGAACGATACTTTTGAGGGTTAGGGAACGATACATTCGAGGGTTACCAAACGATACTGAGGGTTAGGGAACGATACATTCGAGGGTTACCGAACGATACTTTTGAGGGTTAGGGAACGATACATTCGAGGGTTACCGAACGATACTTTTGAGGGTTAGGGAACGATACATTCGAGGGTTACCAAACGATACTTTTGAGGGTTTGGGAATGAACTAGAGGTTCGAACGATACTTTGAGGGTTAGGAACGATACATTCGAGGGTTACCAAACGATACTTTTGAGGGTTAGGGAACGATACATTCGAGGGTTACCAACGATTACTTTTGAGGGTAGGGGACGATACATTCGAGGGTTACCGAACGATACTTTTGAGGGTTAGGGAACGAACATTCGAGGGTTACCAAACGTACTTTGAGGGTTAGGGAACGATACATTCGAGGTTACGAACGATACTTTTGAGGGGTAGGGAACGAACATCGAGGGTTACCAAACGATACTTTGAGGGTTAGGAACGCTACACTCGAGGGTTACCGAACGATACTTTTGAGGGTTAGGGAACGATACATTCAAGGGTTACCGAAAACGAACTATACATTTGAGGGTTAGCGAATGATACATTCTAGGGTTAGCGATAATTATCGAAAATACAGCTGCGAGTCCGAAAAAACGAACTAGTTCGAACCCGAACTAGTTTGAATAGTTTGAGTTCGTCCGAACTCATAACGTCCGGCCCAAACTCCATCACTACCCAACACCAAACCAATCATTGCGTTGTGCATGGCTGATTACCTGATGACCAAATATTTTTTTTCCTTAGAAACATTTTATTGGACCAATAGCGATTATTCAATGCCACGATCGTACGATAGGTATCTATGTGTGTATAGGCACCTTAAACATTTATCACTACAGCTGTACTATCCTGTGCCCACTTATCTCTGCAAATGCAACCCCACTTATCAGTATTCATTTTTACAGAGCCCATCTACTCCAATGTGATTTACTGTGAATGTTATATAGTTTAACTGAATCATTTCTAGTCTTGCCCCATTCAAGGCTTGGTTCGTATTCAGCGATTCAGTTACACAATGTAATACATAAAACACATTTCTGGTTAAGTAGCCAGAACCACTAAAAGTTTCAGGAGGGATGTGTAGTTCAGGTACCGTAGCCCATAACCTTAGTTTTATTCGCTGGGAGGGTGAGATTCCAGTTTCTTACAATCCCATGAATTAAGTGAATATCGTGTTGTTATTGAATGTTTTTACTGATAAGAGAAGTAGATTTTACGTTATTGATGTTGTTTCCTGGTGGTTGTGTTTGAAAGGACAGATGATCCAGATGCCAATCAGCTGCTCCAAGTTCCTAACAAGGTACCATGTGACTTCTACCTTAACCAGTGTTCCATTTTGTCTTTGCACTGGGTTTCTCTTGAATAATTCAGTCTGTTCTTTCTTATTTCTTTTGTTTGCATTGGAAAGCGATTTCCTTGCAGTCATGTGTCTGTGTAACTTTTTTTCTGTTGCCTCCCTTTTAACTGCGCCCTGTTGCCAAATAAAATGTTGTTCTAGAATGTTCTACTTGCACGGAACGGAGAACTTTGTTTTCACAGGCTGCAACTTCTCGGCATCCCATTATTATAGCGCCAACATCTTCCGTAGCGCTTTACAATGACATTCACATCAAGCCCTGCCCCGAAGAGCTTACAATCTAAGCACATTTATTTGACACATACAACCTATCAGTATGTCTTTATGATTGTAAAACCCGAGGAAACCCACGCAAGCACGGGGAGAACATACAAACTCCTTGCAGATGTGTCCAAGGGTGGAATCGAACTCAAGACTTCAGCTGCAAGGCATCAGTGCTAACCACTGTATATCCCGGGTCTACGTGTCCAAACAAATTGCTACTAATTAAGAGAAAAATTCTTCTGGTTTATCATTAAACTGCTGCAGCTAAAATATTTTGCCCCCCTGAAATAATTTCCAACAGGTGCATGAGAAGTATGAGTTCAGCTTACGTAGGTGCATCACTTCCTCTTCCCCCGCGTTCCACCCGAGCAAGGATTTAATGACGAAAATAAGACCAACCCAAAGGATTGATAGGTGGACGCAGTGCAGATTACACTGGAAATAGACTTGCCCATAGCGCTAATAAAGTCTGTTTGCAGTGTCCATCTGCTTCCTGACCACCTCACGGTCATTTGCGTTGATCTTGTTTGCATCCTATCCAGTAGGATAATTATTTTAAGATCTTTACCACGTAGGCCTCAATATACTGTTATCATCCTCATTATCACCTCTGCTTTGTGAATCTCGTATCTCTGACATCTCGCTTCTCCCTTTCATTTGAGTTCTCTCGTACCAATGTCTGAATCTCCATTTCACCCCCTAACCCCCACCTGCTCCTTTTGTTATCTTCTATTTGTCTCTGCCTTACTTTGATTTCTCAACGTTCTACCGTTTTCCAACTGTCCTACTTTCTTCCGCTTCGGCAGCAGCTGGTGCTGTTCCCTTTCTCGCCCAGCACATGCTGTCAGGTAAATAGATTGTTCCTGCAGTAATTACAGCTGTGAGTACATGTCTTTGCTGTTTACACCCAGCTCAAGCTGCTACCTCCCCCCTTAGGAACCTGTTACTTTCTCCTGTTGGTAACTGAGAGCAATGAGCCGAGTTAGGGGTAGGACACTCGTCCTATGAGATTTCTATGACAGATTCTGTTAATGCTGCTGGCAGCCCCCCACACTGTACATTTCATAACAGATATTGACACCGGCAATCCACGGCCACTAATTATACCCACAATGCTTCTTTATTGCGGATAGGTTTACTGGTCAAAGGCCAACTAAAGCTACATTATAAATAACCCTGCGTGAATTCCAAAATTGCCAACTAACAGCTGTGTCTCTCCCATTAGAAATTCAGCAGGATTTCGACCTGTTTACAATCCAGTCCTGGACTCAGATCCACAGTCACACATGCTCAGTAAAGTTTATATTTTTGCTTTAGTTCTCCTTTAAATGTGTCCCTCTATCTACAACAATTGCCCTTTAGAAGTTATGCCATCTGGGGGGTTCCTTCTCTCCATAGGAAATCAAGAGAACTGCAGGCTACTGAAAAAGGCCAATGTCTGATTCCAGTCAGTGCCAGACAGGCCCACAGGCCCACAGGATCACAGGGGAATCCCCTGGTTGGCCCACAGCCCATTCACCCAAGAAAACAGAGAAAACTACTAACATTCAAATACAGAGCCAAAGGGACAGTAAGAAGTTTGTGTTAATAAACAACTGGAGTCAGTAGGAGTAAGATAAATGTAAATGAGTGATAATAATGTTAGTTGAGCCCCTAAACACGTCCTGGTGGGCCCCAACAGTCCAGTCCAACAATGAGTTAAAATTGGGCAATATTATCAGAATTTTCGATATCGGTTAGCGGGATTTTAATCCCTTTCTTGTGCTGGCTGTGGGGGTTTTGTAAAAGACGCCTGTGCCTCGTCTGTAAGGAATACAATAACGATTTGTGCTACATATAGCAGGTAAATCCCTGAAATTGCTTATTGAATCCCGGAGGGGAGAATTTCCCAGAGTGATTGCTGCTCTGGGTAAACTCCCAAATGAGTGCAGAAGAAGAAGAAGTCAGGGTTACCAATTGTCACCTGTCAGTGCAGGTACATTTGCCACTTTCAGCATTCCTAATGAAACGTTGATACACAGATACAGCAGATAGAGGTTTCCAGGTATAGGGGCTGTGAATAAGGTCTGTACTGATCCAAGTTACCTGCCACTACTCCATACCAGAAATGTTCTGCCAAAGAATAGACATTAACCTGGAAATCTTCCTGCCTCCAGCACATTTGGAATAAGGGTATTAAACTGTAGGGTTTATTAACTAGCCAAATGCAAAGGAAATTTCTACTTTCACACAAATAAATGCAAAGAATTAGAAAATAACACAATTGGCTTTTTAAAGAAGAACAGGGTCCCACCACAACAGAACTGGTGGAATGCGTGGGGAATTTATATCAATAGCTGTATAATCCAATGGTCTGTGTGACATAAATGATCTGTGTTTACTTTATCATTTATTCTACTTCTCTGCCCTTCTCTCTGTACCATTCTCGGTTACAGAAACAAAGCATTAATATTGCCAATGGAGCTCTGATATTATGTAAGGCCTCAGGGGCCAATCAATGTGTTTTGCACTGATAAATATGGGAGTACACCTTTTAAAGCGTGTACGGTATATCGAATTAATAAAAAGTACCTTTAGGCTGGGTACACATGTTTTGTCCCGACTGAGCGCTCGCTACAAGCGTCCGTGGCCAAATTTGCTCGCGATCGATCATGCGGTCCCATATTTACCGTCCCGTGTCGACCGTTGCCGCCCACCCCACACCAAAGTGCCGGGAAAGGTCGGTCGGCCGAAAATATTGGCTGGTGTGTACCCAGCCTAAGATACAGCAAGATCCGACTGCTTAAAAACTACTTTTAATTGTGAGCTTTAGATTCTGAGAAATCATTATTTGAAATCACAGTATTTACAGGGATTTACATTTACCTGTCACCCCAGAAGCAGAAATTATAATATGTTCCCGACCCCTTGACCTCTTACTAGGATCTTTGTCTACCTGCCAGCCGGTTTTAACAACAATTAAGAGAATCCAGCAGAGGAAAGGCAGCAGGGGGGGAGGGAGGATGTGTGAGCAGAGCAGTGTCCATGGTGAGGCTGTGCAGAACTTATAAGTGTCGCAGACACTACAAGAAGGCAGTGAGTAATGTAAAGTTATTAGAGTTAGTATGTTACATTCCGGTCCTGCTGTATAATAACTGTAACAGGAACATAGGAAAGGTTTTCTAACGTGCACATGTTGCCTCCTAGACACATTTTACCGTAGCATGATAGCAATGAGCAGCAGGAAGTTAGTAGAGTAAGACAAATATCTTCCCCCACTGTATGGGAAACCTCTACATTTCATTTTGGGTTGATGCAGAATGCTGATTTTTGCAACTACAAAAGCAGATGGTATTTTGTGTTTCCCTGGGATTATCTTGACATCCTCTCTCCACCCCATCTTTTTAATTCACTAGCTCGTTTTATTTAAATTCTTCTTCCGTTCCGTTCCCATTCGCTCTGATTTTCTCTCTCTCCTGTCCTCTGGCAGTGTCAGGTGCATTTATCAAGCTGCCTCTCTCGTTGAGGATTAACACAACTGACCCACTTCTGAGACAGAGCCTGTTTGTTGTATGAATTGTTGTGTTAGCAGCAGGGAACAGGGCGCTCCGATGCCACGATTAATAAATGAGTGCCCCTGCGAACAGCTGCGTCAGCCCCTGATCTGTCCAAGCCCGAGCCCAGTCAGGAGAAGAGAAATGAACCGGAATCTGATGGGAAACAATAGAAGTCAAACAAAGTGGAAATCAGGATTCTAATTCAATTTCCTGAGTATTAAGCTTCCTCCCCCCTACATCTCATCCTCGGTAATAGGAATCTGTCTCCTAATTATCTGCTTCCCCCAAGGGACTACAAGAGAGTTTGATCTTAGGTTCAAATTGACATGTGCTGTGTGTTTTACCCAGTCATGCAACAGAGATCATCCCATGCGTTAGACTCTTTTAATCTCTTGTCTCTCTATAGAAATCTATGGGGAGATTGTCAAGGGAAAGAGGAATGCTGCTCTCCTTAATCCAATAGCTGGATTATTAGTGTTAAATATACACCTGTATACGTTAAATCCTTCATCTGTGCACCAATAAATCAGATCTGCCCACTTGTGTATCCATTATAGTTTTATCTCTAGCAATGTAGGGTACAAGGAAGCCCACTACTGGGATTGGAGCGTTAACGGTCCAATCAAATTCACACTTGTGTATTCATTATAGTTTTATCTCTAGCAATGTAGGGTACAAGGAAGCCCACTACTGGGATTGGAGCGTTACGGTCCAATCAAATTCACACTTGTGATCATTTAGTTTATCCTAGCAGTAGGGTACAAGGAAGACCACTACGGGATTGGAGCTGTAACGGTCCAATCAAATTCACACTGTGGATTCATTATAGTTTTATCTCTAGCAATGTAGGGTACAAGGAAGCCCACTACTGGGATTGGAGCGTTAACGGTCCAATCAAATTCACACTTGTGTATTCATTATAGTTTTATCTCTAGCAATGTAGGGTACAAGGAAGCCCACTACTGGGATTGGAGCGTTAACGGTCCAATCAAATTCACACTTGTGTATTCATTTAGTTTATCTAGCAGTGGGTACAAGGAAGACCACTACTGGGATTGGAGCTTAACGGTCCAATCAAATTCACACTGTGTGATTCATTATAGTTTTATCTCTAGCAATGTAGGGTACAAGGAAGAACACTTGGGATTGGAGCATTAATGGTCCAATCAAATTCACACTTGTGTATTCATTATAGTTTTATACTAGCAATGTAGGGTACAAGGAAGGACCATGTTGGGAAAATTTGGGAGGGCATAATGGTCCAATCAAATTCACACTTGTGTATTCATTATAGTTTTATCTCTAGCACTGTAAGGTACAAGGAAGACCACTAATGGGATTGGAGCGTTAACGGTCCAATCAAATTCACACTTGTGTATTCATTATAGTTTTATCACTAGCACTGTAGGGTACAAGGAAGACCACTACTGGGATTGGAGCATTAACGGTCCAATCAAATTCACACTTGTGTATTCATTATAGTTTTATCTCTAGCAATGTAGGGTACAAGGAAGACCACTGTTGGGATTGGAGCATTAATGGTCCAATCAATCACACTTGTGTATTCATTAGTTTTATCTCTAGCATGTAGGTCACAAGGAGACCACATGGGATTGGAGCGTTAACGGTCCAATCAAATCCACACTTGTGTATTCATTATAGTTTTATATCACTAGCACTGTAGGGTACAAGAAGAGACACTACTGGGATGGAGCATTAACGGTCCAATCAAATTCACACTTGTGTATTCATTATAGTTTTATCTCTAGCAATGTAGGGTACAAGGAAGACCACTGTTGGGATTGGAGCATTAATGGTCCAAACAAATTCACACTTGTGTATTCATTATAGTTTTATCTCTAGCACTGTAGGGTACAAGGAAGACCACTGTTGGGATTGGAGTGTTAACGGTCCAATCAAATTCACACTTGTGTATTCATTATAGTTTTATCTCTAGCATGTAGGGTCACAAGGAAAACACCCCCACTGTTGGGATTGAAGCATAAACGGTCCAATCAAATTCACACTTGTGTATTCATTATAGTTTTATCTCTAGCAATGTAGGGTACAAGGAAGACCACTAATGGGATTGGAGCGTTAACGGTCCAATCAAATTCACACTTGTGTATTCATTACAGTTTTATCTCTAGCAATGTAGGGTACAAGGAAGACCACTAATGGGATTGGAGTGTTAACGGTCCAATCAAATTCACACTTGTGTATTCATTATAGTTTTATCTCTAGCAATGTAGGGTACAAGGAAGACCACTACTGGGATTGGAGCGTTAACGGTCCAATCAAATTCACACTTGTGTATTCATTATAGTTTTATCTCTAGCAATGTAGGGTACAAGGAAGACCATGTTTGGGATTGGAGCATTAAGGTCACAAACAATGTGTATTCATTATAGTTTTATCTCTAGCAATGTAGGGTACAAGGAAGACCACTAATGGGATTGGAGCGTTAATGGCCCAATCAAATTCACACTTGCCATGGGCCTGACAGCTACTGTTTTAGGGGTCCCAGAAATGAAGATAGTATGGAGTACAGGAAATTCTGATGGCAGCCCTGTTTATGGGAGAGTATAAACATTTTTTAATTCTAAAATTCGGTTCTTATGTTGGTGCCCAACCCGTGAAGCACGATGGTGTAGGAATGACCATTTCAGCCGACTGTCAGTTAATGTACGGTGGATTAGACGGCTGAAATGGGCGTTTGGTCGGGCATTGTTGATGATGTTCTGGAACAGATCATACAACAATGCCCGAACCAGCACCTATACATTTACTGATTCTCGGCTTAAAGGGACATTCATACACCATCTTGTAACGTGGGTCGGGCCCTGTGATTGCATGTGTACGAAGCTTTAGACCATCATGTTGTTATTCAGTTACTATTTTCAGTTACTTTGTCATATTCCACAGCTGCGTTAACTATGTACAAGTAGTAGTGGCTGTGTTGAGCAATATGTATATAGCGATTTGTGGAAATGAAGAGTTATACTGCAAGCCTAGTTAAGTCCCGATTATTTCCCGGTTAGTCTACCATATGAACTGTGTATTTACAGATCACTTATGGTGATATTTACTGACTTATCACTGTCATAAAATTTTTTCCTAACGAAGTCTATCGGAAATTTGATCTGTATTTGGTTGGAGGAGGAGGATTGTGGATTTGGGTGAGGTCCGAACGTTTGGATCCTTTCACTACATCATATATCACTCATAATGGGTGACTGCTAATTGGATAATCAATAACGTTGATAGGATCCTTCCACATGGATTTATAGCACCTCTATGGATATTCTACAAGAATTAATATTTCACTCTTTTTTCGAGTTATGTTCTATTGGTTTCGAGGCTCAGCATATAGATGGGACAATATTATAGTTTAGCTACAGATCGGGGACGCCCGAGGTTTTATTATATATTTATGGTATATATGTATTAATAAAGGTTTTTTGATATGGATTACAGTAGATCCGCTCTTTTCCTATTTTCCACATGGGATTTATGTGACTGATGGTTTATCGCTATTTTTGGGTTCAAGGGATAGAGTGCTTGTTATGAGGGTCCTATTTTAGGTCTGTCCCTAATCTTTATATATATAGTTATAGTTATATGACCCTCAGCACCCCCTTTCAATAGGGTATTCCCATACCTAATCTTATTATTACATGGAGTAGCATCCGGACGCTATAATTATGTACAAGGAATGTTTGACCAGATTGTAAGGTGTGTAGTAAACTAATGGCTGCTGGTACATGCAAAGAAACTTACTGCTCCGGTGTGGTAAGTAATGCTGGGAAGTAATTTAAGGTATGGTGGCCATACATGTAAAGATTCAGATTATGGATATATCTGGATTTCCACTGACATTCAAGTTGAGGTGAATTGTATTGAGATCTGACCTATATTTTATAAACAGAAATGCTGGAAGATGATCTGATACAGATCTTATATTAGGAGTGTAAGATATCTTTGCATGTGTGGTCACCTTTACATATTGCATGTATTATTGATCAGTTTCCCATAATGGGCTTTATCAATATGGTATCACACATTATACTTGATTGTTCTCAAACAGTCTACCAACACCTGGCCTAGTGAGTGCAGCTATTGGAACTGCAACTGCTTTGAAATCAACACACTCTTTGGGGGATGTTGTCCTTGTCCTTGTGTCCGTGGGAGGTCATAAGGTTTGCTCCTGGCCCTGTGCGGTTGCACCCGTTACCCTGGTATAACTACACCCTGGTGCTGCAATACAATGTTGGCTGGTTCTTGGCATATAAAGCCTCAATTTCTGTTTCCATCTTCTCTCTTTCTGTCCTCCCCTAATCCTCTTAATCGGGTTTTCTCTCTTTCCTCTAGATCCTAATTTATGTCCCCGGTGTAATTAGAGCAGAATTAGTGATTGTTAATTCGTTACATGTGAATTGCTCGGAAGTAATTACATAACGAATATGTCTTGTACGTTCAGGGCTAGCACCACACACCTTTATCTGCCAGTGTGGCGAAGAAGTAAAAAAGACCCACAATCAATTATGTCGTGGAGACCTTAGAGCACATTAGTAATTAATCACAAAGCCGGACACCATAGAGCAGAGACTGCCAAGCAAACAGCGTGCAGAGAGCTGGGGGGGGGGATCCATCCAAGTGAACACAGTGCGATAAACCCAAATTAGGTTGTGTAATGCAAGTGACACAATAAACAGAGCAGATCATATCTCCTATGCTTACATTTATAAGAACGTTGGAAGCCACAGAGGAGTTAGTTAGAACAAGGATGTAGGATGAGTTCAGCAGGGTATGGAAATAATGATATAAATAGTAGTGGTATGTACGTTACTATACTAGTAGGCCAATGCCACATTGGGCGCTTTTGGTGCCAGGAATCCCAATGGTCTCTTCTCCTCTTATTAGCAATCCCCTGGGAAATGGGAAAGTGGAACCATAGCAGGGAGTACAGTATACGAGATATTTACATTGTCTGATGCCTGCAGTCAAAACTGAATAGAGTTGACTCTAGCAGGGTTATTCAATAAAAGTTCTTATTGTTTAAAATGGTGCTAATTTTGCCCCATCCAATCAGATGTTAGCTTTCAAATGTTAAATAAAATCTGATTGGTTGGGGCAAAATTAGCACCATTTTAAACGATAAGAACTTTTATTGAATCTCTCTGTAGGTGTTTTATAGGCCTTCATCATAGTTTTCCTTTTATCCCTGGAGAGAAACATCAGCGGGTATTCAATTTATATCCGTAATAAAACTGCCCGTCTCTCACAACGTATCCATTTACTGCCCTGACGTCATCACTCATGGAGAAGAGGTTTTCTGATTGACGGAACTCGGGAAAACCTGAAGATACTTTTGAGGGTTCGGAACGTATTTTCAAGGGTTACCGAATGTATGAATTGGAATGTTCGGATTTCGGAACCAAGGGGTTCCGGGTCGGATCCGGGTCGGACCCAGATCCCATTTCTACAGTAGAGCAGACATTTTATTAGACCTAGTTGCCTTCTGGTGATAAAATAGATTGGGCTGCTATCATGTAAAATGTTTCCCTTCATGATTCTTTATCGTTGTCATGTGTGCCTACAAATTCAACAATACATTTTAAGCCATTTAATTACATGTGGCAGCTGTCTGATTGAGGGCTTCATATGTAGCAAAATAAGATTTGACAGTGGTGTAACTGTAATTATTACAGACCCCTTTTTTCTAAACTAGTCTTTTAAATTAAAATATGGCTGCTTAAAGGGAAAGTTCAGCACAAATATGAAAAAAAGGGAATATAGAAATATCAGTAACCATAGTCTGCATATCCGGGGATTTCTCTCTGTATAAATTAAATCTTCTGTCTTCGTACGTGCAGGACCCCTTATAGTGTCTGTTATGGTCTCAGTCCCTGGGTTGATTCAGTTGCTCAGTAAAGATCTGAGCATGTTTGACCCATCCAACAGCCAATTGGAACATTTAAAGGAAATGTTGCATACTGGGAAGAAAGATCATTGCAGAACCTGAATTTGCAACTCACTACGGACCACAACAAAACATAGCAAAGAGTATGAAATGATTTTTTGTTGTGTTGGGCTGATCCTAGTGTGGGGATCCCATTGGGCTGAGCATTTTATAGAAGCCTGCAAACAGGACTTATAGTGATAGGTAGCTAAGCCACACAAATCCACATATTGCCAAGTTGCTGTCTGCCATAGTGCATGGTAATAGCCTAATAGGGCTAATAGGGCATTACCTACCCCATGTGCAGTGCAATCCCCTCACTAGGAGAGGGTAGGCAGTGTGGCAGCATTTAGTAATGTAAACTCACTAGGGCAGAGAGTGCATATTACCAAATGCTGCCACACTGTCTCCCCTCTTAGAGTGGATTTCATTGAACATGGGGTTGGTAATAGCCTACCCCAGTATCTGATGAAATTCCCATTTGCTGCCAGTATGGGATATAATTCCCAGTTTCTACCTTTATATAATGAAATTGCCAATTTGCTACAAGTATGTGATGAAATTCCCATTTGCTGCCAGTATGTAATGAAATTGCCAATTTGCTACCAGTAGATGATGAAATTGCCAGTTTGCTACCAGTATCTGATTCACATTTGCTGCCAGTGTGTAATGAAATTCCCAGTTTGCTACCATTATGTGATGTTATTGCCAGTTTGCTACCAGTATATATTGAAATTTTCCGTTTGCTACCAGTATATGATGAAATTGCCAGTTTGTTACCAGTATATGATGAAATTCCCAAACATTATAACAGTGTCTGCCATGTTTAGAAACTGACAACCTTGTGTGCCTTTGCTGTAGGAAGTTGATATAAAGAAGGGATGATCTAACTGTGATAACTCTCCATAAGCTTTAAAGCATTTTGTTGCTGGAGAGAAAGATTTTACACATTGATGGACGTAAAAGACTTTGTAGATTAACGTAGGTGTCAAAGAGCTTTTAGGCAAACACTTCTCACTGGGCTGTAGTTTGTGTTTCCTATGGGAACATGGGACAGCCTAAGATCAGGGTTTGCTGATGGATACAGTATCTCTTACATGTGACCTTCTATGTGTATGGCATCTCATGCAGGGATGGGAAAGCTGGGGAAAGGATAAGACATAGTATAATGTAATTATACATCTATATCTAATAGAGAATTTAACATTTAAATCCCTTTTTATTTTTATATTGATTTCTGGATTTAGCTAAACCCCTCCCCCCCAGGATACAAAATAATATGTATGATGTTCAGAAATCTGTAACAGAATATTCATGATTACACACACGCCCCTCTATCAGGGAGATTCAATAAAAGTTCTTATCGTTAAAAATGGTGCTAATTTTGCCCCAACCAATCAGATATTATTTAACATTTGAAACATAACTAGACAGTTACAGCACCTGTGGCGGTGGGAACAGCCTCCAGACATGCACGCCGGCGCTCCAAACACCTCCGTCAGTTGTACCGTCTCCCTCTCGGTCAAATCATGCGAAAGCCAAAAAGTCCCAAAGTATAGCGTCCAGTGGGACAAACAGGAGGTGGGCAACGGTTCTTCAATAAAATCGTAAATCCTTTATTTCCGAAACTTTAAAATCATCAAGTATTCTATGCACAGTTACAAACAGATGAACTCAAGGGCAATAAACACATGTGAACCCTCCAGGCTCCACCCGACGCGTTTCGTGGCCAATAGCCACTTCCTCAGGGGCAAGAAGGAGTGTCCTCTCTCCCTGTTCTATTTAAAGCCCTGATAGTTAACCCCTTAGTTACATAAACCAGATACCAAGGTGAGCAATAATAAGACTTTTCAAATTAATCAGTATTACAATTGTAAATCCACTCATGTGGTGTATTTAGCCACATGTAGCTGTGGGAGCCAGTATATAAGCAAAACGATCAGATCTGCCCACAAAAGATTGGCAGATCATATAAATGCAACAATTAACAAAAAATATGATTCTGCTATATCAACCCATATGATTGAACAGCATGGTGGTTCTCTTAATATAAAGTTTCAAATCATTGATAGTGCAGAAACGGGGATCCGAAAGGGCAACAGAGAGTCTATCCTTCTACGTAAGGAGGCTTTCTGGGTTTATATGCTGGAAACTTTAGCCCCTAGGGGCATGAACAGAGATTTCTAACTAAGTTGTTTCTGTGACTATAATCCATCAAATAATATTCTACTACCCTCTCATTATTCCATTATCTATCAAATAAATAGCTAATACGATGTTTTATGCCTCTCAACTTTAACTTTATCACTTTTATGCTGCTTTTTTGATAAAGATCATATTATAATGTTATATTTTGGTTTTATGAATGCTAGTAATGCTGACAATGTTTTTAATGTTTGTATTATGTTTATTGCAGAGTGTTTTCCTTATCTCACCTTGGTATCTGGTTTATGTAACTAAGGGGTTAACTATCTGGGCTTTAAATAGAACAGGGAGAGAGGACACTCCTTCTTGCCCCTGAGGAAGTGGCTATTGGCCACGAAACGCGTCGGGTGGAGCCTGGAGGGTTCACATGTGTTTATTGCCCTTGAGTTCATCTGTTTGTAACTGTGCATAGAATACTTGATGATTTTAAAGTTTCGGAAATAAAGGATTTACGATTTTATTGAAGACCGGTTGCCCGCCTCCTGTTTGTCCCACTGGACGCTATACTTTGGGACTTTTTGGCTTTAACATTTGAAAGCTAACATCTGATTGGTTGGGGCAAAATTAGCACCATTTTTAACGTTAAGAACTTTTATTAAATAACCCTGATTTCTTTTATCGCTGTCCTAGGTGCTGATTCCAGCTGATGGAATTCCACACAGCTTCCTTTACGGCCAACACCCCTGTCTCTGGAGAGAAGAGACGGCAAAGACACTGCTTACATATGTGAACATTTCCCCTGCTCTGTGCCAACCACCTCTGCTGAAGAACTGCGCTCGAGGTTGAGATCCTTTGGAAGACAGAAACCCAAATCTCAATAGAAGTCAACACTGTGTCCACAGCAGGAGCTGTTTGGATTATGTTTGTGTTGTTTATGGGACCAAGCACAGAAAGTGTAACATAGGGAATCTGAATTACTAGCAAACCCTGTGGTGTGCACACCCTCTCTTCCCTCCCCCACGCTCATCCCTCCACATGCATCCCACCGCTCGCACCTCCTCCATCCCTCCCACATTGTGATGTAGCGCTTAAGCAAATGCAACCGGCGTCTGTGCATATTTATAGCCCTAGGTTATTATATAAGGGATAATACGCTACCTACAGTGTAATATAAGGATATTACGCCACCGAGGAGTTCCTTGACCATATAAAAACACGAGGCCGCAGGTCAAGTGCTTTTATACAGGTCATGAAACTTCGAGGTGAAGTAAATCCATATATTACACTGTAGGTAGCGTATTATTCCTTATAATACATATGGCCAGCCAAAGAAAATAACCTGCCCACTACCACTGTGTCTTCCCCTCCCTGTATTAGTCATTTATATAGGAATCCCTGTTTAGTGTATAAATAGTTAATTACGGTTCCTATTGAAAAGAGAAAGAAGAACCGAACATTGTCGGTCAAGAATAAACAGGGATTCCTATATAAATGACTAATACAGGGAGGGGGAGACAGTGGGAGGGGCAGTATAATACAGGAAGTCACTCAGTGACATCACTGAGTGATTGTAATATAGATTATCGCCACTGCACCTTCCCTTTGAAAATGCCTAGCCTTATGTATTATATAATACTAGACATTAAGCCCGCTACAATAACGGGCGCTAGAAGCACTGAGTGCCCCCTTAGTGTCCCAAGGCCATAGTCCTCCTCCATGTCCCAAGGCCAGAGTACCCTCTTAGTGTCTCAAGGCCAGAGTCCCCCCTCTGTCCAAGGCCAGGGGCCCACTCTGTCCCAAATCCAGAGGCCCCCCTCTGTCCCAAATCCAGCCCCCCCCCTCTGTCCCAAATCCAGTGCTCCCCCTCTGTACCAAATCCAAGGCCTCCCCTCTGTACCAAATCCAGGGCCCCCCCTCTGTCCCAAATCCAGGCCCCCCCTGTCTCAAATCCAAGGCCCCCCCGTCTGTCCCGAATCCAGCCCCCCCTCTGTCCCAAATCCAGGGGCCCCTGTCCCAAGAAACCTTACCTGCAGTCTGTTTAATTGCTGTTCTCCCGTGTGTTTCCTGTGTTTCTCCCTCTTGTGGTGAGTTAATAGGAACTGCAGACACTCTCCCTCTAGTGGTGAGTCAATAGGAAATGCAGAGACTCTCCCTCTAATGGTGAGTCAATAGGAACTGCAGAGACTCTCCCTCTAGTGGTGAGTCAACAGGAACTGCAGAGACTCTCCTCTAGTGGTGAGTCCATAGGAACTGCAGTGACACACACACACGGACACAGGGACGCACACTTAGGGTTTTATTATATAGGATTATTCAGTACATTGGTTTTCCGTGTCCGCATTGTCCTATTGTGCATTGGTTATTTAGTCCCAAAATTAAGAAAATCTCTGATGTTTAGTAACTGTCACAATAAACAATCAGCCTCTGTATTTAAGATAATTGCCACATCCACTTTTACTTCTTGACCCTAAACAGAATGGGATTTTAACTAGGATATCTGAGTAGTGTGCAGAGTGTGCAAGTTTACATATTGTGATCATATTGGCGACCTTACCTTAACTTTCACCCCTCTGTAACAAGTGCTACTGATGGCTGAAACTCCGAAGTTTCGTTCCCTTTTCGGATTTACGGAACTCGGGAAAAACCCGAAGATCCGAAAACGGAACTTACTTTCAAGGGGTCGGAACGTATTATAGAGGGTTATCGAATGTTCGGCATTATTTTCGAGTGCTAATGAAAATAACCTTGTATAATATAAGACTACAGTTCTTATATTAGTGTCTAATGCTCCTGTTTGCGCTTGGATAGATTGAGTAGATGCTGATAGCTTCCGATAGGTCGGCCTTTAATCACAAGTCTGTCTACCCTACATTTGTCTCTTAACATGTAGGAAAAGGAGCCAGGAGTCCCAGAGATCATTTTGATGGATCACACCACACCAGCGAGTAACGTGTGACATTTCTTCAATGACTTGGGGATAGTCCAATTCTTATAACTACTGTTAATATCAGACGCTGGATTTACAACCCACTTGTTATTCTAAGTGGCTGAGCTGCAGGGGACAATTAGCTGTTACGTCTGAGGAGAAGAATGCCAATAGACAGAACAAAAAGGGTCTTTTACCCAGAGCCCAACCATAGATAAGGATGAAATAGCCTCTTGCTAAGAAGATGCTAAATAAATGATGTCGTTTGGGAATTCTTGTTAAGATCCCATTTAAATTAAACATTAAATGTCAAGTTGGTAATCAGTAAGGTCTTTGTTAAAATGAATCTTGGCAAAAAGACAATTATATAATATACATATATATATTTAAAGGATAACTACACTGTAAAAATTAACTTTTAAAAAATGGAAAGAACCTGGGGCAGGGAGGTCGGATTGATTTTTCTTACCTCACAATATCATTTCGTTAAGGAGTTACATCACTAACAGTTTTCATTTGCCAGGTTAGTCCTGGACTATTCCTGTATTAAAGATAGGGCTGAAGCCAGGAGGAAGACTGGCAAAATCAGTTTTCTTTGGGCTGGTGCTCCTCACAGAAATAATATTGGGAGGTAGGAATTACCCATCCTGTATCCCTGTCCCAGGTACTTTTCATTTTAACTGTTTTTAAAAAAAACTTTATATACACGATAGTTATTCTTTAAAGGGCATGTCCACCCCCAAAACTATAATCCCCCCCACTAATGGCCCCTCCATGTAGTGTAATAAAATCCTTACCTCACATCCCAACTCCATATAGGACTCTGCCTCCTGTCTCCCTCCGGGAGAAGTTTAGCATGCTTACTGCAGCCCTTCTCCCCCTCCCTCTCCCTCCCGTTTTGCGATCCCTCCCCCTACCATAAAAACCCTTGCCCATATAATAGAATATCTTCCCCCAGCCCCAACCGCTAAAAAATAATTTAAAGAAAGTCACCGAAACTCTACTTACCTTCCCTCTCTCCCCCAGCATTCTGAGAAGCCGACAGCCGCGTCCATGATTGGCTGCTTCTCAGCCAATCACGGACGCAGCTGCCGGTCCCGCCCCCTGCTTGCAGTGTCTTGCAAGCAGAAGGCCGGGCAATGCGTCGGAGGAGAGTGGGAAGTAAGTAAAGATTGGGGCACTTTCTTAAAATTATTTTATAGCGGTTGGGGCTGGGGGAAGGCATACTATTATAGGGGAAAAGTTTATTATAAGGGTGGACATGCCCTTTAAGCAATCCCTGATAGCATCTCTGCACTATCATATGTGTAAAGATGGGACGTCATCCAAAACACATCAGGCAGGATCCTTTGTATTCGTTTTTATGTGTAGCACTGCGATCAAAGTTATACTTTAAATTTACCCGAATGGAGAGACCGTTCATGACCAGCGCGGAGTGCAGAGCTGCTATCAGAGATTGATTACCGGTGACAGAGCGAAGAGTCCGGGGCAGACAGTCCGATTTCTCCATATACCCCCTTGATCATGGCCAGGACAGTCGTGCAGCTATATAGGATACACAAGCACATGAAGCGAATAGGTCTGGGGTTTATACACCTGCACCCTAGATTGTAAGTTAACTCAGGGGCTCACTTTACAGTCCATGGACCCATTCGATAATTAGGGGCAGATCGGGACCACCAGACACTACATCCAGTTTTTTCTTGTCTGTACAATATACATCTATTTATATGAATAAAATGTGATGAATGTGATAAAATATGTATAAAAAGACAACTGTCTAAGCCCAAGCAGCATCCTCTGACCATGTAAAATCCTCTGACCATGTAAAAAAAAAGCTTGAAGAGAAGGAAACTTTTGAGAGGGGGGATAATTTTGCAGTTTACAGTTAGTCAATTTGAGGGGTGAACGTGTCATTTAGTCATAATAGAATTAGGAGTAGGGCTGCAAAGTGGCACAAGTAGGCAGACTCTGTTTAAAGCCTCATCTTGGAAAGGGAACAGAGAGGAGGAGCTAAACTGACAGGAATTTACGATTTGTGCCATGAAGACTATTCTAATCCATAGACAGATTATCAAAGTTGGGTTTGTTTCCATGAGAAAATGTATTGGCAAAGTCATATAACTTGACAAGTATGTTAAAGGGGAACAACAGCCAATTAGCAGGGAAGACTTGAGAAATGGGAATTTCAACTTAGGCTACATAATGTTTTTAAATTTAAGGCTCGTACACATGCTCAATTCCCATGCGAGGAAAGACCCCGACGGCCGAGCGCTACACACGGTGAATGGCCGTTTCAGACGGGGCTCCTAATCGCCAGGCCGATCAACGAACGACCCCCGACTGAACACATACACATAGCTCCTTAACCTCCTGGTCTCCAATCAATACATTAAAGGAATAGTTCAATTTAAGGTCTTCTAACTTCCTCCCTGGTCAATTGATTGAAGAACGGAAGGTAAGACATAGCTCCATAATCTCCTTAATCTCCTTAATCTCCTTAATCTTAAAGGGGAACAACAGCCAATTAGCAGGGAAGACTTGAGAAATGGGAATTTCAACTTAGGCTACATAAATGTTTTTAAATGTTAAGGCTCGTACACATGCTCAATTCCCATGCGAGGAAAGACCCCCGACGGCCGAGCGCTACACACGGTGAATGGCCGTTTCAGACGGGGCTCCTATATCGCCAGGCAGATCAACGAACGACCCCCGACTGAACACATACACATAGCTCCTTAACCTCCTGGTCTCCAATCAATACATTAAAGGAATAGTTCAATTTAAGGTCTTCTAACTTCCTCCCTGGTCAATTGATTGAAGAACGAAGGTAAGACATAGCTCCTTAATCTCCTGGTCTCCAATCAATACATTAAAGGAATAGTTCAATTTAAGGTCTTCTAACTTCGTCCCTGGTCAATTGATTGAAGAACGGAAGGTGAACATAGCTCCATAACCTCCTGGTCTCCAATCAATACATTAAGGAATAGTTCAATTTAATGTCTTTTAACTTCCTCCCTGGTCAATTGATTGAAGAACGGAAGGTAAGACATAGCTCCTAAACCCCTGGTCTCCAATCAATACATTAAAGGAATAGTTCAATTTAAGGTCTCCTAACTTCCCCTGGTCAATTGATTGAAGAACGGAGGTAAGACATAGCTCCATAACCTCCTGGTCTCCAATCAATACATTAAAGGAATAGTTCATTTAAGTCTTCTAACTTCGTCCCTGGTCAATTGATTGAAGAATGGAAGGTAAGACAAGCTCCTAAACCTCCTGGTCTCCAATCAATACATTAAAGGAATAGTTCAATTAAGGTCTTCTAACTTCGTCCCTGGTCAATTGATTGAAGAACGGAAGGTAAGACATAGCTCCTAAACCTCCTGGTCTCCAATCATACATTAAAGGAATAGCTCACTTTCCAAGTGAACCAATCATTTAATGAAATAAGTGTCCGAACTCCTGTACTAATTCCTTAATAGGAATATTAAAACCAGAAGTGACAGATAGGTAGATGTATTTAATGTGCAAAAAGCAAACCTCTGATTTAACCGTTTACCCCATAATGAGACGTGTCCGAGTGAAATCTAATGTGTCTCTCTTTTGTCCCTAGATGTTTGTGGATTTCAGAATGCTTCTGTCTCTCCCTCTCAATATTGCTGCCGGTGCTGGAAGTTTCTGCATAAACAGATTGGTGTTTTGTGCAAAGAAGCATCTGGCATTGGATCCCTCCGAGATGCCCGCGAGCTCTCTTGCCCTGGAACAGTCTGTCTGATTCCCAGCCACATCAAAGCGTTATTTAAAGACAGAGACCAGAGCGGAAGCGCCCACCTGCTTTCCCTGTTGTACCTTGCAATGGGCCGGGACCACCATAACTGATTGTTGTAAATTATTGGATACTTTAAAGAATATTAAAACCATCGTTTTATTTGTTTGGTTTTTTTACTATATCTGTGGTTTGGTGCCGGAACATATGTTCCTTCTGACTCTCTGCTGTCTCTGGTGTTTAAGTTTTAAATGAAATGTCCTCCATCATTGTCAGGGAGAGACTTTCCATCATGTTAACCATGATTTATCAGTTGGTTTCTATGGAGTAGAAGTTTCAATCTAATACATTCCCTTATCCTGCTGATGGGATGGTTATGTTTGGGGATTGGAGGTTTAGTAATCCATTAGACATTGTAATAAACAGGGGGAGATTTCTATGTTCTATGGATGGAGAATATGGTAATAGTAAATGTCACAGTGAAAGAACAATATAAATGTCACAAAGTAGCAATGATCTTATAGAGGATCACAGCTAATGGACTGCTAATAATACAGTACACACAGTGTAGGGTTAACAGTCATACACCACCCTATCATTACATATGGGCAACACATACATCCCACCTATCATTACATATGGGCAACAGTCATCATCCCACCCTATCATTACATATGGGCAACAGTCATACATCCCACCCTATCATTACATATGGGCAACAGTCATACATCCCATTCTATCATTATATATGGGCAACAGTCATCCATCCCACCCTATCATTACATATGGGCAACAGTCATAAATCCACCCTATCATTACATATGGGCAACAGTCTACACATCCCACCCTATCATACATATGGGCACAGTCATACATCCCACCCTATCATTACATATGGGCAACAGTCATACATCCCACCCTATCATTACATATGGCAACAGTCATACATCCCTTCTATCATTATATATGGGCAACAGTCATACATCCCACCCTATCATTACATATGGGCAACAGTCATACATCCCACCCTATCATTACATATGGGCAACAGTCTACATCCCACCCTATCATTACATATGGGCAACAGTCATACATCCCACCCTATCATTACATATGGGCAACAGTCATACATCCCATTCTATCATATATATGGGCAACAGTCATACATCCCACCCTATCATTACATATGGCAACAGTCATACATCCACCCTATCATTACATATGGACAACAGTCATACATCCCACCCTATCATTACATATGGGCAACAGCATACACTCCATTCTATCATTCTATATGGGCAACAGTCATACATCCCCCCTATCATTACATATGGGCAACAGTCATACATCCCACCCTATCATTACATATGGACAACAGTCATACATCCCACCCTACATTACATATGGACAACAGTCATACATCCCACCCTATCATTACATTGGGCAACAGTCATACATCCCATTCTATCATTACATATGGCAACAGTCATACATCCCACCCTATCATTACATATGGGCAACAGTCATACAACCCATCATACCATTCATATGACAACAGTCATACCACCCATCTCATCATCATGTGGACAACAGTCATACATCCCATTCTATCATTACATATGGACAACAGTCATACAACCATCATACCATTTCATATGGACAACTGTCATACATCCCACCCTATCATTACATATGGGCAACAGTCATACATCCCATCCTATCTTTCATATGGACAATAGTCATACAAACCATCATATCATTTCATATGGACAACAGTCATACCACCCTCTCATCAATTCATGTGGACAACGGTCATACATCCCATCCTATCATTTCATATTGACAACAGTCATACAACCCATCATATAATTTCATATGGACAACAGTCATACAGCCCATTCTACATTTCATATTGACAACAGTCATACAACCCACCCTATCATTTCATATGGACAACATTCATACAACCCATCATATCATTTCATATGGACAACATCATACAACCCATCATTCATTTCATATGGACAACAGTCATACAACCCATCATATAATTTCATATGGACAACAGTCATACAGCCATTCTATCATTTCATATTGACAACAGTCATACAACCCACCCTATCATTTCATATGGACAACAGTCATACAACCCATCATATCATTTCATATGGACAACAGTCATACAACCCATCATATCATTTCATATGGACAACGATCATACAACCCATCATATAATTCATATGGACAACAGTCATACAACCCATCATATCATTTCATATGGACAACAGTCAACAACCCACCCTATCATTTCATATGGACAACAGTCATACAACCCATCATATCATTTCATATGGACAACAGTCATAAACCCTCATATATTTCATATGGACAACAGTCAAACAACCCCCCCTATCATTTCATATGGACAACAGTCATACAACCCATCATATCATTCATATGGACAACAGTCATACAACCCATCATATCATTTCATATGGACAACAGTCAAACAACCCACCCTATCATTTCATAGGACAACAGTCATACAACCCTCATATCATTTCATATGGACAACAGTCATACACCCATCATATCATTCATATGGACAACAGTCAAACAACCCACCCTATCATTTCATATGGACAACAGTCTACAACCCATCATATCATTTCATATGGACAACAGTCATACATCTCACCGGTGACTACATATAGACAACAGTCATACACACAAGATTAGTACATATGGAAAACAGTCAATATCCCATTCTAGCAATTCATATAAACAACAGCCATACATCCCACCATTCTCTACATGTAAAAAACATACACTCATTCTATCACTACATGTAGACAATAGTCTAATACCTATTGATTGCTGCAGAAAGATCAATTCCAATTACTGCATTTTGACAACAGTCATATCCCCAATGCTATCTTGAATGTTGACAATAGTTATATACCCCATTTGGTCACTACATAAGGCCAACGGCCATACACTCCTTTGATAGCTGTCAGGTTCTGTACTGGCCAGTTATACTATTAAAGCAGACAAAAAAAAACGTCATATTTACTGATGAAAGACAATAATAAAAGACGTAAATGGAAATTTGCACTGACAGGATACGCTTGATTATACGATTCTGATTTGCATTCTACAATCCCAACATTTTCTGTTCCCACTGCCAATTCATGCAGCCAGAGCTGCACTCTAATCTGTCATTGGAACCAATGCATGCATGATTTTTTGAGCGTATCCCATGTGCTCCAATAATCCAGATACACAGGGCACCTCTCTAATGAGACAAGGTGAAGCACATTACGAGCAGCACCCTGTAGGGAGGCGCAGTTTTGATGCCAGAAAAAAAAAATTTGGCACCCTGCAGATCAAAAATCAATGTTGCATCATTTCCAGTCACTGTGGGCATCTAATTCCAATCACTGTGGCCATCATTTAACAGCCATTGTGGCATTTTTTAACAGTCATGTGTATAAAGCCCCTCCCACTTCTGGAAACCACACCCACTTCCAGACAAAGCATCACCCACTTTCAGTTATAAACCACACCCCTTACGGCAGCGCGGCCAGGGGGGCAGCATTTGGATTTTTTTTCTTCTCTAGACTTTTTCAAAAAGTCAGAGAATGCCCTGCAGATACATATTAGAAGTCAGCACAACACAGGGGAGGCACTTTTCAAAAATTCTGTATGTGTTGCCGTGCATTCAAGTGGGGCCTCAAATTTCCCACACACAACCCCCCTACAATATCATCTTCTGCTTTGGTAATAATGTGCAATAATTAATTCTCCGCTCTTCTCCCCCCGACATGTACGAGGACTCATCTCAGTAGGGAGTGTTAAATGCTGCCCCCAGGGCCTCACAGCAGGTTAGTTTTAATGGGCGTTCTGCTTTTCAGATCAATTTAGAACCATAGGAAAAACAAATAAAATAAAAGTCTGTGTGTAACCTTTTCTTGCTTTGCTTATTCCAACAACGACAGAAGCAAATCTGTGATTTGGAAGTGTGATTTTGTGCCCCAGATTCTAAGCAAATGCATTCTCACTCCCCGAGGATCTTATGGCGCGTTTTCTTTCGAAAACTGGTGAAGCTTTTGAGACTTAACGATGAGCGGACACATCTCACCCATCAACCTTCCCAGCTTCGGTTTGCAGATTGTTGTCAGAAAGCTGACATTTTACAAACTGCTGAGGCGTCCCCTTATACCATATGGTGATACACTACAGTATACACTACAGTATGTTATTATTGTTTCTTTAATCTATATTTACTATATAAAATCCACTAAATAAATTAACTTTATGGCAGAGTTTTCAGGGAGTGTCCGAATCCCAGATTCATTACATCCTATTATACCAGTTTGCGTTTTTTTCACTTTGTGTTGAAAATCCCTTTTTGATAGTCTTTAATATTCATAAATTTAAAAAAAAAATCATATTAATATAGTAAGTTTTATATCTGAAGAGACCTTTCCTTGTTTATCTTACCCTAGGCCATCATTTTCACCTGCCTGCTTTTTTATGTCATATTATAGTTGGTGCTTAGTTATGTCATCAGTTTTAGTTGGTGCTTAGTTATGTCATCAGTTATGTTGGTGCTTAGTTATGTCATCAGTTTTAGTTGGTGCTTAGTTATGTCATCAGTTATAGTTGGTGCTTAGTTATGTCATCAGTTTTAGTTGGTGCTTAGTTATGTCATCATGTATAGTTGGTGCTTAGTTATGTCATCAGTTTTAGTTGGTGCTTAGTTTATGTCATCAGTTATAGTTGGTGCTTAGTTATGTCATCATTATAGTTGTGCTTAGTTTGTCATCAGTTATAGTTGGTACTTAGTTATGTCATTAGTTATAGTTGGTACTTAGTTATGACATCAGTTATAGTTGGTGCTTATTTTATGTCATCAATTATAGTTGGTGCTTAGTTATGTCATCAATTATAGTTGGTGCTTAGTTATGACATCAGTTATAGTTGGTACTTAGTTTGACATCAGTTATAGTTGGTGCTAGTTATGTCATCAGTTTAATGGATACTTAGTTATGTCATCAGTTATAGTTTGTACTTAGTTATGTCATCAGTTATAGTTGGTACTTAGTTATGTCATCAGTTATAGTTTGTACTTAGTTATGACATCAGTTATAGTTGGTGCTTAGTTATGTCATCTCTAAAAACTTGAGTATTATAGAAATAATGTACCCTTATTTTAAATACAAGGATATGGAAGTCCACCTTGGACAAACATGATCTGCAACCTTGAACTATTATTAATTTCTTAGTAACTTCTAATATCCTTAGCAGAACAGTACTGTAGAGTATTAGTCACATATAATGCTGAACAATTCCGAGCACTTTACAATAGGTGTTTTCCATTCAAACCAGGTCTTATTAAATGTGTACAATCAATTACCCTAACACGCAGTGACCTAATTCCTTCATTAGCTTGGAATTCCATATTTTTGTAAAATAGTTAAAAGACATAAAGCTATGTACTGTTTATTAATTTAGATTAATGGTGACTGTAGCGATTATCAGCTGATACCTGGCATCTAGAGATGTCCGAACTTTTTTTCGAAAAAATTCGAAAATTCGAAATTCCGCGAGCGGACCCGTTAAAATTAAAAATACCCTTGAAATAACAGATTTTTCGTATTTTCGAAAATTTTCGAAATTACAGTTTTCATGTATTTTCGAAAATATGTATTTCGAAAATCAAGTAATCCCGTAATTTCGAAAATACGTTTGTATGGAATTAAGAGAAATCCTTGTATTTTCGAAAATTTTCAAAAATACCTGTTTTCCCGTATTTTCGAAAATTTTCGAAAATACGTGAAAACTCGGAAAAGTTCGGAAGGCGGAAAATCCGGAAAAATCCGCCGTTCGTGAACGGGATAAATCCGCGGCGGATCCGTTTCGTTCCTCAGTCTTTGTCTACAAACAGACTTACGTCACGATAGATCATTAAACAATGTTAGATTGTCACCAAAGCAGTTGCTCATTGCTGTTTCAACCAACAATTATCTATGTTGTGCAAGGCTTTTGGATGAGGTCAATTTCACCTTCTCCTTTTGTTTTTAAAAGAAAAAATCTTAAATTTTTCATTCCTGATACCACAGCAACTGCAATAAAATGGTTCATTTTCCTTTTGTTCTCTAGTTGTAACCTTATGCACGTTTAATGGCTTCTCACAAGGCAAAAGCCCCATTTCTGGGACAGAACGATCAGAGGCTGCTAATCTGTCAAAGAAAACTATTAGAATAATGAAAGAATACTGAGCGTGGAACAGCTCTTTCAAGAGTCCATTTCACTAAGTATAGGGTTGAAATTCTATGGAGAGAGCGTCTGTCTTCTCCTTGGTCTATTTAGCGATTACTGTAGAGTTATAGGTAAACTTATTATTTAGCAATTTTCTTAAAGGAATATTCATCTTTTCTGGTTTGAATGTAACAGTATGAAAGATCGACATCACTAAAGCTCTTAATCAACCTAAGTGTGCAAAAAAGAGTGCTGTAACCCTGGGTCCTTACGGAGTCTATTTTTTCTGATCTGTGTGTCTGTATGTATTGCGGTTAAAATGAAAAGGGAAAAAAATAGCACTGTAGCCATAGATGGTCAAGGGAATGTTAGTTGCAGAAAAGTTACATTGGAGTGGGGTACGAAATGTATGAAATTAGTCCATACATCTGTTACACAAAAGATGGGGATTTTGTTTTCACTGGGGGAAAGCATTTAATATTATTTATTTGAATGGGGGACAAAATAGTTAACTCCTCCAGTCATACCCAGGTAAGCAGATATAAATGCATTGTTCTTCCCTCTGGATGATAAGATTTACAGTCTGGTCGGGGTGCCGTCTACTTAATTGGTGACCAATTAAACCATGAGAATGGGTGCTTTTTAGGAAGTGCATGTTCTCATTGGTTGGATCACAAGTCAAATGAGGGGGCACACCAGACTGGACTGAATAAGTTTACTGAAACTGAAAATATGTCCACCTTAAAAACTAAAATTCCTGTAATGTACCTCCCCTCTGAACTCTAATCACTGGTCTGTTAGTAAAAAAACTTACCAGCCTTACTTACCAGCCTTCCAGGAACGGAGTTGCATTGGGTGCTCAGCGGGCAGCCACGTCTGTGATTGGCTGAGACGGAGAGTCAGCCATCACAGGCGCGACACTGTCTGGTGATTTAGCCGAGGGTCACGGTCCGGTAAGTAAGTTTTTAAAACTTTTTTTACAAAGAGACCATGCGTTATACTAAAAGTATTTAATGATTGATGCAAGGGGAGTGATGATGGATTGGATAGAGGGAGGGGGGAATCTGCTCCACAGCACATGCCTGTATCCCTCCCGGAGGCAAGAGAAGAAGCAGAAACTTTTTTACAGGAAGACAGCTCTACCTCTCTACCTCACTTTCCTGGACTTTACAAGACACTGCAGAGGAACCATTTGGAGCAGAGATGTAAGGTAAGGATTTTTAACATTACACAGTGGGGCCAGTATGGGGTTAAATTTAGTTTTGGGGGTGGACATGCCCTTTAATCCAAACAATGTTTATTATTTGTGACGTTCGTGTACAACAGCTCTTCAGACAAGAAACTTCACAAATAATAAACTCTGTTTTGGATTAAGACTGGAAGTGCGCTATCCAAATATTTTCTATTCGAATATGGGGGCCACTGGCAATGGAACAGAGCAGCACCCAGCTGAAAACAGTGTGGGGGTTAACCTTTCCTTTTTGTTAAAGGAGTTTGTATCTAAGACAATAGAGTCTGAAGGCCCCATCCAACCCCCCCCCCTTCTTCCCCGTAAACTATCTCCATCCTTCGTCTCCTGTTATCTCCTCTTAATTACAGATGTTCAAAACTCACCAATTTCATTCCGTTTTCGAATTCCCAGATTTCGGTTAAATCCCGAAGATCCGAAAACGGAACAATTATCGATTAATTCGAATGTTCAAGGTTATTTTCGATCATTTTCTAAATAGCCTCGAATGTTCAACAAACACTTTTGAGTTTTCGTTCGTATTTTCGAGGTTATCAACATTCAATAATTCTAGAAAATAGGCTCCGAAGTTCCGAAATCTGGACGATCCGTCCGTATTCGGATTGATCATTCGGATTTCGGAACCGAGTCAGACCCGGATCCCACCTTTAATCTTAATGATACATATTCATTATTTCTAGCTGCACATTTATAATTTGCATTGAGCATAATTTTCTGTTCCTTTTCATCTAACACCTTCTATTCCACCTGATGCCGTTTCTGGTGGAGCCCTGGGCTGTCATTGTGAATATGTTCATTTATTAACATGGACTCAAAGGCATCAGGACATAACCAGTCCATACACAAGGGCTGAGCTGCTAATTCACCCATCCTTTTGTTGCCTGAAGCTTGTTAGGATTAAACGTCAGGTCAGGAGATCAGATTTGCGGGATGATCGAAGAAACAGCTGGGAAACCACAGCTCGCTGCACCAGAATTACATAAATTACATAACCGAAAAAGAGAGGGAGAGGGAAAAGAGAGAGAGTTCCAATCGACACAGATGGCATCTCTTAATTCAGTTAGGATCTGTGGCTTTGTTTATGTAAATCATTTTCAGTAGGAAGGCTCAGTCTCCCAACACTTTTATGTTCACTTCGCTAGGCTGGGTAAAGGTTCCAATTCCATATAAATATTTTACTGTCTAGAAAGAGGTGGGTAGGGAAGGATGCTTGGACCAGCCTGAAACGGTTAACAGACAAAAGGATTAACTTCTAATCCAGATCTTCAGAATCATAAAACAAAAAGAAAGAAACATTCTGATGTGTGTGTAATTGGTACGCACATCTCTTCTCTCTTCTTAAATCTAAGAATCCCTGAGATAGTTGGAGACTTTTGCGGTGTTGCTTTGCACTTTGTCATTGTACCTAAATTCTAGAAATCATGAGACATTTATAAGGAATCAGGAAATGTTGCTTTGTGGTGTTGATACGTGTGATAACCAGGTTACGTGCAAGTTGAACAATCTGTAAAGGGTGAGGGAAGCCACTTTAAAATTGCTTGAATTGGTAAAGGTATCTATACTCTAAAAAAAAAAAAATCAAATTTTCAAAATTATACCTTTATCAGATTTTAAATCGGGCTGTAGATCCTGAGAAATCAGTTGAAATCACAGCATTTACAGGGAAAGACCTGTCACTCCAGGGAGCAGAAATTGTATATGTTGACCCATCCCTGACCTCTTACTAGGATCTTTAGCACCTTACTACAACATAGAGAATCAGCAGAGAAAAGAAGGCATGGGGGGGGGAGATGTGTAAGCAAAGCATTGTCCAAGTGTAGGCTGTGCAAACTTATAAGTGTCGCAGACACTACAAGAAGGCAGTGAGTAAGGGAGGGTGGGGCAATTAGGAACCACCACTAATATTAATAATTTATAACAAAGCAAGCACAGATAAATATAGAGTACCACCATTTTACTGGTCTCAAATTGTAGTTTGAGATAATGTAAAGTTGTTTTGAGTGAGTATAGTGACCCTTTAATAATAATTTACCTTTTTTTATAGCCACTTTTCCTCCAGGTAAGAGGCACAGCAATGGGGGCAACTTGCGCACAGGTAGATGTGCTTACCAGAGTTGGATGAAATCATAATATCTCCTGTGAATTTGTATGATGTGTGCTCATACTTTGGAAAGGAGGTAGTGGAGATCTAGAAGGGTTTGTGAAAAAGTTGTATGTTTTTTTAATGAAACTAAATTATGCAGAGCTATGAAAACTTCAAATGATGTGCAAAATGGGCAGCAGAACCCTTTTTGGTTTAGAAGGTAAAATTGAGTGGTAAAGCTCTCCATAAAAATTGGAATGGATCTTTAAGCTAGGAACAAGATATCCAGATGGGATGAATTAGAATTCACTGTGTGTTTTTGTAATTTTGGGAATTGGTGCTTATGGATATTGAGAGGGATAAGCCATGTTGAAAATTGAGCCGGTAGGGAGTGGCACCAACATAATCGTGAGTATACAAGTAATTGTGTGTATCCTATACAATTCTGAACTGTACAGCACAGGAGTGGAAGCAGACATAGTGCTAATTGTATGGTACTTAACGGCTAGTTACTCCACATTATGAGTTGGATATATCCACTAATGATCAATGCAATGGATGTGTATTCTATTGGGCCTTGCAACCTAAGAGGCTTGCTCCCCCTTCCCTTTAATAAGGATACAATTGTATATATGTATTTTATATGTGTCAATAACAGTGGACATTGTGTTTTTAAGACATCATAAGCCTTTATGGTGTAGTAGTCAAGTCTGAACAAACGCGTCGGAAACTGAAAGGGTAACTGGTCTCCAACAAGTGTCATATCTCCACTCTTTTAAACAAGCCTATGATGATGTTTCTATGTTCCCTGGATCTAAGTTATAGGCATGTAAATATACACTTCCTTGTCTGTCCTGAGTCTGTGACAGTCACATGAGTGCTATGTTAGAAGCCCCACGAACGTTGCAAAGACATTGACGAGTAGTCAATCGGAAAAACGGAAAACTGTTTTTGGATATTTTGAGCAATCCGATCAAATTTAGAGAAAAAAAATATTTTCGGCTTTTGGCTAGCTTTGAAAATAATTGAGACGTTTGGGGGGGGGGGTATAATGATGCAGCGGATAATGCTCTGTCCCAGCAGTGGGCATAGGCCACCCTAGCGTGTTTTTGGCACAATGTGTGATCTGTTTGCACTCTGCAATCCGCATGACATTTTATTTAAAATGTAACTCACGGGAAGTAGGCCCTGCTGTGTGCGTTGCGATCCGTTGCAATTTTATAGTGCGTGCAATCACCTTTATGGTCGGAATCTGTCAAAATCGCACTTAATACAAGTCTATGGAAGCGAATAGAAAAGTGGACAGAAGCGGACACAATCAATATGACATGCGATTTTTTTTTTCCCACGATCCCCTTGGAAATGCAAGTGCTAACGCAGTGAAAGTGGATCACAAGCAGATGGCAAAGCAATAGTCTGAAGAAGGAACCAGTAAGATAGTCTGAAGAAGGAACCAATAAGATGTCTGAAGAAGGAACCAGTAAGATAGTCTGAAGAAGGAACCAGTAAGAAAGTCTGAAAAGGAACCAGTAAGAAAGTCTGAAGAAGGAACCAGTAAGAAAGTCTGAAGAAGGAACCAGTAAAAGATACTGAAGAAGGAACCAGTAGAAAGTCCTGAAGAAGGAACCATACCTAGTCTAGAAGAACCAGTAAGATAGTCTGAAAGAGGAACCAGTAACATGGTCTGAAGAAGGAACCAGTAACCTAGTCTGAAAGAAGGAACCAGTAAGATAGTCTGAAGAAGGAACCAGTAAGATAATTGAAGAAGGACCCAGTAACTGGTCTGAAAAAGGAACCAGTAACATGGTCTGAAGAAGGAACCAGTAAGATAGTCTGAAGAGGGAAGCCAGTACTAGTCTGAAAAGGAACCAGTAAGATAGTCTGAAGAAGGAACCAGTAAGGTTCTGAAACGCACTAATAGAGAAGTTGGTTTGTCAAGACTGGTGTGCCCGGCTATATCTACCTTTATCGTGTGTATACTGCTGGCTGCAGTGCTGGAGTGCAGTGGTTTAGGTGTGCAGGATCCTTCTCCCATCTCTTTTTAATAAAGGCCCCTTGTATGGAGATCACAGTTCCCCTTAAACAATCTTGTGTCATGCACTATACATTGATGCTATTATTGGTCCGTCTGAATCTATCCAGGTGGAATTGTGCTAGCACTGTTACATGAGGTTGCATATATAAGTATATTGATACGAGATGTGGAGTGGAGACTATAGTGAATATATGAAAAATTAAAGCTAGAAAATATGTAAGATGTGTATTAACACCCAATGATTAAGCCTGGATCACCCAATGAGCATTAGCAGATTGTAAATAACTTGTAATAATTACTGGGGTGGACTGGGGGTTAAAGTTCTATCTAAGCAGGACGTCTATGAAAAATGGATTCTTCTGGTTGCAGTATAAATTATTCAGCCCTGCAGTACATGATAAGCTTCCTATGCTGCCACATTAGATGGATAGCCATCCAAGGCTTAACTCCTATTCATGGGGTTTTAAATGTTGAGGAGGCAGTTTTTGGATAAATGTTCCTAATTTACAGCTCTATCACGTTCAAATCTGTCTGTTTTCCATTTTGATTCCAGTAGTGAAATATTTTAATTGTTCGGTGATTTTCCACTTCTAACGTTTGGCATTTTACTTTTTTTGTTGTTGTTGTTGCGGATCTGATCTTGAGGTTTGATACCAACCCACCATGTGCTTGTTGTTATAGGTTATTATAGGGGGGTTATTAATGAACTGCCAATGAAGGTGATTATATTTACCTTACACGCGATCCACCGCCTGCCCACTGACAGGTCACACACTTCCGGTTTACTTTAGCACACATTAGCGTGCATGCACACTATAGTTAAATTGAAGCGAAAATGGTTGGACCTGTCACTTCAGCCGGCAGTGGGATCATCTTGGTTCCAGGCTCCTGTACAATTGATTGAAGAACAAATTAAGGCAAAGCTCCTCTACCTCCTGTTCCTTCAATCAAAGCATTAACGAATAGTTCACTTTTTCAGTGAGCTATTTCTTTAAAGAGAAACTAAAGCCTCAGAACAGCACAGAATTAGAGCACCTTGAACACAAAAAGTAATCTGTTTCTCACCTCTCATTTTGATATGGTTGATGGGATATTTATTTGCTTTATTTCCAGCATATTAAAATCACACAGGTTGGTCACTGACCATTAGGTCCTTAACACATGCTCAGTACACCTACACTGCTGCAGGACTTGTTAACGATGGTCACGCCCACTATTAGACTCTAGCCAATCCTTTTACAGGACAAAGTAAGCAGGACAGAGTAAGCAAGAGAAGCATGTGACTGAGGTCAGGAGGTAGGGCCAGATACAGTTTTTTTTCATCCAGTTCTCAGGTAGTTCCATTTTTTAGTTTTTAAATGATTTATATTTAGGCTGTAGTCCATGTCTTTAGCCAAAGGGGAGAACATAGTCCATTCAAATGTCCTTCCTAGTGTGAAAGGCCATGGGGTGTCCTCCAATCCATTGATTTGTGTGGAAGAACACCTGCTTCAAAATTTTCCTAAACTGTGTCTATGTTCAGCTGCAAGATACTGAATTGACCCCATGAAATAGAGAACACGGTAACACGGGAAGTGAGAAGCCCCTATACATGTTGGAAGTGCTGGGAGCAGCTTGAGTTGAAGGAATGTCTACTGGGCAATATGCATTGGGCTCCATTTCAAAGTGAAGTGGGCACAGACTTAATCTATTGCCAGCAAAGGAAAACCTTCTTATACATTAACCCGTGTAGCTTTGTCAACAAAATATACGTTAGAGTGTAAAATTGGTTTAGTTGGCCTTAAAAGGCTTCTGTTATAACATAATAATCATTATTTTCTTTGTTATTGTCACATGGAAATCCCCTCTCATTTGCATTGGATTGAATACACAATCTGTGTTTTACATGAAGTGTCAGCCCCTTGCATTCTGTACCATAGACACACACTCAGCTACTTTCCCACTGTCTGTAACTTACTGAATCTATGATACTCCCACGTGCTCTGTAAAATCCGCTCTGAGCTACTCCCACGCACTCTAAAGATATAAAATCCGTGTCCCTTCCCACTGGTTTCCATAGCATATGCCTGCAAGACATGACATTGCACTATTATGTAAAGAACCCCCTGCCATTGAGACAAAATGAACATTCCATGGCCCAGAGACATTGAGCATTTTACTGAAAATCAGCGTGTTGTTGCCTAGAACACTGCAGTACTTGTAGCTAAATAGTTGCAGTCGTAGGTACCAGGCTTGATCTGTGATGTCATCATACGAGTGCTGTGTAGCCTGTGTGCTCATGCATATCTCACTTAAGGTGGCCAACACAGACGATAATGGGGAATGACGGGATTTACCTATTATCGTCAGTATGTCGGTGTTGTTCCCGACCAATGAGGAACGACCATAATCGGCACTCGATCAGTCGGGAATGACGTAAAATTTCCATTGGTCGGTATGGGCTCTCTTTACTTTTGTACTGTGTATGGCCTCACGGCCGACTGATCACTATACCAGCGTATACCATGTGATCTGTGTGCACCCATGCTGTGGAAGTCATCTTAACCCTATAGACTGTTCCCCCGGAATACTGAGCACACACTGAGGACTCACAAAGCCTATCAATTTAACCATCTTTTTTGAATCCCATGGCACGTTAGGTCGAACATATCTATAGACATATTATCACTTCCAGGCACAGGCCAGATAAAGGGGGAGCTTACTCCACTAAGATAAACAAAAAATACAAAAGAATGTCCGTGTTGCACATAATTCCGTCATGAATGGGCATTTGGTTGGATCGTTAATGACGTCCGACCGTCGCTCATAAATGAAAAAATATCGTGCAAACTTCGTTTGTCATTGCAAAGAGAAGGAGAAATATCAGAATATCAGCTGGAGATCAACCACCTGTCCTCCAGCATTCCCCTTTAACAGGGACATCTCAAGGAATGTATCTAATGTATATGGTGGGCTGTTTCAGGACTTTAAGACGGAAAGAGACGGCTCTCAGTAAATACAGGGAGACATTTTCCAATATAATGATTACAATATTGCATTGTAATATTAGTAAACATCTCAAAAATCTAAAAAAATGCCCTGACTGCTATACATCCATGACCGCAGGGAGATTCAATAAAGTTCTTTTGTTTAAAATGATGCTGATTTTGTTTTGCTATACGTTTGGTATTCATACTCAGAGGATAGTCCTTAAGTAGAATAGATCTGATTAAAAGGGGAAGTTCAGTCAAATACATATGCTTTTCAGAATAAAGAACAGTATTTTCCCATCCCATGACCTTAACCTGCCCATTCATCATTTTGTCTGTGTATAAATAAATGCAACTGAAATACTGATTTCCTGTTTGCAGGACCCGTTAGAGACCGTTATGGTCTTGTTCTTCCCCAGCGCCTGGGTTGATTCAGTTTGCACATAGAGATCTGAGCACCTTTGACCCATCCAACAGCATCAGTAGAAATGACTGTTAGGAACATTCCAAGGAAGTGGTGCATTCTGGGAAGAAGAAGGAACATGAAATGTCAGCTCACTAATGTCAATAACTAGGCATGTGTTAACTAAACTAAGAATTTTAAATAATGATTTTCCACAAAACGTTCCCTTTAATTGATAAACATCCTCCAACGTTCCCTTCTAATAGGCAGGAATGGCTTTGGGGTGCAAGACCTGTGTCAAGGGGTGCCAGCTAGGTCATTAAAATTGCAGTTTCTCCTTTTTTTACTCCCCGCAGCTGTCAAATTGTCATGGCGCCCAGTGACCAACCCACCCCATACCAGACAAGCCCCCATTGATGGCTATGCTGTGCGTGTGATGTCACTATACTGGTAACTGGTTAGCCTGTTGAGAAAATGCATTGCACAGAGCTATGCTAAGATTGTGTTCACAAAACCAAGGAAGTGTATCTAGCACTACCCTCCACTTCTCAAATATCTGAGGTCAGTTGCATATTTAAAAGCGTTTATACTTAGAGAAATATTAAAAACAGAATGGAATATTTCCTAACCAAACCCACAGAATAAGAAGAAGATAAGATTGTTTTCACTTCATTATTCTCCCCTTGCAGCCCTGCACTATGTATGTACCTATTACGGGGGTGATGTTGGAGGGCATGGATATATGGTAACATTGCGATCAATCCTTTCCATAGTTTTGGCCAAAACTTCTTTTAACTATGATAAATATAACCGAATCAACCAATGCCGGAAATTTGCATGTACAGAACGGTGAAGCAATAAAAACAACCAGGTTCACAAACCCTTTAGCTTTGTTAGTTTCCATAACACATACTTATTTCTTACATTATTGCACACTACATAGTCTGAGCACAGATATAGGTCCAGAAACTTTTGACGGTCTTTTAGTAAACAAGACCTTCTGACTTTATGGTGTTTAATAAACGTAGTGTTATGACACTGTCGGGAAGGAAGGATATTACCGTTTTAACTGGGAAGACCTTTCGGCATATTTCTTTCTTTTTTTTTTTTTTGCTTTTATTCTTTATTACTTTGCCCTGGCAGCATATCGGACTGGCAGGATCCCAGATCTATTCAGGGATAAAGAATGTCAATTGACTTAAAGGACATCTGTCTAATTTTGCAGAAATGTTCAGAGCATCTGGTCAAGTATAACTGTGAGCTGTTCCAGCAGGTTAGATGTGCCAAAGAAAACACACAGGGATGAATTTAGCTCTATTCACCACCAGCCTATGAAAAATCCCTCTCTTCAAATGCCTGAAGGAGAAGTAAACCTTGAGTCAGTTATCAGAGCAATAAAATGAAACCCAGTCACAATCAACTAAAAAATGTCTGTTCCATTTATACCTTTCCCCTTTAACTTGTACATACTATACCTGACCATGTAGAGGTCATCACTCTACTTTACAACTGTTTCCCCTGACTATCTATGTATATAAAGTCAATGTAAGTATGTGTGTATGTATGTTTTGAACGGCTGTGGGCAATATTGATGAGAGTTGGTTTTATGTACATTTCAGGACCCAAAAACACTAGGCTACATTACAACTTTTACTAACCACCCTTTTCTCATTAATTGTGATTGTTTTTCAATTAACCAACAGGAGCAGGTTTAAAGGCATGTCTAGCCCTAAAATGAAAACTTACATACAGGTAAATCACCCCCCAAAACCCTAAACATTAATAGTTGAAATGTGAAAATATATAGTCTAACCTGAAATCCTGCCAATGTCCTGTTCCCCTGTTTCTGCTTCCTGGTTCTTCCAGTTAGCAACTGTCAGTTATGGATATCTCAGTTTGACATCACAGCCAATGACCTATGTTAATCCCCTGTCCTGCCTCTTCTGAGCATGCCAGGCCAGTACATGCTCAGTACAGGTTTTCTATATGCTCAGTTTTCCCATGAGGCATCCAGAAGCATAAGCAGCATACAGTAATGAATTCATAGGACAAACTATGATATATCATCATATTTTAAAGGAGGCCATTCTTTCTAAAAGATGTTCTTATGAGGTGGATAGTTGGTCCTTTAAATGAGTTCAGTTACAATTTGGGTACACTGCTAGTGACTAATAAAGAAGAGGGAAGCAATAAAATAACTTTCCCCTTTAAGGACCCAAAAAATATAGAAATCGCATGACAAAAGGTTGGTTGATATTGCCATTAAAGAGTGATGCAGGTTGCATTCATTTTAGTAAGGTATTGAAGGTCTCCTCACACTCCTGAATCTTAAACTCTTTGGGTGGTGCAAGGTCCTCAAAACTGCTTAACTAACCACACCCAGACACATAGGATCATTCCTCATAAAGGATATAGGACGAGGACCACACTCTTGGTGGTACAAACTTTATTGTGACATAGGTATGCACAACGTTTCGGGGTTTCCCCCTCCTCAGGTGCACATACGTTGTGCACATACCTATGCATTCATTTAGTTGTAGCCATGTAGCATGGGTTTCCTTTAATGCAGGCAGGGGTGGGTCACATGCCTGCAAGCTGGTGAAAGCAGAACGTGTTCATGAAGCCTATATTTTAAAACTATAACATTTTACATGTTTTACCTAAAGATGGATCCAAGTTCATTTTAAAGGGCTTTTATTTAACCCTACTTGTTAGGAGACCATGGTTGCCCTTTAAGCAATGACACAGCAGTATGTAGATTTCATACATGTTGGGTCTTAAAGGCAAAGGCCATCCTAAACTGAATGCTTCAGTTCACCTAAATCCCCTCTAACGCCAATACTACAGATAATCAATGACTCCCCACTCACCTCTCATTTGTAGGATTGGCCATCACACGCCAAAACATTTTTTCAGATGAAATCTTCACTGTACTGCTGCCTGTGCTAATTCAGAGGCTGCTGCAGACTGATAGAAACATGTACGGTTTGTAGCTTGCATCGAATGAAATGCTAATTAGCCTTGCAGCAGGTCGGATTCATCTGTGGTCCATTTTGAGAAGATGGAAACCTTCCTGTACAGGCTGCAGCAATTAAAACAAACGGTCTCATACGGTTAATATCCTTTAATGATTTATACCAGAGGTTGTTTCTACCCAGAACTCATTTTCTTTTTTATTGTGCATCAGTTACCTGCATCCTGGTGGATTTCCGTCTGTTTCTAAGCAAAAATGTGTTGGGTGTTGCAAAACGTCCCACCTGAGCACATTGCCCAAAACTTTATCATTAGAATAGAAATGGCCCGAACATAACTTCAGTATAAGTTCGGAATGAACCCATTAAAGTCAATGGCTTTAACTATTAGCTTTTGAGCTAATAGTTTGAAAATTGATGATTTACAGCTAAACTAACAATGGTAACTTACTGTAAATGGCCGTGGCACCTGGGAAATGGTCTGGGGAAACATGTCCTATTACCAAACCTTTTAAACACTCTTACTCCATAATCGGGCAATTGTCGTGTTTAACGCAAGCTACATTCGATGTTACGGCCAATTCGAGGGTTACCGAACGCTACATTCGAGGGTATCCAAATCAACCCATACATTCGAGGGTTATAAAGTTGGCTACATTTGAAGGTACCTTTGAAGGGTACTGAAGTCGAAGGCTACATTGGAGGGCTAGCGAATACGAACATTACATTGCAGGGTTACCAAAGTCAAAGGCTACTTCGAGGGTTAGCGTAAATGAACATACATACGTTAGCGAACAATACATTCTAGGGTTAGCGAACGGCTTGTAAATTCAATCATTATCGAAAATTCAGCCGAGAGTTCGAAAACTAAACTAGTTGCGAGTCCATCACTAATTATAAAGAGTTGGGAAAAAATAAATAAAGAATTCCAATACTCCTTGCTAACTGGTAAGATAATTTTGTTTATTTTACTGTGTACCTAGTGTTGCCAGTCAATGAACAAAACCAGAGGACGCCTATCATAGGAGTAGTTGAATGCAGCCCTGCTAATTACAATTTATTAATCTTTCAATCAGCAGATATCTGGTACCCTGAAGTACAGTTTGTGTACATTGAAATAAATTTATACATTTTTGTGCACAGGACATTTCTTTAGTTTTTTGTTAACTGCAATGTTGTAATGGTGTACTGGACTGCCAAGTGTCCAGACTTGGTTTCAGTTCAAAACTACCAGTCGTGACACTAATTTTGTCAATAACGAACATTTTCACCGTTCTAAAGAAGCAAGTCTCTATGATGAACACAGGATATCAGCTTTGATGGTTGAAACCCACTTTCATTGGTTGAAATAGGATCATAGTCCTTCAATAGAATATCCTTCATAATCTAACATAAACAGATGGCACTGCACATGGAATTAGCTTCTGGAGCCTCATTGTGAGATAAGCATAAAAATGATCTATAGTGTGAAAATGAAAACAAGAAGATTTTTTTTTTAAAGGAAACGTGCCATATAAACAGTATTTTATATAGTGGTTAATGTACCCTACCAAACTTAAAGCTAGCAGAAGTGCCAGGCAGCGACAGAGCTACCAAGATATTACTTTGTATGAAGAGGAGTATGGGCCAGCGGAGAACAATACAGTATTCTTCTCCTCTTTACAAAGCATTGGTAAGGCCTCATTGGAATTTGCGGTGCAGTTGGAATCCTGCGTACAAAAAGAAATCTTGGAAATGGAAGGTTCAGAAAAGGGCAAACTAAATAATAGGGGACTAGGGGAGCTTGAAAATTGAAGACGACTGGTTGATATATAATTACGCACACTAGAAGAGAAAAAGCGTTTGAATAAGCGTGGGGGATATGATTACTGCTGTATAAATACATAAAACCGGCCATACAGAATCTGGGGCATGTTCACCAATAGAACTGAGGACACGGAAATCCCTTAAGAATAAAAGAAAGTTAATTCGTCAAAGTTTTGAAAAGGGGTTTTCATTAAGAACGGCAAAATGTATTGAAACCTCTCCTCGGTTCCTAAGTGGTCCCAGAATACTTACGCATTCTCACCCGCACTATAAGGGCTTTTTCAGAGAAAGACCAAGGGCTGGAGGCACGGCTTGAATGTAGAGTCAGTCATTGCACAAGTATGTAAGAGGGGAGGAAAGGTACTTTTTATGAATTTCAAGGACGGAGGTGGAGTATCTAGTACGATCTCTTTTTTGGGGTGAGGAGGTAAGCAATGGATTTATTCTGGGGTTTGGACATACTCTTATTTGGTTAACCCTAAATTAGCCCAATGCGTTTAAATTGGAATAAAATTAATTTTTGTTATGAGTGCCATTTTATGTGCTCTGTTGTGTGTTTTCCTTGTAAGCAAACGTTCTTCGATGTGTCTCCTGATGAATATTTATAAAAGGAAATTAAAAAAAAAAAGTCCCAAGATGAAATTAATCTGAGATTGCGTGATACAGCCGAGGGCGAATCCCAGTGAGGTGAAACCAGCCACAGCACATTATTCTCTGATGATGTTGTGTTTAACAGTCCCTAACCCTCCGACGGTCTGGGTCTAAAGTCAAAGAAAGGTTTTTGGGTGCAACTTACCCTTCCTGTCTCTATCTCAGAACTTTAATTTGACACTAAGGTGTGTCCAACTAGATATGTCTGCTGGCACATAGGCGGTTCAAAAGCTCTCTACTTTTCCAAACCAACGTAAATTAAACGCCACTGGGTCTCACTGCGCTGACTGCAGCACCAGAGGAAGGTAGATTAATCACAGTGACAAGCTTATCAGGCCTTGTCAATTATTTTGTGTGTCCTCTATTAGATGCTAGAACTGTTCCTCTGACCTCTCTTTGTGTTTGGATCAACTTTGTACAAACTCGCCAGCTTGTTTGCGCTGAGTCCAATCACGCTCGGGTGTAAAGTGTAAAGATATCCATGTGGCAAAGTTTTGAAGTTGTTTACAGAGAATTGGTTTTGGTCATACCATTACCAAACCCTGCAGATTCCATTGTTCTTAATAGAAATGGTAAAAAATCTGTTGCTCTAGATACAGCACGTTGTATTCGCACTTTTAGCAACAGTATGATAGACATATCGCACTGTCCACCGCACATGCTTTGCTGAGTTTCGGCATCTGCAATTGTGCGCTCAAGAATGCATTCGTTCACAAAAAAAATGATGATTTCATGCGCTCCGTAAAGCGGCATGCAATGTCCGGATCACAAGTGATTGTTAGCGCATGAGAAACTGCGCCTGTGTGGCCTAACTACTGCAGGTTCAGAACTTGTATGGTCCACCCTACACACAGTCCAGATTTTCTGAAGGATGACAGACAGGGATCCTTGCTGCCATCTTCAAAAGATTCTGCATACACACAGTCCCGGCGTTCTCCCTATGAACATCATAGGAGAACGCTCGGGACTGTGGTTTCCATTCGCCGCGCTAGACTCCTCTATAGGGAGTCTATTGCGGCCGATGGAAATTTTTTCCGGCCTTTCCTGTTCGGTAAACGAGCGTACCACATAACTTTATCTTACTGTTGTGTACCCAGCTTACTGACACCTTTTTTTAGATTAAAAGGCACATGGTCAATGGTACCAAACTGAATGGTCTGGTAGAACCCGATCCTGAATATTCAGATGAAAGGTCGCGGTGTTACACATTTATTCATAACAGTGTCTCTATCTTGTAAAATGGTGCTATTTCTTGCCCCAACCAATCATATCTTATTAACATTTGAAAGTCTAACTCTGATTGTGTGGGGCAAAATTAGCACAATTTTAACGATAAGAACTTGTATTAAATCTCCCAATCCTTGTTTAGAATGAAGGTAAGATACTTTCTTGGTTGAAGTCAGTTGGGAAGATGCTTCGTGTTAATTCTGGTTCCTTTTCTTTTTCCAGCATACTATTTGTTTCGATTTTGGGATTACGGGGTAAATCTTTCCCCTAGGACGTGCTGCTTTCTTTAGTACTTTGGAGATTGGTGAGATCCTCGAATTGAACAATCACTTGGTTTTGAAAAAGTGGAGAAATTCAATGATTTGTTTTCCCGGCAGGATAAACTATTACAACGCGTTCCCGAATTGGTCTGGGTGGTGCAGTCCCCATGGGGAGTTCCTGCTTTTAACATAAATCGTACGATCTGGCCAATTGGTTAGCATTATTCACATGCTGCTTATAGAACATTCAGTCTAATTGCAGCCTGCTTCACTCAGATGATCTCCTGGGTATTGTGTCTAAGCATCCTCTGCTCTGAATTTCATCCTTGAAAGGTTTTAAGTGCAGTATAGTGTAATAGACTATAACATAATTTACATGAAAGTAATTAGGGAGGTTACTGTGGTAATGACTGTTTCCCATGGTCTTTGCTGTTGGGTGATGTATGCCCCATTCAAGTCTATAAGACTTGTGCCAAATAATATTTGTCTAGATGGAGGTGTTATATTAAAGCATAGGATCTTGGTAAGAAAGGAGAGCACCCTACAAGAATGTGGGGTCCGGGGACCTAACCCCTGAAGTACTGGAATACTTTGTATAGTGAAGAGCTACCGGCGATGTTAATCCGAGCTGCAGCAGAAAGTGTCCTGAGACCGTAGAGGATTTCCCTGAGCTCTCCCCAGGCCTCCTGTGATGGTCCTAGTGGAGTAAGTAAACTGTGACCTGCTGCTTGACAGCCAGCTGACTACAGTATTTGTGATGGATCAGAGATAGTACTCAAAGACTTGGAGCATAGATTCAATACCAGGTACTCGTACTGATCACCTAGTATTCATCTGTACCACCAGCAAAAGAGAACTTTCTAGAAACCAACAAGGCCTTACTATACAACTATCACATGCCTACTTGTCTGAATTTTTCTTCCAGATTCAGTCAGAAACCAATGTAATGATACATCATGGCGGTGTCATGAAAGGCCTGTTGGTGTTTGGGGATTTTTTTATCATCTACCTAGTTCTACCTAACTGGCTAAGGGCATGCAGAGTGTTTCGAGGCAGTGGTGAGTCATGGCGGCAGACAAGTTGGAGATTGGCGTGTGGTCATCTTTGCAATAGGAAGTCTGGATCTCCCAAATGCACTGCGCGCAATCCTATCAGGACTGGAAAGGTTGTCTGGCTGCCGGTGGGTTTGAGAGGGTTCGGCCAGCAGTGTTTGATGATTTGAATGACAGGCACACATGTATGGGTATTGAAGAGAAAAATCAAAACCGCTAGTGGCAAGTTGCCAGGGCCAAGAGGGCTGGTGTCCCAGCCAGCTGACACAAAGTGAACCTATTCGTTTTGCATTAATTGAAGAACAGGAGGTAATGGTGCGATTCCTCAGGTGTTTTAAATTATGTAACAGAGCTGGGATCGAAGATAAAAATCTTACCCTGCGAGCCGTATCACCGCTGGCCCTCCTGACAGGTCCCCAATGTTTCCAGCTTAAACTAACAATAGGCACCTTCCTTGAAATCTTGATCTTGCCTCGGACATGGGTCTTAAAGAGATTCTCAGGGAGATCAATAAAAGTTCTTATCAGTTAAAATGGCTAATTTTGCCCCAACCAATCAATTTTTAACATTTGAAGCTAACATCTGATTGGATGGGGCAAAATTAGCACCCTTTTACATAATAACTTTTATTGTGAATAACCCCCGCTTCTCTCTGTACTAGATTGATCTACTGAGGAATGCCCTTAAATTGGTAATCTTCACATGTTGTCACTGGAAGTCTGATTCTTGTAAAGCTCCTGTTTCCTTCTGGATCCAGTCTGCCATTAATACAGTTATACCATGTAATCTGGTAGGGCAGTGCAAATAAATAATTACATTTTCAGACGACCTGTAGTCTAATAAGGAATAAAAACAACACGGAGGCTTATTGGAAGGTGCGAAGATTAATATCGGTGGTTAATACCCTATCAAACCAAAGAAAGGTGATAGATTACGGTAAGGTGTATAGCCAACACCAGCAGGATATTGCTATCTAGGATAGAGTTTTGAACAGTGGATAGTTTTTCAATTCCTTCCCTATCTGTCCTAAGGGGGAGTTTCCTATACTATTCAGAATATCTCTTATAGATTGAATCTCCAACAAGCTCTTTAAAAATAAAAAACCCCATGTAGTCTCCCGGGTAACTCATTCGAGCCATGCATGATACATGGGAAGGTTTAAGGGCTTCCAATCAGATTCTTGAAAAGAGGGTCCAGTTTAACCAACTGCAACAAACCGTATCCGATTCGTGTTCCTTGTTTAATTTGTACTTTCATTCTGTATGTCACTGGTGATTTACACAATGCTAGTTGGACCCATTTGCTAGGCTCATTAATTGGCTCTCCCCATAAACCTAAATGGTGCTCGAGGCAAAGTAATTCTCCTTCAGTCGTCAAGACAATGCTGTATAAGATCTTCCTAAGCGTACAACGCCATGGTACAAATTAACTTATACGGACAGTACAGTCTTATGGGGCACAAGTGCAGGTTTGAACGTAGTAACAGAAATGCTTGCAACTAAGCCAAAACAAGGGTTACCCAGAAATAGTGTTTGTTTACTTGCACATAGTTATATAAACCATAGGCAGTGTACAGTAACCATATACCCCTACTGTAAATTATAAGATATTAAAAGACAGTGAGGAGGCATAAAACTAGTCAGGGAAAAGACCAGAGTTAGACAATTTCAAACTGTTTGAGTATTATATGGGAATAATTTGTCCCTCTATAAGGACATTAACAGTCACAGAAGAGTCCGTGACTAAACAGAGGTGAAAAGCCACAGGCTGAGAGCTTAGTAAGGTCATGGATCAACAATGATTTCGAATGCCATTTTATTTTCTGTTCTACTGCCTATACTTAAACCTACTGATTATAAGTGATAACATCTAAGGTTCTTGGAATTTCCATGGGAGTCCACGATGACCTGGTATCCTCCCTGGTCAATTGATTGAAGAACGGAAGGTAAGACATAGCTCCTTAATCTCCTGGTCTCCAATCAATACATTAAAGGAATAGTTCAATTTAAGGTGAGGTCTTCTAACTTCGTCCCTGGTCAATTGATTGAAGACGGAAGGTAAGACATAGCTCCATAACCTCCTGGTCTCCAATCAATACATTAAAGGAATGTTCAATTTAATGTCTTTTAACTTCCTCCCTGGTCAATTGATTGAAGAACGGAAGGTAAGACATAGCTCCTAAACCTCCTGGTCTCCAATCAATACATTAAAGGAATGTTCAATTTAAGGTCTTCTAACTTCCTCCCTGGTCAATTGATTGAAGAACGGAAGGTAAGACATAGCTCCATAACCTCCTGGTCTCCAATCAATACATTAAGGAATAGTTCAATTTAAGGTCTTCTAACTTCGTCCCTGGTCAATTGATTGAAGAATGGAAGGTAACATAGCTCCTAAACCTCCTGGTCTCCAATCAATACATTAAAGGAATAGTTCAATTTAAGGTCTCTAACTTCGTCCCTGGTCAATTGATTGAAGAACGGAAGGTAAGACATAGCTCCTAAACCTCCTGGTCTCCAATCAATACATTAAAGGAATAGCTCACTTTCCAAGTGAACCAATCATTTAATAGAAAATAAGTGTCCGAACTCCTGTACTAATTCCTTAATAGGAATATTAAAACGCAGGAAGTGACAGGATAGGTAGAGATGTATTTAATGTGCAAAAAGCAAACCTCTGATTTAACCGTTTACCCCATAAATGAGACGTTTCCGAGTGAAATCTAATGTGTCTCTCTTTTCCCTAGATGTTTGTGGTTCAGAATGCTTCTTGTCTCTCCCTCTCAATATTGCTGCCGGTGCTGGAAGTTTCTGCATAAACAGATTGGTGTTTTGTGCAAAGAAGCATCTGGCATTGGATCCCTCCGGAGATGCCCGCGAGCTCTCTTGCCCTGGAACAGTCTGTCTGATTCCCAGCCACATCAAAGCGTTTTAAAGACAGAGACCAGAGCGGAAGCGCCCACCTGCTTTCCCTGTTGTACCTTGCAATGGGCCGACCACCATAACATGATTGTTGTAAATTATTGGATACTTAAAGAATGATTAAAACCATCGTTTTTATTTTGTTGGTTTTTTTACTATATCTGTGGTTTGGTCCGGAACATATGTTCCTTCTGACTCTCTGCTGTCTCTGGTGTTTAGAGTTTTAAATGAAATGTCCTCCATCATTGTCAGGGAGAGACTTTCCATCATGTAACCATATTTATCAGTTGGTTTCTATGAGTAGAAGTTTCAAATCTAGATACATTCCCTTATCCTGCTGATGGGGAATGGTTATGTTTGGGGATTGGAGGTTTAGTAATCCATTAGACATTGTAATAAACAGGGTAGGATTTCTATGTTCTTGGTGGAGAATATGGTAATAGTAAATGTCACAGTGAAAGACAATATGAAATGTCACAAAGTAGCAATGATCTTATAGAGGATACAAAGCTAATGGACTGCTAATAATACAGTACACACAGTGTAGGGTTAACAGTCATCATCCCACCCTATCATTACATATGGGCAACAGTCATACATCCCACCCTATCATTACATATGGGCAACAGTCTACATCCCCACCCTATCATTACATATGGCCAACAGTCATACATCCCACCCTATCATTACATATGGGCAACAGTCATACATCCCATTCTATCTTATATATGGGCAACAGTCATACATCCCACCCTATCATTACATATGGGCACAGTCATACATCCACCCTATCATTACATATGGGCAACAGTCATACTCCCACCCTTCTTACAATGGCAACAGTCATACATCCCACCCTATCATTACATATGGGCAACAGTCATACATCCCACCCTATCATTACATAGGGCAACAGTCATACATCCCATTCTATCATTATATATGGGCAACAGTCATACATCCCACCCTATCATTACATATGGGCACAGTCATACATCCACCCTATCATTACATATGGGCAACAGTCATACATCCCACCCTATCATTACATATGGGCAACAGTCATACATCCCACCTATCATTACATATGGGCAACAGTCATACATCCCATTCTATATTATATATGGGCAACAGTCATACATCCCACCCTATCATTACATATGGGCAACAGTCATACATCCCACCCTATCATTACATATGGACAACGCATCATCCCACCCTATCATTACATATGGGCAACAGTCTAAATCCCTTCTATCTTTATATAGGGCAACAGTCATACATCCACCCTATCATTACATATGGGCAACAGTCAACATCCCACCCTATCATTACATATGGACAACAGTCATACATCCCACCCTATCATTACATATGGACAACAGTCATACATCCCACCCTATCTTACATTGGGCAACAGTCATACATCCCATTCTATCATTACATATGGGCAACAGTCATACATCCCACCCTATCATTACATATGGGCAACAGTCATACAACCCATCATACCATTTCATTGGACAACAGTCATACCACCCATCTCAATCATTCATGTGCAACAGTCATACATCCCATCTCATTACATATGGACAACATTCATACAACCCTCATAACCATTTCATATGACAACTGTCATACATCCCACCCTATCATTACATATGGGCAACGTCATACTCCCATCCTATCATTTCATATGACAATAGTCATACAAACCATCATATCATTTCATATGGACAACAGTCATACCACCCATCTCATCAATTCATGTGGACAACGGTCATACATCCCATCCTATCATTTCATATTGACAACAGTCATACACCCATCATATAATTTCATATGGACAACAGTCATACAGCCCATTCTATCATTTCATATTGACAACAGTCATACAACCCCCCTATCATTTCATATGAACAACAGTCATACAACCCATCATCATTTCATATGGACAACAGTCATACACCCCTCATATCATTCATATGGACAACAGTCATACAACCCATCATATAATTCATATGGACAACAGTCATACAGCCAATTCTATCATTTCATATTGACAACAGTACTACAACCCACCCTATCATTTCATATGGACAACAGTTCATACAACCCATCATATCATTCATATGGACACAGTCATACAACCCATCATATCATTTCATATGGACAACTCATACAACCCATCATATAATTTCATATGGACAACAGTCATACAACCCATCATATCATTTCATATGGACAACAGTCAAACAACCCACCCTATCATTTCATATGGACAACTTCATACAACCCATCATATCATTTCATATGGACAACAGTCATACAACCATCATATAATTTCATATGGACACAGTCAAACAACCCACCCTATCATTTCATATGGCAACAGTCTACAACCCATCATATCATTTCATATGGACAACAGTCATACAACCCTCATATCATTTCATATGGACAACAGTCAAACAACCCACCCTAATCATTTCATATGACAACAGTCATACAACCCATCATATCATTTCATATGGACAACAGTCATACAACCCATCATACATCATATGGACAACGTCAAAACACCCACCCTATCATTTCATATGGCAACAGTTCATACAACCCATCATATCATTTCATATGGACAACAGTCACATCTCACCTGTACTACATATAGCAACAGTCATACACACAAGATTAGTACATATGGAAAACAGTCATATATCCCATTCTACAGCATCATATAAACAACAGCCATACATCCCCCAGTCTACTGTAAAAAACATACATCTCATTCTATCACTACATGTAGACAATAGTCTAATACCTATGTGATTGCTGCAGAAAGATCAATTACAATTACTGCATTTTGACAACAGTCATATACCCAATGCTATCATTAATGTTGACAATAGTTATATACCCCATTTGTCACTACATAAGGCCACCGGCCATACACTCATTTGATAGCTGTCAGGTTCTGTGACTGGCCAGTTATCTATTAAAGCAGAACAAAAAAACGCATATTTACTGATGAAAGACAATAATAAAAGACGTAAATGGAAATTTGCACTGAACAAGGATACTGCTTGATTATACGATTCTGATTTGCATTCTACAATCCCACATTTTCTGGTTCCCACTGCCAATTCATGCAGCCAGAGCTGCACTCTACTGTCATTGGAACCAATGCTGCATGATTTTTTGAGCGTACCATGTGCTCCAATAATCCAGATACACAGGGCCACCTCTCTAATGAGACAAGGTGAAGCACATTACAAGCAGCACCCTGTAGGAGGGCGCAGTTTTGATGCCAGAAAAAAAAAATTTGCACCCTGCAGATCAAAAATCAATGTTGGCATCATTTACCAGTCACTGTGGGCATCTAATTCAATCACTGTGGCCATCATTTAACAGCCATTGTGGGCATTTTTTAACAGTCATGTGTATAAAGCCCCTCCCACTTCTGGACAAACCACACCACTTCCAGACAAAGCATCACCCACTTTCAGTTATAAACCACACCCCTTACGGCAGCGCGGCCAGGGGGGCAGCATTTGGATTTTTTTTCTCCTCTAGACTTTTTCAAAAAGTCTAGAGAATGCCCTCAGATACATATTAGAAGTCAGCACAACACAGGGGAGCACTTTTCAAAAATTCTGTATGTGTTGCCGTGCATTCAAGTGGGGCCCAAAATTTCCCACACACAACCCCCCTACAATATCATCTTCTGCTTTGGTAATAATGTGCTAATAATTAATTCTCCGCTCTTCTCCCGAGCATGTACGAGGACTCATCAGTAGGAGTGTTAAATGCTGCCCCAGGGCCTCACAGCAGGTTAGTTTTAATGGGCGTTTCTGCTTTTCAGATCAATGCTTAGAACCATAGGAAAAACAAATAAATAAAAGTCTGTGTGTAACCTTTTCTTGCTTTGCTTATTCCAACAACGACAGAAGCAAATCTGTGATTTGTGAAGTGTGATTTGTGCCCCAGATTCTAAGCAAATGCATTCTCAACTCCCCGAGGATCTTATGGCGTTTTCTTTCGAAAACTCGTGAACTTTTGAGACTTTAACAGATGAGCGGACACATCTCACCCATCTAACCTCCCAGCTTCGGTTTGCAGAGTTGTGCAGAAAGCTGCATTTTACAAACTGCTGAGGCTCCCCTTATCCCATATGGTGATACACTACGTATACACTACAGTATGTTTTATTGTTTCTTTAATTCTATATTTACTATATAAATCCACTAAAATAAATTAACTTTATGGCAGGTTTTCAGGGATGTCCGAATCCCAGATTCATTACATCCTATTAAGCCAGTTTGCTGTTTTTCACTTTGGGTTGAAAATCCCTTTTTGATAGTCTTTAATATTCATAAATTAAAAAAAAATCATATTAATATAGTAAGTTTTATATCTGAAGAGACCTTTCCTTGTTTTATCTTAACCTAGCCATCATTTTCACCTGCCTGCTTTTTTATGTCATCAGTTATAGTTGGTGCTTAGTTATGTCATCAGTTTTTTGGTGCTTAGTTATTCATCAGTTATAGTTGGTGCTTAGTTATGTCATCAGTTTTGTTGGTGCTTAGTTATGTCATCAGTTATAGTTGGTGCTTAGTTATGTCATCAGTTTTAGTTGGTGCTTAGTTATGTCATCAGTTATAGTTGGTGCTTAGTTATGTCATCAGTTATAGTTGGTGCTTAGTTATGTCATCAGTTATAGTTGGTACTTAGTTATGTCATCGTTATATGTTGTGCTAGTTATGTCATCATTTTAGTTGTACTTAGTTGTCATTAGTTATAGTTTTACTTATTTACATCAGTTATAGTTGGTGCTTGTTATGTCATCAATTATAGTTGTGCTAGTTATGTCATCAATTATAGTTGGTGCTTAGTTATGACATCAGTTATAGTTGGTACTTAGTTATGACATCAGTTATAGTTGGTGCTTAGTTATGTCATCAGTTATAATTGATACTTAGTTATGTCATCAGTTATAGTTTGTACTTAGTTATGTCATCAGTTATAGTTGGTACTTAGTTATGTCATCAGTTATAGTTTGTACTTAGTTATACATCAGTTATAGTTGGTGCTTGTTATTCATCTCTAAAAACTTGAGTATTATAGAAAATATGTACCCATTTTAAAATACAAGGATATTGGAAGTCACCTTGGACAAACATGATCTGCAACCTTGAACTATTATATAATTTCTTAGTAACTTCTAATATCCTTTGCAGAACATACTGTAGAGTATTATCACATATAATGCTGAACATATTCCGAGCACTTTACATGAGTGTTTTCCATTCAAACCAGGTCTTATTAATGTGTACAATCTAATTACCCTAACACGCAGTGACCTAATTCCTTCATTAGCTTGGAATTCCATAATTTTGATAAAATGAGTTAAAAGACATAAAGCTAGTACATGTTATTAATTTAGATTAATGGTACTGTACGATATTATCAGCTGATACCTGGCATCTAGAGATGTCCGAACTTTTTTTCGAAAAAATTCGAAAATTCGAAATTCCGCGAGCGGACCCGTTAAAATTAAAATACCTTGAAAACGAGATTTTTCGTATTTTCGAAAATTTTCGAAATTACGAGTTTTCATGTATTTTCGAAAATATGTATTTTCGAAAATACAATAATCCTCGTAATTTCGAAAATACGTTTGTATGGAATTAAGAGAATCCTTGTATTTTCGAAAATTTTCAAAAATACCTGTTTTCCCGTATTTTCGAAAATTTTCGAAAATACGTGAAAACTCGGAAAAGTTCGGAAGGCGGAAAATCCGAAAAATCCCCGTTCGTGAACGGGATAAATCCGGGGCGGATCCGGTTTCGTTCCTCAGTCTTTGTCTACAAACAGACTTTACGTCACGATAGATCATTAAACAATGTTAGATTGTCACCAACAGTTGCTCATTGCCTGTTTCAACCAACAATTATCTAATGTGTGTGCAGGCTTTTGGATGAGGCAATTTCACCTTCTCCTTTTGTTTTTAAAAGAAAAAATCTTAAATTTTTCATTCCTGATACCACAGCAACTGCAATAAAATGGTTCATTTTCCTTTTGTTCTCAGGTTGTAACCTATGCACGTTTAATGGCTTCTCACAAGCAAAAGCCCCATTTCTGGGACAGAACGATCAGAGGCTGCTAATCTGTCAAAGAAAATATTAGAATAAGAAAGAATACTGAGCGTGGAACAGCTCTTTTCAAAGATTCCATTTCACTAAGTATAGGGTTGAAATTCTATGGAAGAGCGTCTGTCTTCTCCTTGGTCTATTTAGCGATTACTGTAGAGTTATAGGTAAACTTATTATTTAGCAATTTTCTAAAGGAATATCTATCTTTTTCTGGTTTTGAATGTAACAGTATGAAAGATCGACATCACTAAAGCTCTTAATCAACCTAAGTGTGCAAAAAAGAGTGCTGTAACCCTGGGTCCTTACCGGAGTCTATTTTTTCTGATCTGTGTGTCTGTTGTAATTGGCGGTTAAAATGAAAAGGGAAAAAAATAGCACTGTAGCCAAGATGGTCAAGGGAATGTTAGTTGCAGAAAGTTAACATTGGAGTGGGGTACGAAATGTACATATGAAATGAGTTCATACATCTTGTTACACAAAAGATGGGGATTGTTTTTTCACGGGGGGAAAGCATTTATAATATTATTTATTTGAATGGGGGACAAAATAGTTAACTCCTCCAGTCATACCCAGGTAAGCATATAAATCATTGTTCTTCCCTCTGGATGATAAGATTTACAGTCTGGTCGGGGTGCCGTCTACTTAATTGGTGACCAATTAAACCAATGAGAATGGGTGCTTTTTAGGAAGTGCATGTTCTCATTGGTTGGATCACAAGTCAAATGAGGGGGCAGCACCCAGACTGGACTGAATAAGTTTACTGAAACGAAAATTGTCCACCTAAAAATACATCCCACCCTATCATTACATATGGGCAACAGTCATACATCCCATCCTATCATTTCATATGGACAATAGTCATACAAACCATCATATCATTTCATATGGACAACAGTCATACCACCCATCTCATCAATTCATGTGGACAACGGTCATACATCCCATCCTATCATTTCATATTGACAACAGTCATACAACCCATCATATAATTTCATATGGACAACAGTCATACAGCCCATTCTATCATTTCATATTGACAACAGTCATACAACCCACCCTATCATTTCATATGGACAACAGTCATACAACCCATCACGAAGACAGGGTCCCACCACACAGAACTGGTGGAATGCGTGGGGAATTTATATCAATAGCTGTATAATCCAATGGTCTGTGTGACATAATGATCTGTGTTTACTTTATCATTTATTCTACTCTTGCCCTTCTCTCTGTACCATTCCGGTTACAGACAAAGCATTAATATGCCAATGGAGCTCTGATATTAGTAAGGCCTCAGGGGCCAATCAAAGTGTTTTGCAATGATAAATATGGGAGTACAACCTTTTAAAGCGTGTACGGTATATCGAATTAATAAAAAGTTCTTTAGGCTGGGTTACACATGTTTTGTCCCGAGCTGAGCGCTCGCTACAAGCGTCCGTGGCCAAATTTGCTCGCGATCGATCATTCGGTCCCATATTTACCGTCCCGTGTCGACCGTTGCCGCCACCCCACACCAAAGTGCCGGGAAAGGTCGGCGGCCGAAAAATATTGGCTGGTGTGTACCCAGCATAAGATACAGCAAGATCCGATGCTTAAAACTACTTTAATGTTGAGCTTTAGATTCTGAGAAATCATTATTTGAAATCACAGTATTTACAGGGATTTACATTTACCTGTCACCCAGAAGCAGAAATTATAATATGTTCCCGACCCTTGACCTCTTACTAGGATCTTTGTCTACCTGCCAGCCGGTTTAACAACAATAAGAGAATCCAGAGAGGAAAGGCAGCAGGGGGGAGGGAGGATTGTGTGAGCAGAGCAGTGTCCATGGTGAGGCTGTGCAGAACTTATAAGTGTCGCAGACACTACAAGAAGGCAGTGAGTAATGTAAAGTTATTAGAGTTAGTATGTTACATTCCGGTCCTGCTGTATAATAACTGTAACAAGGAACATAGGAAAGTTTTCTAACGTGCACATGTTGCCTCCTAGACACATTTTACCGTAGCATGATAGCATGAGCAGCAGGAGGAAGTTAGTAGAGTAAGACAAATATCTTCCCCACTGTATGGGAAACCTCTACATTTCATTTTGGGGTTGAGCAGAATGCGATTTTTGCAACTACAAAAGCAGATGGTATTTGGTTTTCCTGGGATTATCTTGACATCCTCCTTCCACCCCATCTTTTTAATCACTAGCTCGTTTTATTTAAATTCTTTCTTCGTTCCGTTCCCATTCGCTCTGATTTTCTCTCTCTCCTGTCCTCTGGCAGTGTCAGGTGCATTATCAAGCTGCCTCTCTCGTTGAGGATTAACACAACTGACCCACTCTGAGACAGAGCCTGTTTGTTGTATGAATTGTTGTTGTAGCAGCAGGGAACAGGGCGCTCCGATGCCGATTAATAAATGAGTGCCCCTGCGAACAGCTGCGTCAGCCCTGATCTGTCCAAGCCCGAGCCCAGTCAGGAGAAGAGAAATGAACCGGAATCTGATGGGAAACAATAGAAGTCAAACAAAGTGGAAATCAGGATTCTAATTCATTTCCTGAGTATTAAGTTCCTCCCCCCTACATCTCATCCTCGGTAATAGGAATCTGTCTCCTATTATCTGCTTCCCCAAGGGACTACAAGAGAGTTTGATCTTAGGTTCAAATGACATGTGCTGTGTGTTTTACCCAGTCATGCAACAGAGATCATCCCATGCGTTAGACTCTTTAATCTCTTGCTCTCTATAGAAATCTATGGGGAGATTGTCAAGGGAAAGAGGAATGCTGCTCTCCTAATCATAGCTGGTTATTAGTGTTAATATACCACTGTATACGTTAAATCCTTCATCTGTGCACCAAAAATCCGATCTGCCCACTTGTGTGATCCATTATAGTTTTATCTCTAGCAATGTAGGGTACAAGGAAGCCCACTACTGGGATTGGAGCGTTAACGGTCCAATCAAATTCACACTTGTGTATTCATTTAGTTTTATCTTAGCAATGTAGGGTACAGGAAGCCCACTAATGGGATTGGGAGCGTAACGGTCCAATCAAATTCACACTTGTGTATTCATTATAGTTTTATCTCTAGCATGTAGGGTACAAGGAAGCCCACTACTGGGATTGGAGCGTTAACGGTCCAATCAAATTCACACTTGTGTATTCATTATAGTTTATCACAGCACTGTAGGGTACAAGGAAGACCACTACGGGATTGGAGCATTAACGGTCCAATCAAATTCACACTTGTGTATTCATTATAGTTTTATCTCTAGCAAGTAGGGTACAAGGAAGACCACTGTTGGGATGGAGCATAATGGTCCAATCAAATTCACACTTGTGTATCATTATGTTTATATCTAGCAATGTAGGGTACAGGAAGACACTGTTGGGATTGGAGCATTAATGGTCCAATCAAATTCACACTTGTGTATTCATTATAGTTTTATCTCTAGCACTGTAAGGTACAAGGAAGACCACTAATGGGATTGGAGCGTTAACGGTCCAATCAAATTCCCACTTGTGTATTCATTATAGTTTTATCACTAGCACTGTAGGGTACAAGAAAGACCACTACTGGGATTGGAGCATTAACGGTCCAATCAAATTCACACTTGTGTTCATTATAGTTTATCTTTAGCAATGTAGGGTACAAGGAAGACCACTGTTGGGATTGGAGCATTAATGGTCCAAACAATTCACACATTGTGTAATTATAGTTTTATCTCTAGCATGTAGGGTACAAGGAAGACCACTGTTGGGATTGGAGTGTTAACGGTCCAATCAAATTCACACTTGGGTATTCATTATAGTTTTACTCTAGCAATGTAGGGTACAAGGAAGACCACTGTTGGGATTGGAGCATTAACGGTCCAATCAAATTCACACTTGTGTATTCATTATAGTTTTATCTCTAGCAATGTAGGGTACAAGGAGACCACCAATGGGATTGGAGCGTTAACGGTCCATAAAATCACACTTGTGTATTCATTACAGTTTTATCTCTAGCAATGTAGGGTACAAGGAAGACCACTAATGGATTGGAGTGTTAACGGTCCAATCAAATTCACACTTGTGTATTCATTATAGTTTATCTCTAGCAATGTAGGGTACAAGGAAGACCACTACTGGGATTGGAGCGTTAAGGTCCAATCAAATTCACACTGTGTATTCTATAGTTTTATCTCTAGCAATGTAGGGGACAAGGAAGACCACTGTTGGGATTGGAGCATTAATGGTCCAACAAAATTCACACTTGTGTATTCATTATAGTTTTATCTCTAGCAATGTAGGGTACAAGGAAGACCACTAATGGGATTGGAGCGTTAATGGCCCAATCAAATTCACACTTGCCATGGCCTGACAGCTACTGTTTTAGGGGTCCAGAAATGAAGATAGTATGGAGTACAGAGGAAATTCTGATGGCAGCCCTGTTTATGGGAGGGATAAACATTTTTTAATTCAAAATTCGGTTCTTTATGTTGGTGCCCAACCCGTGAAGCAGATGGTGTAGGAATGACCATTCAGCCGACTGTCAGTTAATGTACGGTGGATTAGACGGCTGAAATGGGCGTTTGGTCGGGCATTGTTGATGATGTTCTGGAACAGATCATACAACAATGCCCGAACAGCACACTATACATTTACTGATTCTCGGCTTAAAGGGACATTCATACACCATCTTGTAACGTGGGTCGGGCCCGTGATTGCATGTGTACGAAGCTTTAGACATCATGTTGTTATTCAGTTACTATTTTCAGTTACTTTGTCTATTCCACAGCTGCGTTAACTATGTACAAGTAGTAGTGGCTGTGTTGAGAGCAATTGTATATAGCGATTTGTGGAAATGAAGAGTTATACTGCAAGCTAGTTAAGTCCCGATTATTTCCCGGTTAGTCTACCATATGAACTGTGTATTTACACAGATCACTTATGGTGATATTTACTGACTTATCACTGTCATAAAAAATTTTTCCTAACGAAGTCTATCGGAAATTTGATCTGTATTGGTTGGAGGAGGAGGATTGGGGATTGGGTGAGGTCCGAACGTTTGGATCCTTTCACTACATCATATATCACTCATAATGGGTGACTGCTAATTGGATAATCAATAACGTTGATAGGATCCTTCCACATGGATTTATAGCACCTCTATGGATATTCTACAAGAATAATATTCACTCTTTTTTCGAGTTATGTCTATTGGTTTCGAGGCTCCGCATATAGATGGGACAATATTATAGTTTAGCTACAGATCGGGGCGCCGAGGTTTTATTATTATTTATGGTATATATGTTAATAAAGGTTTTTTGATATGGATTACAGTAGATCCGCTCTTTTCCTATTTTCCACATGGGATTTATGTGAATGATGGTTTATCGCTATTTTTGGGTTCAAGGGATAGAGTGCTTGTTATGAGGGTCCTATTTTAGGTCTGTCCCTAATCTTTATATATATGTTATAGTTATATGACCCTCAGCACCCCTTTCATAGGGTATTCCCATACCTAATCTTATTATTACATGGAGTAGCATCCGGAGCTATAATTATGTACAAGGAATGTTTGACCAGATTGTAAGGTGTGTAGTAAACTAATGGCGTGGTACATGCAAAGAAACTTAAGCTCCGGTGTGGTAAGTAATGCTGGGAAGTAATTTAAGGTATGGTGGCCATACATGTAGATTCAGATTATGGATATATCTGGATTTCCACTGACATTCAAGTTGAGGTGAATTGTATTGAGATCTGACCTATATTTTATAAACAGAAATGCTGGAAGATGATCTGAACAGATCTTATATTAGGAGTGTAAGATATCTTGCATGTGTGGTCACCTTTACATATTGCATGATTATTGATCAGTTTCCCATAATGGCTTATCAATATGGTATCACACATTAACTGATTGTTCTCAAACAGTCTACAACACCGGCCTAGTGAGTGCAGCTATTGGAACTGCAACTGCTTTGAAATCAACACACTCTTTGGGGGATGTTTGTCCTTGTCCTTGTGTCCGTGGGAGGTCATAAGGTTTGCTCCTGGCCCTGTGCGGTTGCACCCGTTACCCTGGATAAATACACCCTGGTGTTGCAATACAATGTTGGCTGGTTCCGTGCATATAAAGCCTCAATTTCTGTTTCCATCTTCTCTCTTTCTGTCCTCCCCTAATCCTTAATCGGGTTTTTCTCTCTTCCTCTAGATCCTAATTTATGTCCCCCGGTGTTGTAATTAGAGCAGAATTAGTGATTGTTAATTCGTACATGTGAATTGCTCGGAAGTAATTACATAACGAATATGTCTGTACGTTCAGGCTAGCACCACACACCTTATCTGCCAGTGTGGCGAAGAAGTAAAAAAGACCCACAATCAATATGTCGTGGAGACCTTAGAGCACATTAGTAATTAATCACAAAGCCGGACACCATAGAGCAGGACTGCCAAGCAAACAGCGTGCAGAGAGCTGGGGGGGGGATCCATCCAAGTGAACACAGTGCGATAAACCCAAATAGGTTGTGTAATGCAAGTGACACAATAAACAGAGCAGATCATATCTCCTATGCTTACATTTATAAGAACGTTGGAAGCCACAGAGGAGTTAGTTAGAACAAGGATGTAGGATGAGTTCAGCAGGGTATGGAAATAATGTATAAATAGTAGTGGTATGTACGTTACTATACTAGTAGGCCAATGCCACATTGGGCGCTTTTGGTGCCAGGTCCCAATGGCTCTCTCCTCTTATTAGCAATCCCCTGGGAAATGGGAAAGTGGAACCATAGCAGGGAGTACAGTATACGAGATATTTACATTGTCTGATGCCTGCAGTCAAAACTGAATAGTTGACTCTAGCAGGGTTATTCAATAAAAGTTCTTATTGTTTAAAATGGTGCTAATTTTGCCCCATCCAATCAGATGTTAGCTTCAAATGTTAAATAAATCTGATTGGTGGTGGGGCAAAATTAGCACCATTTAAACGATAAGAACTTTATTGAATCTCTCTGTAGTGTTTTATAGGCCTTCATCATAGTTTTCTCTTTATCCCTGGAGAGAAACATCAAGGGGTATTCAATTTATAATCCGTAATAAAACTGCCCGTCTCTCACACAACGTATCCATTTACGCCCTGACGTCATCACTCATGGAGAAGAGGTTTTTCTGATTGACGGAACTCGGGAAAACCTGAAGATACTTTGAGGGTTCGGAACGTATTTTCAAGGGTTACCGAAGTGATGAATTGGAATGTTCGGATTTCGGAACCAAGGGGTTCCGGGTGGATCCGGGTCGGACCAGATCCCATTTCTACAGTAGAGCAGACATTTTATTAGACCTAGTTGCCTCTTTGGTGATAAAATAGATTGGGCTGATACATGTAAAATGTTTCCCTTCATGATTCTTTATCGTTGTCATGTGTGCCTACAAATTCAACAATACATTTTAAGCCATTTAATTACATGTGGCAGCTGTCTGATTGAGGGCTTCATATGTAGCAAAATAAGATTTGCAGTGGTGTAACTGTTAATTATTACAGACCCCTTCTAAACTAGTCTTTAAATTAAATATGGCTGCTTAAAGGGAAAGTTCAGCACAAATATGAAAAAAAGGGAATATAGAAATATCAGTAACCATAGTTCGCATATCCGGGGATTCTCTCTGTATAAATTAAATCTTCTGTCTTCGTACGTGCAGGCCCCCTTTAGTGTTGTTATGGTCTCAGTCCCTGGGTTGATTCAGTTGCTCAGTAAAGATCTGAGCAGTTTGACCCATCCAACAGCCAATTGGAACATTTAAAGGAAATGTTGCATAATGGGAAGAAAGATCATTGCAGAACCTGAATTTGCAACTCACTACGGACCACAACAAAACATAGCAAAGAGTATGAAATGATTTTTTGTGTGTGTGGCTGATCCTAGTGTGGGGATCCCATTGGGTGAGCATTTTATAGAAGCCTGCAAACAGGACTTATAGTGATAGGTAGCTAAGCCACACAAATCCCATATTGCCAAGTTGCTGTCTGCCATAGTGCATGGTAATAGCTAATAGGGCTAATAGGGCATTACCTACCCATGTGCAGTGCAATCCCCTCACTAGGAGAGGGTAGGCAGTGTGGCAGCATTTAGTAATGTAAACTCACTAGGGCAGAGAGAGTGCATATTACCAAATGCTGCCACACTGCTCCCCTCTTAGAGTGGATTTCATTGAACATGGGGTTGGTAATAGCCTACCCAGTATTGATGAAATTCCCATTTGCTGCCAGTATGGGATATAATTCCAGTTTCTACCTTATATAATGAAATTGCCAATTTGCTACAAGTATGTGATGAAATTCCCATTTGCTGCCAGTATGTAATGAAATTGCCAATTTGCTACCAGTAGATGAGAAATGCCAGTTTGCTACCAGTATCTGATTCACATTTGCTGCCAGGTGTGTAATGAAATTCCAGTTTGCTACCATTATGTGATGTTATTGCCAGTTTGCTACCAGTATATATTGAAATTTTCCGTTTGCTACCAGTATATGATGAAATTGCCAGTTTGTTACCGTATATGATGAAATTCCCAAACATTATAACAGTGTCTGCCATGTTTAGAAACTGACAACCTTGTGTGCCTTTGCTGTAGGAAGTTGATAAAAGAAGGGATGATCTAACTGTGATAACTCTCCATAAGCTTTAAAGCATTTTGTTGCTGAGAGAAAGATTTTACACATTGATGGACGTAAAAGAATTTGTAGATTAACGTAGGTGTCAAAGAGCTTTTAGGCAAACACTTCTCAATGGCTGTAGTTTGTGTTTCCTATGGGAACATGGGACAGCCTAAGATCAGGGTTTGCTGATGGATACAGTATCTCTTACATGTGACTTCTATGTGTATGGCATCTCATGCAGGGATGGGAAAGCTGGGGAAAGGATAAGACATGTATAATGTAATTATACATCTATATCTAATAGAGAATTTAACATTTAAATCCCTTTTTATTTTTATATTGATTTCTGGATTTAGCTAAACCCCTCCCCCCAGGATACAAAATAATATGTATGATGTTCAGAATCTGTAACAGAATATTCATGATTACACACACGCCCCTCTATCAGGGAGATTCAATAAAAGTTCTTACGTTAAAAATGGTGCTAATTTTGCCCCAACCAATCAGATATTATTTAACATTTGAAACATAACTGACACGTTACAGCACCTGTTGGCGGTGGGAACAGCCTCCAGACATGCACGCGGCGCTCCAAAAACCCTCCGTCAGTTGTACCGTCTCCCTCTCGGTCAAATCATGCGAAAGCCAAAAAGCCAAAGTATAAGTCCAGTGGGACAAACAGGAGGTGGGCAACGGTTCTTCAATAAAATCGTAAATCCTTTTTTCCGAAACTTTAAAATCATCAAGTATTCTATGCACAGTTACAAACAGATGAACTCAAGGGCATAAACACATGTGAACCCTCCAGGCTCCACCGACGCGTTTCGTGGCCAATAGCACTTCCTCAGGGGCAAGAAGGAGTGTCCTCTCTCCCTGTTCTATTTAAAGCCCTGATAGTTAACCCTTAGTTACATAAACCAGATACCAAGGTGAGCAATAATAAGACTTTTCAAATAATCAGTATTACAATTGTAAATCCACTCATGTGGTGTATTTAGCCACATGTGCTGTGGGAGCAGTATATAAGCAAAACGATCAGATCTGCCCACAAAGATTGGCAGATCATATAAATGCAACAATTAAAAAAAAATATGATTCTGCTATATCAACCCATATGATGAACAGCATGGTGGTTCTCTTAATATAAGTTTCAAATCATTGATAGTGCAGAAACGGGGATCCGAAAGGGCAACAGAGAGTCTATCCTTCTACGTAAGGAGGCTTTCTGGGTTTATATGCTGGAAACTTAGCCCCTAGGGGCATGAACAGAGATTTCTAAATAAGTTGTTTCTGTGACTATAATCCATCAAATAATATTCTACTACCCTCTCATTATCCATTATCTATCAAATAAATAGCTAATACGAGTTTTATGCCTCCTACTTTAACTTTACACTTTTATGCTGCTTTTTTGATAAAGATCATATTATAATGTTATATTTTGGTTTATGAATGCTAGTAATGCTGACAATTGTTTTAATGTTTGTATTATGTTTATTGCAGAGGTGTTTCCTTATCTCACCTTGGTATCTGGTTTATGTAACTAAGGGGTTAACTATCTGGGCTTTAAATAGAACAGGGAGAGAGGACACTCCTTCTTGCCCGAGGAAGTGGCTATTGGCCACGAAACGCGTCGGGTGGAGCCTGGAGGGTTCACATGTGTTTTTGCCCTTGAGTTCATCTGTTGTTAACTGTGCATAGAATACTTGATGATTTTAAAGTTTCGGAAATAAAGGATTTACGATTTTATTGAAGACCGGTTGCCGCCTCCTGTTTGTCCCACTGGACGCTATATTGGACTTTTTGGCTTTAACATTTGAAAGCTAACATCTGATTGGTTGGGCAAAATTAGCACCATTTTTAACGTTAAGAACTTTATTAAATAACCCTGATTTCTTTTATCGCTGTCCTAGGTGCTGATTCCAGCTGATGGAATTCCACACAGTTCCTTACGGCCAACACCCCTGTCTCTGGAGAGAAGAGACGGCAAAGACATGCTTACATATGTGAACATTTCCCCTGCTCGTGCCAACCACCTCGCTGAAGAACTGCGCTCGAGGTTGAGATCCTTTGGAAGACAGAAACCCAAATCTCAATAGAAGTCAAACTGTGTCCACAGCAGGAGCTGTTTGGATTATGTTTGGTTGTTTATGGGACCAAGCACAGAAAGTGTAACATAGGGAATCTGAATTACTAGCAAAACCTGTGGTGTGCACACCCTCTCTTCCCTCCCCCCCGCTCATCCCTCCACATGCATCCCACCGCTCGCCCTCCTCCATCCCTCCCACATTGTGATGTAGCGCTTAAGCAAATGCAACCGGCGTCTGTGCATATTTATAGCCCTAGGTTATTATATAAGGGATAATACGTCCCTACAGTGTAATATAAGGAATTACGCCACCGAGGAGTTCCTTGACCATATAAAAACACGAGGCCGCAGGTCAAGTGCTTTTATACAGGTCATGAAAATTCGAGGTGAAGTATCCATATAACACTGTAGGTAGCGTATTATTCTTATAATACATATGGCCAGCCAAAGAAAAATAACCTGCCCACTACCACTGTTGTCTTCCCCTCCTGTATTAGTCATTTATATAGGAATCCCTGTTTAGTGTAAAATAGTTAATTACGGTTCCTATGAAAAGAGAAGAAGAACCGAACATTGTCGGTCAAGAATAAACAGGGATCCTATATAAATGACTAATACAGGGAGGGGGAGACAGTGGGAGGGGCAGTATAATACAGGAAGTCACTCAGTGACATCACTGAGTGATTGTAATATAGATTATCGCCACTGCACCTTCCTTTGAAAATGCCTAGCCTTATGTATTATATAAACTAGACATTAAGCCCGCTACAATAACGGGCGCTAGAAGCAATGAGTGCCCCTTAGTGTCCCAAGGCCATAGTCCTCCTCCATGTCCCAAGGCCAGAGTACCCTCTTAGTGTCTCAGGCAGAGTCCCCCTCTGTCCAAGGCCAGGGCCCACTCTGTCCCAAATCCAGAGGCCCCCCTCGTCCCAAAACGCCCCCCCTTGTCCCAAATCCAGTGCTCCCCCTCTGTACCAAATCCAAGGCTCCCCTCTGTACCAATCCAGGGCCCCCCCTCTGTCCCAAATCCAGGCCCCCCCTGTCTCAAATCCAAGGCCCCCCCGTCTGTCCCGAATCCAGCCCCCCCTCTGTCCCAAACCAGGGGCCCTGTCCCAAGAAACCTTACCTGCAGTCTGTTTATTGCTGTTTCCGTGTGTTTCCTGTGTTTCTTCCCTCTTGTGGTGAGTTAATAGGAACTGCAGACCACTCTCCCTCTAGTGGTGGTCAATAGGAAATGCAGAGACTCTCCCTCTAATGGTGAGTCAATAGGAACTGCAGAGACTCTCCCTCTAGTGGTGAGTCAACAGGAACTGCAGAGACTCTCCTCTAGTGGTGAGTCCATAGGAACTGCAGGACACACACACACGGACACAGGGACGCACACTTAGGGTTTTATTATAGGATTATTCAGTACATGGTTTTGTGTCCGCATTGTCCTATTGTGCATTGGTTATTTAGTCCCAAAATAAGAAAATCTCTGTGTTAGTAACTGTCACAATAAACAATCAGCCTCTGTATTTAAGATAATTGCCACATCCACTTTTACTTTGACCAAACAGATGGGATTTTAACTAGGATATCTGAGTAGTGTGCAGAGTGTGCAAGTTTACATATTGTGATCATATTGGCGACCTTACCTTAACTTTCACCCCTCTGTAACAAGTGTACTGATGGCTGAAACTCCGAAGTTTCGTTCCCTTTTCGGATTTACGGAACTCGGGAAAAACCCGAAGATCCGAAAACGGAACTACTTTCAAGGGGTCGGAACGTATTATAGAGGGTTATCGAATGTTCGGCATTATTTTCGAGTGCTAATGAAAAAACCTTGTATATATAAGACTACAGTTCTTATATTAGTGTCTAATGCTCTGTTTGCGCTTGGATAGATTGAGTAGATGCTGATAGCTTCCGATAGGTCGGCCTTTAATCACAAGTCTGTCTACCCTACATTTGTCTCTTAACATGTAGGAAAAGGAGCCAGGAGTCCCAGAGATCATTTTGATGGATCACACCACCCACAGCGAGTAACGTGTGACATTTCTTCAATGACTTGGGGATAGTCCAATTCTTATAACTACTGTTAATATCAGACGCTGGATTTACAACCCACTTGTTATTCTAAGTGCTGAGCTGCAGGGGACATTAGCTGTTACTCAGAGAGTGAGCCATAGACAGAACAAAAAGGGTCTTTTACCCAGAGCCCAACCATAGATAAGGATGAAATAGCCTCTTGCTAAGAAGATGCTAAATAAATGATGTCGTTTGGGAATTCTTGTTAAGATCCCATTTAAATTAAACATTAAATGTCAAGTTGGTAATCAGTAAAGTCTTTGTTAAAATGAATCTTGGCAAAAAGACAATTATATAATATACTATATATATTTAAAGGATAATACACTGTAAAAATTAACTTTTAAAAAATGGAAAGAACCTGGGGCAGGAGGTCGGATTGATTTTTCTACCTCACAATATCATTTCGTTAAGGAGTTACATCACTAACAGTTTTCATTTGCCAGGTAGTCCTGGACTATTCCTGTATTAAAGATAGGGCTGAAGCCAGGAGGAAGACTGGCAAAATCAGTTTTCTTTGGGCTGGTGCTCCTCACAGAAATAATATTGGGAGGTAGGAATACCCATCCTGTATCCCTGTCCCAGGTACTTTTCATTTTAACTGTTTTAAAAAAAACTTATATACACGATAGTATTTTTTTTAAAGGGCATGTCCACCCCCAAAACTATAATCCCCCCCACTCATAAGGCCCCTCCATGTAGTGTAATAAAATCCTTACTCACATCCCAACTCCATATAGGACTCTGCCTCCTGTCTCCCTCCGGAGAAGTTTAGCATGCTTACTGCAGCCTTCTCCCCTCCCTCTCCCTCCCGTTTGCGATCCCTCCCCCTACCATAAAAACCCTTGCCCATATAATAGAATTCTTCCCAGCCCCAACCGCTAAAAATAATTAAAGAAAGTCACCGAAACTCTCTTACCTTCCTCTCTCCCCCAGCATTCTGAGAAGCCGACAGCCGCGTCCATGATTGGCTGCTTCTCAGCCAATCACGGACGCAGCTGCCGGTCCCGCCCCTGCTTGAGTGTCTTGCAAGCAGAAGGCCGGGCAATGCGTCGGAGGAGAGTGGGAAGAAGTAAAGATTGGGGCACTTCTTAAAATTATTTTATAGCGGTTGGGGCGGGGGAAGGCATATATTATAGGGGAAAAGTTATATAAGGGTGGACATGCCCTTTAAGCAATCCCTGATAGCATCTCTGCACTATCAATGGGTAAAGATGGGACGTCATCCAAAACACATCAGGCAGGATCTTGTATTCGTTTTTAGTGTAGCACTGCGATCAAGTTATACTTTAAATTATCCCGAATGGAGAGACCGTTCATGACCAGCGCGGAGTGCAGAGCTGCTATCAGAGATTGATTACGGTGACAGAGCGAAGAGTCGGGGCAGACAGTCCGATTTCTCCATATACCCCTTGATCATGGCCAGGACAGTCGTGCAGCTATATAGGATACACAAGCACATGAAGCGAATAGGTCTGGGTTTATACACCTGCACCCTAGATGAAGTTAACTCAGGGGCTCACTTTACAGTCCATGGACCCATTCGATAATAGGGCAGATCGGGACCACCAGACACTACATCCAGTTTTTTCTTGTCTGACAATATACATCTATTTATATGAATAAAATGTGATGAATGTGATAAAAAATGTAAAAAAAGACAACTGTCTAAGCCCAAGCAGCATCCTCTGACCATGTAAAATCCTCTGACCATGTAAAAAAAAAGCTTGAAGAGAAGGAAACTTTTGAGAGGGGGGATAATTTTGCAGTTTACAGTTAGTCAATTTGAGGGGTGAACGTGTCATTTAGGCATATAGAATTAGGAGTAGGGCTGCAAAGTGGCACAAGTAGGCAGACTCTGTTTAAAGCCTCATCTTGGAAAGGGAACAGAGAGGAGGAGCTAAACTGACAGGAATTTACGATTTGTGCCATGAAGACTATTCTAACATAGACAGATTATCAAAGTGGGTTTGTTTCCATGAGAAAATGTATGGCAAAGTCATAACTTGACAAGTATGTTAAAGGGGAACAACAGCCAATTAGCAGGGAAGACTTGAGAAATGGGAATTTCAACTTAGGCTACATAAAGTTTTTAAATGTTAAGGCTCGTACACATGCTCAATTCCCAGCGAGGAAAGACCCCCGAGGCCGAGCGCTACACACGGTGAATGGCCGTTCAGACGGGGTCCATATCGCCAGGCAGATCAACGAACGACCCCCGACTGAACACATACACATAGTCCTTAACCTCCTGGTCTCCAATCACATACATTAAAGGAATAGTTCAATTTAAGGTCTTCTAACTTCCTCTGGTCAATTGATTGAAGAACGGAAGGTAAGACATAGCTCCATAATCTCCTTAATCTCCTTATCTCCTTAATCTAAAGGGGAACAACAGCCAATTAGCAGGGAAGACTTGAGAAATGGGAATTTCAAATTAGGCTACATAAATGTTTTTAAATGTTAAGGCTCGTACACATGCCAATTCCCATGCGAGGAAAGACCCCCGACGGCCGAGCGCTACACAAGTGAATGGCGTTTCAGACGGGGCTCCTATATCGCCAGGCAGATCAACGAACGACCCCCGACTGAACACATACACATAGCTCCTTAACCTCCTGGTCTCCAATCAATACATTAAAGGAAGTTCAATTTAAGGTCTTCTAACTCCTCCTGGTCAATTGATTGAAGAACGGAAGGTAAGACATAGCTCCTTAATCTCCTGGTCTCCAATCAATACATTAAAGGAATAGTTCAATTTAAGGTCTTCTAACTTCGTCCCTGGTCAATTGATTGAAGAACGGAAGGTAAGACATAGCTCCATAACCTCCTGGTCTCAATCAATACATTAAAGGAATAGTTCAATTTAATGTCTTTTAACTTCCTCCCTGGTCAATTGATTGAAGAACGGAAGGTAAGACATAGCTCCTAAACCTCCGGTCTCCAATCAATACATAAAGGAATAGTTCAATTTAAGGTCTTCTAACTTCCTCCTGGTCAATTGATTGAAGAACGGAAGGTAAGACATAGCTCCATAACTCCTGGTCTCCAATCAATACATTAAAGGAATAGTTCAATTTAAGGTCTTCTAACTTCGTCCCTGGTCAATTGATTGAAGAATGGAAGGTAGAACATAGCTCCTAAACCTCCTGGTCTCCAACAATACATTAAAGGAATAGTTCAATTTAAGGTCTTCTAACTTCGTCCCTGGTCATTGATTGAAGAACGGAAGTAAGAAATAGTCCTAAACCTCCTGGTCTCCATCAATACATTAAAGGAATAGCTCACTTCCAAGGTGACCAATCATTTAATAGAAAATAAGTGTCCGAACTCCTGTACTATTCCTTAATAGGAATATTAAAAGCCAGGAAGTGACAGGATAGGTAGATGTATTTAATGTGCAAAAAGCAAACCTCTGATTTAACCGTTTACCCCCTAAATGAGACGTGTCCGAGTGAAAAATGTGTCTCTCTTTTGTCCCTAGATGTTTGTGGTTTCAGAATGCTTGTCTCTCCCTCTCAATATTGCTGCCGGTGCTGGAAGTTTCTGCAAAACAGATTGGTGTTTGTGCAAAGAAGCATCTGGCATTGGATCCCTCGAGATGCCCGCGGACTCTCTTGCCCTGGAACAGTCTGTTGATTCCCCGCCACATCAAAGCGTATTTAAAGACAGAGACCAGAGCGGAAGCGCCCACCTGCTTTCCCTGTTGTACCTTGCAATGGGCCGGGACCACCATAACATGATGTTGTAAATTATTGGATACTTTAAGATGATTAAAACCATCGTTTTTATTTTGTTGGTTTTTTTACTATATCTGTGGTTTGGTGCCGGAACATATGTTCCTTCTGACTCTCTGCTGTCTCTGGTGTTTAGAGTTTTAAATGAAATGTCCTCCACATTGTCAGGGAGAGACTTTCCATCATTGTAACCATGATTTATCAGTTGGTTTCTATGGAGTAGAAGTTTCAAATCTAGATACATTCCCTTATCCTGCTGATGGGGATGGTTATGTTTGGGGATTGGAGGTTTAGTAATCCATTAGACATTGTAATAAACGAGGTAGGATTTCTATGTTCTATGGATGGAGAAATATGGTAATAGTAAATGTCACAGTGAAAGAACAATATGAAATGTCACAAAGTAGCAAGATCTTATAGAGGATACAAAGCTAATGGACTGCTAATAATACAGTACACACAGTGTAGGGTTAACAGTCATATCCCCACTATATTACATATGGGCAAAGTCATCATACATCCCACCTATCATTACATATGGGCAACAGTATACATCCCACCCTACATTACATATGGGCAACAGTCATACATCCCACCCTATCATTACATATGGGCAACAGTCATACATCCCATTCTATCATTATATATGGGCAACAGTCATACATCCCACCCTATCATTACATATGGGCAACAGTCATACATCCCACCCTATCATTACATATGGGCAACAGTCATACATCCCACCCTATCATTACATATGGGCAACAGTCATACATCCCACCCTATCATTACATATGGGCAACAGTCATCAATCCCACCCTATCATTACATATGGGCAACAGTCATACATCCCATTCTATCATTATATAGGGCAACAGTCATACATCCCACCCTATCATTACATGGGCAAACGTCTACATACTCCCCCTATCATTACATATGGGCAACAGTCATACATCCCACCCTATCATTTACATATGGGCAACAGTCATACATCCCACCCTATCATACATATGGGCAACAGTCATACATCCCATTCATCATATATATGGGCAACAGTCATACATCCCACCCATCATTACATATGGGCAACAGTCATACATCCCACCCTATCATTACATATGGACAACAGTCATACATCCACCCCTATCATTACATATGGGCAACGTCATACATCCCATTCTATCATTATATATGGGCAACAGTCATACCTCCACCATATCATTAATATGGGCAACAGTCATACATCCCACCCTATCATTACATATGGACAACAGTCATACATCCCACCCTATCATTACATATGGACAACAGTCATACATCCACCCTACATTACATATGGGCAACAGTCATACATCCCATTCTATCATACATATGGGCAACAGTCATACACCCACCCTATCATTACATATGGGCAACAGTCATACAACCCATCATACCATTTCATATGGACAAACGTCATACCACCCATCTATCAATTCATGTGGACAACAGTCATACATCCCATTCTATCATTACATATGGACAACAGTCATACAACACATCATACATTTCATATGGAAAACTGTCATACATCCCACCCTATCATTAATATGGGACAAAAGTCATACATCCCATCCTATCATTTCATATGGACAATGTCATACAAACCATCATATCATTTCATATGGACAACAGTCATACCACCATCTCATCAATTCATGTGGACAACGTCATACATCCCATCCTATCATTTCATATTGAACAACAGTCATACACAACCATCAATTAATTCATATGGAAACAGTTATACACCCATTCTATCATTTCAATTGACAACAGTCATACAACCCACCTATCATTCATATGGACAACAGTCATACAAAACCCATCATATCATTTCATATGGACAACAGTCATACAACCCATCATATCATTTATATGGACAACAGTCATACAACCCATCATATATAATTTTCATATGGACAACAGTCATACACCCATTCATCATTTCATATTGACAACAGTCAACAACCCACCCTATCAATTTCATATGGACAACAGTCATACAAACCATCATATCATTTCAATGGACAACAGTCATACAACCCATCATATCATTTCATATGGAAACAGTCATACAACCCATCATCTATTTTCATATGGACAACAGTCATACAACCCATCATATCATTTCATATGGACAACAGTCAAACAACCCACCCTCATCATTTCATATGGACAACCAGTCATACAACCCATCATATCATTTCATATGGACAACAGTCATACAACCCATCATATAATTTCATATGGACAACAGTCAAACAACCCACCCTATCATTTCATATGAATGAAATTCCCAGTTTGCTACCATTATGTGATGTTATTGCCAGTTTGCTACCAGTATATATATGAAATTTTCCGTTTGCTACCAGTATATGATGAAATTGCCAGTTTGTTACCAGTATATGATGAAATTCCCAAACATTATACAGTGTCTGCCGTTTAGAAAACTGACAACCTTGTGTGCCTTTGTGTAGGAAGTTGTATAAAGAAGGGATGATCTAACTGTGATAACTCTCCATAAGCTTTAAAGCATTTTGTTGCTGGAGAGAAAGATTTTACACATTGATGGAAGTAAAAGACTTTGTAGATTAACGTAGGTGTCAAAGAGCTTTTAGGCAAACACTTCTCAATGGCTGTAGTTTGTGTTTCCTATGGGAACATGGGACAGCCTAAGATCAGGGTTTGCTGATGGTACAGTATCTCTTACATGTGCCTTCTATGTGTATGGCATCTCATGCAGGGATGGGAAAGCTGGGGAAAGGATAAGACATAGTATAATGTAATTATACATCTATATAATAGAGAATTAACATTTAAATCCCTTTTTATTTTATATTGATTTTGGATTTAGCTAAACCCCTCCCCCCCCCGGATACAAAATAATATGTATGATGTTCAGAAAACTGTAACAGAATATTCATGATTACACACACGCCCCTCTATCAGGGAGATTCAATAAAAGTTCTTATCGTTAAAAATGGTGCTAATTTTGCCCCAACCAATCAGATATTATTTAACATTTGAAACAAACTAGACAGTTACAGCACCTGTTGGCGGTGGGAACAGCCTCCAGACATGCACGCCGGCGCTCCAAACACCTCCGTCAGTTGTACCGTCTCCCTCTCGGTCAAATCATGCGAAAGCCAAAAAGTCCCAAAGTATAGCGTCAGTGGGACAAACAGGAGGTGGGCAACGGTTCTTCATAAAAATCGTAATCCTTTATTTCCGAAACTTTAAAATCATCAGTATTCTATGCACAGTTACAACAGATGAACTCAAGGGCAATAAACACATGTGAACCCTCCAGGCTCCACCCGACGCGTTTCGTGGCAATAGCCACTTCCTAGGGGCAAGAAGGAGTGTCCCTCTCCTGTTCTATTTAAAGCCCTGATAGTTAACCCCTTAGTTACATAAACCAGATACCAAGGTGAGCAATAATAAAGACTTTTCAAATAATCAGTATTAATTGTAAATCCAACTAGTGGTGTATTTAGCCACATGTAGCTGGGGGAGCCAGTATATAAGCAAAACGATCAGATCTGCCCACAAAAGATTGGCAGATCATATAAATGCAACAATTAACAAAAAATATGATTCTGCTATATCAACCCATATGATTGAACAGCATGGTGGTTCTCTAATATAAAGTTTCAAATCATTGATAGTGCACGAAACGGGGATCCAAAGGGCAACAGAGTCTATCTTCTACGTAAGGAGGCTTTCTGGGTTTATATGCTGGAAACTTTAGCCCCTAGGGGCATGAACAGAGATTTCTAACTAAGTTGTTTCTGTGACTATAATCCATCAAATAATATTTACTACCCTCTCATTATTCCATTATCTATCAAATAAATAGCTAATACGATGTTTTATGCCTCTCAACTTTAACTTTATCACTTTATGCTGCTTTTTTGATAAAGATCATATTATAATGTTATATTTTGGTTTATGAATGCTAGTAATGCTGACAATGTTTTTAATGTTTGTATTGTTTATTGCAGAGTGTTTTCTTATCTCACCTTGGTATCTGGTTTATGTAACTAAGGGGTTAACTATCTGGGCTTTAAATAGAACAGGGAGAGAGGACACTCCTTTGCCCCTGAGGAAGTGGCTATTGGCCACGAAACGCGTCGGGTGGAGCCTGGAGGGTTCACATGTGTTTATTGCCCTTGAGTTCATCTGTTTGTAACTGTGCATGAATACTTGATGATTTTAAAGTTTCGGAAATAAAAGGATTTACGATTTTATTGAAGACCGGTTGCCCGCCTCCGTTTGTCCCACTGGACGCTATTACTTTGGGACTTTTTGGCTTTAACATTTGAAGCTAACATCTGATTGGTTGGGGCAAAATTAGCACCATTTTTAACGTTAGAACTTTTATTAAATAACCCTGATTTCTTTTATCGCTGTCCTAGGTGCTGATTCCAGCTGATGGAATTCCACACAGCTCTTTACGGCCAACACCCTGTCTCTGGAGAGAAGAGACGGCAAAGACACTGCTTACATATGTGAACATTTCCCCTGTCTGTGCCAACCACCTTGCTGAAGAACTGCGCTCGAGGTTGAGATCCTTTGGAAGACAGAAACCCAAATCTCAATAGAAGTAAACACTGTGTCCACAGCAGGAGCTGTTTGGATTAGTTTGTGTTGTTTATGGGACCAAGCACAGAAAGTGTAACATAGGAACTGAATTACTAGCAAACCCTGTGGTGTGCACACCCTCTCTTCCCTCCCCCACGCTCATCTCCACATGCATCCACCGCTCGCACCTCCTCCATCCCTCCCCAATGTGATGTAGCGTTAAGCAAATGCAACCGGCGTCTGTGATATTTATAGCCCTAGGTTATTATATAAGGGATAATACGCTACTACAGTGTAATATAAGGATATTACGCACCGAGGAGTTCCTTGACCATATAAAAACACGAGGCCGCAGGTCAAGTGTTTTATACAGGTCATGAAACTTCGAGGTGAAGGAAATCCATATATTACACTGTAGGTAGCGTATTATTCCTTATAATACATATGGCCAGCCAAAGAAAATAACCTGCCCACTACCACTGTGTCTTCCCCTCCCATGTAGTCATTTATATAGGAATCCCTGTTTAGTGTATAAATAGTTAATTACGGTTCCTATTGAAAAGAGAAAGAAGAACCGAACATTGTCGGTCAAGAATAAACAGGGATTCCTATATAAATGACTAAACAGGGAGGGGGGGAGACAGTGGGAGGGGCAGTATAATACAGGAAGTCCACTAGTGACATCACTGAGTGATTGTAATATAGATTACGCCACTGCACCTTCCCTTTGAAAATGCCTAGCCTTATGTATTATAATACTAGACATAAGCCCGCTACAATAACGGGCGCTAGAAGCACTGAGTGCCCCCTTAGTGGCCAAGGCCATAGTCCTCCTCCATGTCCCAAGGCCAGAGTAACTCTTAGTGTCTCAAGGCAGAGTCCCCCTTGTCCAAGGCAGGGCCCACTCTGTCCCAAATCCAGAGGCCCCCCCTCTGTCCCAAATCCAGCCCCCCCCCTCGTCCCAAATCCAGCTCCCCCTCTGTACCAAATCCAAGGCCTCCCCTCTGTACCAAATCCAGGGCCCCCCCTCTGTCCCAAATCCAGGCCCCCCGTCTCAAACCAAGGCCCCCCGTCGTCCCGAATCCAGCCCCCCCTCTGTCCCAAATCCAGGGGCCCCTGTCCCAAGAAACCTTACCTGCAGTCTGTTTAATTGCGTTCTCCCTGTGTGTTTCCTGTGTTTCTCCTCTTGTGGTGAGGTAATAGGAACTGCAGACACTCTCCCTCTAGTGGTGAGTCAATAGGAAATGCAGAGACTCTCCCTCTAATGGTGAGTCAATAGGAACTGCAGAGACTCTCCCTCTAGTGGTGAGTCAACAGGAACTGCAGAGACTCTCTCTAGTGGTGAGTCCATAGGAAATGCAGTGACACACACACACGGACACAGGGACGCACACTTAGGGTTTTATTATATAGGATTATTCAGTACATTGGTTTTGTGTCCGCATTGTCCTATTGTGCATTGGTTATTTAGTCCCAAAATTAAGAAAAACTCTGATGTTGTAGTAACTGTCACAATAAACAATCAGCTCGTATTTAAGTAATTGCCACATCCACTTTACTTTTGACCCTAAACAGATGGGATTTTAACTAGGATATCTGAGTAGTGTGCAGAGTGTGCAAGTTTACATATTGTGATCATATTGGCGACCTTACCTTAACTTTCACCCCTCTGTAACAAGTGTACTGATGGCTGAAACTCCGAAGTTTCGTTCCCTTTTCGGATTTACGGAACTCGGGAAAAAACCCGAAGATCCGAAAACGGAACTTACTTTCAAGGGGTCGGAACGTATTATAGAGGGTTATCGAATGTTCGGCATTATTTTCGAGTGCTAATGAAAATAACCTTGTATAATATAAGACTACAGTTCTTATATTAGTGTCTAATGCTCCTGTTTGCGCTTGGATAGATTGAGTAGATGCTGATAGCTTCCGATAGGTCGGCCTTTAATCACAAGTCTGTCTACCCTACATTGTCTCTTAACATGTAGGAAAAGGAGCCAGGAGTCCCAGAGTCATTTTGATGGATCACACCACACCAGCGAGTAACGTGTGACATTTCTTCAATGACTTGGGGATAGTCCAATTCTTATAACTACTGTTAATATCAGACGCTGGATTTACAACCCACTTGTTATTCTAAGTGGCTGAGCTGCAGGGGACAATTAGCTGTTACGTCTGAGGAGAAGAATGCCAATAGACAGAACAAAAAGGGTCTTTTACCCAGAGCCCAACCATAGATAAGGATGAAATAGCCTCTTGCTAGAAGATGCTAAATAAATGATGTCGTTTGGGAATTTTGTTAAGATCCCATTTAAATTAAACATTAAATGTCAAGTTGGTATCAGTAAGGTCTTTGTTTTAAATGAATCTTGGCAAAAGACAATATAATATACATATATATATTTAAAGGATAACTACACTGTAAAAATTAACTTTTAAAAAATGGAAAGAACCTGGGGCAGGGAGGTCGGATTGATTTTCTTACCTCACAATATCATTTCGTAAGGAGTTACATCACTAACAGTTTTCATTTGCCAGTTAGTCCTGGACTATTCCTGTATTAAAGATGGGCGTGAAGCCAGGAGGAAGACTGGCAATCAGTTTTCTTTGGGCTGGTGCTCCTCACAGAAATAATATTGGGAGGTAGGAATTACCCATCCTGTATCCCTGTCCCAGGTACTTTTCATTTAACTGTTAAAAAAAACTTTATATACACGATAGTTATTCTTTAAAGGGCATGTCCACCCCCAAAACTATAATCCCCCCCACTAATGGCCCCTCCATGTAGTGTAATAAAATCCTTACCTCACATCCCAACTCCATATAGGACTCTGTCTGTTCCCTCCGGGAGAAGTTTAGCATGCTTACTGCCGCCTTCTCCCCTCCTCTCCCTCCCGTTTTGCGAACCTCCCCCTACCATAAAAACCCTTGCCCATATAATAGAATATCTTCCCCAGCCCCAACCGCTAAAAAATAATTTAAAGAAAGTCACCGAAACTCTACTTACCTTCCCTCTCTCCCCCAGCATTTGAGAAGCCGACAGCCGCGTCCATGATTGGCTGCTTTCAGCCAATCACGGACGCAGCTGCCGGTCCCGCCCCTGCTTGCAGTGTCTTGCAAGCAGAAGGCCGGGCAATGGTCGGAGGAGAGTGGGAAGTAAGTAAAGATTGGGGCACTTTCTTAAAATTATTTTATAGCGGTTGGGGTGGGGGGGGAAGGCATACTATTATAGGGGAAAAGTTTATTATAAGGGTGGGACATGCCCTTTAAGCAATCCCTGATAGCATCTCTGCACTATCATATGTGTAAAGATGGGACGTCATCCAAAACACATAGGCAGGTCCTTTGTATTCGTTTTTATGTGTAGCACTGCGATCAAAGTTATACTTTAAATTTACCCGAATGGAGAGACCGTTCATGACCAGCGCGGAGTGCAGAGCTGCTATCAGAGATTGATTACCGGTGACAGAGCGAAAGTCCGGGGCAGACAGTCCGATTCTCCATATACCCCTTGATCATGGCCAGGACAGTCGTGCAGCTATATAGGATACACAAGCACATGAAGCGAATAGGTCTGGGGTTTATACACCTGCACCTAGATTGTAAGTAACTCAGGGGTCACTTACAGTCAGGACCCATTCGATAATTAGGGGCAGATCGGGACCACCAGACACTACATCCAGTTTTTTTTTGTCTGTACAATATACATCTATTTATATGAATAAAATGTGATGAATGTGATAAAATATGTATAAAAAGACAACTGTCTAAGCCCAAGCAGCATCCTCTGACCATGTAAATCCTCTGACCATGTAAAAAAAAAGCTTGAAGAGAAGGAAACTTTTGAGAGGGGGGATAATTTTGCAGTTTACAGTTAGTCAATTTGAGGGTGAACGTGTCATTTAGTCATAATAGAATTAGGAGTAGGGCTGCAAAGTGGCACAAAGAGCAGACTCTGTTTAAAGCCTCATCTTGGAAAGGGAACAGAGAGGAGGAGCTAAATGACAGGAATTTACGATTTGTGCCATGAGACTATTCTAATCCATAGACAGATTATCAAAGTTGGGTTTGGTTCCATGAGAAAATGTATTGGCAAAGTCATATAACTTGACAAGTATGTTAAAGGGGAACAACAGCCAATTGCAGGGAAGACTTGAGAAATGGGAATTTCAACTTAGGCTCATAAATGTTTTTAAATGTTAAGCTCGTACACATGCTCAATTCCCATGCGAGGAAAGACCCCCGACGGCCGAGCGCTACACACGGTGAATGGCCGTTTCAGACGGGGCTCCTATATCGCCAGGCAGATCAACGAACGACCCCCGACTGAACACATACACATAGCTCCTTAACCTCCTGGTCTCCAATCAATACATTAAAGGATAGTTCAATTTAAGGTCTTTCAACTTCCTCCCGTCAATGATGTTGAAGAACGGAAGGTAAGACATAGCTCCATAATCTCCTTAATCTCCTTAATCTCCTTAATCTTAAAGGGGAACAACAGCCAATTAGCAGGGAAGACTTGAGAAATGGGAATTTCAACTTAGGCTACATAAATGTTTTAAATGTTAAGGCTCGTACACATGCTCAATTCCCCTGCGAGGAAAGACCCCCGACGGCCGAGCGCTACACACGGTGAATGGCCGTTTCAGACGGGGCTCCTATATCGCCAGGCAGATCAACGAACGACCCCCGACTGAACCCATACACATAGCTCTAACTCCTGGTCTCCAATCAATACATTAAAGGAATAGTTCAATTTAAGGTCTTCTAACTTCCCCTGGTCAATTGATTGAAGAACGGAAGGTAAGACATAGCTCCTTAATCTCCTGGTCTCCAATCAATACATTAAAGGAATAGTTCAATTAAGGTCTTCTAACTTCGTCCCTGGTCAATTGATTGAAGACGGAAGGTAAGACATAGCTCCATAACCTCCTGGTCTCCAATCAATACATTAAAGGATAGTTCAATTTATGTCTTTTAACTTCCTCCCTGGTCAATTGATTGAAGAACGGAAGGTAAGACATAGCTCCTAAACCTCCTGGTCTCCAATCAATACATTAAAGGAATAGTTCAATTTAAGGTCTTCTAACTTCCTCCCTGGTAATGATTGAAGAACGGAAGGTAAGACATAGCTCATAACCTCCTGGTCTCCAATCAATACATTAAAGGAATAGTTCAATTAAGGTCTTCTAACTCGTCCCTGGTCAATTGATTGAAGAATGGAAGGTAAGACATAGCTCCTAAACCTCCTGGTCTCCAATCAATACATTAAAGGAATAGTTCAATTTAAGGTCTTCTAACTTCGTCCCTGGTCAATTGATTGAAGAACGGAAGGTAAGACATAGCTCCTAACCTCCTGTCTCCAATCAATACATTAAAGGAATAGCTCACTTTCCAAGTGAACCAATCATTTAATAGAAAAAGTGTCCGAACTCCTGTACTAATTCCTTAATAGGAATATTAAAAGCAGGAAGTGACAGGATAGGTAGATGTATTTAATGTGCAAAAAGCAAAACTTGATTTAACCGTTTACCCCATAAATGAGACGTGTCCGAGTGAAATCTAATGTGTCTCTCTTTGTCCCTAGATGTTTGTGGATTTCAGAATGCTTCTGTCTCTCCCTCCAATATTGCTGCCGGTGCTGGAAGTTTCTGCATAAACAGATTGGTGTTTTGTGCAAAGAAGCATCTGGCATTGGATCCCTCCGGAGATGCCCGCGAGCTCTCTTGCCCTGGAAAGTCTGTCTGATTCCCAGCCACATCAAAGCGTTTTTTAAAGACAGAGACCAGAGCGGGAGCGCCCACTGCTTTCCCTGTTGTACCTTGCAATGGGCCGGGACACACATAACATGATTGTTGTAAATTATTGGATACTTTAAAGAATGATTAAAACCATCGTTTTTATTTTGTTGGTTTTTTTACTATATCTGTGGTTGGTGCCGGAACATATGTTCCTTCTGACTCTTGCTGTCTCTGGTGTTTAGAGTTTTAAATGAAATGTCCTCCATCATTGTCAGGGAGAGACTTTCCATCATGTTAACCATGATTTATCAGTTGGTTTCTATGGAGTAGAAGTTTCAAATCTAGATACATTCCCTTATCCTGCTGATGGGGATGGTTATGTTTGGGGATTGGAGGTTTAGTAATCCATTAGACATTGTAATAAACAGGGTAGGATTTCTATGTTCTATGGATGGAGAATATGGTAATAGTAAATGTCACAGTGAAAGAACAATATGAAATGTCACAAAGTAGCAATGATCTTATAGAGGATACAAAGCTAATGGACTGCTAATAATACAGTACACACAGTGTAGGGTTAACAGTCATACATCCCACCCTATCATTACATATGGGCAACAGTCATACATCCCACCCTATCATTACATATGGGCAACAGTCATACATCCCACCCTATCATTACATATGGGCAACAGTCATACATCCCACCCTATCATTACATATGGGCACGTCATACATCCCATTCTATCATATATATGGGCAACAGTCATACATCCCCCATCATACATATGGGCAACAGTCATACATCCCACCCTATCATTACATTAGGGCAACAGTCATACATCCCACCTCATCATTACATATGGGAACAGTCATACATCCCACCCTATCATTACATATGGGCAACAGTCATACATCCCACCCTATCATTACATATGGGCAACAGTCATACATCCCATTCATACATTAATATGGGCAACAGTCATACATCCCACCCTATCATTACATATGGCACCAGTCATACATCCCACCCTATCATTACATATGGGCAACAGTCATACATCCCACCCTCTCATACATATGGGCAACAGTCATACATCCCACCCTATCATTACATATGGGCAACAGTCATACATCCCATTCTCTCCTTATATATGGGCAACAGTCATACATCCCACCCTATCATTACATATGGGCAACAGTCATACATCCCACCCATCATTACATATGGACAACAGTCAACATCCACCCTATCATTACATATGGGCAACAGTCATACATCCCATTCTATCATTATATATGGGCAACAGTCATACATCCCACCCTATCATTACATATGGGCAACAGTCATACATCCCACCCTATCATTACATATGGACAACAGTCATACATCCCACCCTATCATTACATATGGACAACAGTCATACATCCCACCCTATCATTACATATGGGCAACAGTCATACATCCCATTCTATCATTACATATGGGCAACAGTCATACATCCCACCCTATCATTACATATGGGCAACAGTCATACAACCCATCATACCATTTCATATGGACAACAGTCATACCACCATCTCATCAATTCATGTGGACAACAGTCATACATCCCATTCTATCATTACATATGGAACAACAGTCATACAAACCATCATACCATTTCATATGGACAACTGTCATAAATCCCACCCTATCATTACATATGGGCAACAGTCAACATCCCATCCTATCATTTCATATGGACAATAGTCATACAAACCATCATATCATTTCATATGGACAAACAGTCATACCACCCATCTCATCAATTCGTGGACAACGGTCATCACCCATCCTATCATTTCATATTGGACAACAGTCATACAAACCATCATATAAATCATAGGACAACAGTCATACAGCCCATTCTATCATTTCATATTGACAACAGTCTACAACCCCCCTATCATTTCATATGGACAACAGTCATACAACCCATATATCATTCATATGGACAACAGTCTAACAACCCATCATATCATTCATATGGACAACAGTCATACAACCCATCATCATCAATTTCATATGGACAACAGTCATACACCCATTCTATCATTTCATATTGACAACAGTCATACAACCACACCTATCATTTCATATGGACAACAGTCATACAACCCATCATATCATTTCATATGGACAACAGTCATACAACACCTCAATTCATTTCATATGGACAACAGTCATACAACCCATCATATAATTTCATATGGACAACAGTCATACAACCACACATATCATTTCATATGGACAACAGTCAAACAACCCACCTATCATTTCATATGGACAACAGTCATACAACCACATCATATCATTTCATATGGACAACAGTCATACAACCCATCAATCAATTTCATATGGAAACAGTCAAACAACCCACCTATCATATCATTTCATATGGACAACAGTCATACAACCCATCATATCATTTCATATGGACAACAGTCATACATTATGTAAATCCTTCATCTGTGCACCAATAAATCAGATCTGCCCACTTGTGTATCATTATAGTTTATCTCTAGCAATGTAGGGTACAAGGAAGCCCACTACTGGGATTGGAGCGTTACGGTCCAATCAAATTCACACTTGTGTATTCATTATAGTTTTTATCTCTAGCAATGTAGGGTACAGGAAGCCCACTACTGGGATTGGAGCGTTAACGGTCCAATCAAATTCACACTTGTGTATTCATTATAGTTTTATCTCTAGCAATGTAGGGTACAAGGAAGCCCACTACTGGGATTGGAGCGTTAACGGTCCAATCAAATTCACACTTGTGTATTCATTATAGTTTTATCACTAGCACTGTAGGGTACAAGGAAGACCACTACTGGGATTGGAGCATTAACGGTCAATCAAATTCACACTTGTGTATTCATTATAGTTTTATCTCTAGCAATGTAGGGTACAAGGAAGACCACTGTGTTGGGATGGAGCATAATGGTCCAATCAAATTCACACTTGTGTATTCATTATAGTTTTATCTCTAGCAATGTAGGGTACAAGGAAGACCACTGTTGGGATTGGAGCATTAATGGTCCAATCAAATTCACACTTGTGTATTCATTATAGTTTTATCTCTAGCACTGTAAGGTACAAGGAAGACCACTAATGGGATTGGAGCGTTAACGGTCCAATCAAATTCCCACTTGTGTATTCATTATAGTTTTATCACTAGCACTGTAGGGTACAAGAAAGACCACTACTGGGATTGGAGCATTAACGGTCCAATCAAATTCACACTTGGTATTCATTATAGTTTTATCTCTAGCAATGTAGGGTACAAGGAAGACCACTGTTGGGATTGAGCATTATGGTCCAACAAAATTCACACTTGGTATTCATTATAGTTTTATCTCTAGCAATGTAGGGTACAAGGAAGACCACTGTTGGGATTGGAGTGTTAACGGTCCAATCAAATTCACACTTGTGTATTCATTATAGTTTATCTCTAGCAATGTAGGGTACAAGGAAGACCACTGTTGGGATTGGAGCATTAACGGTCCAAAAATTCACACTTGTGTATTCATTATAGTTTTATCTCTAGCAATGTAGGGTAAAGGGAAGCCCACTATGGGATGGAGCGTTAACGGTCCAATCAAATTCACACTTGTGTATTCATTAAGTTTTACTCTAGCAATGTAGGGTACAAGGAAGACCACTAATGGGATTGGAGTGTTAACGGTCCAATCAAATTCACACTTGTGTATTCATTATAGTTTTATCTCTAGCAATGTAGGGTACAAGGAAGACCACTACTGGGATTGGAGCGTTAACGGTCCAATCAAATTCACACTTGTGTATTCATTATAGTTTTATCTCTAGCAATGTAGGGTACAAGGAAGACCACTGTTGGGATTGGAGCATTAATGGTCCAAACAAATTCACACTTGTGTATTCATTATAGTTTTATCTCTAGCAATGTAGGGTACAAGGAAGACCACTAATGGGATTGGAGCGTTAATGGCCCAATCAAATTCACACTTGCCATGGGCCTGACAGCTACTGTTTAGGGGTCCCAGAAATGAAGATAGTATGGAGTACAGGAAATTCTGATGGCAGCCCTGTTTATGGGAGAGGATAAACATTAATCTAAAATTGCGTTCTTATGTTGGTGCCCAACCCGTGAAGCACGATGGTGTAGGAATGACCATTTCAGCCGACTGTCAGTTAATGTACGGTGGATTAGACGGCTGAAATGGGCGTTTGGTCGGGCATTGTTGATGATGTTCTGGAACAGATCATACAACAATGCCGAACCAGCACCTATACATTTACTGATCTCGGCTTAAAGGGACATTCATACACCCATCTTGTAACGTGGGTCGGGCCCTGTGATTGCATGTGTACGAAGCTTTAGACCATCATGTTGTTATTCAGTTACTATTTTCAGTTACTTTGTCATTCCACAGCTGCGTAACTATGTACAAGTAGTAGTGGCTGGTTGAGCAATATGTATAAGCGATTTGTGAAATGAAGAGTTATACTGCAAGCCTAGTTAAGTCCCGATTATTTCCCGGTTAGTCTACCATATGAACTGTGTATTTACAGATCACTTATGGTGATATTTACGACTTATCATGTCATAAAATTTTTTTCCTAACGAAGTCATCGGAAATTTGATCTGTATTTGGTGGAGGAGGAGGATTGTGGATTGGGTGAGGTCGAACGTTTGGATCCTTTCTACAATCATATATCACTCATAATGGGTGACTGCTAATTGGATAATCAATAACGTTGATAGGTCCTTCCACATGGATTTATAGCACCTCTATGGATATTCTACAAGAATAATATTTCACTCTTTTTGAGTTATGTTCATTGGTTTCGAGGCTCAGCATATAGATGGGACAATATTATAGTTTAGCTACAGATCGGGGACGCCGAGGTTTTATTATTATTTATGGTATATATGTATTAATAAAGGTTTTTGATAGGATTACAGTAGATCCGCTCTTTTCCTATTTTCACATGGGATTATGTGTGAATGGTTTATCGCTATTTTGGGTTCAAGGGATAGAGTGCTTGTTATGAGGGTCCTATTTAGGTCTGTCCCTAATCTTTATATATATAGTTATAGTTATAGACCTCCAGCACCCCCTTTCAATAGTAGGGTATTCCCATACCTAATCTTATTAACATGGAGTAGCATCCGGACGTATAATTATGTACAAGGAATGTTTGACCAGATTGTAAGGTGTGTAGTAAACTAATGGCTGCTGGTACATGCAAAGAAACTTACTGCTCCGGTGTGGGAAGTAATGCTGGGAAGTAATTTAAGGTATGGTGGCCATACATGTAAAGATTCAGATTAGGATATATCTGGATTCCACTGACATTCAAGTTGAGGTGAATTGTATTGAGATCTGACCTATATTTTATAAACAGAAATGCGGAAGATGATCTGATACAGATCTTATATTAGGAGTGTAAGATATCTTTGCATGTGTGGTCACCTTTACATATTGCATGTATATTGATCAGTTTCCCATAATGGGCTTTATCAATATGGTATCACACATTATACTTGATGTTCTCAAACAGTCTACCAACACCGGCCTAGTGAGTGAGCTATTGGAACTGCAACTGCTTTGAAATCAACACATCTTTGGGGGATGTTGTCCTTGTCCTTGTGTCCGTGGGAGGTCATAAGGTTGCTCCTGGCCCTGTGCGGTTGCACACCGTTACCCTGGTATAACACACCCTGGGTGCTGCAATACAATGTTGGCGGTTCTTGGCATATAAAGCCTCAATTTCTGTTTCCATCTTCTCTCTTTCTGTCCCCCCTAATCCTCTTAATCGGGTTTTTCTCTCTTTCCTCTAGATCCTAATTTATGTCCCCGGTTGTAATTAGAGCAGAATAGTGATTGTAATTCGTTACATGTGAATTGCTCGGAAGTAATTACATAAAGAAATGTCTTGTACGTTCAGGGCTAGCACCACACACCTTTATCTGCCAGTGGCGAAGAAGTAAAAAGACCCACAATATCATTATGTCGTGGAGACCTTAGAGCACATTAGTAATTAATCACAAAGCCGGACACCATAGAGCAGAGACTGCCAAGCAAACAGCGTGCAGAGAGCTGGGGGGGGGGATCCATCCAAGTGAACACAGTGCGATAAACCCAAATAGGTTGTGTAATGCAAGTGACACAATAAACAGAGCAGATCATATCTCCTAGCTTACATTTATAAGAAAGTTGGAAGCCACAGAGGAGTTAGTTAGTAGAACAAGGATGTAGGATGAGTTCAGCAGGGTATGGAAATAATGATATAAATAGTAGTGGTATGTACGTTACTATACTGTAGGCCAATGCCACATTGGGCGCTTTTGGTGCCAGGATCCCCCAATGGTCTCTCTTCCTCTTATTAGCAATCCCTGGGAAATGGGAAAGTGGAACCATAGCGAGGAGTACAGTATACGAGATATTTACATTGTCTGATGCCTGCAGTCAAAACTGAATAGAGTTGACTCTAGCAGGGTTATTCAATAAAAGTTCTTATTGTTTAAAATGGTGCTAATTTTGCCCCCTCAATCAGATGTTAGCTTTCAAATGTTAAATAAAATCTGATTGGGTTGGGGCAAAATTAGCACCATTTTAAACGATAAGAACTTTTATTGAATCTCTCTGTAGGGTTTATAGGCCTCATCATAGTTTTCCTTTTATCCCTGGAGAGAAACATCAGCGGGTATTCAATTTATATCCGTAATAAAACTGCCGTCTCTCACAACGTATCCATTTACTGCCCTGACGTCATCACTCATGGAGAAGAGGTTTTTCTGATTGACGGAACTCGGGAAAACCTGAAGATACTTTGAGGGTTCGGAAGACTTTTCAAGGTTTACCGAATGTATGAATGGAATGTTCGGATTTCGGAACCAAGGGGTTCCGGGTCGGATCCGGGTCGGACCCAGATCCCATTTCTACAGTAGAGCAGACATTTTATTAGACCAGTTGCCTTCTGTGTGATAAAATAGATTGGGCTGCTATCATGTAAAATGTTTCCCTTCATGATCTTTATCGTGTCATGTGTGCCTACAAATTCAACAATACATTTTAAGCCATTTAATTACATGTGGCAGCTGTCTGATTGAGGGCTTCATATGTAGCAAAATAAGATTTGACAGTGGTGTAACTGTAATTATACAGACCCCTTTTTTCTAACTAGTCTTTAAATTAAAATATGGCTGCTTAAAGGGAAAGTTCAGCACAAATATGAAAAAAAGGGAATATAGAAATATCAGTAACCATAGTCTGCATATCCGGGGATTTCTCTCTGTATAAATTAAATTCTCTGTCTTCGTACGTGCAGGACCCCTTATAGTGTCTGTTATGGTCTCAGTCCCTGGGTTGATTCAGTTGCTCAGTAAAGATGAGCATGTTTGACCCATCAACAGCCAATTGGAACATTTAAAGGAAATGTTGCATACTGGGAAGAAAGATCATTGCAGAACCTGAATTTGCAACTCACTACGGACCACAACAAAAAAATAGCAAAGAGTATGAAATGATTTTTTGTTGTGTTGGGCTGATCCTAGTGTGGGATCCCATTGGGCTGAGCATTTTATAGAAGCCTGCAAACAGGATATAGTGATAGGTAGCTAAGCACACAATCCAATATTGCCAAGTTGCTTCTCTGCCATGTGCATGGTAATAGCCTAATAGGGCTAGTAGGCATTACTACCCCATGCAGTGCAATCCCCTCACTAGGAGAGGGTAGGCAGTGTGGCAGCATTTAGTAATGTAAACTCACTAGGGCAGAGAGTGCATATTACCAAATGCTGCCACACTGTCTCCCCTCTAGAGTGGATTTCATTGAACATGGGGTTGGTAATAGCCACCCCAGTATGATGAAATTCCCATTTGCTGCCAGTATGGGAATAATTCCCAGTTTCTACCTTATATAATGAAATTGCCAATTTGCTACAAGTATGTGATGAAATTCCCATTTGCTGCCAGTATGTAATGAAATGCCAATTGCTACCAGTAGAGTGATGAATTGCCAGTTTGCTACCAGTATTGATTCACATTTGCTGCCAGTGTGTAATGAAATTCCCAGTTTGCTACCATTATGTGATGTTATTGCCAGTTTGTACCAGTATATATTGAAATTTTCCGTTTTCTACCAGTATGATTGAAATTGCAGTTTGTTACCAGTAATGATGAAATTCCCAAACATTATAACAGGGTCTGCCATGTTTAGAAACTGACAACCTTGTGTGCCTTTGCTGTAGGAAGTTGATATAAAGAAGGGAGATCAACTGTGATAACTCTCCATAAGCTTTAAAGCATTTTGTTGCGGGAGAGAAGAATTTACACATTGATGGACGTAAAAGATTGTAGATAAGTAGGTGTCAAAGAGCTTTTAGGCAAACACTTCTCACTGGTGTAGTTTGTGTTTCCTATGGGAACATGGGACAGCCTAAGATCAGGGTTTGCTGATGGATACAGTATCTCTTACATGACCTTCTATGTGTATGGCATCTCATCAGTCGGGACTGGGAAAGCTGGGGAAAGGATAGACATGTATAAGTAATTAACATCTATATCTAATAGAGAATTTAACATTTAAATCCCTTTTTATTTTTATATTGATTTCTGGATTTAGACTAAACCCCTCCCCCCCAGGATACAAAATATAGTATGATGTTCAGAAATCTGTAACAGAATATTCATGATTACACACACGCCCCTCTATCAGGGAGATTCATAAAAGTTCTTATCGTTAAAAATGGTGCTAATTTTGCCCCAACCAATCAGATATATTTAACATTTGAAACTAACTAGACAGTTACAGCACCTGTGGCGGTGGGAACAGCCTCCAGACATGCACGCCGGCGCTCCAAACACCTCCGTCAGTTGTACCGTCTCCCTCTCGGTCAAATCATGCGAAAGCCAAAAAGTCCCAAAGTATAGCGTCCAGTGGGACAAACAGGAGGTGGGCAACGGTTCTTCAATAAAATCGTAAATCCTTATTTCCGAAACTTTAATCATCAAGTATTCTATGCACAGTTACAAACAGATGAAATCAAGGGCAATAAACACATGTGAACCCTCCAGGCTCCACCCGACGCGTTTCGTGGCCAATAGCCACTTCCTCAGGGGCAAGAAGGAGTGTCCTCTCTCCTGTTCTATTTAAAGCCCTGATAGTTAACCCCTTAGTTACATAAACCAGATACCAAGGTGAGCAATAATAAGACTTTTCAAAATAATCAGTATACAATTGTAAATCACTCATGGTGGATTTAGCCACATGTAGCTGTGGAGCCAGTATATAAGCAAAACGATCAGATCTGCCCACAAAAGATTGGCAGATCATATAAATGCAACAATTAAAAAAATATGATTCTGCTATATCAACCCATATGATTGAACAGCATGGTGGTTCTCTAATATAAAGTTTCAAATCATGATAGTGCAGAAACGGGGATCCGAAAGGGCAACAGAGAGATCCTTCTACGTAAGGAGGCTTTCTGGGTTTATATGCTGGAAACTTTAGCCCCTAGGGGCATGAACAGAGATTTCTAACTAAGTTGTTTCTGTGACTATAATCCATCAAATATATTCTACTACCCTCTCCTTATTCCATTATTCATCAAATAAATAGCTAATACGATGTTTTATGCCTCTCAACTTTAACTTTATCACTTTTATGCTGCTTTTTTATAAAGATCATATTATAATGTTTATATTTGGTTTTATGAATGCTAGTAATGCTGACAATGTTTTTAATGTTTGTATTATGTTTATTGCAGAGTGTTTTCCTTACTCACCTTGGTATCGGTTAGTAACTAAGGGGTTAACTATCTGTTTAAATAGAACAGGGAGAGAGGACACTCTTCTTGCCTGAGGAAGTGGCTATTGGCCACGAAACGCGTCGGGTGGAGCCTGGAGGGTTCACATGTGTTTATTGCCCTTGAGTTCATCTGTTTGTAAAGTGCATAGAATACTTGATGATTTTAAAGTTTCGGAAATAAAGGATTTACGATTTTATTGAAGACCGGTTGCCCGCCTCCTGTTTGTCCCACTGGACGCTATACTTTGGGACTTTTTGGCTTTAACATTTGAAAGCTAACATCTGATTGGTTGGGGCAAAATTAGCACCATTTTTTTACGTTAGAACTTTTATTAAAAACCCTGATTTCTTTTATCTCGCTGTCCTAGGTGCTGATTCCAGCTGATGGAATTCCACACAGCTTCCTTTACGGCCAACACCCTGTCTCTGGAGAGAAGAGACGGCAAAGACACTGCTTACATATGTGAACATTTCCCCTGCTGTGCCAACCACCTCTGCTGAAGAACTGCGCTCGAGGGTTGAGATCCTTGGAAGACAGAAACCCAAATCTCAATAGAAGTCAACACTGTGTCCACAGCAGGAGCTTTTGGATTATGTTTGTGTTGTTATTGGGACCAAGCACAGAAAGTGTAACATAGGGAATCTGAATTACTAGCAAACCCTGTGGTGTGACCACCCTCTCTTCCCTCCCCCACGCTCATCCCTCCACATGCATCCCACCGCTCGCACCTCCTCCATCCCTCCCACATTGTGATGTAGCGCTTAAGCAAATGCAACCGGCGTCTGTGCATATTTATAGCCCTAGGTTATTATATAAGGGATAATACGCTACCTACAGTGTAATATAAGGATATTACGCCACCGAGGGTTCCTTGACCATATAAAAACACGAGGCCGCAGGTCAAGTGCTTTTATACAGGTCATGAAAACTCGAGGTGAAGTAAATCCATATATTACACTGTAGGTAGCGTATTATTCCTTATAATACATATGGCCAGCCAAAGAAAAATAACCTGCCCACTACCACTGTGTCTTCCCCTCTGTATTAGTCATTTATATAGGAATCCCGAGTGTAATAGTTAATTACGGTTCCTATGAAAAGAGAAGAAGAACCGAACATTGTCGGTCAAGAATAAACAGGGATTCCTATATAAATGACTAATACAGGGAGGGGAGGACAGTGGGAGGGGCAGTATAATACAGGAAGTCACTCAGTGACATCACGAGTGATTGTAATATAGATTATCGCCACTGCACCTTCCCTTTGAAAATGCTAGCCTTAGTATTATATAATACTAGACATTAAGCCCGCTACAATAACGGGCGCTAGAAGCAATGAGTGCCCCCTTAGTGTCCCAAGGCCATAGTCCTCCTCCATGTCCCAAGGCCAGAGTACCCTCTTAGTGTCTCAAGGCCAGAGTCCCCCCTGTCCAAGGCCAGGGCCCACTCTGTCCCAAATCCAGAGGCCCCCTCTGTCCCAAATCCAGCCCCCCCCTCTGTCCCAAATCCAGTGCTCCCCTCTGTACCAAATCCAAGGCCTCCCCTCTGTACACAATCCAGGGCCCCCCCTCTGTCCCAATCCAGGCCCCCCCGTCTCAAATCCAAGGCCCCCCCGTCTGTCCCGAATCCAGCCCCCCCTCTGTCAAATCCAGGGGCCCCTGTCCAAGAAACCTTACCTGCAGTCTGTTTAATTGCTGTTCTCCCGTGTGTTTCCTGTGTTTCTCCCTCTTGTGGTGAGGAATAGGAACTGCAGACCACTCTCCCTCTATGTGGTGAGTCAATTGGAAATGCAGAGACTCTCCCTCTAATGGTGAGTCAATAGGAACTGCAGAGACTCTCCCTCTAGTGGTGAGTCAACAGGAACTGCAGAGACTCTCCTCTAGTGGTGAGTCCATAGGAACTGCAGTGACACACACACACGGACACAGGGACGCACACTTAGGGTTTTATATAGGATTATTCAGTACATTGGTTTTCGTGTCCGCATTGTCTATTGCATTGGTTATTTAGTCCAAAATTAAGAAAATCTCTGTGTGTAGTAACTGTCACAATAAACAATCAGCCTCTGTATTTAAGATAATTGCCACATCCACTTTTACTTCTTGACCCTAAACAGAATGGGATTTTAACTAGGAATGAGTAGTGTGCAGAGTGTGCAAGTTTACATATGTGATCATATTGGCGACCTTACCTTAACTTTCACCCTCTGAACAAGTGCTACTGATGGCTGAAACTCCGAAGTTTCGTTCCCTTTTCGGATTACGAACTCGGGAAAAAACCGAAGATCCGAAAACGGAACTTACTTTCAAGGGGTCGGAACGTATTATAGAGGGTTATCGAATGGCGGCATTATTTTCGAGTGCTAATGAAAATAACTTGTATAATATAAGACTACAGTTCTTATTAGTGTCTAATGCTCCTGTTTGCGCTTGGATAGATTGAGTAGATGTGATAGCTTCCGATAGGTCGGCCTTTAATCACAAGTCTGTCTACCCTACATTTGTCTCTAACATGTAGGAAAAGGAGCCAGGAGTCCCAGAGATCATTTGATGGATCACACCACCCCAGCGAGTAACGTGTGACATTTCTTCAATGACTTGGGGATAGTCCAATTCTTATAACTACTGTTAATATCAGACGCTGGATTTACAACCCACTTGTTATTCTAAGTGGCTGAGCTGCAGGGGACAATTAGCTGTTACGTCGAGGAGAAGAATGCCAATAGACAGAACAAAAAGGGTCTTTTACCCAGAGCCCAACCATAGATAAGGATGAAATAGCTCTTGCTAAGAAGATGCTAAATAAATGATGTCGTTTGGGAATTCTTGTTAAGATCCCATTTAAATTAAACATTAAATGTCCAGTTGGAATCAGTAAGGTCTTTGTTAAAATGAATCTTGGCAAAAAGACAATTATATAATATACTATATATATTTAAGGATAACTACACTGTAAAAATTAACTTTTAAAAAATGGAAAGAACCTGGGGCAGGGAGGTCGGATTGATTTTTCTTACCTCACAATATCATTCGTAAGGAGTTACCATCACTAACAGTTTTCATTTGCCAGGTTAGTCCTGGACTATTCCTGTATTAAAGATAGGGCTGAAGCCAGGAGGAAGACTGGCAAAATCAGTTTTCTTTGGGCTGGTGCTCCTCACAGAAATAATATTGGGAGGTAGGAATTACCCATCCTGTATCCCTGTCCCAGGTACTTTTCATTTAACTGTTTTTTAAAAAAAACTTTATATACACGATAGTTATTCTTTAAAGGGCATGTCCACCCCCAAAACTATAATCCCCCCCACTAATGGCCCCTCCATGTAGTGTAATAAAATCCTTACCTCACATCCCAACTCCATATAGGACTCTGCCTCCTGTCTCCCTCCGGGAGAAGTTAGCATGCTTACTGCAGCTTTCCCCCTCCCTCTCCCCCCGTTTTGCGATCCCTCCCCCCCATAAAAAACCCTGCGCCATATAATGAATATCTTCCCAGCCCCAACCGCTAAAAATAATTTAAGAAAGTCACCGAAACTCTACTTACCTTCCCTCTCTCCCCCAGCATTCTGAGAAGGCCGACAGCCGCGTCCATGATTGGCTGCTTCTCAGCAATCACGGACGCAGCTCGCGGTCCCGCCCCTGCTTGCAGTGTCTTGCAAGCAGAAGGCCGGGCAATGCGTCGGAGGAGAGTGGGAAGTAAGTAAAGATTGGGGCACTTTCTTAAATATTTTATAGCGGTTGGGGCTGGGGGAAGGCATACTATTAAGGGGAAAAGTTTATTTAAGGGTGGACATGCCCTTTAAGCAATCCTGATAGCATCTCTGCACATATCATATGTGTAAAGATGGGACGTCATCCAAAACACATCAGGCAGGATCCTTTGTATTCGTTTTTAGTGTAGCACTGCGATCAAAGTTATACTTTAAATTTACCCGAATGGAGAGACCGTTCATGACCAGCGCGGAGTGCAGAGCTGCATCAGAGATTGATTACGGGACAGAGGAAGAGTCCGGGGCAGACAGTCCGATTTCTCCATATACCCCCTTGATCATGGCCAGGACAGTCGTGAGTATATAGGATACACAAGCACATGAAGCGAATAGGTCTGGGGTTTATACACCTGCACCCTAGATGTGTAAGTAACTCAGGGGCTCACTTTACAGTCCATGGACCCATTCGATAATTAGGGAGATCGGGACCACCAGAACACTACATCCAGTTTTTTTGTTGTACAATATACATCTATTTATATGAATAAAATGTGAGAATGTGATAAATATGTATAAAAAGACAACTGTCTAAGCCCAAGCAGACACTCTGACCATGTAAAATCCTCTGCCATGTAAAAAAAAAGCTTGAAGAGAAGGAAACTTTTGAGAGGGGGATAATTTTGCAGTTTACAGTTAGTCAATTTGAGGGTGAACGTGTCATTTAGTCATAATAGAATTAGGAGTAGGCGCAAAGTGGCACAAGTAGGCAGACTTGTTTAAAGCCTCCATCTTGGAAAGGGAACAGAGAGGAGGAGCTAAATGACCGGAATTACGATTGTGCCATGAAGACTATTCTAATCCATAGACAGATTATCAAAGTTGGGTTTGTTTCCATGAGAAAATGTATTGGCAAAGTCATATAACTTGACAAGTATGTTAAAGGGGAACAACAGCCAATTAGCAGGGAAGACTTGAGAAATGGGAATTTCAACTTAGGCTACATAAATGTTTTTAAATGTTAAGGTCGTACACATGCTCAATTCCCATGCGAGGAAGACCCCCGACGGCGAGCGTACACACGGTGAATGGCCGTTTCAGACGGGGCTCCTATATCGCCAGGCAGATCAACGAACGACCCCGACGATGAACACATAACATAGCTCCTTAACCTCCTGGTCTCCAATCAATACATTAAAGGAATAGTTCAATTTAAGGTCTTCTAACTTCCTCCCTGGTCAATTGATTGAAGAACGGAAGGGTAAGACATAGCTCCATAATCTCCTTAATCTCCTTAATCTCTTAATCTTAAAGGGGAACAACAGCCAATTAGCAGGGAAGACTTGAGAAATGGGAATTTCAACTTAGGCTACATAAATGTTTTTAAATGTTAAGGCTCGTACACATGCTCAATTCCCATGCGAGGAAAGACCCCCGACGGGCGAGCGCTACACACGGTGAATGGCCGTTTCAGACGGGGCTCCTATATCGCCAGGCAGATCAACGAACGACCCCCGACTGAACACACACATAGCTCCTTACCTCCTGGTCTCCAATCAATACATTAAAGGAATAGTTCAATTTAAGGTCTTAATTCCTCCCTGGTCAATTGATTGAAGAACGGAAGGTAAGACATAGCTCCTTAATCTCCTGGTCTCCAATCAATACATTAAAGGAATAGTTCAATTTAAGGTCTTCTAACTTCGTCCTGGTCAATTGATTGAAGAACGGAAGGTAAGACATAGCTCCATAACCTCCTGGTCTCCAATCAATACATAAAGGAATAGTTCAATTAATGTCTTTTAACTTCCTCCCTGGCAATTGATTGAAGAACGGAAGGTAAGACATAGCTCCTAAACCTCCTGGTCTCCAATCAATACATTAAAGGAATAGTTCAATTTAAGGTCTTCTAACTTCCTCCCTGGTCAATTGATTGAAGAACGGAAGGTAAGACATAGCTCCATAACCTCCTGGTCTCCAATCAATACATTAAAGGAATAGTTCAATTAGGTCTTCTAACTTCGTCCTGGTCAATTGATTGAAGAATGGAAGGTAAGACATAGCTCTAAACCTCCTGGTCTCCAATCAATACATTAAAGGAATAGTTCATTTAGGTCTTCTAACTTCGTCCTGGTCAATTGATTGAAGAACGGAAGGTAAGAACTAGTCCTAAACCTCTGGTCTCCAATCAATACATTAAAGGAATAGCTCACTTTCCAAGTGAACCAATCATTTAATAGAAATAAGTGTCCGAACTCCTGTACTAATTCCTTAATAGGAATATTAAACGCAGGAAGTGACAGGATAGGTAGATGTATTTAATGTGCAAAAAGCAAACCTCTGATTTAAACCGTTTACCCCATAAATGAGAAGTGTCCGAGTGAAATCTAATGTGTCTCTCTTTGTCCCTAGATGTTTGTGGATTCAGAATGTTCTGTCTCTCCCTCTCAATATTGCTGCCGGTGCTGGAAGTTTCTGCATAAACAGATTGGTGTTTGTGCAAAGAAGCATCTGGCATTGGATCCCTCGGAGATGCCCGCGAGCTCTCTTGCCCTGGAACAGTCTGTCTGATTCCCAGCCACATCAAAGCGTTATTTAAAGACAGAGACCAGCGAGGAAGCGCCCACCTGCTTTCCCTGTTGTACCTTGCAATGGGCCGGGACCACCATAACATGATTGTTGTAAATTATTGGATACTTTAAAGAATGATTAAAACCATCGTTTTTATTTTGTTGGTTTTTTTACTATCTGTGGTTTGGTGCCGGAACATATGTTCCTTCTGACTCTTGCTCTGTCTCTGGTGTTTAGAGTTTTAAAATGAAATGTCCTCCATCATTGTCAGGGAGAGACTTTCCATATGTTAACCATGATTTATCAGTTGGTTTCTATGGAGTAGAAGTTTCAAATCTAGATACATTCCCTTATCCTGCTGATGGGGATGGTTATGTTTGGGGATGGAGGTTTAGTAATCCATTAGACATTGTAATAAACAGGGTAGGATTTCTATGTTCTATGGATGGAGATATGGTAATAGTAAATGTCACAGTGAAGAACAATATGAATGTCACAAAGTAGCAATGATCTTATAGAGGATACAAAGCTAATGGACTGCTAATAATACAGTACACACAGTGTAGGGTTAACAGTACATCCCACCCTATCATTACATATGGGCAACAGTCATACATCCCACCTATCATTACATATGGGCAACAGTCATACATCCCACCCTATCATTACATATGGGCAACAGTCATACATCCCACCCTATCATTACTATGGGCAACGTCATACATCCCATTCTATCATATATATTGGGCAACAGTCATACATCCCACCCATCATTACATATGGGCAACAGTCATACATCCCACCCTATCATTACTAGGGCAACAGTCATACATCCACATCCCACCTATCATTACATATGGGCAACAGTCATACATCCCACCCTATCATTAATATGGGCAACAGTCATACATCCACCCTATCATTACATATGGGCAACAGTCATACATCCCATTCTATCATTATATATGGGCAACAGTCATACATCCCACCCTATCATTACATATGGGCACAGTCATACATCCCACCTATCATTACATATGGGCAACAGTCATACATCCCACCCTATCATTACATATGGGCAACAGTCAACATCCCACCCTATCATTACATATGGGCAACAGTCATACATCCCATTCTATCATTATATATGGGCAACAGTCATACATTCCACCCTATCATTACATATGGGCAACAGTCATAAATCCCACCTATCATTACATATGGACAACAGTCATACTCCCACCCTATTACATATGGGAACAGTCATACATCCCATTCTATCATTATATATGGGCAACAGTCATACATCCCACCCTATCATTACATATGGGCAACAGTCATACATCCACCCTATCATTACCTATGGGCAACAGTCATACATCCCACCCTATCATTACATATGGAAAACAGATAAATCCCCACCTATCTTACATATGGGCAACAGTCATACATCCCATTCTATCATTACATATGGGCAACAGTCATACATCCCACCCTATCATTACATATGGGCAACAGTCATACAACCATCATACCATTTCATATGGACAACAGTCATACCACCCATCTCATCAATTCATGTGGACAACAGTCATACATCCCATTCTATCATTACATTGGACAACAGTCATACAACCCATCATACCATTTCATATGGACAACTGTCATACATCCCACCCTATCATTACATATGGGCAACAGTATACATCCCATCCTATCATTTCATATGGACAATAGTCATACAAACCATCATATCATTTCATATGGACAACAGTCATACCACCCATCTCATCAATTCATGTGGACAACGGTCATACATCCATCCTATCATTTCATATTGACACAGTCATACAACCCATCATATAATTTCATATGGACAACAGTCATACAGCCCACTATCATTTCATATTGACAACAGTCATAACACCCACCCATCATTTTCATATGGACAACAGTCATACAACCCATCATATCATTTCATATGGACAACAGTCATACAACCATCATATCATTTCATATGGACAACAGTCATACAACCCACATATAATTTCATATGGACAACAGTCATACAAGCCCATTCTATCATTTCATATTGACAACAGTCATACAACCCCCCATCATCTTCATATGGACAAAAGTCATACAACCCATCATATCATTTCATATGGACAACAGTCATAAAACCCATCATATCATTTCATATGGAAAACAGTCATACAACCCATCCTATAATTTCATATGGACAACAGTCATACACCCATCATATCATTTCCTATGGAAAACAGTCAAACAAAACCCATATCATTTCATATGGACAACAGTCTCATACCACCCTATATTCATTTCATATGGACAACAGTCATACAACCCATCAATAATTTCATATGGACAACAGTCAAACAACACCACCCTATCATTTCATATGGACAACAGTCATACAACCCATCATATCATTTCATATGGACAACAGTCATACAACCCATCATATCATTTCATATGGACAAACAGTCCAAACAACCACCCTATCATTTCATATGGACAACAGTCATCCAACCAATCATATATCATTTCATATGGACAACAGTCATACAACCCATCATATCATTTCATATGGACAACAGTCAAACAACCCACCCTATCATTTCATATGGTCTATGGGAACATGGGACAGCCTAAGATCAGGGTTTGCTGATGGATACAGTATCTCTTACATGTGACCTTCTATGTGTATGGCATCTCTATGCAGGGATGGGAAAGCTGGGGAAAGGATAAGACCTAGTATAATGTAATTATACATCTATATCTAATAGAGAATTTAACATTTAAATCCCTTTTATTTTTATATTGATTTTGGATTTAGCTAAACCCCTCCCCCCCCAGGATACAAAATAATATGTATGATGTTCAGAATCTGTAACAGAATATTCATGATTACACACACGCCCCTCTATCAGGGAGATTCAATAAAAGTTCTTATCGTTAAAAATGGTGCTAATTTTGCCCCAACCAATCAGATATTATTTAACATTTGAAAAAACTAGACAGTTACAGCACCTGTGGCGGTGGGAACAGCCTCCAGACATGCACGCCGGCGCTCCAAACACCTCGTCAGTTGTACCGTCTCCCTCTCGGTCAAATCATGCGAAAGCCAAAAAGTCCAAAGTATAGCGTCCAGTGGGGACAAACAGGAGGTGGGCAAAGGTTCTTCAATAAAATCGTAAATCCTTTATTCCGAAACTTTAAAATCATCAAGTATTCTATGCACAGTTACAAACGATGAACTCAAGGGCAATAACACATGTGAACCCTCCGGCTCCACCCGACGCGTTTCGTGGCCATAGCCACTTCCTAGGGGCAAGAAGGAGTGTCCTCTCTCCTGTTCTATTTAAAGCCTGATAGTTAACCCCTTAGTTACATAAACCAGATACCAAGGTGAGCAATAATAAGACTTTTCAAATTAATCAGTATTACAATTGTAAATCCACTCATGTGTGTATTTAGCCACATGTAGCTGTGGAGCCAGTATATAAGCAAAACGATCAGATTGCCCACAAAGATTGGCAGATCATATAAATGCAACAATTAACAAAAAAATATGATCTGCATATCAAACCATATGATTGAACAGCATGGTGGTTCTCTTAATATAAAGTTTCAAATCATTGATAGTGCAGAAACGGGGATCCGAAGGGCAACAAGAGAGTCTATCCTTCTACGTAAGGAGGCTTTTTGGGTTTATATGCTGGAAACTTTAGCCCCTAGGGGCATGAACAGAGATTTCTAACTAAGTTGTTTCTGTGACTATAATCCATCAAATAATATTCTACTACCCTCTCATATCCATATCTATCAAATAAATAGCTAATACGATGTTTTATGCCTCTCAACTTTAACTTTATCACTTTTATGCTGCTTTTTTGATAAAGATCATATTATAATAGTTATATTTTGGTTTTATGAATGCTAGTAATGCTGACAATGTTTTAATGTTTGTATATGTTTATTGCAGGTGTTTCCTTATTCACCTGGTATCTGGTTTATGTAACTAAGGGGTTAACTATCTGGGCTTTAAATAGAACAGGGAGAGAGGACACTCCTTCTTGCCCCTGAGGAAGTGGCTATTGGCCACGAAACGCGTCGGGTGGAGCCTGGAGGGTTCACATGTGTTTATGCCCTTGAGTTCATCTGTTTGTTAACTGTGCATAGAACTTGATGATTTTAAAGTTTCGGAAATAAAGGATTTACGATTTTATTGAAGACCGGTTGCCCGCCTCCTGTTTGTCCCACTGGACGCTATACTTTGGGACTTTTTGGCTTTAACATTTGAAAGCTAACATCTGATTGGTTGGGGCAATTAGCACCATTTTTAACGTTAAGACTTTTATAAATAACCCTGATTCTTTATCACGTGTCCTAGGCTGATTCCAGCTGATGGGATTCCACACAGCTTCCTTACGGCCAAACACCCCTGTCTCTGAGGAGAAAGAGACGGCAAAGACACTGCTTACATATGTGAACATTTCCCCTGCTCTGTGCCAACCACCTCTGCTGAAGAACTGCGCTCGAGGTTGAGATCCTTTGAAGGACAGAAACCCAAATCTCAATAGAAGTCAACACTGTGTCACAGCAGGAGCTGTTTGGATTATGTTTGTGTTGTTTATGGGACCAAGCACAGAAAGTGTAACATAGGGATCTGAATTACTAGCAAACCCTGTGGTGTGCACACCCTCTCTTCCCTCCCCCAGCTCATCCCTCCACAGCATCCCACCGCTCGCACCTCCTCCATCCCTCCCACATTGTGATTAGCGCTTAAGCAAATGCAACGGCGTCTGTGCTATTTATAGCCCTAGGTTATTATATAAGGGATAATACGCTACTACAGTGTAATATAAGGATATTACGCCACCGAGGAGTTCCTTGACCATATAAAAAAACGAGGCCGCAGGTCAAGTGCTTTTATACAGGTATGAAATCAGAGGTGAAGTAAATCCATATATTACACTGTAGTAGCGTATATTCCTTATAATACATATGGCCAGCCAAAGAAAATAACCTGCCCACTACCAGTGTCTTCCCCTCCCTGTATTAGTCATTTATATAGGAATCCTGTTTAGTGTATAAAAGTTAATTACGGTCCTATGAAAAGAGAAGAAGAACCGAACATTGTCGGTCAAGAATAAACAGGGATTCCTATATAATGACTAATACAGGGAGGGGGAGACAGTGGGAGGGGCAGTATAATACAGGAAGTCACTCAGTGACATCACGAGTGATTGTAATATAGATTATCGCCACTGCACCTTCCCTTTGAAAATGCCTAGCCTTATGTATTATATAATACTAGACATTAAGCCCGCTACAATAACGGGCGCTAGAAGCACTGAGTGCCCCCTTAGTGGCCAAGGCCATAGTCCTCCTCCATGTCCCAAGGCCAGAGTACCCTCTTAGTGTCTCAGGCCAGAGTCCCCCCTCTGTCCAAGGAGGGGCCCACTCTGTCCCAAATCCAGAGGCCCCCCCTTGTCCCAAATCCAGCCCCCCCCCTCTGTCCCAAATCCAGTGCTCCCCCTCTGTACCAAATCCAAGGCCTCCCTCTGTACCAAATCCAGGGCCCCCCCTCTGTCCCAAATCCAGGCCCCCCGTCTCAATCCAAGGCCCCCCCGTCTGTCCCGAATCCAGCCCCCCTCTGTCCCAAATCAGGGGCCCCTGTCCCAAGAAACCTTACCTGCAGTCTGTTTAATTGCTGTTCTCCGTGTGTTTCCGTTGTTTCCCCTCTTGTGGTGAGTTAATAGGAACTGCAGACACTCTCCTCTAGTGGTGAGTCAATAGGAAATGCAGAGACTCTCCCCTAATGGTGAGTCAATAGGAACTGCAGAGACTCTCCCTCTAGTGGTGAGTCAACAGGAACTGCAGAGACTCCTCTAGTGGTGAGTCCATAGGAACTGCAGTGACACACACACACGGACACAGGGACGCACACTTAGGGTTTATTATATAGGATTATTCAGTACATTGGTTTTCCGTGTCCGCATTGTCCTATTGTGCATTGGTTATTTAGTCCCAAAATTAAGAAAATCTCTGATGTTAGTAACTGTCACAATAAACAATCAGCCTCTGTATTTAAGATAATGCCACATCCACTTTACTTCTTGACCCTAAACAGAATGGGATTTTAACTAGGATATTGAGTAGTGGCAGAGTGTGCAAGTTTACATATTGTGATCATATTGGGACCTACCTTAACTTTCACCCCTCTGTAACAAGTGCTACTGATGGCTGAAACTCCGAAGTTTCGTTCCCTTTTCGGATTTACGGAACTGGAGAAAAACCCGAAGATCCGAAAACGGAACTTACTTTCAAGGGGTCGGAACGTATTATAGAGGGTTATCGAATGTTCGGCATTATTTCGAGTGCTAATGAAAATAACCTTGTAATATAAGACTACAGTTTTTTAGTGTCTAATGCTCCTGTTTGCGCTTGGATAGATTGAGGAGATGCTGATAGCTTCCGATAGGTCGGCCTTAATCACAAGTCTGTCTACCCTACATTTGTCTCTTAACATGTAGGAAAAGGAGCCAGGAGTCCCAGAGATCATTTTGATGGATCACACCACACCACGAGTAACGTGTGACATTTCTTCAATGACTTGGGGATAGTCCAATTCTTATAACTACTGTTAATATCAGACGCTGGATTTACAACCCACTTGTTATTCTAAGTGGCTGAGCTGCAGGGGACAATTAGCGTTTACGTCTGAGGAGAAGAATGCCAATAGACAGAACAAAAAGGGTCTTTTACCCAGAGCCCAACCATAGAAAGGATGAAATAGCCTCTTGCTAAGAAGATGCTAAAAAATGATGTCGTTTGGGAATTCTTGTTTAAGATCCCATTTAAATTAAACATTAAATGTCAAGTTGGTAATCAGTAAGGTCTTTGTTAAAATGAATCTTGGCAAAAAGACAATTATATAATATACATATATATATTTAAAGGATAACTACACTGTAAAATTAACTTTTAAAAAATGGAAAGAACCTGGGGCAGGGAGGTCGGATTGATTTTCTTACCTCACAATATCATTTCGTTAAGGAGTACATCACTAACAGTTTTCATTTGCCAGGTTAGTCCTGGACTATTCCTGTATTAAAGATAGGGCTGAAGCCAGGAGGAAGACTGGCAAAATAGTTTTCTTTGGGCTGGTGCTCCTACAGAAATAATATTGGAGGTGGAGGTAGGAATTACCCACCTGTATCCCTGTCCCAGGTACTTTTCATTTTAACTGTTTTAAAAAAAACTTTATATACACGATAGTTATTCTTTAAAGGATGTCACCCCCAAAACTATAATCCCCCCCACTAATGGCCCCTCCATGTAGTGAATAAAATCCTACCTCACATCCCAACTCCATATAGGACTCTGCCTCCTGTCTCCCTCCGGGAGAAGTTAGCATGCTTTGCAGCCCTTCTCCCCCTCCCTCTCCCTCCCGTTTTGCGATCCCTCCCCCTACCATAAAAACCCTTGCCCATTAATAGAATATCTCCCCAGCCCCAACCGCTAAAAAATAATTTAAGAAAGTCACCGAAACTCTACTTCATTCCCTCTCTCCCCAGCATTCTGAGAAGCCGACAGCCGCGTCCATGATTGGCTGCTTCAGCCAATCACGGACGCAGCTGCCGGTCCCGCCCCCTGCTTGCAGTGTCTTGCAAGCAGGAGGCCGGGCAATGCGTCGGAGGAGAGTGGGAAGTAAGTAAAGATTGGGGCACTTTCTTAAAATTATTTTTAGGGTGGGGCTGGGGGAAGGCATACTATTATAGGGGAAAAGTTTATTATAAGGGTGGACATGCCCTTTAAGCAATCCTGATAGCATCTCTGCACTATCATATGTGTAAAGATGGGACGTCATCCAAAACACATCAGGCAGGATCCTTTGTATCGTTTTTATGTGTAGCACTGCGATCAAAGTTATATTTAAATTTACCCGAATGGAGAGACCGTTCATGACCAGCGCGGAGTGCAGAGCTGCTATCAGAGATTGATTACCGGTGACAGAGCGAAGAGTCCGGGGCAGACAGTCCGATTTCTCCATATTACCCCCTTGATCATGGCCAGGACAGTCGTGCAGCTATTAGGATACACAAGCACATGAAGCGAATGGTCTGGGGTTTATACACCTGCACCCTAGATTGTAAGTTAACTCAGGGGCTCACTTTACAGTCCATGGACCCATTCGATAATTAGGGGCAGATCGGGACCACCAGACACTACACCAGTTTTTTCTTGTGTACAATAACATCTATTATATGAATAAAATGTGATGAATGGGATAAAAATGTATAAAAAGACAACTGTCTAAGCCCAAGCAGCATCCTCTGACCATGTAAAATCCTCTGACCATGTAAAAAAAAAGCTTGAAGAGAAGGAAACTTGAGAGGGGGGATAATTTTGCAGTTTACAGTTAGTCAATTTGGGGGTGAACGTGTCATTTAGTCATAATAGAATTAGGAGTAGGGCTGCAAAGTGGCACAAGTAGGCAGACTCGTGTTTAAAGCCTCATCTTGGAAAGGGAACAGAGAGGAGGAGCTAAACTGACAGGAATTTACGATTTGTGCCATGAAGACTATTAATCCATAAGATTATCAAAGTTGGGTTTGTTTCCATGAGAAAATGTATTGGCAAAGTCATATACTTGACAAGTATGTATAAGGGGAACAACAGCCAATGCAGGGAAGACTTGAGAAATGGGAATTTCAACTTAGGCTACCTAAATGTTTTTAAATGTTAAGGCTCGTACACATGCTCAATTCCATGCGAGGAAAGACCCCCGACGGCCGAGCGCTACACACGGTGAATGGCCGTTTCAGAAGGGGCTCCTATATCGCCAGGCAGATCAACGAACGACCCCCGACTGAACACTACACATAGCTCCTTAACCTCCTGGTCTCACTCAATACATTAAAGGAATAGTTCAATTTAAGGTCTTCTAACTTCCTCCCTGGTCAATTGATTGAAGAACGGAAGGTAAGACATAGCTCCATAATCTCCTAATCTCCTTAATTCCTTAATCTTAAAGGGGAACAACAGCCAATTAGCAGGGAAGACTGAGAAATGGGAATTTCAACTTAGGCTACATAAATGTTTTTAAATGTTAAGGCTCGTACACATGCTCACCCATGCGAGGAAAGACCCCCGACGGCCGAGCGCTACACCACGGTGAATGGCCGTTTCAGACGGGGCTTCTATATCGCCAGGCAGATCAACGAACGACCCCGACTGAACACATACACATAGCTCCTTAACTCTGGTCTCCAATCAATACATTAAAGGAATAGTTCAATTTAAGGTCTTCTAACTCCTCCCTGGTCAATTGTTGAAGAACGGAAGGTAAGACATAGCTCCTTAATTCTGGTCTCCAATCAATACATTAAAGGAATAGTTCAATTTAAGGTTCAACTTCGTCCCTGGTCAATTGATTGAAGAACGGAAGGTAAGACATAGCTCCATAACCTCCTGGTCTCCAATCAATACATTAAAGGAATAGTTCAATTAATGTCTTTTAACTTCCTCCCTGGTCAATTGATTGAAGAACGGAAGGTAAGACAAGCTCCTAAACCTCCTGGTCTCCAATCAATACATTAAAGGAATAGTTCAATTTAAGGTCTTCTAACTTCCTCCCTGGTCAATTGATTGAAGAACGGAGGTAAGACATAGCTCCATAACCTCCTGGTCTCCAATCAATACATTAAAGGAATAGTTCAATTTAAGGTCTTCTAACTCGTCCCTGGTCAATTGATTGAAGAATGGAAGGAAGACATAGCTCTAAACCTCCTGGTCTCCAATCAATACATTAAAGGATAGTTCAATTTAAGGTCTTCTAACTTCGTCCCTGGTCAATTGATTGAAGAACGGAAGGTAAGACATAGTCCTAAACTCCTGGTCTCCAATCATACATTAAAGGAATAGCTCACTTTCCAAGTGAACCAATCATTAATAGAAAAAAGTGTCCGAACTCCTGACTAATCCTAATAGGAATATTAAAACGCAGGAAGTGACAGGATAGGTAGATGTATTTAATGTGCAAAAAGCAAACCTCTGATTTAACCGTTTACCCCATAAATGAGAAGTGTCCGAGTGAAATCTAATGTGTCTCTCTTTTGTCCCTAGATGTTTGTGGATTTCAGAATGCTTCTGTCTCTCCCTCTCAATATGCTGCCGGTGCTGAAGTTTCTGCATAAACAGATTGGTGTTTTGTGCAAAGAAGCATCTGGCATTGGATCCCTCGGAGATGCCCGCGAGCTCTCTTGCCCTGGAACAGTCTGTCTGATTCCCAGCCACATCAAAGCGTTATTTAAAGACAGAGACCAGAGCGGAAGCGCCACCTGCTTTCCCTGTTGTACCTTGCAATGGGCCGGGACCACCATAACATGATTGTTGTAAATTATTGGATACTTTAAAGAATGATTAAAACCATCGTTTTTATTTTGTTGGTTTTTTACTATATCTGTGGTTTGGTGCCGGAACATATGTCCTTCTGACTCTGCTGTCTCTGGTGTTTAGAGTTTTTTTAATGAAATGTCCTCCATCATTGTCAGGGAGAGACTTTCCATCATGTTAACCATGATTTATCAGTTGGTTTCTATGGAGTAGAAGTTTCAAATCTAGATACATTCCCTTATCCTGTGATGGGGATGGTATGTTTGGGGATTGGAGGTTTAGTAATCCATTAGACATTGTAATAAAACAGGTAGGATTTCTATGTTCTATGGATGGAGAATATGGTAATAGTAAATGTCACAGTGAAAGAAAAATATGAAATGTCACAAATAGCAATGATTCTATAGAGGATACAAAGCTAAGGACTGCTAATAATACAGTACACACAGTGTAGGGTTAACAGTCATACATCCCACCCTATCTTACATATGGGCAACAGTCATACATCCCACCCTATCATTACATATGGGCAACAGTCATACATCCCACCCTAAATTACATATGGGCAACAGTCATACATCCCACCCATCATTACATATGGGCAACAGTCATACATCCCATTCTATCATTATATATGGGCAACAGTCATACATCCACCCTATCATTACATATGGGCAACAGTCATACATCCCAACCTATCATACATATGGGCAACAGTCATACATCCCACCCTATCATTACATATGGGCAACAGTCATACATCCCACCCTATCATTACATATGGGCAACAGTCATACATCCCACCCTATCATTACATATGGGCAACAGTCATACATCCCATTCTATCATTATATAGGGCAACAGTCATACATCCCACCTATATACATATGGGCAACAGTCATACATCCCACCCTATCATTACATATGGGCAACAGTCATACTCCCACCCTATCATTACATATGGGCAACAGTATACATCCCACCCTATCATTACATATGGGCAACAGTCATACATCCCATTCTATCATTATTTATGGGCAACAGTCATACATCCCACCCTATCCTTACATATGGGCAACAGTCATACACCCACCCTATCATTACATATGGACAACAGTCATACATCCCACCCTATCATTACATTGGGCAACAGTCATACATCCCATTCTATCATTATATATGGGCAACAGTCATACATCCCACCCTATCATTACATATGGGCAACAGTCAACATCCCACCCTATCATTACATATGGACAACAGTCATACATCCCACCTATATTACATATGGACAACAGTCATAAATCCCACCCTATCATTACATATGGGCAACAGTCATACATCCCATTCTATCATTACATATGGGCAACAGTCAACACCCACCCTATCATTACATATGGGCAACAGTCATACAACCCATCATACCATTTCAATGGACAACAGTCATACCACCCATCTCATCAATTCATGTGGACAACAGTCATACTCCCATTTCATCATTACATATGGACAACAGTCATACAACCCATCATACCATTTCATATGGACAACTGTCATACATCCCACCCTATCATTACATATGGGCAACAGTCATACATCCCATCCTATCATTTCATATGGACAATAGTCATACAAACCATCATATCATTTCATATGGACAACAGTCATACCACCCATTCATCAATTCATGTGGACAACGGTCATACATCCCATCCTATCATTTCAATTGACAACAGTCATACAACCCATCATTAATTTCATATGGACAACAGTCATACAGCCCATTCTATCATTTCATATTGAAACAGTCATACAACCCACCCTATCATTTCATATGGACAACAGTCATACAACCCATCATATCATTTCATATGGACAACAGTCATACAACCCATCATATCATTTCATATGGACAACAGTCATACAACCCATCATATAATTTCATATGGACAACAGTCATACAGCCCATTCTATCATTTCATATTGACAACAGTCATACAACCCACCCTATCATTTCATATGGACAACAGTCATACAACCCATATATCATTTCATATGGACAACAGTCTCATACAAACCCATCATATCATTTCATATGGACAACAGTCATACAACCCATCATATAATTTCATATGGACAACAGTCATACAACCCATCATATCATTTCATATGGACAACAGTCAAACAACCCACCTATCATTTCATATGGACAACAGTCATACAACCCATCATATCATTTCATATGGACAACAGTCATAAACCCATCATATAATTTCATATGGACAACAGTCAAACAACCACCCTCATTTCATATGGACAACAGTCATAAAACCATCATATCATTTCATATGGACAACAGTCATACAACCCATCATATCATTTCATATGGACAACAGTCAAACAACCCACCCTATCATTTCATATGGACAACAGTCATACAACCCATCATATCATTTCATATGGACAACAGTCATACAACCCATCATATCATTTCATATGGACAACAGTCAAACAACCCACCCTATCATTTCATATGGACAACAGTCATACAACCCATCATATCATTTCATATGGACAACAGTCATACATCTCACCTGTGACTACATATAGACAACAGTCATACACACAAGATTAGTACATATGGAAAACAGTCATATATCCCATTCTAGCAATTCATATAAACAACAGCCATACATCCCACCAGTCTCTACATGTAAAAAACATACATCTCATTCTATCACTACATGTAGACAATAGTCTAATACCTATGTGATTGCTGCAGAAAGATCAATTACAATTACTGCATTTTGACAACAGTCATATACCCAATGCTATCATTGAATGTTGACAATAGTTATATACCCCATTTGGTCACTACATAAGGCCAACGGCCATACACTCCATTTGATAGCTGTCAGGTTCTGTGACTGGCCAGTTATACTATTAAAGCAGAACAAAAAAACGTCATATTTACTGATGAAAGACAATAATAAAAGACGTAAATGGAAATTTGCACTGAACAAGGATACTGCTTGATTATACGATTCTGATTTGCATTCTACAATCCCAACATTTTCTGGTTCCCACTGCCAATTCATGCAGCCAGAGCTGCACTCTAATCTGTCATTGGAACCAATGCATGCATGATTTTTTGAGCGTATCCCATGTGCTCCAATAATCCAGATACACAGGGCCACCTCTCTAATGAGACAAGGTGAAGCACATTACAGAGCAGCACCCTGTAGGGAGGCGGCAGTTTTGATGCCAGAAAAAAAAAATTTGGCACCCTGCAGATCAAAAATCAATGTTGGGCATCATTTACCAGTCACTGTGGGCATCTAATTCCAATCACTGTGGCCATCATTTAACAGCCATTGTGGGCATTTTTTAACAGTCATGTGTATAAAGCCCCTCCCACTTCTGGACAAACCACACCCCACTTCCAGACAAAGCATCACCCACTTTCAGTTATAAAACCACACCCCTTACGGCAGCGCGGCCAGGGGGGGCAGCATTTGGATTTTTTTTCTTCTCTAGACTTTTTCAAAAAGTCTAGAGAATGCCCTGCAGATACATATTAGAAGTCAGCACAACACAGGGGAGCACTTTTCAAAAATTCTGTATGTGTTGCCGTGCATTCAAGTGGGGCCTCAAAATTTCCCACACACAACCCCCCTACAATATCATCTTCTGCTTTGGTAATAATGTGCTAATAATTAATTCTCCGCTCTTCTCCCGAGCATGTACGAGGACTCATCTCAGTAGGGAGTGTTAAATGCTGCCCCCAGGGCCTCACAGCAGGTTAGTTTTAATGGGCGTTCTGCTTTTCAGATCAATGCTTAGAACCATAGGAAAAACAAATAAAATAAAAGTCTGTGTGTAACCTTTTCTTGCTTTGCTTATTCCAACAACGACAGAAGCAAATCTGTGATTTGTGAAGTGTGATTTTGTGCCCCAGATTCTAAGCAAATGCATTCTCAACTCCCCGAGGATCTTATGGCGCGTTTTCTTTCGAAAACTCGTGAAGCTTTTGAGACTTTAACAGATGAGCGGACACATCTCACCCATCTAACCTTCCCAGCTTCGGTTTGCAGAGTTGTGCAGAAAGCTGACATTTTACAAACTGCTGAGGCGTCCCCTTATACCATATGGTGATACACTACAGTATACACTACAGTATGTTATTATTGTTTCTTTAATTCTATATTTACTATATAAAATCCACTAAAATAAATTAACTTTATGGCAGAGTTTTCAGGGAGTGTCCGAATCCCAGATTCATTACATCCTATTATAGCCAGTTTGCTGTTTTTCACTTTGTGTTGAAAATCCCTTTTTGATAGTCTTTAATATTCATAAATTTAAAAAAAAATCATATTAATATAGTAAGTTTTATATCTGAAGAGACCTTTCCTTGTTTTATCTTAACCTAGGCCATCATTTTCACCTGCCTGCTTTTTTATGTCATCAGTTATAGTTGGTGCTTAGTTATGTCATCAGTTTTAGTTGGTGCTTAGTTATGTCATCAGTTATAGTTGGTGCTTAGTTATGTCATCAGTTTTAGTTGGTGCTTAGTTATGTCATCAGTTATAGTTGGTGCTTAGTTATGGGAGGCTGCAAGAATATAGATGGGGACACTATATTATAGTTTAGCTACAGATCGGAGGACGCCCGAGGTTTTTTTTTTTATTGTCTTTGTATTATAAGGTTTTTTTGTTGGTTCACGTAGATCCGCTCTTTTCCTTTTTCCACATGGATTTATGTGACTGATGGTTTATCGCTATTTTTGGGTTCAAGGGAGAGTGCTTGTTATGAGGGTCCTATTTTAGGTCTGTCCCTAATCTTTATATATATATTATAGTTATATGACCCTCAGCACCCCCTTTCAATGGGGTATTCCCATACCTAATCTTTTATTACTGGAGTAGCATCCGGACGCTATAATTATGTACAAGGATGTTTGACCAGATTGTAAGTGTGTAGTAAATAATGGCTCTGGTACATGCAAAGAAACTTACTGCTCCGGTGTGGTAAGTAAGGCTGGGAAGTAATTTAAGGTATGGTGGCCATACATGTAAAGATTCAGATTATGGATATATCTGGATTTCCACTGACATTCGTTGAGTTGAATTGTATTGAGATCTGACCTATTTTTATAAACAGAAATGCTGAGAATGATCTGATACAGATCTTATATTAGGAGTGTAAGATACTTTGCATGTGTGGTCACCTTTACATATTGCATGTATATTGATCAGTTTCCCATAATGGGCTTTATCAATATGGTATCACACATTTACTTGATTGTTCTCAAACAGTCTACCAACACCTGGCCTAGTGAGTGCAGCTATTGAACTGCACTGCTTTTGAAATCAACACACTCTTTGGGGGATGTTGTCCTTGTCCTTGTTTCCGTGGGAGGTCAAGGTTGCTCCTGGCCCTGTGCGGTTGCACCCGTTACCCTGGTATAACTACACCCTGGTGCTGCAATACAATGTTGGCTGGTTCTTGGCATATAAGCCTCAATTTCTGTTTCCATCTTCTCTCTTTCTGTCCTCCCTAATCCTCTTATCGGGTTTTTCTCTCTTTCCTCTAGATCCTAATTTTGTCCCCGGTGTAATTAGAGCAGAATTAGTGATTGTTAATTCGTTACATGTGAATTGCTCGGAAGTAATTACATAACGAATATGTCTTGTACGTTCAGGGCTAGCACACACACACCTTTATCTGCCAGTGTGGCGAAGAAGTAAAAAAGACCCACAATCAATTATGTCGTGGAGACCTAGAGAGCACATTAGTAATTAATCACAAAGCCGGACACCATAGAGCAAGACTGCCAAGCAAACAGCGTGCAGAGAGCTGGGGGGGGGGATCCATCCAAGTGAACACAGTGCGATAAACCCAAATTGTGGTGTAATGCAAGTGACACAATAAACAGAGCAGATCATATCTCCTATGCTTACATTTAAAGAACGTTGGAGCCACGAGGAGTTAGTTAGAAACAAGGATGTAGGATGAGTTCAGCAGGGTATGGAAATATGATAAATAGTTAGTGGTATGTACGTTACTATACTAGTAGGCCAATGCCACATTGGGCGCTTTTGGTCCAGGAATCCCAATGGTCTCTTCTCCTCTTATTAGCAATCCCCTGGGAAATGGGAAAGTGGAACCATAGCAGGGAGTACAGTATACGAGATATTTACATTGTCTGATGCCTGCAGTCAACTGAATGGTTGACTCTAGCAGGGTTATTCAATAAAAGTTCTTATTGTTTAAAATGGTGCTAATTTTGCCCCATCCAATCAGATGTTAGCTTTCAAATGTTAAATAAAATCTGATTGGGTGGGGCAAAATATCACCATTTTAAACGATAGAACTTTTATTGAATCTCTCTGTAGGTGTTTTATAGGCCTTCATCATAGTTTTCCTTTTATCCCTGGAGAGAAACATCACGGGTATTCATTTATATCCGTAATAAACTGCCCGTTCTCACAACGTATCCATTTACTGCCCTGACGTCATCACTCATGGAAGAGGTTTTTCTGATTGACGGAACTCGGGAAAACCTGAAGATACTTTGAGGGGTTCGGAACGTATTTTCAGGGTTACCGAATGTATGAATTGGAATGTTCGGATTTCGGAACCAAGGGGTTCCGGGTCGGATCCGGGTCGGACCCAGATCCCTTTCTTCACAGTAGCAGACATTTTTTAGACCTAGTTGCCTTCTGGTGATAAAATAGATTGGGCTGTACATGTAAAATGTTTCCCTTCAGATTCTTTATCGTTGTCATGTGTGCCTACAAATTCAACAATACATTTTAAGCCATTTAATTACATGGGCAGCTGTCTGATTGAGGGCTTCATATGTAGCAAAAAAAGATTTGACAGTGGTGTAACTGTATTATACAGACCCCTTTTTTCTACATAGTCTTTTAATTAAATATGGCTGCTTAAAGGAAAGTTCAGCACAAATATGAAAAAAGGGAATATAGAAATATCATTAACCATAGTCTGCATATCCGGTTTCTCTCTGTATAAATTAAATCTTCTGTCTTCGACGTGCAGGACCCCTTATAGTGTCTGTTATGGTCTCAGTCCCTGGGTTGATTCAGTTGCTCAGTAAGATCTGAGCATGTTTGACCCATCCACACCAATTGGAACATTTAAAGAAATGTTGCATACTGGGAAGAAAGATCATTGCAGAACCTGAATTTGCAACTCACTACGGACCACAACAAAACATAGACAAGAGTATGAAATGATTTTTTGTTGTGTTGGGCTGATCCTAGTGTGGGGATCCCATTGGCTGAGCATTTTTATAAGCCTGCAAACAGGACTTATAGTGATAGGTAGCTAAGCCACACAAATCCACATATTGCCAAGTTGCTGTCTGCCATAGTGCATGGTAATAGCCTAATGGGCTATAGGGCATTACCTACCCATGTGCAGTGCAATCCCCTCACTAGGAGAGGGTAGCAGTGTGGCAGCAGTATTAGTAATGTAAACTCACTAGGGCAGAGAGTGCATATTACCAAATGCTGCCACACTGTCTCCCCTCTTAGAGTGGATTTCATTGAACATGGGGTTGGTAAATAGCCTACCCAATATCTATGAAATTCCCATTTGCTGCCAGTATGGGATATAATTCCCAGTTCTACTACCTTTATAATGAAATTGCCAATTTGCTACAAGTATGTGATGAAATTCCCATTTGCTGCCAGTATGTAATGAAATTGCAAATTGCTACCAGTATGAATGAAAATTGCGCATTTCTACCAGTATCGATTCACATTTGCTGCCAGTGTGTAATGAAATTCCCAGTTTTGCTACCATTATGTGATGTTATTGTCCAGTTTGCTACCAGTATAATATGAAATTTTCCGTTTGCTACCAGTATATGATGAAATTGCCAGTTTGTTACCAGTATATGATGAAATTCCCAAACATTATAACAGTGTCTGCCATGTTTGAAACTGACAACCTTTGTGCCTTTGCTGTAGGAAGTTGATATAAAGAAGGGATGATCTAACTGTGATAACTCTCCATAAGCTTTAAGCATTTTGTTGCTGAGAGAAAGATTTTACACATTGATGGACGTAAAAGACTTTGTAGATTAACGTAGGTGTCAAAGAGCTTTTAGGCAAACACTTCTCACTGGCTGTAGTTTGTGTTTCCTATGGGAACATGGGACAGCCTAAATCAGGGTTTGCTGATGGAACAGTATCTCTTACATGTGACCTTCTATGTGTATGGCATCTCTAGCGGATGGGAAAGCTGGGGAAAGGATAAGACATAGTATAATGTAATTATACATCTATCTAATAGAGAATTTAACATTTAAATCCCTTTTTATTTTTATATTGATTTCTGGATTTAGCTAAACCCCTCCCCCCCAGGATACAATAATATGTATGATGTTCAGAAATCTGTAACAGAATATTCATGATTACACACACGCCCCTCTATCAGGAGATTCAATAAAAGTTCTTATCGTTAAAAATGGTGCTAATTTTGCCCCAACCAATCAGATATTATTTAACATTTGAAACATAACTAGACAGTTACAGCACCTGTGGCGGTGGGAACAGCCTCCAGACATGCACGCCGGCGCTCCAAACACCTCCGTCAGTTGTACCGTCTCCCTCTCGTCAAACATGCGAAAGCCAAAAAGTCCCAAGTATAGCGTCCAGTGGGACAAACAGAGGTGGGCAACGGTTCTTCAATAAAATCGTAAATCCTTTATTTCCGAAACTTTAAAATCATCAAGTATTCTATGCACAGTTACAAACAGATGAACTCAAGGGCAATAACACATGTGAACCCTCCGGCTCCACCCGACGCGTTTCGTGGCAATAAGCCACTTCCTCAGGGGCAAGAAGGAGTGTCCTCTCTCCCTTTTCTATTTAAGCCGTAGTTAACCCCTTAGTTACATAAACCAGATACCAAGGTGAGCAAATAAAGACTTTTCAAATTAATCAGTATTACAATTGTAAATCCACTCATGTGGTGTATTTAGCCACATGTAGCTGTGGGAGCCAGTATATAAGCAAAACGATCAGACTGCCCACAAAAGATTGGCAGATCATATAAATGCAACAATTACAAAAAATAGATTCTGCTATATCAACCCATATGATTGACAGCATGGTGGTTCTCTTAATATAAGTTTCAAATCATTGATGTGCAGAAACGGGGATCCGAAAGGGCAACAGAGAGTCTATCCTTCTACGTAAGGAGGCTTTCTGGGTTATATGCTGGAAACTTTAGCCCCTAGGGCATGAACAGAGATTTCTAACTAAGTTGTTTCTGTGACTATAATCCATCAAATATATTCTACTACCCTCTCATTATTCCATTATCTACAAATAAATAGCTAATCGATGTTTTTATGCCTCTCAACTTTAACTTTATCACTTTTATGCTGCTTTTTTGATAAAGATCATATTATAATGTTATATTTTGGTTTTATGATGCTAGTAATGCTGACAATGTTTTTATGTTTGTATTATGTTTATTGCAGAGTGTTTTCCTTACTCACTTGGTATCTGGTTTATGTAACTAAGGGGTTAACTATCTGGGCTTTAAATAGAACGGGAGAGAGGACACTCCTTCTTGCCCCTGAGGAAGTGCTATTGCCACGAAACGCGTCGGGTGGAGCCTGGGAGTTCACATGTGTTTATTGCCCTTGAGTTCATCTGTTTTAACTGTGCATAGAATACTTGATGATTTTAAAGTTTCGGAAATAAAGGATTTACGATTTTATTGAAGACCGGTTGCCCGCTCCTGTTTGTCCCACTGGACGCTATACTTTGGGACTTTTTGGCTTTAACATTTGAAAGCTAACATCTGATTGGTTGGGCAAAATTAGCACCATTTTTAACGTTAAGAACTTTTATTAAATAACCCGATTTCTTTATTGCTGTCCTAGGTGCTGATTCCAGCTGATGGAATTCCAATCAGCTTCTTTACGGCCACACACCTCCTGCGGCCAACTGTCTCTGGGAGAAGAGACGGCAAAGACACTGCTTACATATGTGAACATTTCCCCTGCTCTGTGCCAACCACCTTGCTGAAGAACTGCGCTCGAGGTTGAGATCCTTTGGAAGACAAAACCCAAATCTCAATAGAAGTCACACTGTGTCCACAGCAGGAGCTGTTTGGATTATTTTGTGTTGTTTATGGGACCAAGCACAGAAAGTGTAACATAGGAATCTGAATTACTAGCAAACCCTGTGGTGTGCACACCTCTCTTCCCTCCCCCACGCTCATCCCTCCACATGCATCCCACGCTCGCACCTCCTCCATCCCTCCCACATTGTGATGTAGCGCTTAAGCAAATGCAACCGGCGTCTGTGCATATTTATAGCCCTAGGTTATTATATAAGGGATAATACGCTACCACAGTGTAATATAAGGATATTACGCCACCGAGGAGTTCCTTGACCATATAAACACGAGGCCGCAGGTCAAGTGCTTTTATACAGGTCATGAACTTCGAGGTGAAGTAAATCCATATATTACACTGTAGGTACATTATTCCTTATAATACATATGGCCAGCCAAAGAAAATAACCTGCCCACTACCACTGTGCTTCCCCTCCCTGTATTAGTCATTTTATGGAATCCCTGTTTATGTAAAATAGTTAATTACGGTTCCTATTGAAAAGAGAAAGAAGAACCGAACATGTGTCGGTCAAGAATAAACAGGGATTCCTATATAAATGACTAATACAGGGAGGGGGAGACAGTGGGAGGGGCAGTATAATACAGAAGTCACTCAGTGACATCACGAGTGATTGTAATATAGATTATCGCCACTGCACCTTCCCTTTGAAATGCCTAGCCTTATGTATTATATAATACTAACATAAGCCCGCTACATTAACGGGCGCTAGAAGCACTGATGCCCCCTTAGTGTCCCAAGGCCATAGTCCTCCTCCATGTCCCAAGGCCAGAGTACCCTCTTAGTGTCTCAAGGCCAGAGTCCCCCCTCTGTCCAAGGCCAGGGGCCCACTCTGTCCCAAATCCAGAGGCCCCCCTCTGTCCCAAATCCAGCCCCCCCCTCTGTCCCAAATCCAGTGCTCCCCCTCTGTACAAATCCAAGGCCTCCCCTCTGTACCAAATCCGCCCCCCCTCTGTCCCAAATCCAGGCCCCCCCTGTCTCAAATCCAAGGCCCCCCCGTCTGTCCCGAATCCACCCCCCCTCTGTCCCAAATCCAGGGGCCCTGTCCCAGAAACCTACCTGCAGTCTGTTTAATTGCTGTTCTCCTCCCGTGTGTTTCCTGTGTTTCTCCCTCTTGTGGTGATTAATAGGAACTGCAGACACTCCCCCTCTAGTGGTGAGTCAATAGGAAATGCAGAGACTCTCCCTCTAATGGTGAGTCAATAGAAACTGCAGAGACTCTCCCTCTAGTGGTGAGTCACAGGAACTGCAGAGACTCCCTCTAGTGGTGAGTCCATGGAACTGCAGTGACACACACACACGGACACAGGGACGCACACTTAGGGTTTTTATTAATGGATTATTCAGTACATTGGTTTTCCGTGTCCGCATTGTCCTATTGTGCATTGGTTATTTAGTCCCAAAATTAAAGAAATCTCTGATGTTTAGTAACTGTCACAATAACATCAGTCCCTCTGTATTTAAGATAATTGCCACATCCACTTTTACTTCTTGACCTAAACAGAATGGGATTTTAACTAGGATATCTGAGTAGTGTGCAGTGTGCAAGTTTCCATATTGTGTCATATTGGCGACCTTACCTTAATTTCATTCACCCCTCTGTAACAAGTGCTACTGATGGCTGAAACTCCGAAGTTTCGTTCCCTTTTCGGATTTACGGAACTCGGAAAAAACCCGAAGATCCGAAAACGGAACTTACTTTCAAGGGGTCGGAACGTATTATAGAGGGTTATCGAATGTTCGGCATTATTTTCGAGTGCTAATGAAATAACCTTGTATAATATAGACTACAGTTCTTATATTAGTGTCTAATCTCCTGTTTGCGCTTGGATAGATTGAGTAATGCTGAAGCTTCCGATAGGTCGGCCTTTATCACAAGTCTGTCTACCCTACATTTGTCTCTTAACATGTAGGAAAAGGAGCCAGGAGTCCCGAATCATTTTGAGGGATCACACCACACCACCGAGTAACGTGTGACATTTCTTCAATGACTTGGGGATAGTCCAATTCTTATAACTACTGTTATATCAGACGCTGGATTTACAACCCACTTGTTATTCTAAGTGGCTGAGCTGCAGGGGACATAGCTGTTACGTCTGAGGAGAAGAATGCCAATAGACAAACAAAAAGGGTCTTTTACCCGAGCCACCATAGATAAGGATGAATAGCCTCTTGCTAAGAAGATGCAAATAAATGATGTCGTTTGGGAATTCTTGTTAAGATCCCATTTAAATTAACATTAAATGTCAAGTTGAAGTAACAGTAAGGTCTTGAAATGAATTGAAAAAAATATAAACATAAGGAATTACATATATATATTTAAGGATACTACACTGTAAATTAACTTTAAATGGAAGAACTGGGAGCGAGGGAGTTCGATATTGATTTTACTTCATTTAGCATACATCCAATATCATTTGTAAGGGTTCATCACTAACAGTTTTCATTTGCCAGGTTAGTCCTGGACTATTCCTGTATTAAAGATAGGGCTGAGCCAGGAGGAAGACTGGCAAAATCAGTTTTTCTTTGGGCTGGTGCTCCTCACAGAAATAATATTGGGAGGTAGGAATTACCCATCCTGTATCCCTGTCCCAGTACTTTTCATTTAACTGTTTTTAAAAAAACTTTATTACACGATAGTTATTCTTTAAAGGCATGTCCACCCCCAAAACTATAATCCCCCCCACATGGCCCTCCATGTAGTGTAATAAAATCCTTACCTCACATCCCAACTCCATATAGGACTCTGCCTCCTGTCCCCCGGAGAAGTTTAGCATGCTTACTGCAGCCCTTCTCCCCCTCCCTCTCCCTCCGTTTTGCGATCCCTCCCCCTACCAAATAAAACCCTTGCCCATAATAAACTTCCCCCAGCCCCAACCGCTAAAAATAATTTAAAAAAGTCACCGAAACTACTTTACCTTCCCTCCTCCCCCAGCATTCTGAGAAGCCGACAGCCGGTCCATGATTGGCTGCTTCTCAGCCAATCACGGACGCAGCTGCCGGTCCCGCCCCCTGCTTGCAGTGTCTTGACAGCAAGGCCGGGCAATGCGTCGGAGGAGAGTGGGAAGTAAGTAAAGATTGGGGCACTTTCTTAAATTATTTTATAGCGGTTGGGCTGGGGAAGGCATACTATTATAGGGGAAAGTTTATTATAAGGGTGGACATGCCCTTTAAGCATCCCTGAAGCATCTCTGCACTATATCTAGGTGTAAAGATGGGACGTCATCCAAAACACATCAGGCAGGATCCTTTGTATTCGTTTTTATGTGTAGCACTGCGATCAAAGTTATACTTTAAATTTACCCGAATGAGAGACCGTTCATGCCCAGCGCGGAGTGCAGAGCTGCTATCAGAGATTGATTACCGGTGACAGAGCGAGAGTCCGGGGCAGACAGTCCGTTTCTCCATATACCCCCTTGATCATGGCCAGGACAGTCGTGCAGCTATATAGGATACCACGCACATGAAGCGAATAGGTCTGGGGTTTATACACCTGCACCCTAGATTGTAAGTTAACTCAGGGGCTCACTTTACGTCCATGGACCCATTCGATAATTAGGGGCAGATCGGGACCACCAGACACTACATCCAGTTTTTTCTTGTCTGTACAATATACATCTATTTATGAATAAAATGTGATGAATGTTATAATATGTAATAAAAGACAACTGTCTAAGCCCAAGCAGCATCCTCTGACCATGTAAAATCCTCTGACCATGTAAAAAAAAAGCTTGAAGAAAGGAAACTTTTGAGAGGGGGGATAATTTTGCAGTTTACAGTTAGTCAATTTGAGGGGTGAACGTGTCATTTAGTCATAATAGAATTAGGGTAGGGCTGCAAAGTGGCACAAGTAGGCAGACTCTGTTTAAAGCCTCATCTTGGAAAGGGAACAGAGAGGAGGAGCTAAACTGACAGGAATTTACGATTTGTGCCATGAAGATATTCTAATCCATAGACAGATTATCAAAGTTGGGTTTGTTTCATGAGAAAATGTATTGGCAAAGTCATATACTTGACAAGTATGTTAAAGGGGAACCAGCCAATTAGCAGGGAAGACTTGAGAAATGGGATTTCAACTTAGGCTACATAAGTTTTTAAATGTTAAGGCTCGTACACATGCTCAATTCCCATGCGAGGAAAGACCCCCGACGGCCGAGCGCTACACACGGTGAATGGCCGTTTCAGACGGGGCTCCTATATCGCCAGCAGATCAACGAACGACCCCCGACTGAACACATACACATAGCTCCTTACCTCCTGGTCTCCAATCAATACTTAAAGGATAGTTCAATTTAAGGTCTTCTAACTTCCTCCCTGGTCAATTGATTGAAGAACGGAAGGTAGACATAGCTCCATAATCTCCTTAATCTCCTTAATCTCCTTAATCTTAAAGGGGAACAACAGCCAATTAGCAGGGAAGACTTGAGAAATGGGAATTTCAACTTAGGCTACATAAATGTTTTTAAATGTTAAGGCTCTTACACATGCTCAATTCCCATGCGAGGAAAGACCCCCGACGGCCGAGGCCTACACACGGTGATGGCCGTTTCAGACGGGGCTCCTATATCGCCAGGCAGATCAACGAACGACCCCACTGAACCATACACATAGCTCCTTAACCTCCTGGTCTCCAATCAATACATTAAAGGAATAGTTCAATTTAAGGTCTTCTAACTTCCTCCCTGGTCAATTGATTGAAGAACGGAAGGTAAGACATAGCTCCTTAATCTCCTGGTCTCCAATCAATACATTAAAGGAATAGTTCAATTTAAGGTCTTCTAACTTCGTCCCTGGTCAATTGATTGAAGAACGGAAGGTAAGACATAGCTCCATAACCTCCTGGTCTCCAATCAATACATTAAAGGAATAGTTCAATTTAATGTCTTTTAACTTCCTCCCTGGTCATTGATTGAAGAACGGAAGGTAAGACATAGCTCCTAAACCTCCTGGTCTCCAATCAATACATTAAGGAATAGTTCAATTTAAGGTCTTCTAACTTCCTCCCTGGTCAATTGATTGAAGAACGGAAGGTAAGCATAGCTCCATAACCTCCTGGTCTCCAATCAATACATTAAAGGAATAGTTCAATTTAAGGTCTTCTAACTTCGTCCCTGGTCAATTGATTGAAGAATGGAAGGTAAGACATAGCTCCTAAACCTCCTGGTCTCCAATCAATACATTAAAGGAATAGTTCAATTTAAGTCTTCTAACTTCGTCCCTGGTCATTGATTGAAGAACGGAAGGTAAGACATAGTCCTAACCCCTGGTCTCCAATCAATACATTAAAGAATAGCTCACTTTCCAAGTGAACCAATCATTTAATAGAAAATAAGTGTCCGAACTCCTGTACTAATTCCTTAATAGGAATATTAAAACGCAGGAAGTGACAGGATAGGTAGATGTATTTAATGTGCAAAAAGCAAACCTCTGATTTAACCGTTTACCCCATAATGAGACGTGTCCGAGTGAAATCTAATGTGTCTCTCTTTTGTCCCTAGATGTTTGTGGATTTCAGTGCTTCTGTCTCTCCCCTCTCAATATTGCTGCCGTTGCTGGAAGTTTCTGCATAAACAGATTGGTGTTTTGTGCAAAGAAGCATCTGGCTTGGATCCCCCGGAGATGCCCGCGAGCTCTCTTGCCCTGGAACAGTCTGTCTGATTCCCAGCCACATCAAAGCGTTATTTAAAGACAGAGACCAGAGCGGAAGCGCCCACCTGCTTTCCCTGTTGTACCTTGCAATGGGCCGGGACCACCATAACATGATTGTTGTAAATTATTGGATACTTTAAAGAATGATTAAAACCATCGTTTTTATTTTGTTGGTTTTTTACTATATCTGTGGTTTGGTGCCGGAACATATGTTCCTTCTGACTCTCTGCTGTCTCTGGTGTTTAGAGTTTTAAATGAAATGTCCTCCATCATTGTCAGGGAGAACTTTCCATCATGTTAACCATGATTTATCAGTTGGTTTCTATGGAGTAGAAGTTTCAAATCTAGATACATTCCCTTATCCTGCTGATGGGGATGGTTATGTTTGGGGATGGAGGTTTAGTAATCCATTAGACATGTAATAAACAGGGTAGGATTTCTATGTTCTATGGATGGAGAATATGGTAATAGTAAATGTCACAGTGAAAGAACAATATGAAATGTCACAAAGTAGCAATGATCTTATAGAGGATACAAAGCTAATGGACTGCTAATAATACAGTACACACAGTGTAGGGTTAACAGTCTACATCCCACCCTATCATTACATATGGGCAACAGTCATACATCCCACCCTATCATTACATATGGCAACAGTCATAACTCCCACCCTATCATTACATATGGGCACAGTCATCATCCCACCCTATCATTACATATGGGCAACAGTCATACATCCCATTCTATCATTACATATGGGCAACAGTCATACATCCCACCCTATCATTACATATGGGCAACAGTCATACATCCCACCCTATCATTACATATGGGCAACAGTCATACATCCCACCCTATCATTACATATGCAACAGTCATACATCCCACCCTATCATTACATATGGGCAACAGTCTAACATCCCACCCTATCATTACATATGGGCAACAGTCATACATCCCATTCTATCATTATATATGGGCAACAGTCATACATCCATCCCCCCTATCATTACATATGGGCAACAGTCATACATCCCCCCTATCATTACATTGGGCAACAGTCATACATCCCACCCTATCATACATTGGGCAACAGTCATACATCCCACCCTATCATTACTATGGGCAACAGTCATACATCCCTTCTATCATTATATATGGCAACAGTCTAACTCCCACCCTATCTACTTATATGGGCAACAGTCATACATCCCACCCTATCATTACATATGGGCAACAGTCATACATCCCACCCTATCATTACATATGGGCAACAGTCATACATCCCATTCTATCATTATATATGGGCAACAGTCATACATCCCACCCTATCATTACATATGGGCAACAGTCATACATCCCACCCTATCATTACATATGGACAACAGTCATACATCCCACCCTATCATTACATATGGACAACAGTCATACATCCCACCCTATCATTACATATGGGCAACAGTCATACATCCCATTCTATCATTACTATGGCAACAGTCTACATCCACCCTATTTACATATGGGCAAAGTCATACAACCCATCATACCATTTCATATGGACACAGTCATACCACCATCTCTCAATTCAGTGTGACAACAGTCATACATCCCATTCTATCATTACATATGGACAACAGTCATACAACCATCATACCATTTCTATGGACAACTGTCATACATCCCACCCACCCTATCATACATATGGGCACGTCATACATCCCATCCTATCATTTCATATGGACAATAGTCATACAAACCATCATATCATTTCATATGGACAACAGTCATACCACCCATCTCATCAATTCATGTGGACAAACGGTCATACATCCCATCCTATCATCATTTCATATTGACAACAGTCATACACCCATCATATAATTTCATATGGACAACAGTCATACAGCCCATTCTATCATTTCATATTGACAACAGTCATACAACCCACCCTATCATTTCATATGGACAACAGTCATACAACCCATCATATCATTTCATATGGACAACAGTCATACAACCCATCATATCATTTCATATGGACAACAGTCATACAACCCATCATATAATTCATATGGACAACATCATCAGCCCATTCTATCATTTCATATTGACAACAGTCATACAACCACCCTATCATTCTATGACAGTCATACAACCTCTATCTTTATATGGACAACAGTCATACAACCCATCATATCATTTCATATGGACAACAGTCATACAACCCATCATATCATTTCATATGGACAACAGTCATACAACCCATCATATCATTTCATATGGACAACAGTCAAACAACCCACCCTATCATTTCATATGGACAACAGTCATACAACCCATCATATCATTTCATATGGACAACAGTCATACAACCCATCATATAATTTCATATGGACAACAGTCAAACAACCCACCCTATCATTTCATATGGACAACAGTCATACAACCCATCATATCATTTCATATGGACAACAGTCATACAACCCATCATATCATTTCATATGGACAACAGTCAAACAACCACACCCTATCTTTCATATGGACAACAGTCATACAACCCATCATCATTTCATATGACAACAGTCATACAACCCATCATATCATTTCATATGGACAACAGTCAAACAACCCACCCTATTCTTTCATATGGACAACAGTCATACAACCATCATATCATTTCATATGGACAACAGTCTACATCTCACCTGTGACTACATAAGACAACAGTCATACACACAAGATTAGTACATGGAAAACAGTCATATACCCATTCTAGCAATTCATATAAACAACCACCATACATCCCACCAGTCTTACATGTAAAAACATACATCTCATTCATCATCACTACATGTAGACAATAGTCTAATACCTATGTGATTGCTGCAGAAAGATCAATTACAATTACTGCATTTTGACAACCATTCTACCCAATGCTATCATTGAATGTTGACAATAGTTATATACCCATTTGGTCACTACATAAGGCCAACGGCCATACACTCCATTTGATAAGCTGTCAGGTTCTGTGACTGGCCAGTTTATACTATTAAAGCAGAACAAAAAAACGTCATATTTACTGATGAAAGACAATAATAAAAGACGTAAATGGAAATTTGCACTGAACAAGATACTGCTTGATTATACGATTCTGATTTGCATTCTACAATCCCAACATTTTCTGGTTCCCACTGCCAATTCATGCAGCCAGAGCTGCACTCTAATCTGTCATTGGAACCAATGCATGCATGATTTTTTGAGCGTATCCCATGTGCTCCAATAATCCAGATACACAGGGCCCACCTCTCTAATGAGACAAGGTGAAGCACATTACAGAGCAGCACCCTGTGGGGAGGCGGCAGTTTTGATGCCAGAAAAAAAAAATTTGGCACCCTGCAGATCAAAAATCAATGTTGGCATCATTTACCAGTCACTGTGGGCATCTAATATCCACATCTGTGGCCATCATTTAACAGCATTGTGGGCATTTTTAACAGTCATGTGTATAAAGCCCCTCCCACTTCTGGACACCACACACCCCACTTCCGACAGAAAGCATCACCCACTTCAGTTATAAACCACACCCTACGGCAGCGCGGCCAGGGGGGGCAGCATTTGGATTTTTTTTCTTCTCTAGACTTTTTCAAAAAGTCATAGAATGCCCTGCAGATACATATTAGAAGTCAGCACAACACAGGGGAGCACTTTTCAAAAATTCTGTATGTGTTGCCGTGCATTCAAGTGGGGCCTCAAAATTTCCCCACACAACACCCCCTACAATATCATCTTCTGCTTTGGTAATAAGTGTCAATAATTAATTCTCCGCTCTTCTCCCGAGCATGTACGAGGACTCATCTCAGTAGGGAGTGTTAAATGCTGCCCCCAGGGCCTCACAGCAGGTTAGTTTTATGGGCGTTCTGCTTTTCAGATCAATGCTTAGAACCATAGGAAAACAATAAATAAAAGTCTGTGTGTAACCTTTTCTTGCTTTGCTTTTCATCCAACAACGACAGAAGCAAATCTGTGATTTGTGAAGTGTGATTTTGTGCCCCAGATTCTAAGCAAATGCATTCTCAACTCCCCGAGGATCTTATGGCGCGTTTTCTTTCGAAAACTCGTGAAGCTTTTGAGACTTTAACAGATGAGCGGACACATCTCACCCATCTAACCTTCCCAGCTTCGGTTTGCAGAGTTGTGCAGAAAGCTGACATTTTACAACTGCTGAGGCGTCCCCTTATACCATATGGTGATACACTACAGTATACACTACAGTATGTTATTATTGTTTCTTTAATTCTATATTTACTATATAAAACCACTAAAATAAATTAACTTTATGGCAGAGTTTTCAGGGAGTGTCCGAATCCCGATCATTACATCCTATTATAGCCAGTTTCTGTTTTTCACTTTGTGTTGAAAATCCCTTTTTGATAGTCTTTAATATTCATAAATTTAAAAAAAAAATCATATTAATATAGTAAGTTTTATATCTGAAGAGACCTTTCCTTGTTTTATCTTAACCTAGGCCATCATTTCACCTGCCTGCTTTTTTATGTCATCAGTTTATAGTTGTGCTTAGTCAGTTTAGTCATCAGTTTTGTTGGTGCTTAGTTAGTCATCAGTTATAGTTGGTGCTTAGTTATGTCATCAGTTTTAGTTGGTGCTAGTTATGATACCAGGTCATCGTGGACTCCCATGGAAATTCCAAGAACCTTAGATGTTATCACTTATAATCAGTAGGTTTAAGTATAGGCAGTAGAACAGAAAATAAAATGGCATTCGAAATCATTGTTGATCCATGACCTTACTAAGCTCTCAGCCTGTGGCTTTTCACCTCTGTTTAGTCACGGACTCTTCTGTGACTGTTAATGTCCTTATAGAGGGACAAATTATTCCCATATAATACTCAAACAGTTTGAAATTGTCTAACTCTGGTCTTTTCCCTGACTAGTTTTATGCCTCCTCACTGTCTTTTAATATCTTATAATTTACAGTAGGGGTATATGGTTACTGTACACTGCCTATGGTTTATATAACTATGTGCAAGTAAACAAACACTATTTCTGGGTAACCCTTGTTTTGGCTTAGTTGCAAGCATTTCTGTTACTACGTTCAAACCTGCACTTGTGCCCCATAAGACTGTACTGTCCGTATAAGTTAATTTGTACCATGGCGTTGTACGCTTAGGAAGATCTTATACAGCATTGTCTTGACGACTGAAGGAGAATTACTTTGCCTCGAGCACCATTTAGGTTTATGGGGAGAGCCAATTAATGAGCCTAGCAAATGGGTCCAACTAGCATTGTGTAAATCACCAGTGACATACAGAATGAAAGTACAAATTAAACAAGGAACACGAATCGGATACGGTTTGTTGCAGTTGGTTAAACTGGACCCTCTTTTCAAGAATCTGATTGGAAGCCCTTAAACCTTCCCATGTATCATGCATGGCTCGAATGAGTTACCCGGGAGACTACATGGGGTTTTTTATTTTTAAAGAGCTTGTTGGAGATTCAATCTATAAGAGATATTCTGAATAGTATAGGAAACTCCCCCTTAGGACAGATAGGGAAGGAATTGAAAAACTATCCACTGTTCAAAACTCTATCCTAGATAGCAATATCCTGCTGGTGTTGGCTATACACCTTACCGTAATCTATCACCTTTCTTTGGTTTGATAGGGTATTAACCACCGATATTAATCTTCGCACCTTCCAATAAGCCTCCGTGTTGTTTTTATTCCTTATTAGACTACAGGTCGTCTGAAAATGTAATTATTTATTTGCACTGCCCTACCAGATTACATGGTATAACTGTATTAATGGCAGACTGGATCCAGAAGGAAACAGGAGCTTTACAAGAATCAGACTTCCAGTGACAACATGTGAAGATTACCAATTTAAGGGCATTCCTCAGTAGATCAATCTAGTACAGAGAGAAGCGGGGGTTATTCACAATAAAAGTTATTATGTAAAAGGGTGCTAATTTTGCCATACCAATCAGGATGTTAGCTTCAAATGTTAAAAATTGATTGGTTGGGGCAAAATTAGCCATTTTAACTGATAAGAACTTTTATTGATCTCCCTGAGAATCTCTTTAAGACCCATGTCCGAGGCAAGATCAAGATTTCAAGGAAGGTGCCTATTGTTAGTTTAAGCTGGAAACATTGGGGACCTGTCAGGAGGGCCAGCGGTGATACGGCTCGCAGGGTAAGATTTTTATCTTCGATCCCAGCTCTGTTACATAATTTAAAACACCTGAGGAATCGCACCATTACCTCCTGTTCTTCAATTAATGCAAAACGAATAGGTTCACTTTGTGTCAGCTGGCTGGGACACCAGCCCTCTTGGCCCTGGCAACTTGCCACTAGCGGTTTTGATTTTTCTCTTCAATACCCATACATGTGTGCCTGTCATTCAAATCATCAAACACTGCTGGCCGAACCCTCTCAAACCCACCGGCAGCCAGACAACCTTTCCAGTCCTGATAGGATTGCGCGCAGTGCATTTGGGAGATCCAGACTTCCTATTGCAAAGATGACCACACGCCAATCTCCAACTTGTCTGCCGCCATGACTCACCACTGCCTCGAAACACTCTGCATGCCCTTAGCCAGTTAGGTAGAACTAGGTAGATGATAAAAAAATCCCCAAACACCAACAGGCCTTTCATGACACCGCCATGATGTATCATTACATTGGTTTCTGACTGAATCTGGAAGAAAAATTCAGACAAGTAGGCATGTGATAGTTGTATAGTAAGGCCTTGTTGGTTTCTAGAAAGTTCTCTTTTGCTGGTGGTACAGATGAATACTAGGTGATCAGTACGAGTACCTGGTATTGAATCTATGCTCCAAGTCTTTGAGTACTATCTCTGATCCATCACAAATACTGTAGTCAGCTGGCTGTCAAGCAGCAGGTCACAGTTTACTTACTCCACTAGGACCATCACAGGAGGCCTGGGGAGAGCTCAGGGAAATCCTCTACGGTCTCAGGACACTTTCTGCTGCAGCTCGGATTAACATCGCCGGTAGCTCTTCACTATACAAAGTATTCCAGTACTTCAGGGGTTAGGTCCCCGGACCCCACATTCTTGTAGGGTGCTCTCCTTTCTTACCAAGATCCTATGCTTTAATATAACACCTCCATCTAGACAAATATTATTTGGCACAAGTCTTATAGACTTGAATGGGGCATACATCACCCAACAGCAAAGACCATGGGAAACAGTCATTACCACAGTAACCTCCCTAATTACTTTCATGTAAATTATGTTATAGTCTATTACACTATACTGCACTTAAAACCTTTCAAGGATGAAATTCAGAGCAGAGGATGCTTAGACACAATACCCAGGAGATCATCTGAGTGAAGCAGGCTGCAATTAGACTGAATGTTCTATAAGCAGCATGTGAATAATGCTAACCAATTGGCCAGATCGTACGATTTATGTTAAAAGCAGGAACTCCCCATGGGGACTGCACCACCCAGACCAATTCGGGAACGCGTTGTAATAGTTTATCCTGCCGGGAAAACAAATCATTGAATTTCTCCACTTTTTCAAAACCAAGTGATTGTTCAATTCGAGGATCTCACCAATCTCCAAAGTACTAAAGAAAGCAGCACGTCCTAGGGGAAAGATTTACCCCGTAATCCCAAAATCGAAACAAATAGTATGCTGGAAAAAGAAAAGGAACCAGAATTAACACGAAGCATCTTCCCAACTGACTTCAACCAAGAAAGTATCTTACCTTCATTCTAAACAAGGATTGGGAGATTTAATACAAGTTCTTATCGTTAAAAAATTTGCTAATTTTGCCCCAAACAATCAGAGTTAGACATTTCAAATGTTAATAAGATATGATTGGTTGGGGGGAGGGAAATTAGCACCATTTTTACAAATGAGAACGTTATGAATAAATGTGTAACACCGCGACCTTTCATCTGAATATTCAGGATCGGGTTCTACCAGACCATTCAGTTTGGTACCATTGACCATGTGCCTTTTAATCTAAAAAAAGGTGTCAGTAAGCTGGGTACACAACAGTAAGATAAAGTTATGTGGTACGCTCGTTTACCGAACAGGAAAGGCCGGAAAAAATTTCCATCGGCCGCAATAGACTCCCTATAGAGGAGTCTAGCGCGGCGAATGGAAACCACAGTCCCGAGCGTTCTCCTATGATGTTCATAGGGAGAACGCCGGGACTGTGTGTATGCAGAATCTTTTGAAGATGGCAGCAAGGATCCCTGTCTGTCATCCTTCAGAAAATCTGGACTGTGTGTAGGGTGGACCATACAAGTTCTGAACCTGCAGTAGTTAGGCCACACAGGCGCAGTTTCTCATGCGCTAACAATCACTTGTGATCCGGACATTGCATGCCGCTTTACGGAGCGCATGAAATCATCATTTTTTTTGTGAACGAATGCATTCTTGAGCGCACAATTGCAGATGCCGAAACTCAGCAAAGCATGTGCGGTGGACAGTGCGATATGTCTATCATACTGTTGCTAAAAGTGCGAATACAACGTGCTGTATCTAGAGCAACAGATTTTTTACCATTTCTATTAAGAACAATGGAATCTGCAGGGTTTGGTAATGGTATGACCAAAACCAATTCTCTGTAAACAACTTCAAAACTTTGCCACATGGATATCTTTACACTTTACACCCGAGCGTGATTGGACTCAGCGCAAACAAGCTGGCGAGTTTGTACAAAGTTGATCCAAACACAAAGAGAGGTCAGAGGAACAGTTCTAGCATCTAATAGAGGACACACAAAATAATTGACAAGGCCTGATAAGCTTGTCACTGTGATTAATCTACCTTCCTCTGGTGCGTGCAGTCAGCGCAGCTGAGACCTCAGTGCGTTTAATTTACGTGGTTTGGAAGTAGAGAGCTTTAAACCGCCTATTTGCCAGCAGACATAATCTAGTTGGACAACCTTAGTGTTCAATAAGTTCTGGATAGAGACGAGGAAGGTAAGTTCACACCCAAAACCTTTCTTTGACTTTACACCCAACCGTCGGAGGTGTTAGGTGATCTGTTAAACAACAACATCCATCAGAGAATAATGTGCTGTGGCTGGTTCACCATTCACTGGGATTCGCCCTCGGCTGGTATCACCCAATCTCAGATAATTTCATATGTGGACTTTTTTTTTTTAATTCTCCTTTTATAAATATTCATGCGGAGAACATCAGAAAGAACTGTTTGCTTCTAAGGAAACACCACACAGAGACAAAAATGGCACTCATAACAAAAACTTAATTTTTATTCCAATTTAAACGCATTGGGCTAATTTAGGGTTAACCATAAGAGTATGTCCAACCACCAGAATAACAATCCATTGCTTACCTCCTCACCCCAAAAAAGAGATCGTTAGATACTACCTCCGTCCTTGAAATTCATAAAAAGTACCTTTCTCCCCTCTCATCTTGTGCAATGACTGACTCTAATTCAGCCGTGCCTCCCAGCCCTGTGGTCTTTCTCTGAAAAACCCTTATAGTGCAGTGGTGAGAATGGTAAGTAGTTCTGGGACCATTTAGGGAACCGAGGAGAGGTTCATACATTTGTTTGCCGTTCTTAAAGTGAAAACCCTTTTCAAAACTTGAGATTAAACTTTCTTTTATTTCTTAAGGGATTTCCGGTGTCCTCAGTTCTATTGGTGAACATGCCCCAGATTTGTATGGCCGGTTTTAGTATTTATACACAGTAATCATTAGTCCTCCCACGCTTATTCAAACGCTTTTTCCTCTTAGTGTCAGTAATTATATTATCACCAGTCTGTCTTCAATTTTCAAGCTCCCCTTAGTCCCCTTATTATTTAGTTTGCCCTTTCTGAACCTTTCCATTTCCAAGAGTTTCTTTTGTACGCAGGATTCCAACTGCACCGCAAATTCCAATGAGGCCTTACCAATGCTTTGTAAAGAGGAGAAGAATACTGTATTGTTCTCCGCTGGCCCATACTCCTCTTCATACAAAGTAATATCTTGGTAGCTCTGTCGCTGCCTGGCACTTCTGCTAGCTTTAAGTTTGGTAGGGTACATTAACCACTATATAAAATACTGTTTATATGGCACGTTTCCTTTAAAAAAAAAATCTTCTTGTTTTCATTTTCACACTATAGATCATTTTTATGCTTATCTCACAATGAGGCTCCAGAAGCTAATTCCATGTGCAGTGCCATCTGTTTATGTTAGATTATGAAGGATATTCTATTGAAGGACTATGATCCTATTTCAACCAATGAAAGTGGGTTTCAACCATCAAAGCTGATATCCTGTGTTCATCATAGAGACTTGCTTCTTTAGAACGGTGAAAATGTTCGTTATTGACAAAATTAGTGTCACGACTGGTAGTTTTGAACTGAAACCAAGTCTGGACACTTGGCAGTCCAGTACACCATTACAACGTTGCAGTTAACAAAAAACTAAAGAAATGTCCTGTGCACAAAAATGTATAAATTTATTTCAATGTACACAAACTGTACTTCAGGGTACCAGATATCTGCTGATTGAAAGATTAATTAAATTGTAATTAGCAGGGCTGCATTCAACTACTCCTATGATAGGCGTCCTCTGGTTTTGTTCATTGAGCTGGCAACACTAGGTACACAGTAAAATAAACAAAATTAATCTACCAGTTAGCAAGGAGTATTGGAATTCTTTATTTATTTTTTCCCAACTCTTATAATTAGTGATGGACTCGAACTAGTTTAGTTTTCGAACTCTCGGCTGAATTTTCGATATAATGATTGAATTTACAAGCCGTTCGCTAACCCTAGAATGTATTGTTCGCTAACGTATGTATGTTCATTTACGCTAACCCTCGAAGTAGCCTTTGATTTTGGTAACCCTGCAATGTAATGTTCGTATTCGCTAGCCCTCCAATGTAGCCTTCGACTTTCAGTACCCTTCAAAGGTACCTTCAAATGTAGCCAACTTTAGTAACCCTCGAATGGTATGGTTGATTTGGATAACCCTCGAATGTAGCGTTCGGTAACCCTCGAATTGGCCGTAACCATCGAATGTAGCTTGCGTTAACACGACAATTGCCCGATTATGGAGTAAGAGTGTTTAAAAAGGTTTGGTAATAGGACATGTTTCCCCAGACCATTTCCCAGGGTGCCACGGCCATTTACAGTAAGTTACCATTGTTAGTTTAGCTGTAAATCATCACAACTTTTCAAACTATTAGCTCAAAAGCTAATAGTTAAAGCCATTGACTTTAATGGGTTCATTCCGAACTTATACTGAAGTTATGTTCGGGCCATTTCTATTCTAATGATAAAGTTTTGGGCAATGTGCTCAGGTGGGACGTTTGCAACACCCACACATTTTTGCTTAGAAACAGACGAAATCCACCAGGATGCAGGTAACTGATGCACAATAAAAAAGAAAAATGAGTTCATGGGTAGAAAACAACCTCTGGTATAATCATTAAAGGATATTAACCGTAATGAGACCGTTTGTTTTAATTGCTGCAGCCTGTACAGGAAGGTTTCCATCTTCTCAAAAATGGACCACAGATGAATCCGACCTGCTGCAAGGCTAATTAGCATTCATTCGATGCAAGCTACAAACCGTACATGTTTCTATCAGTCATGCAGCAGCCTTGAATTAGACACAGGCAGCAGTACAGTGAAGATTTCATCTGAAAAATGTTTTGGCGTGTGATGGCCAATCCTACAAATGAGAGGTGAGTGGGGAGTCATTGATTATCTGTAGTATTGGGTTAGAGGGGATTTAGGTGAACTGAAGCATTCAGTTTAGGATGGCCTTTGCCTTAAGACCCAAAACATGTATGAAATCTACATACTGCTGTGTCATTGCATTAAAGGGCAACCATGGTCTCCTAACAAGTAGGGTTAAATAAAAGCCCTTTAAATGAACTTGGATCCATCTTTAGGTAAAACATGTAAAATGTTATATTTTAAAATATAGCTTCATGAACACGTTCTGCTTTCACCAGCTTGCAGGCATGTGACCCACCCCTGCCTGCATTAAAGGAAACCCATGCTACATGGCTACAATAAATGAATGCATAGGTATGTGCCACAACGTATGTGCACCTGGGAAGGGGGAAACCCCGAAACGTTGTGGCATACCTATGTCACAATAAAGTTTGTACCACCAAGAGTGTGGTCCTCGTCCTATATCCTTTATGAGGAATGATCCTATGTGTCTGTTGTGGTTAGTTAAGCAGTTTTGAGGACCTGCACCACCCAAAGAGTTTAAGATTCAGAGTGTGAGGAGACCTTCAATACCTTACTAAAATGAATGCAACCTGCATCACTCTTTAATGGCAATATCAACCAACCTTTTGTCATGCGATTTCTATATTTTTGGGTCCTTAAAGGGGAAAGTTATTTTATTGCTTCCCTCTTCTTTATTAGTCACTAGCAGTGTACCCAAATGTAACTGAAACTCATTTAAAGGACAACTATCCACCTCATAAGAACATCTTTTAGAAAGAATGGCCTCTTAAAATATGATGATATATCATAGTTTGTCCTATGAATTCATTACTGTATGCGCTTATGCTTCTGGATGCTCATGGAAAACTGAGCAATATAAAAACCTGTACTGAGCATGTACTGAGCCTGGGCATGCTCAGAAGAGGCAGGACAGGGGATTAACATGGTCATTGGCTGTGATGTCAAACTGAGATATCCATAACGACAGTTGCTAACTGGAAGAACCAGGAAGCAGAAACAGGGGAACAGGACATTGGCAGGATTTCAGGTTAGACTATATATTTTCACATTTCAACTATTAATGTTTAGGGTTTTGGGGGGTGATTTACCTGTATGTAAGTTTTCATTTTAGGGCTAGACATGCCTTTAAACCTGCTCCTGTTGGTTAATTGAAAAACAATCACAATTAATGAGAAAAGGGTGGTTAGTAAAAGTTGTAATGTAGCCTAGTGTTTTTGGGTCCTGAAATGTACATAAAACCAACTCTCATCAATATTGCCCAAGCCGTTCAAAACATACATACACACATACTTACATTGACTTTATATACATAGATAGTCAGGGGAAACAGTTGTAAAGTAGAGTGATGACCTCTACATGGTCAGGTATAGTATGTACAAGTTAAAGGGGAAAGGTATAAATGGAACAGACATTTTTTAGTTGATTGTGACTGGGTTTCATTTTATTGCTCTGATAACTGACTCAAGGTTTACTTCTCCTTCAGGCATTTGAAGAGAGGGATTTTTCATAGGCTGGGGTGAATAGAGCTAAATTCATCCCTGTGTGTTTTCTTTGGCACATCTAACCTGCTGGAACAGCTCACAGTTATACTTGACCAGATGCTCTGAACATTTCTGCAAAATTAGACAGATGTCCTTTAAGTCAATTGACATTCTTTATCCCTGAATAGATCTGGGATCCTGCCAGTCCGATATGCTGCCAGGGCAAAGTAATAAAGAATAAAAGCAAAAAAAAAAAAAAGAAAGAAATATGCCGAAAGGTCTTCCCAGTTAAAACGGTAATATCCTTCCTTCCCGACAGTGTCATAACACTACGTTTATTAAACACCATAAAGTCAGAAGGTCTTGTTTACTAAAAGACCGTCAAAAGTTTCTGGACCTATATCTGTGCTCAGACTATGTAGTGTGCAATAATGTAAGAAATAAGTATGTGTTATGGAAACTAACAAAGCTAAAGGGTTTGTGAACCTGGTTGTTTTTATTGCTTCACGTTCTGTACATGCAAATTTCCGGCATTGGTTGATTCGGTTATATTTATCATAGTTAAAAGAAGTTTTGGCCAAAACTATGGAAAGGATTGATCGCAATGTTACCATATATCCATGCCCTCCAACATCACCCCCTGTAATAGGTACATACATAGTGCAGGGCTGCAAGGGGAGAATAATGAAGTGAAAACAATCTTATCTTCTTCTTATTCTGTGGGTTTGGTTAGGAAATATTCCATTCTGTTTTTAATTATTTCTCTAAGTATAAACGCTTTTAAATATGCAACTGACCTCAGATATTTGAGAAGTGGAGGGTAGTGCTAGATACACTTCCTTGGTTTTGTGAACACAATCTTAGCATAGCTCTGTGCAATGCATTTTCTCAACAGGCTAACCAGTTACCAGTATAGTGACATCACACGCACAGCATAGCCATCAATGGGGGCTTGTCTGGTATGGGGTGGGTTGGTCACTGGGCGCCATGACAATTTGACAGCTGCGGGGAGTAAAAAAAGGAGAAACTGCAATTTTAATGACCTAGCTGGCACCCCTTGACACAGGTCTTGCACCCCAAAGCCATTCCTGCCTATTAGAAGGGAACGTTGGAGGATGTTTATCAATTAAAGGGAACGTTTTGTGGAAAATCATTATTTAAAATTCTTAGTTTAGTTAACACATGCCTAGTTATTGACATTAGTGAGCTGACATTTCATGTTCCTTCTTCTTCCCAGAATGCACCACTTCCTTGGAATGTTCCTAACAGTCATTTCTACTGATGCTGTTGGATGGGTCAAAGGTGCTCAGATCTCTATGTGCAAACTGAATCAACCCAGGCGCTGGGGAAGAACAAGACCATAACGGTCTCTAACGGGTCCTGCAAACAGGAAATCAGTATTTCAGTTGCATTTATTTATACACAGACAAAATGATGAATGGGCAGGTTAAGGTCATGGGATGGGAAAATACTGTTCTTTATTCTGAAAAGCATATGTATTTGACTGAACTTCCCCTTTTAATCAGATCTATTCTACTTAAGGACTATCCTCTGAGTATGAATACCAAACGTATAGCAAAACAAAATCAGCATCATTTTAAACAAAAGAACTTTATTGAATCTCCCTGCGGTCATGGATGTATAGCAGTCAGGGCATTTTTTTAGATTTTTGAGATGTTTACTAATATTACAATGCAATATTGTAATCATTATATTGGAAAATGTCTCCCTGTATTTACTGAGAGCCGTCTCTTTCCGTCTTAAAGTCCTGAAACAGCCCACCATATACATTAGATACATTCCTTGAGATGTCCCTGTTAAAGGGGAATGCTGGAGGACAGGTGGTTGATCTCCAGCTGATATTCTGATATTTCTCCTTCCTTTGCAATGACAAACGAAGTTTGCACGATATTTTTTCATTTATGAGCGACGGTCGGACGTCATTAACGATCCAACCAAATGCCCATTCATGACGGAATTATGTGCAACACGGACATTCTTTTGTATTTTTTGTTTATCTTAGTGGAGTAAGCTCCCCCTTTATCTGGCCTGTGCCTGGAAGTGATAATATGTCTATAGATATGTTCGACCTAACGTGCCATGGGATTCAAAAAAGATGGTTAAATTGATAGGCTTTGTGAGTCCTCAGTGTGTGCTCAGTATTCCGGGGGAACAGTCTATAGGGTTAAGATGACTTCCACAGCATGGGTGCACACAGATCACATGGTATACGCTGGTATAGTGATCAGTCGGCCGTGAGGCCATACACAGTACAAAAGTAAAGAGAGCCCATACCGACCAATGGAAATTTTACGTCATTCCCGACTGATCGAGTGCCGATTATGGTCGTTCCTCATTGGTCGGGAACAACACCGACATACTGACGATAATAGGTAAATCCCGTCATTCCCCATTATCGTCTGTGTTGGCCACCTTAAGTGAGATATGCATGAGCACACAGGCTACACAGCACTCGTATGATGACATCACAGATCAAGCCTGGTACCTACGACTGCAACTATTTAGCTACAAGTACTGCAGTGTTCTAGGCAACAACACGCTGATTTTCAGTAAAATGCTCAATGTCTCTGGGCCATGGAATGTTCATTTTGTCTCAATGGCAGGGGGTTCTTTACATAATAGTGCAATGTCATGTCTTGCAGGCATATGCTATGGAAACCAGTGGGAAGGGACACGGATTTTATATCTTTAGAGTGCGTGGGAGTAGCTCAGAGCGGATTTTACAGAGCACGTGGGAGTATCATAGATTCAGTAAGTTACAGACAGTGGGAAAGTAGCTGAGTGTGTGTCTATGGTACAGAATGCAAGGGGCTGACACTTCATGTAAAACACAGATTGTGTATTCAATCCAATGCAAATGAGAGGGGATTTCCATGTGACAATAACAAAGAAAATAATGATTATTATGTTATAACAGAAGCCTTTTAAGGCCAACTAAACCAATTTTACACTCTAACGTATATTTTGTTGACAAAGCTACACGGGTTAATGTATAAGAAGGTTTTCCTTTGCTGGCACATAGATTAAGTCTGTGCCCACTTCACTTTGAAATGGAGCCCAATGCATATTGCCCAGTAGACATTCCTTCAACTCAAGCTGCTCCCAGCACTTCCAACATGTATAGGGGCTTCTCACTTCCCGTGTTACCGTGTTCTCTATTTCATGGGGTCAATTCAGTATCTTGCAGCTGAACATAGACACAGTTTAGGAAAATTTTGAAGCAGGTGTTCTTCCACACAAATCAATGGATTGGAGGACACCCCATGGCCTTTCACACTAGGAAGGACATTTGAATGGACTATGTTCTCCCCTTTGGCTAAAGACATGGACTACAGCCTAAATATAAATCATTTAAAAACTAAAAAATGGAACTACCTGAGAACTGGATGAAAAAAAACTGTATCTGGCCCTACCTCCTGACCTCAGTCACATGCTTCTCTTGCTTACTCTGTCCTGCTTACTTTGTCCTGTAAAAGGATTGGCTAGAGTCTAATAGTGGGCGTGACCATCGTTAACAAGTCCTGCAGCAGTGTAGGTGTACTGAGCATGTGTTAAGGACCTAATGGTCAGTGACCAACCTGTGTGATTTTAATATGCTGGAAATAAAGCAAATAAATATCCCATCAACCATATCAAAATGAGAGGTGAGAAACAGATTACTTTTTGTGTTCAAGGTGCTCTAATTCGTGCTGTTCTGAGGCTTTAGTTTCTCTTTAAAGAAATAGCTCACTGAAAAAGTGAACTATTCGTTAATGCTTTGATTGAAGGAACAGGAGGTAGAGGAGCTTTGCCTTAATTTGTTCTTCAATCAATTGTACAGGAGCCTGGAACCAAGATGATCCCACTGCCGGCTGAAGTGACAGGTCCAACCATTTTCGCTTCAATTTAACTATAGTGTGCATGCACGCTAATGTGTGCTAAAGTAAACCGGAAGTGTGTGACCTGTCAGTGGGCAGGCGGTGGATCGCGTGTAAGGTAAATATAATCACCTTCATTGGCAGTTCATTAATAACCCCCCTATAATAACCTATAACAACAAGCACATGGTGGGTTGGTATCAAACCTCAAGATCAGATCGCAACAACAACAACAAAAAAAGTAAAATGCCAAACGTTAGAAGTGGAAAATCACCGAACAATTAAAATATTTCATCTACTGGAATCAAAATGGAAAACAGACAGATTTGAACGTGATAGAGTGTAAATTAGGAACATTTATCCAAAACACTGCCTCCTCAACATTTAAAACCCCATGAATAGGAGTTAAGCCTTGGATGGCTATCCATCTAATGTGGCAGCATAGGAAGCTTATCATGTACTGCAGGGTGAATAATTTATACTGCAACCCAGAAGAATCCATTTTTCATAGACGTCCTGCTTAGATAGAACTTTACCCCCAGTCCACCCCAGTAATTATTACAAAGTTATTTACAATCTGCTAATGCTCATTGGGTGATCCAGGCTTAATCATTGGGTGATAATACACATCTTACATATTTTCTAGCTTTAATTTTTCATATATTCACTATAGTCTCCACTCCACATCTCGTATCAATATACTTATATATGCAACCTCATGTAACAGTGCTAGCACAATTCCACCTGGATAGATTCAGACGGACCAATAATAGCATCAATGTATAGTGCATGACACAAGATTGTTTAAGGGGAACTGTGATCTCCATACAAGGGGCCTTTATTAAAAAGAGATGGGAGAAGGATCCTGCACACCTAAACCATGCACTCCAGCACTGCAGCCAGCAGTATACACACGATAAAGGTAGATATAGCCGGGCACACCAGTCTTGACAAACCAACTTCTCTATTAGTGACGTTTCAGAACCTTACTGGTTCCTTCTTCAGACTATCTTACTGGTTCCTTTTCAGACTAGTACTGGCTTCCCTCTTCAGACTATCTTACTGGTTCCTTCTTCAGACCATGTTACTGGTTCCTTTTTCAGACCAGTTACTGGGTCCTTCTTCAATTATCTTACTGGTTCCTTCTTCAGACTATCTTACTGGTTCCTTCTTTCAGACTAGGTTACTGGTTCCTTCTTCAGACCATGTTACTGGTTCCTCTTTCAGACTATCTTACTGGTTCTTCTAGACTAGGTATGGTTCCTTCTTCAGGACTTTCTACTGGTTCCTTCTTCAGTATCTTTTACTGGTTCCTTCTTCAGACTTTCTTACTGGTTCCTTCTTCAGACTTTCTTACTGGTTCCTTTTCAGACTTTCTTACTGGTTCCTTCTTCAGACTATCTTACTGGTTCCTTCTTCAGACATCTTATTGGTTCCTTCTTCAGACTATCTTACTGGTTCCTTCTTCAGACTATTGCTTTGCCATCTGCTTGTGATCCACTTTCACTGCGTTAGCACTTGCATTTCCAAGGGGATCGTGGGAAAAAAAAAATCGCATGTCATATTGATTGTGTCCGCTTCTGTCCACTTTTCTATTCGCTTCCATAGACTTGTATTAAGTGCGATTTTGACAGATTCCGACCATAAAGGTGATTGCACGCACTATAAAATTGCAACGGATCGCAACGCACACAGCAGGGCCTACTTCCCGTGAGTTACATTTTAAATAAAATGTCATGCGGATTGCAGAGTGCAAACAGATCACACATTGTGCCAAAAACACGCTAGGGTGGCCTATGCCCACTGCTGGGACAGAGCATTATCCGCTGCATCATTATACCCCCCCCCCCAAACGTCTCAATTATTTTCAAAGCTAGCCAAAAGCCGAAAATATTTTTTTTCTCTAAATTTGATCGGATTGCTCAAAATATCCAAAAACAGTTTTCCGTTTTTCCGATTGACTACTCGTCAATGTCTTTGCAACGTTCGTGGGGCTTCTAACATAGCACTCATGTGACTGTCACAGACTCAGGACAGACAAGGAAGTGTATATTTACATGCCTTAACTTAGATCCAGGGAACATAGAAACATCATCATAGGCTTGTTTAAAAGAGTGGAGATATGACACTTGTTGGAGACCAGTTACCCTTTCAGTTTCCGACGCGTTTGTTCAGACTTGACTACTACACCATAAAGGCTTATGATGTCTTAAAAACACAATGTCCACTGTTATTGACACATATAAAATACATATATACAATTGTATCCTTATTAAAGGGAAGGGGGAGCAAGCCTCTTAGGTTGCAAGGCCCAATAGAATACACATCCATTGCATTGATCATTAGTGGATATAATCCAACTCAAATGTGGAGTAACTAGCCGTTAAGTACCATACAATTAGCACTATGTCTGCTTCCACTCCTGTGCTGTACAGTTCAGAATTGTATAGGATACACACAATTACTTGTATACTCACGATTATGTTGGTGCCACTCCCTACCGGCTCAATTTTCAACATGGCTTATCCCTCTCAATATCCATAAGCACCAATTCCCAAAATTACAAAAACACACAGTGAATTCTAATTCATCCCATCTGGATATCTTGTTCCTAGCTTAAAGATCCATTCCAATTTTTATGGAGAGCTTTACCACTCAATTTTACCTTCTAAACCAAAAAGGGTTCTGCTGCCCATTTTGCACATCATTTGAAGTTTTCATAGCTCTGCATAATTTAGTTTCATTAAAAAAACATACAACTTTTTCACAAACCCTTCTAGATCTCCACTACCTCCTTTCCAAAGTATGAGCACACATCATACAAATTCACAGGAGATATTATGATTTCATCCAACTCTGGTAAGCACATCTACCTGTGCGCAAGTTGCCCCCATTGCTGTGCCTCTTACCTGGAGGAAAAGTGGCTATAAAAAAAGGTAAATTATTATTAAAGGGTCACTATACTCACTCAAAACAACTTTACATTATCTCAAACTACAATTTGAGACCAGTAAAATGGTGGTACTCTCATATTTATCTGTGCTTGCTTTGTTATAAATTATTAATATTAGTGGTGGTTCCTAATTGCCCCACCCTCCCTTACTCACTGCCTTCTTGTAGTGTCTGCGACACTTATAAGTTTGCACAGCCTACATTGGACAATGCTTTGCTTACACATCTCCCCCCCCCATGCCTTCTTTTCTCTGCTGATTCTCTATGTTGTAGTAAGGGTGCTAAAGATCCTAGTAAGAGGTCAGGGATGGGTCAACATATACAATTTCTGCTCCCTGGAGTGACAGGTCTTTCCCTGTAAATGCTGTGATTTCAACTGATTTCTCAGGATCTACAGCCCGATTTAAAATCTGATAAAGGTATAATTTTTGAAAATTTGATTTTTTTTTTTTTAGAGTATAGATACCTTTACCAATTCAAGCAATTTTAAAGTGGCTTCCCTCACCCTTTACAGATTGTTCAACTTGCACGTAACCTGGTTATCACACGTATCAACACACACAAAGCAACATTTCCTGATTCCTTATAAATGTCTCATGATTTCTAGAATTTAGGTACAATGACAAAGTGCAAAGCAACACCGCAAAGTCTCCAACTATCTCAGGGATTCTTAGATTTAAGAAGAGAGAAGAGATGTGCGTACCAATTACACACACATCAGAATGTTTCTTTCTTTTTGTTTTATGATTCTGAAGATCTGGATTAGAAGTTAATCCTTTTGTCTGTTAACCGTTTCAGGCTGGTCCAAGCATCCTTCCCTACCCACCTCTTTCTAGACAGTAAAATATTTATATGGAATTGGAACCTTTACCCAGCCTAGCGAAGTGAACATAAAAGTGTTGGGAGACTGAGCCTTCCTACTGAAAATGATTTACATAAACAAAGCCACAGATCCTAACTGAATTAAGAGATGCCATCTGTGTCGATTGGAACTCTCTCTCTTTTCCCTCTCCCTCTCTTTTTCGGTTATGTAATTTATGTAATTCTGGTGCAGCGAGCTGTGGTTTCCCAGCTGTTTCTTCGATCATCCCGCAAATCTGATCTCCTGACCTGACGTTTAATCCTAACAAGCTTCAGGCAACAAAAGGATGGGTGATTAGCAGCTCAGCCCTTGTGTATGGACTGGTTATGTCCTGATGCCTTTGAGTCCATGTTAATAAATGAACATATTCACAATGACAGCCCCAGGGCTCCACCAGAAACGGCATCAGGTGGAATAGAAGGTGTTAGATGAAAAGGAACAGAAAAGTTATGCTCAATGCAAATTATAAATGTGCAGCTAGAAATAATGAATATGTATCATTAAGATTAAAGGTGGGATCCGGGTCTGACTCGGTTCCGAAATCCGAATGATCAATCCGAATACGGACGGTCGTCCAGATTTCGGAACTTCGGAGCCTATTTTCTAGAATTATTGAATGTTGATAACCTCGAAAATACGAACGAAAACTCAAAAGTGTTTGTTGAACATTCGAGGCTATTTAGAAAATGATCGAAAATAACCTTGAACATTCGATTAATCGATAATTGTTCCGTTTTCGGATCTTCGGGATTTAACCGAAATCTGGGAATTCGAAAACGGAATGAAATTGGTGAGTTTTGAACATCTGTAATTAAGAGGAGATAACAGGAGACGAAGGATGGAGATAGTTTACGGGGAAGAAGGGGGGGGGGTTGGATGGGGCCTTCAGACTCTATTGTCTTAGATACAAACTCCTTTAACAAAAAGGAAAGGTTAACCCCCACACTGTTTTCAGCTGGGTGCTGCTCTGTTCCATTGCCAGTGGCCCCCATATTCGAATAGAAAATATTTGGATAGCGCACTTCCAGTCTTAATCCAAAACGAGTTTATTATTTGTGAAGTTTCTTGTCTGAAGAGCTGTTGTACACGAACGTCACAAATAATAAACATTGTTTGGATTAAAGGGCATGTCCACCCCCAAAACTAAATTTAACCCCATACTGGCCCCACTGTGTAATGTTAAAAATCCTTACCTTACATCTCTGCTCCAAATGGTTCCTCTGCAGTGTCTTGTAAAGTCCAGGAAAGTGAGGTAGAGAGGTAGAGCTGTCTTCCTGTAAAAAAGTTTCTGCTTCTTCTCTTGCCTCCGGGAGGGATACAGCAGTGCTGTGGAGCAGATTCCCCCCTCCTCTATCCAATCCATCATCACTCCCCTTGCATCAATCATTAAATACTTTTAGTATAACGCATGGTCTCTTTGTAAAAAAAGTTTTAAAAACTTACTTACCGGACCGTGACCCTCGGCTAAATCACCAGACAGTGTCGCGCCTGTGATGGCTGACTCTCCGTCTCAGCCAATCACAGACGTGGCTGCCCGCTGAGCACCCAATGCAACTCCGTTCCTGGAAGGCTGGTAAGTAAGGCTGGTAAGTTTTTTTACTAACAGACCAGTGATTAGAGTTCAGAGGGGAGGTACATTACAGGAATTTTAGTTTTTAAGGTGGACATATTTTCAGTTTCAGTAAACTTATTCAGTCCAGTCTGGTGTGCCCCCCTCATTTGACTTGTGATCCAACCAATGAGAACATGCACTTCCTAAAAAGCACCCATTCTCATGGTTTAATTGGTCACCAATTAAGTAGACGGCACCCCGACCAGACTGTAAATCTTATCATCCAGAGGGAAGAACAATGCATTTATATCTGCTTACCTGGGTATGACTGGAGGAGTTAACTATTTTGTCCCCCATTCAAATAAATAATATTAAATGCTTTCCCCCAGTGAAAACAAAATCCCCCATCTTTTGTGTAACAGATGTATGGACTAATTTCAGTACATTTCGTACCCCACTCCAATGTAACTTTTCTGCAACTAACATTCCCTTGACCATCTATGGCTACAGTGCTATTTTTTTCCCTTTTCATTTTAACCGCAATACATACAGACACACAGATCAGAAAAAATAGACTCCGTAAGGACCCAGGGTTACAGCACTCTTTTTTGCACACTTAGGTTGATTAAGAGCTTTAGTGATGTCGATCTTTCATACTGTTACATTCAAACCAGAAAAGATGAATATTCCTTTAAGAAAATTGCTAAATAATAAGTTTACCTATAACTCTACAGTAATCGCTAAATAGACCAAGGAGAAGACAGACGCTCTCTCCATAGAATTTCAACCCTATACTTAGTGAAATGGACTCTTTGAAAGAGCTGTTCCACGCTCAGTATTCTTTCATTATTCTAATAGTTTTCTTTGACAGATTAGCAGCCTCTGATCGTTCTGTCCCAGAAATGGGGCTTTTGCCTTGTGAGAAGCCATTAAACGTGCATAAGGTTACAACTAGAGAACAAAAGGAAAATGAACCATTTTATTGCAGTTGCTGTGGTATCAGGAATGAAAAATTTAAGATTTTTTCTTTTAAAAACAAAAGGAGAAGGTGAAATTGACCTCATCCAAAAGCCTTGCACAACATAGATAATTGTTGGTTGAAACAGCAATGAGCAACTGCTTTGGTGACAATCTAACATTGTTTAATGATCTATCGTGACGTAAGTCTGTTTGTAGACAAAGACTGAGGAACGAAACGGATCCGCCGCGGATTTATCCCGTTCACGAACGGCGGATTTTTCCGGATTTTCCGCCTTCCGAACTTTTCCGAGTTTTCACGTATTTTCGAAAATTTTCGAAAATACGGGAAAACAGGTATTTTTGAAAATTTTCGAAAATACAAGGATTTCTCTTAATTCCATACAAACGTATTTTCGAAATTACGGGATTACTTGATTTTCGAAATACATATTTTCGAAAATACATGAAAACTGTAATTTCGAAAATTTTCGAAAATACGAAAAATCTGTTATTTCAAGGGTATTTTTAATTTTAACGGGTCCGCTCGCGGAATTTCGAATTTTCGAATTTTTTCGAAAAAAAGTTCGGACATCTCTAGATGCCAGGTATCAGCTGATAATCGCTACAGTCACCATTAATCTAATAATAAACATGTACATAGCTTTATGTCTTTTAACTATTTTACAAAAATATGGAATTCCAAGCTAATGAAGGAATTAGGTCACTGCGTGTTAGGGTAATTGATTGTACACATTTAATAAGACCTGGTTTGAATGGAAAACACCATTGTAAAGTGCTCGGAATTGTTCAGCATTATATGTGACTAATACTCTACAGTACTGTTCTGCTAAGGATATTAGAAGTTACTAAGAAATTAATAATAGTTCAAGGTTGCAGATCATGTTTGTCCAAGGTGGACTTCCATATCCTTGTATTTAAAATAAGGGTACATTATTTCTATAATACTCAAGTTTTTAGAGATGACATAACTAAGCACCAACTATAACTGATGTCATAACTAAGTACAAACTATAACTGATGACATAACTAAGTACCAACTATAACTGATGACATAACTAAGTACAAACTATAACTGATGACATAACTAAGTATCACATTAAACTGATGACATAACTAGCACCAACTATAACTGATGTCAAACTAAGTACCAACTATAACTGATGTCATAACTAAGCACCAACTATAATTGATGACATAACTAAGCACCAACTATAATTGATGACATAAAATAAGCACCAACTATAACTGATGTCATAACTAAGTACCAACTATAACTAATGACATAACTAAGTACCAACTATAACTGATGACAAACTAAGCACAACTATAATGATGACATAACTAAGCACCAACTATAACTGATGACATAAACTAAGCACCAACTAAAACTGATGACATAACTAAGCACCAACTATACATGATGACATAACTAAGCACCAACTAAAACTGATGACATAACTAAGCACCAACTATAACTGATGACATAACTAAGCACCAACTAAAACTGATGACATAACTAAGCACCAACATAACTGATGACATAACTAAGCACCAACTAAAACTGATGACATAACTAAGCACCAACTATAATATGACATAAAAAAGCAGGCAGGTGAAAATGATGGCCTAGGGTAAGATAAACAAGGAAAGGTCTCTTCAGATATAAAACTTACTATATTAATATGATTTTTTTTTTAAATTTATGAATATTAAAGACTATCAAAAAGGGATTTTCAACACAAAGTGAAAAAAACGCAAACTGGTATAATAGGATGTAATGAATCTGGGATTCGGACACTCCCTGAAAACTCTGCCATAAAGTTAATTTATTTAGTGGATTTTATATAGTAAATATAGATTAAAGAAACAATAATAACATACTGTAGTGTATACTGTAGTGTATCACCATATGGTATAAGGGGACGCCTCAGCAGTTTGTAAAATGTCAGCTTTCTGACAACAATCTGCAAACCGAAGCTGGGAAGGTTGATGGGTGAGATGTGTCCGCTCATCGTTAAGTCTCAAAAGCTTCACCAGTTTTCGAAAGAAAACGCGCCATAAGATCCTCGGGGAGTGAGAATGCATTTGCTTAGAATCTGGGGCACAAAATCACACTTCCAAATCACAGATTTGCTTCTGTCGTTGTTGGAATAAGCAAAGCAAGAAAAGGTTACACACAGACTTTTATTTTATTTGTTTTTCCTATGGTTCTAAATTGATCTGAAAAGCAGAACGCCCATTAAAACTAACCTGCTGTGAGGCCCTGGGGGCAGCATTTAACACTCCCTACTGAGATGAGTCCTCGTACATGTCGGGGAGAAGAGCGGAGAATTAATTATTGCACATTATTACCAAAGCAGAAGATGATATTGTAGGGGGGTTGTGTGTGGGAAATTTGAGGCCCCACTTGAATGCACGGCAACACATACAGAATTTTTGAAAAGTGCCTCCCCTGTGTTGTGCTGACTTCTAATATGTATCTCAGGGCATTCTCTGACTTTTTGAAAAAGTCTAGAGAAGAAAAAAAATCCAAATGCTGCCCCCCTGGCCGCGCTGCCGTAAGGGGTGTGGTTTATAACTGAAAGTGGGTGATGCTTTGTCTGGAAGTGGGTGTGGTTTGCCAGAAGTGGGAGGGGCTTTATACACATGACTGTTAAAAAATGCCACAATGGCTGTTAAATGATGGCCACAGTGATTGGAATTAGATGCCCACAGTGACTGGAAATGATGCAACATTGATTTTTGATCTGCAGGGTGCCAAATTTTTTTTTTCTGGCATCAAAACTGCGCCTCCCTACAGGGTGCTGCTCGTAATGTGCTTCACCTTGTCTCATTAGAGAGGTGCCCTGTGTATCTGGATTATTGGAGCACATGGGATACGCTCAAAAAATCATGCATGCATTGGTTCCAATGACAGATTAGAGTGCAGCTCTGGCTGCATGAATTGGCAGTGGGAACAGAAAATGTTGGGATTGTAGAATGCAAATCAGAATCGTATAATCAAGCGTATCCTGTCAGTGCAAATTTCCATTTACGTCTTTTATTATTGTCTTTCATCAGTAAATATGACGTTTTTTTTTGTCTGCTTTAATAGTATAACTGGCCAGTACAGAACCTGACAGCTATCAAAGGAGTGTATGGCCGTTGGCCTTATGTAGTGACCAAATGGGGTATATAACTATTGTCAACATTCAAGATAGCATTGGGGATATGACTGTTGTCAAAATGCAGTAATTGGAATTGATCTTTCTGCAGCAATCAATAGGTATTAGACTATTGTCTACATGTAGTGATAGAATGAGTGTATGTTTTTTACATGTAGAGAATGGTGGGATGTATGGCTGTTGTTTATATGAATTGCTAGAATGGGATATTGACTGTTTTCCATATGTACTAATCTTGTGTGTATGACTGTTGTCTATATGTAGTCACCGGTGAGATGTATGACTGTTGTCCATATGAAATGATATGATGGGTTGTAGACTGTTGTCCATATGAAATGATAGGGTGGGTTGTTTGACTGTTGTCCATATGAATGATATGATGGGTGTATGACTGTTGTCCATATGAAATGATATGAGGGTTGTATGACTGTTGTCCTATGAAATGATAGGGTGGGTTGTTTGACTGTTGTCCATATGAAATGATATGATGGGTTGTATGACTGTTGTCCATATGAATGATATGATGGGTTGTATGACTGTTGTCCATATGAAATGATAGGGGGGGTTGTTTGACTGTTGTCCATATGAAATATATGAGGGTTTATGACTGTTGTCCATATGAAATGATATGATGGGTTGTATGACTGTTGTCCATATGAAATGATAGGGTGGGTTGTTGACTGTTGTCCATATGAAATGATATGATGGGTTGTATGACTGTTGTCCATATGAATTATATGATGGGTTGTATGATCGTTGTCATATGAAATGATATGATGGGTTGTATGACTGTTGTCCATATGAAATGATATGATGGGTTGTATGACTGTTGTCCATATGAAATGATAGGGTGGGTTGTATGACTGTTGTCAATATGAAATGATAGAATGGCTGTATGACTGTTGTCCATATGAAATTATATGATGGGTTGTATGACTGTTGTCCATATGAAATGAATGATGGGTTGTATGATGTTGTCCATATGAAATGATATGATGGGTTGTATGAATGTTGTCCATATGAAATGATAGGGTGGGTTGTATGACTGTTGTCAATATGAAATGTAGAATGGGCTGTATGACTGTTGTCCATATGAAATTATATGATGGGTTGTATGACTGTTGTCAATATGAAATGATAGGATGGGATGTATGACCGTTGTCCACATGAATTGATGAGAGGGTGGTATGACTGTTGTCCATATGAAATGATATGATGGTTTGTATGACTATTGTCCATATGAAAGATAGGATGGGATGTATGACTGTTGCCCATATGTAATGATAGGGTGGGATGTATGACAGTTGTCCATATGAAATGGTATGATGGTTGTATGACTGTTGTCCATATGTAATGATAGAATGGGATGTATGACTGTTGTCCACATGATGATGAGATGGGTGGTATGACTGTTGTCATATGAATGGTATGATGGGTTGTATGACTGTTGCCCATATGTAATGATAGGGTGGGATGTATGACTGTTGCCATATGTAATGATAGAATGGGATGTATGACTGTTGCCCAATGTAATGATAGGGTGGGATGTATGACTGTTGTCCATATGTAATGTAGGGTGGGATGTATGACTGTTGTCCATATGTAATGATAGGGTGGGATGTATGACTGTTGCCCATATGTAATGATAGGGGGGATGTATGACTGTTGCCCATATAGAATGATAGAATGGAGTGTATGCTGTTGCCCATATGTAATGATAGGGTGGGATGTATGACTGTTGTCCATATGTAATGATAGGGTGGATGTATGACTGTTGCCATATGTAATGATAGGGTGGGATGTATGACTGTTGCCCATATATATGATAGAATGGGATGTATGACTGTTGCCCATATGTAATGATAGGGTGGGATGTATGACTGTTGCCCATATGTAATGATAGGGTGGGATGTAGACTGTTGCCCATATGTAATGATAGGGTGGGATGTATGACTGTTGCCCATATGTAATGATAGGGTGGGATGTATGACTGTTGCCCATATATAATGATAGAAGGGATGTATGACTGTTGCCATATGTAATGATAGGGTGGGATGTATGACTGTTGCCCATATGTAATGATAGGGTGGGATGTATGACTGGTGCCCATATGTATGATAGGGTGGGATGTGTAGACTGTTGCCCATATGTAATGATAGGGTGGATTTATGACTGTTGCCCATATGTAATGATAGGGTGGGATGATGACTGTTGCCCATATATAATGATAGAATGGATGTATGACTGTTGCCCATATGTAATGATAGGGTGGGATGTATGACTGTTGCCCATATGTAATGATAGGGTGGGATGATGACTGTTGCCCATATGTAATGATAGGTGGGATGTATGTGTTGCCCATATGTAATGATAGGGTGGTGTATGACTGTTAACCCTACACTGTGTGTACTGTATTATTAGCAGTCCATTAGTTGTGATCCTCTATAAGATCATTGCTACTTTGTGACATTTATATTGTTCTTTCACTGTGACATTTACTATTACCATATTCTCCATCCATAGAACATAGAAATCTCCCCCTGTTTATTACAATGTCTAATGGATTACTAAACCTCCAATCCCCAAACATAACCATCCCATCAGCAGGATAAGGGAATGTATTAGATTGAAACTTCTACTCCATAGAAACCAACTGATAAATCATGGTTAACATGATGGAAAGTCTCTCCCTGACAATGATGGAGGACATTTCATTTAAAACTTAAACACCAGAGACAGCAGAGAGTCAGAAGGAACATATGTTCCGGCACCAAACCACAGATATAGTAAAAAAACCAAACAAATAAAACGATGGTTTTAATATTCTTTAAAGTATCCAATAATTTACAACAATCAGTTATGGTGGTCCCGGCCCATTGCAAGGTACAACAGGGAAAGCAGGTGGGCGCTTCCGCTCTGGTCTCTGTCTTTAAATAACGCTTTGATGTGGCTGGGAATCAGACAGACTGTTCCAGGGCAAGAGAGCTCGCGGGCATCTCGGAGGGATCCAATGCCAGATGTTCTTTGACAAAACACCAATCTGTTTATGCAGAAACTTCCAGCACCGGCAGCAATATTGAGAGGGAGAGACAGAAGCATTCTGAAATCCACAAACATCTAGGGACAAAAGAGAGACACATTAGATTTCACTCGGACACGTCTCATTATGGGTAAACGGTTAAATCAGAGGTTTGCTTTTTGCACATTAAATACATCTACCTATCCTGTCACTTCCTGGTTTTAATATTCCTATTAAGGAATTAGTACAGGAGTTCGGACACTTATTTCTCATTAAATGATTGGTTCACTTGGAAAGTGAGCTATTCCTTTAATGTATTGATTGGAGACCAGGAGGTTTAGGAGCTATGTCTTACCTTCCGTTCTTCAATCAATTGACCAGGGACGAAGTTAGAAGACCTTAATTGAACTATTCCTTTAATGTATTGATTGGAGACCAGGAGGTTTAGGAGCTATGTCTTACCTTCCATTCTTCAATCAATTGACCAGGGACGAAGTTAGAAGACTTAAATTGAACTATTCCTTAATGTATTGATTGGAGACCAGAGGTTATGGAGCTATGTCTTACCTTCCGTTCTTCAATCAATTGACCAGGGAGAGTAGAAGACCTTAAATTGAACTATTCCTTTAATGTATTGATTGGAGACCAGGAGGTTTAGGAGCCAATCAATACATTAAAGGAATAGTTCAATTTAAGGTCTTCTAACTTCGTCCCTGGTCAATTGATTGAAGAATGGAAGGTAAGACATAGCTCCTAAACCTCCTGGTCTCCAATCAATACATTAAGGAATAGTTCATTTAAGTCTTCTAACTTCGTCCCTGGTCAATTATTGAAGAATGGAAGGTAAGACATGAGCTCCTAAACCCCTGGTCTCCAATCATACATTAAGGAATAGTTCAATTAAGGTCTTCTAACTTCGTCCCTGGTCAATTGATTGAAGAACGGAAGGTAAGACATAGCTCCTAAACCTCCTGGTCTCCAATCAATACATTAAAGGAATAGCTCACTTCCAAGTGAACCAATCATTTAATGAAATAAGTGTCCGAACTCCTGTACTAATTCCTTAATAGGAATATTAAAACGCAGAAGTGACAGATAGGTAGATGTATTTAATGTGCAAAAAGCAAACCTCTGATTTAACCGTTTACCCCATAATGAGACGTGTCCGAGTGAAATCTAATGTGTCTCTCTTTTGTCCCTAGATGTTTGTGGATTTCAGAATGCTTCTGTCTCTCCCTCTCAATATTGCTGCCGGTGCTGGAAGTTTCTGCATAAACAGATTGGTGTTTTGTCAAAGAAGCATCTGGCATTGGATCCCTCCGAGATGCCCGCGAGCTCTCTTGCCCTGGAACAGTCTGTCTGATTCCCAGCCACATCAAAGCGTTATTTAAAGACAGAGACCAGAGCGGAAGCGCCCACCTGCTTTCCCTGTTGTACCTTGCAATGGGCCGGGACCACCATAACTGATTGTTGTAAATTATTGGATACTTTAAAGAATATTAAAACCATCGTTTTATTTGTTTTGGTTTTTTTACTATATCTGTGGTTTGGTGCCGGAACATATGTTCCTTCTGACTCTCTGCTGTCTCTGGTGTTTAAGTTTTAAATGAAATGTCCTCCATCATTGTCAGGGAGAGACTTTCCATCATGTTAACCATGATTTATCAGTTGGTTTCTATGGAGTAGAAGTTTCAATCTAATACATTCCCTTATCCTGCTGATGGGATGGTTATGTTTGGGGATTGGAGGTTTAGTAATCCATTAGACATTGTAATAAACAGGGGGAGATTTCTATGTTCTATGGATGGAGAATATGGTAATAGTAAATGTCACAGTGAAAGAACAATATAAATGTCACAAAGTAGCAATGATCTTATAGAGGATCACAACTAATGGACTGCTAATAATACAGTACACACAGTGTAGGGTTAACAGTCATACACCACCCTATCATTACATATGGGCAACACATACATCCCACCTATCATTACATATGGGCAACAGTCATCATCCCACCCTATCATTACATATGGGCAACAGTCATACATCCCACCCTATCATTACATATGGGCAACAGTCATACATCCATTCTATCATTATATATGGGCAACAGTCATCCATCCCACCCTATCATTACATATGGGCAACAGTCATAAATCCACCCTATCATTACATATGGGCAACAGTCTACACATCCCACCCTATCATTACATATGGGCACAGTCATACATCCCACCCTATCATTACATATGGGCAACAGTCATACATCCCACCCTATCATTACATATGGCAACAGTCATACATCCCTTCTATCATTATATATGGGCAACAGTCATACATCCCACCCTATCATTACATATGGGCAACAGTCATACATCCCACCCTATCATTACATATGGGCAACAGTCATACATCCCACCCTATCATTACATATGGGCAACAGTCATACATCCCACCCTATCATTACATATGGGCAACAGTCATACATCCCATTCTATCATTATATATGGGCAACAGTCATACATCCCACCCTATCATTACATATGGCAACAGTCATACATCCACCCTATCATTACATATGGACAACAGTCATACATCCCACCCTATCATTACATATGGGCAACAGCATACACTCCATTCTATCATTCTATATGGGCAACAGTCATACATCCCCCCTATCATTACATATGGGCAACAGTCATACATCCCACCCTATCATTACATATGGACAACAGTCATACATCCCACCCTACATTACATATGGACAACAGTCATACATCCCACCCTATCATTACATTGGGCAACAGTCATACATCCCATTCTATCATTACATATGGCAACAGTCATACATCCCACCCATCATTACATATGGGCAACAGTCATACAACCCATCATACCATTCATATGACAACAGTCATACCACCCATCTCATCATCATGTGGACAACAGTCATACATCCCATTCTATCATTACATATGGACAACAGTCATACAACCATCATACCATTTCATATGGACAACTGTCATACATCCCACCCTATCATTACATATGGGCAACAGTCATACATCCCATCCTATCTTTCATATGGACAATAGTCATACAAACCATCATATCATTTCATATGGACAACAGTCATACCACCCTCTCATCAATTCATGTGGACAACGGTCATACATCCCATCCTATCATTTCATATTGACAACAGTCATACAACCCATCATATAATTTCATATGGACAACAGTCATACAGCCCATTCTACATTTCATATTGACAACAGTCATACAACCCACCCTATCATTTCATATGGACAACATTCATACAACCCATCATATCATTTCATATGGACAACAGTCATACAACCCATCATTCATTTCATATGGACAACAGTCATACAACCCATCATATAATTTCATATGGACAACAGTCATACAGCCATTCTATCATTTCATATTGACAACAGTCATACAACCCACCCTATCATTTCATATGGACAACAGTCATACAACCCATCATATCATTTCATATGGACAACAGTCATACAACCCATCATATCATTTCATATGACAACGATCATACAACCCATCATATAATTCATATGGACAACAGTCATACAACCCATCATATCATTTCATATGGACAACAGTCAACAACCCACCCTATCATTTCATATGGACAACAGTCATACAACCCATCATATCATTTCATATGGACAACAGTCATAAACCCTCATATATTTCATATGGACAACAGTCAAACAACCCCCCCTATCATTTCATATGGACAACAGTCATACAACCCATCATATCATTCATATGGACAACAGTCATACAACCCATCATATCATTTCATATGGACAACAGTCAAACAACCCACCCTATCATTTCATAGGACAACAGTCATACAACCCTCATATCATTTCATATGGACAACAGTCATACACCCATCATATCATTCATATGGACAACAGTCAAACAACCCACCCTATCATTTCATATGGACAACAGTCTACAACCCATCATATCATTTCATATGGACAACAGTCATACATCTCACCGGTGACTACATATAGACAACAGTCATACACACAAGATTAGTACATATGGAAAACAGTCAATATCCCATTCTAGCAATTCATATAAACAACAGCCATACATCCCACCATTCTCTACATGTAAAAAACATACACTCATTCTATCACTACATGTAGACAATAGTTCTAATACCTATTGATTGCTGCAAAAGATCAATTCCAATTACTGCATTTTGACAACAGTCATATCCCCAATGCTATCTTGAATGTTGACAATAGTTATATACCCCATTTGGTCACTACATAAGGCCAACGGCCATACACTCCTTTGATAGCTGTCAGGTTCTGTACTGGCCAGTTATACTATTAAAGCAGACAAAAAAAAACGTCATATTTACTGATGAAAGACAATAATAAAAGACGTAAATGGAAATTTGCACTGACAGGATACGCTTGATTATACGATTCTGATTTGCATTCTACAATCCCAACATTTTCTGTTCCCACTGCCAATTCATGCAGCCAGAGCTGCACTCTAATCTGTCATTGGAACCAATGCATGCATGATTTTTTGAGCGTATCCCATGTGCTCCAATAATCCAGATACACAGGGCACCTCTCTAATGAGACAAGGTGAAGCACATTACGAGCAGCACCCTTAGGGAGGCGCAGTTTTGATGCCAGAAAAAAAAAATTTGGCACCCTGCAGATCAAAAATCAATGTTGCATCATTTCCAGTCACTGTGGGCATCTAATTCCAATCACTGTGGCCATCATTTAACAGCCATTGTGGCATTTTTTAACAGTCATGTGTATAAAGCCCCTCCCACTTCTGGAAACCACACCCACTTCCAGACAAAGCATCACCCACTTTCAGTTATAAACCACACCCCTTACGGCAGCGCGGCCAGGGGGGCAGCATTTGGATTTTTTTTCTTCTCTAGACTTTTTCAAAAAGTCAGAGAATGCCCTGAGATACATATTAGAAGTCAGCACAACACAGGGAGGCACTTTTCAAAAATTCTGTATGTGTTGCCGTGCATTCAAGTGGGGCCTCAAATTTCCCACACACAACCCCCCTACAATATCATCTTCTGCTTTGGTAATAATGTGCAATAATTAATTCTCCGCTCTTCTCCCCCGACATGTACGAGGACTCATCTCAGTAGGGAGTGTTAAATGCTGCCCCCAGGGCCTCACAGCAGGTTAGTTTTAATGGGCGTTCTGCTTTTCAGATCAATTTAGAACCATAGGAAAAACAAATAAAATAAAAGTCTGTGTGTAACCTTTTCTTGCTTTGCTTATTCCAACAACGACAGAAGCAAATCTGTGATTTGGAAGTGTGATTTTGTGCCCCAGATTCTAAGCAAATGCATTCTCACTCCCCGAGGATCTTATGGCGCGTTTTCTTTCGAAAACTGGTGAAGCTTTTGAGACTTAACGATGAGCGGACACATCTCACCCATCAACCTTCCCAGCTTCGGTTTGCAGATTGTTGTCAGAAAGCTGACATTTTACAAACTGCTGAGGCGTCCCCTTATACCATATGGTGATACACTACAGTATACACTACAGTATGTTATTATTGTTTCTTTAATCTATATTTACTATATAAAATCCACTAAATAAATTAACTTTATGGCAGAGTTTTCAGGGAGTGTCCGAATCCCAGATTCATTACATCCTATTATACCAGTTTGCGTTTTTTTCACTTTGTGTTGAAAATCCCTTTTTGATAGTCTTTAATATTCATAAATTTAAAAAAAAAATCATATTAATATAGTAAGTTTTATATCTGAAGAGACCTTTCCTTGTTTATCTTACCCTAGGCCATCATTTTCACCTGCCTGCTTTTTTATGTCATATTATAGTTGGTGCTTAGTTATGTCATCAGTTTTAGTTGGTGCTTAGTTATGTCATCAGTTATGTTGGTGCTTAGTTATGTCATCAGTTTTAGTTGGTGCTTAGTTATGTCATCAGTTATAGTTGGTGCTTAGTTATGTCATCAGTTTTAGTTGGTGCTTAGTTATGTCATCATGTATAGTTGGTGCTTAGTTATGTCATCAGTTTTAGTTGGTGCTTAGTTTATGTCATCAGTTATAGTTGGTGCTTAGTTATGTCATCATTATAGTTGTGCTTAGTTTGTCATCAGTTATAGTTGGTACTTAGTTATGTCATTAGTTATAGTTGGTACTTAGTTATGACATCAGTTATAGTTGGTGCTTATTTTATGTCATCAATTATAGTTGGTGCTTAGTTATGTCATCAATTATAGTTGGTGCTTAGTTATGACATCAGTTATAGTTGGTACTTAGTTTGACATCAGTTATAGTTGGTGCTAGTTATGTCATCAGTTTAATGGATACTTAGTTATGTCATCAGTTATAGTTTGTACTTAGTTATGTCATCAGTTATAGTTGGTACTTAGTTATGTCATCAGTTATAGTTTGTACTTAGTTATGACATCAGTTATAGTTGGTGCTTAGTTATGTCATCTCTAAAAACTTGAGTATTATAGAAATAATGTACCCTTATTTTAAATACAAGGATATGGAAGTCCACCTTGGACAAACATGATCTGCAACCTTGAACTATTATTAATTTCTTAGTAACTTCTAATATCCTTAGCAGAACAGTACTGTAGAGTATTAGTCACATATAATGCTGAACAATTCCGAGCACTTTACAATAGGTGTTTTCCATTCAAACCAGGTCTTATTAAATGTGTACAATCAATTACCCTAACACGCAGTGACCTAATTCCTTCATTAGCTTGGAATTCCATATTTTTGTAAAATAGTTAAAAGACATAAAGCTATGTACTGTTTATTATTAGATTAATGGTGACTGTAGCGATTATCAGCTGATACCTGGCATCTAGAGATGTCCGAACTTTTTTTCGAAAAAATTCGAAAATTCGAAATTCCGCGAGCGGACCCGTTAAAATTAAAAATACCCTTGAAATAACAGATTTTTCGTATTTTCGAAAATTTTCGAAATTACGAGTTTTCATGTATTTTCGAAAATATGTATTTCGAAAATCAAGTAATCCCGTAATTTCGAAAATACGTTTGTATGGAATTAAGAGAAATCCTTGTATTTTCGAAAATTTTCAAAAATACCTGTTTTCCCGTATTTTCGAAAATTTTCGAAAATACGTGAAAACTCGGAAAAGTTCGGAAGGCGGAAAATCCGGAAAAATCCGCCGTTCGTGAACGGGATAAATCCGCGGCGGATCCGTTTCGTTCCTCAGTCTTTGTCTACAAACAGACTTACGTCACGATAGATCATTAAACAATGTTAGATTGTCACCAAAGCAGTTGCTCATTGCTGTTTCAACCAACAATTATCTATGTTGTGCAAGGCTTTTGGATGAGGTCAATTTCACCTTCTCCTTTTGTTTTTAAAAGAAAAAATCTTAAATTTTTCATTCCTGATACCACAGCAACTGCAATAAAATGGTTCATTTTCCTTTTGTTCTCTAGTTGTAACCTTATGCACGTTTAATGGCTTCTCACAAGGCAAAAGCCCCATTTCTGGGACAGAACGATCAGAGGCTGCTAATCTGTCAAAGAAAACTATTAGAATAATGAAAGAATACTGAGCGTGGAACAGCTCTTTCAAGAGTCCATTTCACTAAGTATAGGGTTGAAATTCTATGGAGAGAGCGTCTGTCTTCTCCTTGGTCTATTTAGCGATTACTGTAGAGTTATAGGTAAACTTATTATTTAGCAATTTTCTTAAAGGAATATTCATCTTTTCTGGTTTGAATGTAACAGTATGAAAGATCGACATCACTAAAGCTCTTAATCAACCTAAGTGTGCAAAAAAGAGTGCTGTAACCCTGGGTCCTTACGGAGTCTATTTTTTCTGATCTGTGTGTCTGTATGTATTGCGGTTAAAATGAAAAGGGAAAAAAATAGCACTGTAGCCATAGATGGTCAAGGGAATGTTAGTTGCAGAAAAGTTACATTGGAGTGGGGTACGAAATGTACTGAAATTAGTCCATACATCTGTTACACAAAAGAGGGGATTTTGTTTTCACTGGGGGAAAGCATTTAATATTATTTATTTGAATGGGGGACAAAATAGTTAACTCCTCCAGTCATACCCAGGTAAGCAGATATAAATGCATTGTTCTTCCCTCTGGATGATAAGATTTACAGTCTGGTCGGGGTGCCGTCTACTTAATTGGTGACCAATTAAACCATGAGAATGGGTGCTTTTTAGGAAGTGCATGTTCTCATTGGTTGGATCACAAGTCAAATGAGGGGGGCACACCAGACTGGACTGAATAAGTTTACTGAAACTGAAAATATGTCCACCTTAAAAACTAAAATTCCTGTAATGTACCTCCCCTCTGAACTCTAATCACTGGTCTGTTAGTAAAAAAACTTACCAGCCTTACTTACCAGCCTTCCAGGAACGGAGTTGCATTGGGTGCTCAGCGGGCAGCCACGTCTGTGATTGGCTGAGACGGAGAGTCAGCCATCACAGGCGCGACACTGTCTGGTGATTTAGCCGAGGGTCACGGTCCGGTAAGTAAGTTTTTAAAACTTTTTTTACAAAGAGACCATGCGTTATACTAAAAGTATTTAATGATTGATGCAAGGGGAGTGATGATGGATTGGATAGAGGGAGGGGGGAATCTGCTCCACAGCACTGCTGTATCCCTCCCGGAGGCAAGAGAAGAAGCAGAAACTTTTTTACAGGAAGACAGCTCTACCTCTCTACCTCACTTTCCTGGACTTTACAAGACACTGCAGAGGAACCATTTGGAGCAGAGATGTAAGGTAAGGATTTTTAACATTACACAGTGGGGCCAGTATGGGGTTAAATTTAGTTTTGGGGGTGGACATGCCCTTTAATCCAAACAATGTTTATTATTTGTGACGTTCGTGTACAACAGCTCTTCAGACAAGAAACTTCACAAATAATAAACTCTGTTTTGGATTAAGACTGGAAGTGCGCTATCCAAATATTTTCTATTCGAATATGGGGGCCACTGGCAATGGAACAGAGCAGCACCCAGCTGAAAACAGTGTGGGGGTTAACCTTTCCTTTTTGTTAAAGGAGTTTGTATCTAAGACAATAGAGTCTGAAGGCCCCATCCAACCCCCCCCCCTTCTTCCCCGTAAACTATCTCCATCCTTCGTCTCCTGTTATCTCCTCTTAATTACAGATGTTCAAAACTCACCAATTTCATTCCGTTTTCGAATTCCCAGATTTCGGTTAAATCCCGAAGATCCGAAAACGGAACAATTATCGATTAATTCGAATGTTCAAGGTTATTTTCGATCATTTTCTAAATAGCCTCGAATGTTCAACAAACACTTTTGAGTTTTCGTTCGTATTTTCGAGGTTATCAACATTCAATAATTCTAGAAAATAGGCTCCGAAGTTCCGAAATCTGGACGATCCGTCCGTATTCGGATTGATCATTCGGATTTCGGAACCGAGTCAGACCCGGATCCCACCTTTAATCTTAATGATACATATTCATTATTTCTAGCTGCACATTTATAATTTGCATTGAGCATAATTTTCTGTTCCTTTTCATCTAACACCTTCTATTCCACCTGATGCCGTTTCTGGTGGAGCCCTGGGCTGTCATTGTGAATATGTTCATTTATTAACATGGACTCAAAGGCATCAGGACATAACCAGTCCATACACAAGGGCTGAGCTGCTAATCACCCATCCTTTTGTTGCCTGAAGCTTGTTAGGATTAAACGTCAGGTCAGGAGATCAGATTTGCGGGATGATCGAAGAACAGCTGGGAAACCACAGCTCGCTGCACCAGAATTACATAAATTACATAACCGAAAAAGAGAGGGAGAGGGAAAAGAGAGAGAGTTCCAATCGACACAGATGGCATCTCTTAATTCAGTTAGGATCTGTGGCTTTGTTTATGTAAATCATTTTCAGTAGGAAGGCTCAGTCTCCCAACACTTTTATGTTCACTTCGCTAGGCTGGGTAAAGGTTCCAATTCCATATAAATATTTTACTGTCTAGAAAGAGGTGGGTAGGGAAGGATGCTTGGACCAGCCTGAAACGGTTAACAGACAAAAGGATTAACTTCTAATCCAGATCTTCAGAATCATAAAACAAAAAGAAAGAAACATTCTGATGTGTGTGTAATTGGTACGCACATCTCTTCTCTCTTCTTAAATCTAAGAATCCCTGAGATAGTTGGAGACTTTGCGGTGTTGCTTTGCACTTTGTCATTGTACCTAAATTCTAGAAATCATGAGACATTTATAAGGAATCAGGGAAATGTTGCTTTGTGGTGTTGATACGTGTGATAACCAGGTTACGTGCAAGTTGAACAATCTGTAAAGGGTGAGGGAAGCCACTTTAAAATTGCTTGAATTGGTAAAGGTATCTATACTCTAAAAAAAAAAAAATCAAATTTTCAAAATTATACCTTTATCAGATTTTAAATCGGGCTGTAGATCCTGAGAAATCAGTTGAAATCACAGCATTTACAGGGAAAGACCTGTCACTCCAGGGAGCAGAAATTGTATATGTTGACCCATCCCTGACCTCTTACTAGGATCTTTAGCACCCTTACTACAACATAGAGAATCAGCAGAGAAAAGAAGGCATGGGGGGGGGAGATGTGTAAGCAAAGCATTGTCCAAGTGTAGGCTGTGCAAACTTATAAGTGTCGCAGACACTACAAGAAGGCAGTGAGTAAGGGAGGGTGGGGCAATTAGGAACCTCCACTAATATTAATAATTTATAACAAAGCAAGCACAGATAAATATAGAGTACCACCATTTTACTGGTCTCAAATTGTAGTTTGAGATAATGTAAAGTTGTTTTGAGTGAGTATAGTGACCCTTTAATAATAATTTACCTTTTTTTATAGCCACTTTTCCTCCAGGTAAGAGGCACAGCAATGGGGGCAACTTGCGCACAGGTAGATGTGCTTACCAGAGTTGGATGAAATCATAATATCTCCTGTGAATTTGTATGATGTGTGCTCATACTTTGGAAAGGAGGTAGTGGAGATCTAGAAGGGTTTGTGAAAAAGTTGTATGTTTTTTTAATGAAACTAAATTATGCAGAGCTATGAAAACTTCAAATGATGTGCAAAATGGGCAGCAGAACCCTTTTTGGTTTAGAAGGTAAAATTGAGTGGTAAAGCTCTCCAATAAAAATTGGAATGGATCTTTAAGCTAGGAACAAGATATCCAGATGGGATGAATTAGAATTCACTGTGTGTTTTTGTAATTTTGGGAATTGGTGCTTATGGATATTGAGAGGGATAAGCCATGTTGAAAATTGAGCCGGTAGGGAGTGGCACCAACATAATCGTGAGTATACAAGTAATTGTGTGTATCCTATACAATTCTGAACTGTACAGCACAGGAGTGGAAGCAGACATAGTGCTAATTGTATGGTACTTAACGGCTAGTTACTCCACATTATGAGTTGGATATATCCACTAATGATCAATGCAATGGATGTGTATTCTATTGGGCCTTGCAACCTAAGAGGCTTGCTCCCCCTTCCCTTTAATAAGGATACAATTGTATATATGTATTTTATATGTGTCAATAACAGTGGACATTGTGTTTTTAAGACATCATAAGCCTTTATGGTGTAGTAGTCAAGTCTGAACAAACGCGTCGGAAACTGAAAGGGTAACTGGTCTCCAACAAGTGTCATATCTCCACTCTTTTAAACAAGCCTATGATGATGTTTCTATGTTCCCTGGATCTAAGTTATAGGCATGTAAATATACACTTCCTTGTCTGTCCTGAGTCTGTGACAGTCACATGAGTGCTATGTTAGAAGCCCCACGAACGTTGCAAAGACATTGACGAGTAGTCAATCGGAAAAACGGAAAACTGTTTTTGGATATTTTGAGCAATCCGATCAAATTTAGAGAAAAAAAATATTTTCGGCTTTTGGCTAGCTTTGAAAATAATTGAGACGTTTGGGGGGGGGGGTATAATGATGCAGCGGATAATGCTCTGTCCCAGCAGTGGGCATAGGCCACCCTAGCGTGTTTTTGGCACAATGTGTGATCTGTTTGCACTCTGCAATCCGCATGACATTTTATTTAAAATGTAACTCACGGGAAGTAGGCCCTGCTGTGTGCGTTGCGATCCGTTGCAATTTTATAGTGCGTGCAATCACCTTTATGGTCGGAATCTGTCAAAATCGCACTTAATACAAGTCTATGGAAGCGAATAGAAAAGTGGACAGAAGCGGACACAATCAATATGACATGCGATTTTTTTTTTCCCACGATCCCCTTGGAAATGCAAGTGCTAACGCAGTGAAAGTGGATCACAAGCAGATGGCAAAGCAATAGTCTGAAGAAGGAACCAGTAAGATAGTCTGAAGAAGGAACCAATAAGATGTCTGAAGAAGGAACCAGTAAGATAGTCTGAAGAAGGAACCAGTAAGAAAGTCTGAAAAGGAACCAGTAAGAAAGTCTGAAGAAGGAACCAGTAAGAAAGTCTGAAGAAGGAACCAGTAAGAAGATACTGAAGAAGGAACCAGTAGAAAGTCCTGAAGAAGGAACCATACCTAGTCTAGAAGAACCAGTAAGATAGTCTGAAAGAGGAACCAGTAACATGGTCTGAAGAAGGAACCAGTAACCTAGTCTGAAAGAAGGAACCAGTAAGATAGTCTGAAGAAGGAACCAGTAAGATAATTGAAGAAGGACCCAGTAACTGGTCTGAAAAAGGAACCAGTAACATGGTCTGAAGAAGGAACCAGTAAGATAGTCTGAAGAGGGAAGCCAGTACTAGTCTGAAAAGGAACCAGTAAGATAGTCTGAAGAAGGAACCAGTAAGGTTCTGAAACGCACTAATAGAGAAGTTGGTTTGTCAAGACTGGTGTGCCCGGCTATATCTACCTTTATCGTGTGTATACTGCTGGCTGCAGTGCTGGAGTGCAGTGGTTTAGGTGTGCAGGATCCTTCTCCCATCTCTTTTTAATAAAGGCCCCTTGTATGGAGATCACAGTTCCCCTTAAACAATCTTGTGTCATGCACTATACATTGATGCTATTATTGGTCCGTCTGAATCTATCCAGGTGGAATTGTGCTAGCACTGTTACATGAGGTTGCATATATAAGTATATTGATACGAGATGTGGAGTGGAGACTATAGTGAATATATGAAAAATTAAAGCTAGAAAATATGTAAGATGTGTATTATCACCCAATGATTAAGCCTGGATCACCCAATGAGCATTAGCAGATTGTAAATAACTTGTAATAATTACTGGGGTGGACTGGGGGTTAAAGTTCTATCTAAGCAGGACGTCTATGAAAAATGGATTCTTCTGGGTTGCAGTATAAATTATTCAGCCCTGCAGTACATGATAAGCTTCCTATGCTGCCACATTAGATGGATAGCCATCCAAGGCTTAACTCCTATTCATGGGGTTTTAAATGTTGAGGAGGCAGTGTTTTGGATAAATGTTCCTAATTTACAGCTCTATCACGTTCAAATCTGTCTGTTTTCCATTTTGATTCCAGTAGATGAAATATTTTAATTGTTCGGTGATTTTCCACTTCTAACGTTTGGCATTTTACTTTTTTTGTTGTTGTTGTTGCGATCTGATCTTGAGGTTTGATACCAACCCACCATGTGCTTGTTGTTATAGGTTATTATAGGGGGGTTATTAATGAACTGCCAATGAAGGTGATTATATTTACCTTACACGCGATCCACCGCCTGCCCACTGACAGGTCACACACTTCCGGTTTCACTTTAGCACACATTAGCGTGCATGCACACTATAGTTAAATTGAAGCGAAAATGGTTGGACCTGTCACTTCAGCCGGCAGTGGGATCATCTTGGTTCCAGGCTCCTGTACAATTGATTGAAGAACAAATTAAGGCAAAGCTCCTCTACCTCCTGTTCCTTCAATCAAAGCATTAACGAATAGTTCACTTTTTCAGTGAGCTATTTCTTTAAAGAGAAACTAAAGCCTCAGAACAGCACGAATTAGAGCACCTTGAACACAAAAAGTAATCTGTTTCTCACCTCTCATTTTGATATGGTTGATGGGATATTTATTTGCTTTATTTCCAGCATATTAAAATCACACAGGTTGGTCACTGACCATTAGGTCCTTAACACATGCTCAGTACACCTACACTGCTGCAGGACTTGTTAACGATGGTCACGCCCACTATTAGACTCTAGCCAATCCTTTTACAGGACAAAGTAAGCAGGACAGAGTAAGCAAGAGAAGCATGTGACTGAGGTCAGGAGGTAGGGCCAGATACAGTTTTTTTTCATCCAGTTCTCAGGTAGTTCCATTTTTTAGTTTTTAAATGATTTATATTTAGGCTGTAGTCCATGTCTTTAGCCAAAGGGGAGAACATAGTCCATTCAAATGTCCTTCCTAGTGTGAAAGGCCATGGGGTGTCCTCCAATCCATTGATTTGTGTGGAAGAACACCTGCTTCAAAATTTTCCTAAACTGTGTCTATGTTCAGCTGCAAGATACTGAATTGACCCCATGAAATAGAGAACACGGTAACACGGGAAGTGAGAAGCCCCTATACATGTTGGAAGTGCTGGGAGCAGCTTGAGTTGAAGGAATGTCTACTGGGCAATATGCATTGGGCTCCATTTCAAAGTGAAGTGGGCACAGACTTAATCTATTGCCAGCAAAGGAAAACCTTCTTATACATTAACCCGTGTAGCTTTGTCAACAAAATATACGTTAGAGTGTAAAATTGGTTTAGTTGGCCTTAAAAGGCTTCTGTTATAACATAATAATCATTATTTTCTTTGTTATTGTCACATGGAAATCCCCTCTCATTTGCATTGGATTGAATACACAATCTGTGTTTTACATGAAGTGTCAGCCCCTTGCATTCTGTACCATAGACACACACTCAGCTACTTTCCCACTGTCTGTAACTTACTGAATCTATGATACTCCCACGTGCTCTGTAAAATCCGCTCTGAGCTACTCCCACGCACTCTAAAGATATAAAATCCGTGTCCCTTCCCACTGGTTTCCATAGCATATGCCTGCAAGACATGACATTGCACTATTATGTAAAGAACCCCCTGCCATTGAGACAAAATGAACATTCCATGGCCCAGAGACATTGAGCATTTTACTGAAAATCAGCGTGTTGTTGCCTAGAACACTGCAGTACTTGTAGCTAAATAGTTGCAGTCGTAGGTACCAGGCTTGATCTGTGATGTCATCATACGAGTGCTGTGTAGCCTGTGTGCTCATGCATATCTCACTTAAGGTGGCCAACACAGACGATAATGGGGAATGACGGGATTTACCTATTATCGTCAGTATGTCGGTGTTGTTCCCGACCAATGAGGAACGACCATAATCGGCACTCGATCAGTCGGGAATGACGTAAAATTTCCATTGGTCGGTATGGGCTCTCTTTACTTTTGTACTGTGTATGGCCTCACGGCCGACTGATCACTATACCAGCGTATACCATGTGATCTGTGTGCACCCATGCTGTGGAAGTCATCTTAACCCTATAGACTGTTCCCCCGGAATACTGAGCACACACTGAGGACTCACAAAGCCTATCAATTTAACCATCTTTTTTGAATCCCATGGCACGTTAGGTCGAACATATCTATAGACATATTATCACTTCCAGGCACAGGCCAGATAAAGGGGGAGCTTACTCCACTAAGATAAACAAAAAATACAAAAGAATGTCCGTGTTGCACATAATTCCGTCATGAATGGGCATTTGGTTGGATCGTTAATGACGTCCGACCGTCGCTCATAAATGAAAAAATATCGTGCAAACTTCGTTTGTCATTGCAAAGGAAGGAGAAATATCAGAATATCAGCTGGAGATCAACCACCTGTCCTCCAGCATTCCCCTTTAACAGGGACATCTCAAGGAATGTATCTAATGTATATGGTGGGCTGTTTCAGGACTTTAAGACGGAAAGAGACGGCTCTCAGTAAATACAGGGAGACATTTTCCAATATAATGATTACAATATTGCATTGTAATATTAGTAAACATCTCAAAAATCTAAAAAAATGCCCTGACTGCTATACATCCATGACCGCAGGGAGATTCAATAAAGTTCTTTTGTTTAAAATGATGCTGATTTTGTTTTGCTATACGTTTGGTATTCATACTCAGAGGATAGTCCTTAAGTAGAATAGATCTGATTAAAAGGGGAAGTTCAGTCAAATACATATGCTTTTCAGAATAAAGAACAGTATTTTCCCATCCCATGACCTTAACCTGCCCATTCATCATTTTGTCTGTGTATAAATAAATGCAACTGAAATACTGATTTCCTGTTTGCAGGACCCGTTAGAGACCGTTATGGTCTTGTTCTTCCCCAGCGCCTGGGTTGATTCAGTTTGCACATAGAGATCTGAGCACCTTTGACCCATCCAACAGCATCAGTAGAAATGACTGTTAGGAACATTCCAAGGAAGTGGTGCATTCTGGGAAGAAGAAGGAACATGAAATGTCAGCTCACTAATGTCAATAACTAGGCATGTGTTAACTAAACTAAGAATTTTAAATAATGATTTTCCACAAAACGTTCCCTTTAATTGATAAACATCCTCCAACGTTCCCTTCTAATAGGCAGGAATGGCTTTGGGGTGCAAGACCTGTGTCAAGGGGTGCCAGCTAGGTCATTAAAATTGCAGTTTCTCCTTTTTTTACTCCCCGCAGCTGTCAAATTGTCATGGCGCCCAGTGACCAACCCACCCCATACCAGACAAGCCCCCATTGATGGCTATGCTGTGCGTGTGATGTCACTATACTGGTAACTGGTTAGCCTGTTGAGAAAATGCATTGCACAGAGCTATGCTAAGATTGTGTTCACAAAACCAAGGAAGTGTATCTAGCACTACCCTCCACTTCTCAAATATCTGAGGTCAGTTGCATATTTAAAAGCGTTTATACTTAGAGAAATATTAAAAACAGAATGGAATATTTCCTAACCAAACCCACAGAATAAGAAGAAGATAAGATTGTTTTCACTTCATTATTCTCCCCTTGCAGCCCTGCACTATGTATGTACCTATTACGGGGGTGATGTTGGAGGGCATGGATATATGGTAACATTGCGATCAATCCTTTCCATAGTTTTGGCCAAAACTTCTTTTAACTATGATAAATATAACCGAATCAACCAATGCCGGAAATTTGCATGTACAGAACGGTGAAGCAATAAAAACAACCAGGTTCACAAACCCTTTAGCTTTGTTAGTTTCCATAACACATACTTATTTCTTACATTATTGCACACTACATAGTCTGAGCACAGATATAGGTCCAGAAACTTTTGACGGTCTTTTAGTAAACAAGACCTTCTGACTTTATGGTGTTTAATAAACGTAGTGTTATGACACTGTCGGGAAGGAAGGATATTACCGTTTTAACTGGGAAGACCTTTCGGCATATTTCTTTCTTTTTTTTTTTTTTGCTTTTATTCTTTATTACTTTGCCCTGGCAGCATATCGGACTGGCAGGATCCCAGATCTATTCAGGGATAAAGAATGTCAATTGACTTAAAGGACATCTGTCTAATTTTGCAGAAATGTTCAGAGCATCTGGTCAAGTATAACTGTGAGCTGTTCCAGCAGGTTAGATGTGCCAAAGAAAACACACAGGGATGAATTTAGCTCTATTCACCACCAGCCTATGAAAAATCCCTCTCTTCAAATGCCTGAAGGAGAAGTAAACCTTGAGTCAGTTATCAGAGCAATAAAATGAAACCCAGTCACAATCAACTAAAAAATGTCTGTTCCATTTATACCTTTCCCCTTTAACTTGTACATACTATACCTGACCATGTAGAGGTCATCACTCTACTTTACAACTGTTTCCCCTGACTATCTATGTATATAAAGTCAATGTAAGTATGTGTGTATGTATGTTTTGAACGGCTGTGGGCAATATTGATGAGAGTTGGTTTTATGTACATTTCAGGACCCAAAAACACTAGGCTACATTACAACTTTTACTAACCACCCTTTTCTCATTAATTGTGATTGTTTTTCAATTAACCAACAGGAGCAGGTTTAAAGGCATGTCTAGCCCTAAAATGAAAACTTACATACAGGTAAATCACCCCCCAAAACCCTAAACATTAATAGTTGAAATGTGAAAATATATAGTCTAACCTGAAATCCTGCCAATGTCCTGTTCCCCTGTTTCTGCTTCCTGGTTCTTCCAGTTAGCAACTGTCAGTTATGGATATCTCAGTTTGACATCACAGCCAATGACCTATGTTAATCCCCTGTCTGCCTCTTCTGAGCATGCCCAGGCCAGTACATGCTCAGTACAGGTTTTTATTTGCTCAGTTTTCCCATGAGCATCCAGAAGCATAAGCGCATACAGTAATGAATTCATAGGACAAACTATGATATATCATCATATTTTAAAGGAGGCCATTCTTTCTAAAAGATGTTCTTATGAGGTGGATAGTTGGTCCTTTAAATGAGTTTCAGTTACATTTGGGTACACTGCTAGTGACTAATAAAGAAGAGGGAAGCAATAAAATAACTTTCCCCTTTAAGACCCAAAAATATAGAAATCGCATGACAAAAGGTTGGTTGATATTGCCATTAAAGAGTGATGCAGGTTGCATTCATTTTAGTAAGTATTGAAGGTCTCCTCACACTCCTGAATCTTAAACTCTTTGGGTGGTGCAAGGTCCTCAAAACTGCTTAACTAACCACACACAGACACATAGGATCATTCCTCATAAAGGATATAGGACGAGGACCACACTCTTGGTGGTACAAACTTTATTGTGACATAGGTATGCCACAACGTTTCGGGGTTTCCCCTTCCTCAGGTGCACATACGTTGTGGCACATACCTATGCATTCATTTAGTTGTAGCCATGTAGCATGGGTTTCCTTTAATGCAGGCAGGGTGGGTCACATGCCTGCAAGCTGGTGAAAGCAGAACGTGTCATGAAGCCTATATTTAAAATATAACATTTTACATGTTTTTACCTAAAGATGGATCCAAGGTTCATTTAAGGGCTTTTATTTAACCCTACTTGTTAGGAGACCATGGTTGCCCTTTAATGCAATGACACAGCAGTATGTAGATTTCATACATGTTGGGTCTTAAAGGCAAAGGCCATCCTAAACTGAATGCTTCAGTTCACCTAAATCCCCCTCTAACGCCAATACTACAGATAATCAATGACTCCCCACTCACCTCTCATTTGTAGGATTGGCCATCACACGCCAAAACATTTTTCAGATGAAATCTTCACGTACGCTGCCTGTGCTAATTCAGAGGCTGCTGCATGACTGATAGAAACATGTACGGTTTGTGCTTGCATCGAATGAATGCTAATTAGCCTTGCAGCAGGTCGGATTCATCTGTGTCCATTTTTGAGAAGATGGAAACCTTCCTGTACAGGCTGCAGCAATTAAAACAAACGGTCTCATCGGTTAATATCCTTAATGATTATACCAGAGGTTGTTTCTACCCATGAACTCATTTTTCTTTTTTATTGTGCATCAGTACCTGCATCCTGGTGGATTTCGTCTGTTTTCTAAGCAAAAATGTGTGGGTGTTGCAAAACGTCCCACCTGAGCACATTGCCCAAAACTTTATCATTAGAATAGAAATGGCCCGAACATAACTTCAGTATAAGTTCGGAATGAACCCATTAAAGTCAATGGCTTTAACTATTAGCTTTTGAGCTAATAGTTTGAAAAGTTGTGATGATTTACAGCTAAACTAACAATGGTAACTTACTGTAAATGGCCGTGGCAACCTGGGAAATGGTCTGGGGAACATGTCGCTATTACCAAACCGTTTTAAACACTCTTACTCCATAATCGGGCAATTGTCGTGTTTACGCAAGCTACATTCGATGGTTACGGCCAATTCGAGGGTTACCGAACGCTACATTCGAGGGTTATCCAAATCAACCATCCATTCGAGGGTTACTAAAGTTGGCTACATTTGAAGGTACCTTTGAAGGGTACTGAAAGTCGAAGGCTACATTGGAGGGCTAGCGAATACGAACATTACATTGCAGGGTTACCAAAATCAAAGGCTACATTCGAGGGTTAGCGTAAATGAACATACATACGTTAGCGAACAATACATTCTAGGGTTAGCGAACGGCTTGTAAATTCAATCATTATCGAAAATTCAGCCGAGAGTTCGGAAAACTAAACTAGTGCGAGCCATCACTAATTATAAAGAGTTGGGAAAAAATAAATAAGAATTCCAATACTCCTGCTAACTGGTAGATAATTTTGTTTATTTTACTGTGTACCTAGTGTTGCCAGCTCAATGAACAAAACCAGAGGACGCCTATCATAGGAGTAGTTGAATGCAGCCCTGCTAATTACAATTTATTAATCTTTCAATCAGCAGATATCTGGTACCCTGAAGTACAGTTTGTGTACATTGAAATAAATTTATACATTTTTGTGCACAGGACATTTCTTTAGTTTTTTGTTAACTGCAAGTTGTAATGGTGTACTGGACTGCCAAGTGTCCAGACTTGGTTTCAGTTCAAAACTACCAGTCGTGACACTAATTTTGTCAATAACGAACATTTTCACCGTTCTAAAGAAGCAAGTCTCTATGATGAACACAGGATATCAGCTTTGATGGTTGAAACCCACTTTCATTGGTTGAAATAGGATCATAGTCCTTCAATAGAATATCCTTCATAATTAACATAAACAGATGGCACTGCACATGGAATTAGCTTCTGGAGCCTCATTGTGAGATAAGCATAAAAATGATCTATAGTGTGAAAATGAAAACAAGAAGATTTTTTTTTTAAAGGAAACGTGCCATATAAACAGTATTTTATATAGTGGTTAATGTACCCTACCAAACTTAAAGCTAGCAGAAGTGCCAGGCAGCGACAGAGCTACCAAGATATTACTTTGTATGAAGAGGAGTATGGGCCACGGAGAACAATACAGTATTCTTCTCCTCTTTACAAAGCATTGGTAAGGCCTCATTGGAATTTGCGGTGCAGTTTGGAATCCTGGCGTACAAAAAGAACATCTTGGAAATGGAAAGGGTTCAGAAAAGGGCAACTAAATAATAGGGGACTAGGGGAGCTTGAACATATGAAGACGACTGGTTGGATAAGTTATAATTACATGCCACACTAGAGAGGAAAAAGCGTTTGAATAAGCGTGGGAGATAATGATTACTGCTGTATAAATACATAAAACCGGCCATACAGAATCTGGGGCATGTTCACCAATAGAACATGAGGACACGGAAATCCCTAAGAAATAAAAGAAAGTTAATCGTCAAAGTTTTGAAAAGGGGTTTTCATTTAAGAACGGCAAACAATTATTGAACCTCTCCTCGGTTCCTAAATGGTCCCAGAATCTTACGCATTCTCCCCGTGCACTATAGGGTTTTTCAGAGAAAGACCCCACAGGGCTGGGATGCACGGCTTGAATTAGAGTCAGTCATTGCACAAGATGTAAGAGGGGAGGAAAGGTACTTTTTATGAATTTCAAGGACGGAGGTGTAGTATCTATACGATCTCTTTTTTTGGGGTTGAGGAGGTAAGCAATGGATTGTTATTCTGGGGTTTGGACATACTCTTATGGTTAACCCTAAATTCAGCCCAATGCCTGTTATAAATTGGATAAAAATTAATTTTTGTATGATGCCATTTTTGTGCTCTGTTGTGATTGTTTCCTTAGTAAGCAAACAGTTCTCTGATGTGTCTCGCTGCATGAATATTTATAAAAAGAATTAAAAAAAAAAAGTCCAAGATGAAATTAATCTGAGATTGCGTGATACCAAGCCGAGGGCGAAATCCCAGGAATGGAACCAGCCACAGCACATTATTCTCTGATGGATTGGTTGGTGTTAACAGTCACCTAACCTCCGACGGTCTGGGCGTAAAGTCAAAGAAAGTTTTGGGTGCAACTACCCTTCCTGTCTCTATTCCAGAACTTAGTTGAACACTAAGGTGTGTCCAACTAGATTATGTCTGCTGGCACATAGGCGGTTCTTAAAGCTCTCTACTTTTCCAAACCAACGTAAATTAAACGCACTGAGGTCTCACTGCGCTGGACCTGCACGCACCAGAGGAAGGTAGATTAATCACAGTGACAAGCTTATCAGGCCTTGTCAATTATTTTGTGTGTCCTCTATTAGATGCTAGAACTGTTCCTCTGACCTCTCTTTGTGTTTGGATCAACTTTGTACAAACTCGCCAGCTTGTTTGCGCTGAGTCCAATCACGCTCGGGTGTAAAGTGTAAAGATATCCATGTGGCAAAGTTTTGAAGTTGTTTACAGAGAATTGGTTTTGGTCATACCATTACCAAACCCTGCAGATTCCATTGTTCTTAATAGAAATGGTAAAAAATCTGTTGCTCTAGATACAGCACGTTGTATTCGCACTTTTAGCAACAGTATGATAGACATATCGCACTGTCCACCGCACATGCTTTGCTGAGTTTCGGCATCTGCAATTGTGCGCTCAAGAATGCATTCGTTCACAAAAAAAATGATGATTTCATGCGCTCCGTAAAGCGGCATGCAATGTCCGGATCACAAGTGATTGTTAGCGCATGAGAAACTGCGCCTGTGTGGCCTAACTACTGCAGGTTCAGAACTTGTATGGTCCACCCTACACACAGTCCAGATTTTCTGAAGGATGACAGACAGGGATCCTTGCTGCCATCTTCAAAAGATTCTGCATACACACAGTCCCGGCGTTCTCCCTATGAACATCATAGGAGAACGCTCGGGACTGTGGTTTCCATTCGCCGCGCTAGACTCCTCTATAGGGAGTCTATTGCGGCCGATGGAAATTTTTTCCGGCCTTTCCTGTTCGGTAAACGAGCGTACCACATAACTTTATCTTACTGTTGTGTACCCAGCTTACTGACACCTTTTTTTAGATTAAAAGGCACATGGTCAATGGTACCAAACTGAATGGTCTGGTAGAACCCGATCCTGAATATTCAGATGAAAGGTCGCGGTGTTACACATTTATTCATAACGTTCTCATTTGTAAAAATGGTGCTAATTTCCCTCCCCCCAACCAATCATATCTTATTAACATTTGAAATGTCTAACTCTGATTGTTTGGGGCAAAATTAGCAAATTTTTTAACGATAAGAACTTGTATTAAATCTCCCAATCCTTGTTTAGAATGAAGGTAAGATACTTTCTTGGTTGAAGTCAGTTGGGAAGATGCTTCGTGTTAATTCTGGTTCCTTTTCTTTTTCCAGCATACTATTTGTTTCGATTTTGGGATTACGGGGTAAATCTTTCCCCTAGGACGTGCTGCTTTCTTTAGTACTTTGGAGATTGGTGAGATCCTCGAATTGAACAATCACTTGGTTTTGAAAAAGTGGAGAAATTCAATGATTTGTTTTCCCGGCAGGATAAACTATTACAACGCGTTCCCGAATTGGTCTGGGTGGTGCAGTCCCCATGGGGAGTTCCTGCTTTTAACATAAATCGTACGATCTGGCCAATTGGTTAGCATTATTCACATGCTGCTTATAGAACATTCAGTCTAATTGCAGCCTGCTTCACTCAGATGATCTCCTGGGTATTGTGTCTAAGCATCCTCTGCTCTGAATTTCATCCTTGAAAGGTTTTAAGTGCAGTATAGTGTAATAGACTATAACATAATTTACATGAAAGTAATTAGGGAGGTTACTGTGGTAATGACTGTTTCCCATGGTCTTTGCTGTTGGGTGATGTATGCCCCATTCAAGTCTATAAGACTTGTGCCAAATAATATTTGTCTAGATGGAGGTGTTATATTAAAGCATAGGATCTTGGTAAGAAAGGAGAGCACCCTACAAGAATGTGGGGTCCGGGGACCTAACCCCTGAAGTACTGGAATACTTTGTATAGTGAAGAGCTACCGGCGATGTTAATCCGAGCTGCAGCAGAAAGTGTCCTGAGACCGTAGAGGATTTCCCTGAGCTCTCCCCAGGCCTCCTGTGATGGTCCTAGTGGAGTAAGTAAACTGTGACCTGCTGCTTGACAGCCAGCTGACTACAGTATTTGTGATGGATCAGAGATAGTACTCAAAGACTTGGAGCATAGATTCAATACCAGGTACTCGTACTGATCACCTAGTATTCATCTGTACCACCAGCAAAAGAGAACTTTCTAGAAACCAACAAGGCCTTACTATACAACTATCACATGCCTACTTGTCTGAATTTTTCTTCCAGATTCAGTCAGAAACCAATGTAATGATACATCATGGCGGTGTCATGAAAGGCCTGTTGGTGTTTGGGGATTTTTTTATCATCTACCTAGTTCTACCTAACTGGCTAAGGGCATGCAGAGTGTTTCGAGGCAGTGGTGAGTCATGGCGGCAGACAAGTTGGAGATTGGCGTGTGGTCATCTTTGCAATAGGAAGTCTGGATCTCCCAAATGCACTGCGCGCAATCCTATCAGGACTGGAAAGGTTGTCTGGCTGCCGGTGGGTTTGAGAGGGTTCGGCCAGCAGTGTTTGATGATTTGAATGACAGGCACACATGTATGGGTATTGAAGAGAAAAATCAAAACCGCTAGTGGCAAGTTGCCAGGGCCAAGAGGGCTGGTGTCCCAGCCAGCTGACACAAAGTGAACCTATTCGTTTTGCATTAATTGAAGAACAGGAGGTAATGGTGCGATTCCTCAGGTGTTTTAAATTATGTAACAGAGCTGGGATCGAAGATAAAAATCTTACCCTGCGAGCCGTATCACCGCTGGCCCTCCTGACAGGTCCCCAATGTTTCCAGCTTAAACTAACAATAGGCACCTTCCTTGAAATCTTGATCTTGCCTCGGACATGGGTCTTAAAGAGATTCTCAGGGAGATCAATAAAAGTTCTTATCAGTTAAAATGGCTAATTTTGCCCCAACCAATCAATTTTTAACATTTGAAAGCTAACTCTGATTGGTATGGGCAAAATTAGCACCCTTTTACATAATAACTTTTATTGTGAATAACCCCCGCTTCTCTCTGTACTAGATTGATCTACTGAGGAATGCCCTTAAATTGGTAATCTTCACATGTTGTCACTGGAAGTCTGATTCTTGTAAAGCTCCTGTTTCCTTCTGGATCCAGTCTGCCATTAATACAGTTATACCATGTAATCTGGTAGGGCAGTGCAAATAAATAATTACATTTTCAGACGACCTGTAGTCTAATAAGGAATAAAAACAACACGGAGGCTTATTGGAAGGTGCGAAGATTAATATCGGTGGTTAATACCCTATCAAACCAAAGAAAGGTGATAGATTACGGTAAGGTGTATAGCCAACACCAGCAGGATATTGCTATCTAGGATAGAGTTTTGAACAGTGGATAGTTTTTCAATTCCTTCCCTATCTGTCCTAAGGGGGAGTTTCCTATACTATTCAGAATATCTCTTATAGATTGAATCTCCAACAAGCTCTTTAAAAATAAAAAACCCCATGTAGTCTCCCGGGTAACTCATTCGAGCCATGCATGATACATGGGAAGGTTTAAGGGCTTCCAATCAGATTCTTGAAAAGAGGGTCCAGTTTAACCAACTGCAACAAACCGTATCCGATTCGTGTTCCTTGTTTAATTTGTACTTTCATTCTGTATGTCACTGGTGATTTACACAATGCTAGTTGGACCCATTTGCTAGGCTCATTAATTGGCTCTCCCCATAAACCTAAATGGTGCTCGAGGCAAAGTAATTCTCCTTCAGTCGTCAAGACAATGCTGTATAAGATCTTCCTAAGCGTACAACGCCATGGTACAAATTAACTTATACGGACAGTACAGTCTTATGGGGCACAAGTGCAGGTTTGAACGTAGTAACAGAAATGCTTGCAACTAAGCCAAAACAAGGGTTACCCAGAAATAGTGTTTGTTTACTTGCACATAGTTATATAAACCATAGGCAGTGTACAGTAACCATATACCCCTACTGTAAATTATAAGATATTAAAAGACAGTGAGGAGGCATAAAACTAGTCAGGGAAAAGACCAGAGTTAGACAATTTCAAACTGTTTGAGTATTATATGGGAATAATTTGTCCCTCTATAAGGACATTAACAGTCACAGAAGAGTCCGTGACTAAACAGAGGTGAAAAGCCACAGGCTGAGAGCTTAGTAAGGTCATGGATCAACAATGATTTCGAATGCCATTTTATTTTCTGTTCTACTGCCTATACTTAAACCTACTGATTATAAGTGATAACATCTAAGGTTCTTGGAATTTCCATGGGAGTCCACGATGACCTGGTATTCATCAGTTATAGTTGGTGCTTAGTTATGTCATCAGTTATAGTTGGTACTTAGTTATGTCATTAGTTATAGTTGGTACTTAGTTATGACATCAGTTATAGTTGGTGCTTAGTTATGTCATCAATTATAGTTGGTGCTTAGTTATGTCATCAATTATAGTTGGTGCTTAGTTATGACATCAGTTATAGTTGGTACTTAGTTATGACATCAGTTATAATTGATACTTAGTTATGTCATCAGTTATAGTTTGTACTTAGTTATGTCATCAGTTATAGTTGGTACTTAGTTATGTCATCAGTTATAGTTTGTACTTAGTTATGACATCAGTTATAGTTGGTGCTTAGTTATGTCATCTCTAAAAACTTGAGTATTATAGAAAATAATGTACCCTTATTTTAAAATACAAGGATATTGGAAGTCACCTTGGACAAACATGATCTGCAACCTTGAACTATTATATAATTTCTTAGTAACTTCTAATATCCTTATGCAGAACAGTACTGTAGAGTATTAGTCACATATAATGCTGAACATATTCCGAGCACTTTACAATGAGTGTTTTCCATTCAAACCAGGTCTTATTAAATGTGTACAATCTAATTACCCTAACACGCAGTGACCTAATTCCTTCATTAGCTTGGAATTCCATAATTTTGATAAAATGAGTTAAAAGACATAAAGCTATGTACATGTTATTAATTTAGATTAATGGTGACTGTAGCGATATTATCAGCTGATACCTGGCATCTAGAGATGTCCGAACTTTTTTTCGAAAAAATTCGAAAATTCGAAATTCCGCGAGCGGACCCGTTAAAATTAAAAATACCCTTGAAATAACGAGATTTTTCGTATTTTCGAAAATTTTCGAAATTACGAGTTTTCATGTATTTTCGAAAATATGTATTTTCGAAAATACAAGTAATCCTCGTAATTTCGAAAATACGTTTGTATGGAATTAAGAGAAATCCTTGTATTTTCGAAAATTTTCAAAAATACCTGTTTTCCCGTATTTTCGAAAATTTTCGAAAATACGTGAAAACTCGGAAAAGTTCGGAAGGCGGAAAATCCGGAAAAATCCGCCGTTCGTGAACGGGATAAATCCGCGGCGGATCCGGTTTCGTTCCTCAGTCTTTGTCTACAAACAGACTTTACGTCACGATAGATCATTAAACAATGTTAGATTGTCACCAAAGCAGTTGCTCATTGCCTGTTTCAACCAACAATTATCTAATGTGTGTGCAAGGCTTTTGGATGAGGTCAATTTCACCTTCTCCTTTTGTTTTTAAAAGAAAAAATCTTAAATTTTTCATTCCTGATACCACAGCAACTGCAATAAAATGGTTCATTTTCCTTTTGTTCTCTAGGTTGTAACCTATGCACGTTTAATGGCTTCTCACAAGGCAAAAGCCCCATTTCTGGGACAGAACGATCAGAGGCTGCTAATCTGTCAAAGAAAACTATTAGAATAATGAAAGAATACTGAGCGTGGAACAGCTCTTTTCAAAGAGTCCATTTCACTAAGTATAGGGTTGAAATTCTATGGAGAGAGCGTCTGTCTTCTCCTTGGTCTATTTTAGCGATTACTGTAGAGTTAATAGGTAAACTTATTATTTAGCAATTTTCTTAAAGGAATATTCATCTTTTTCTGGTTTTGAATGTAACAGTATGAAAGATCGACATCACTAAAGCTCTTAATCAACCTAAGTGTGCAAAAAAGAGTGCTGTAACCCTGGGTCCTTACCGGAGTCTATTTTTTCTGATCTGTGTGTCTGTATGTAATTGCGGTTAAAATGAAAAGGGAAAAAAATAGCACTGTAGCCATAGATGGTCAAGGGAATGTTAGTTGCAGAAAAGTTAACATTGGAGTGGGGTACGAAATGTACATATGAAATTGAGTTCATACATCTTGTTACACAAAAGATGGGGATTTGTTTTTCACTGGGGGAAAGCATTTATAATATTATTTATTTGAATGGGGGACAAAATAGTTAACTCCTCCAGTCATACCCAGGTAAGCAGATATAAATGCATTGTTCTTCCCTCTGGATGATAAGATTTACAGTCTGGTCGGGGTGCCGTCTACTTAATTGGTGACCAATTAAACCAATGAGAATGGGTGCTTTTTAGGAAGTGCATGTTCTCATTGGTTGGATCACAAGTCAAATGAGGGGGCAGCACCCAGACTGGACTGAATAAGTTTACTGAAACTGAAAATATGTCCACCTTAAAAACTAAAATTCCTGTAATGTACCTCCCCCTCTGAACTCTAATCACATGGTCTGTTAGTAAAAAAACTTACCAGCCTTACTTACCAGCCTTCCAGGAACGGAGTTGCATTGGGTGCTCAGCTGGCAGCCACGTCTGTGATTGGCTGAGACCTGAGAGTCAGCCAATCACAGGCGCGACAGCTGTCTGGTGATTTAGCCGAGGGATCACGGTCCGGTAAGTAAGTTTTTTAAAACTTTTTTTTACAAAGAGACCATGCGTTATACTAAAAGTATTTAATGATTGATGCAAGGGGAGTGATGATGGATTTGGATAGAGGGAGGGGGGAATCTGCTCCACAGCACATGCCTGTATCCCTCCCGGAGGCAAGAGAAGAAGCAGAAACTTTTTTACAGGAAGACAGCTCCTACCCTTCACTTTCCTGGACTTTACACAGACACTGCAGAGGAACCATTTGGAGCAGAGATGTAAGGTAAGGATTTTTTAACATTACACAGTGGGGCCAGTATGGGGTTAAATTTAGTTTTGGGGGTGGACATGCCCTTTAATCCAAAACAATGTTTATTATTTGTGACGTTTCGTGTATCAAACAGCTTCTTCAGACAAGAAACTTCACAAATAATAAACTCTGTTTTGGATTAAGACTGGAAGTGCGCTATCCAAATATTTTCTATTCGAATATGGGGGCCACTGGCAATGGTAACAGAGCAGCACCCAGCTGAAAACAGTGTGGGGGTTAACCTTTCCTTTTTGTTAAAGGAGTTTGTATCTAAGACTATAGAGTCTGAAGGCCCCATCCAACCCCCCCCCCTTCTTCCCCAGTAAACTATCTCCATCCTTCGTCTCTCTGTTTAAATTCTCCTCTTAATTACAGATGTTCAAAACTCACCAATTTCATTCCGTTTTCGAATTCCCAGATTTCGGTTAAATCCCGAAGATCCGAAAACGGAACGAATATTCGATTAATATCGAATGTTCAAGGTTATTTTCGATCATTTTCTAAAATAGCCTCGAATGTTCAACAAACACTTTTGAGTTTTCGTTCGTATTTTCGAGGATTATCAAACATTCAATAATTCTAGAAAATAGGCTCCGAAGTTCCGAAATCTGGACGATCCGTCCGTATTCGGATTGATCATTCGGATTTCGGAACCGAGTCAGACCCGGATCCCACCTTTAATCTTAATGATACATATTCATTATTTCTAGCTGCACATTTATAATTTGCATTGAGCATGAACTTTTCTGTTCCTTTTCATCTTAACACCTTCTATTCCACCTGATGCCGTTTCTGGTGGAGCCCTGGGGCTGTCATTGTGAATATGTTCATTTATTAACATGGACTCAAAGGCATCAGGACATAACCAGTCCATACACAAGGGCTGAGCTGCTAATTCACCCATCCTTTTGTTGCCTGAAGCTTGTTAGGATTAAAACGTCAGGTCAGGAGATCAGATTTGCGGGATGATCGAAGAAACAGCTGGGAAACCACAGCTCGCTGCACCAGAATTACATAAATTACATAACCGAAAAAGAGAGGGAGAGGGGAAAAGAGAGAGAGTTCCAATCGACACAGATGGCATCTCTTAATTCAGTTAGGATCTGTGGCTTTGTTTATGTAAATCATTTTCAGTAGGAAGGCTCAGTCTCCCAACACTTTTATGTTCACTTCGCTAGGCTGGGTAAAGGTTCCAATTCCATATAAATATTTTACTGTCTGAGAAAGAGGATGGGTAGGGAAGGATGCTTGGACCAGCCTGAAACGGTTAACAGAGCAAAAGGATTAACTTCTAATCCAGATCTTCAGAATCATAAAACAAAAAAGAAAGAAACATTCTGATGTGTGTGTAATTGGTACGCACATCTCTTCTCTCTTCTTAAATCTAAGAATGCACTGAGATAGTTGGAGACTTTTGCGGTGTTGCACTTTGTCATTGTACCTAAATTCTAGAAATCATGAGACATTTATAAGGGAATCAGGGAAATGTTGCTTTGTGTGTGTTGATACGGTGTGATAACCAGGTTACGTGCAAGTTGAACAATCTGTAAAGGGGTGAGGGGAAGCCACTTTAAAATTGCTTGAATTGGTAAAGGGTATCTATACTCTAAAAAAAAAAAATCAAATTTTCAAAAATTATACCTTTATCAGATTTTAAATCTGGGCTGTAGATCCTGAGAAATCAGTTGAAATCACAGCATTTACAGGGAAAGACCTGTCACTCCAGGGAGCAGAAATTGTAATATGTGACCCATCCCTGACCTCTTACTAGGATCTTTAGCACACTTACTACAACAATGAAGAGAATCAGCAGAGAAAAGAAGGCATGGGGGGGGGGAGATGTGTAAGCAAAGCATTGTCCATAGTGAGGCTGTGCAGAACTTATAAGTGTCGCAGACACTACAAGAAGGCAGTGAGTAAGGGAGGGTGGGGCAATTAGGAACACTCACTAAATATTAATAATTTAATAACAAAGCAAGCACAGATAAATATGAGAGTACCACCATTTTACTTGTCTCAAATTGTAGTTTGAGATAATGTAAAGTTGTTTGAGTGAGTATAGTGACCCTTTAATAATAATTTACCTTTTTTTATAGCCACTTTTTCCTCCAGGTGAGAGGCACAGCAATGGGGGCAACTTGCGCACAGGTAGATGTGCTTACCAGAGTTGGATGAAATCATAATATTCTCCTGTGAATTTGGTATGATGTGCTCATACTTTGGAAAGGATGTAGTGGAGATCTAGAAGGGTTTGTGAAAAAGTTGTATGTTTTTGTTAATGAAACTAAATTATGCAGAGCTATGAAAACTTCAAATGATGTGCAAAATGGGCAGCAGAACCCTTTTTGGTTTAGAAGGGTAAAATTGAGTGGTAAAGCTCCTCCAATAAAAATTGGAATGGATCTTTAAGCTAGGAACAAGATATCCAGATGGGATGAATATAGAATTCACTTGTGTGTTTGTAATTTTGGGAATTGGTGCTTATGGATATTGAGAGGGATAAGCCATGTTGAAAATTGAGCCGGTAGGGAGTGGCACCAAACTATAATCGTGAGTATACAAGTAATTGTGTGTATTCTATACAATTCTGAACTGTACAGCAGCAGGAGTGGAAGCAGACAATAGTGCTAATTGTATGGTACTTAACGGCTAGTTACTCCACAATATGAGTTGGATTATATCCACTAATGATCAATGCAATGGATGGTGTATTCTATTGGGCCTTGCAACCTAAGAGGCTTGCTCCCCCTTCCCTTTAATAAGGATACAATTGTATATATGTATTTTTATATGTGCAATAACAGTGGACATTGGTGTTTTAAGACATCATAAGCACTTTATGGTGTAGTAGTCAAGTCTAGACAAACAAGCGTCGGAAACTGAAAGGGTAACTGGTCTCCATACAAGTGTCATATCTCACATCTTTTAAACAAGCCTATGATGATGTTTCTATGTTCCCTGGATCTTAAGTTATAGGCATGTAAATATACACTTCCTTGTCTGTCCTGAGTCTGTGACAGTCACATGATGTGCTATGTTAGAAGCCCCACGAACGATTGCAAAGACATTGACGAGTAGTCAATCGGAAAAACGGAAAACTGTTTTTGGATATTTTGAGCAATCCGATCAAATTTAGGGAGAGAAAAAATATTTTCAGGCTTTTGGCTAGCTTTGAAAATAATTGAGACGTTTGGGGGGGGGGGTATAATGATGCAGCGGATAATGCTCTGTCCCAGCAGTGGGCATAGGCCACCCTAGCGTGTTTTTGGCACAATGTGTGATCTGTTTGCACTCTGCAATCCGCATGACATTTTATTTAAAATGTAACTCACGGGAAGTAGGCCCTGCTGTGTGCGTTGCGATCCGTTGCAATTTTATAGTGCGTGCAATCACCTTTATGGTCTGAATCTGTCAAAATCGCACTTAATACAAGTCTATGGAAGCGCATAGAAAAGTGGACAGAAGCGGACACAATCAATATGACATGCGATTTTCTTTTTTCCCACGATCCCCTTGGAAATGCAAGTGCTAACGCAGGTGAAAGTGGATACAAGCAGATGGCAAAAGCAAATAGTCTGAAGAAGGAACCAGTAAGATAGTCTGAAGAAGGAACCAATAAGATAGTCTGAAGAAGGAACCAGTAAGATAGTCTGAAGAAGGAACCAGTAAGATAGTCTGAAGAAGGAACCAGTAAGAAAGTCTGAAGAAGGAACCAGTAAGATAGTCTAGTCTGAAGAAGGAACCAGTAAGATAGTCTGAAGAAGGAACCAGTAACATGGTCTGAAGAAGGAACCAGTAACCTAGTCTGAAGAAGGAACCAGTAAGATAGTCTGAAGAAGGAACCAGTAAGATAATTTGAAGAAGGAACCAGTAACATGGTCTGAAGAAGGAACCAGTAACATGGTCTGAAGAAGGAACCAGTAAGATAGTCTGAAGAGGGAACCAGTAAGATAGTCTGAAGAAGGAACCAGTAACCTAGTCTGAAGAAGGAACCAGTAAGATAGTCTGAAGAAGGAACCAGTAAGGTTCTGAAACGTCACTAATAGAGAAGTTGGTTTGTCAAGACTGGTGTGCCCGGCTATATCTACCTTTATCGTGTGTATACTGCTGGCTGCAGTGCTGGAGTGCAGTGGTTTAGGTGTGCAGGATCCTTCTCCCATCTCTTTTTAATAAAGGCCCCTTGTATGGAGATCACAGTTCCCCTTAACAAATACTTGTGTCATGCACTATGACATTGATGCTATTATTGGTCCGTCTGAATCTATCCAGGTGGAATTGTGCTAGCACTGTTACATGAGGTTGCATATATAAGTATATTGATACGAGATGTGGAGTGGAGACTATAGTGAATATATGAAAAATTAAAGCTAGAAAATATGTAAGATGTGTATTAATCACCCAATGATTAAGCCTGGATCACCCAATGAGCATTAGCAGATTGTAAATAACTTTGTAATAATTACTGGGGTGGACTGGGGGTTAAAGTTCTATCTAAGCAGGACGTCTATGAAAAATGGATTCTTCTGGGTTGCAGTATAAATTATTCAGCCCTGCAGTACATGATAAGCTTCCTATGCTGCCACATTAGATGGATAGCCATCCAAGGCTTAACTCCTATTCATGGGGTTTTAAATGTTGGAGGAGGCAGTTTTGGATAAATGTTCCTAATTTACAGCTCTATCACGTTCAAATCTGTCTGTTTTCCATTTTTGATTCCAGTAAGTGAAATATTTTAATTGTTCGGTGATTTTCCACTTCTAACGTTTGGCATTTTACTTTTTTTGTTGTTGTTGTTGCTGAATCTGATCTTGAGGTTTGATACCAACCCTACCATGTGCTTGTTGTTATAGGTTATTATAGGGGGGTTATTATATGAACTGCCAATGAAGGTGATTATATTTACCTTACACGCGATCCACCGCCTGCTCCACTGACAGGTCACGGACACTTCCGGTTTCACTTTAGCACACATTAGCGTGCATGCACACTATAGTTAAATTGAAGCAGAAAATGGTTGGGACCTGTCACTTCAGCCGGCAGTGGATCATCTTGGTTCCAGGCTCCTGTACAATTGATTGAAGAACAGAAAGTAAGGCAAAGCTCCTCTACCTCCTGTTCTTCAATCAAAGCATTAAACGAATAGTTCACTTTTTCAGTGAGCTATTTCTTTAAAGGAGAACTAAAGCCTCAGAACAGCACAGAATTAGAGCACCTTGACACAAAAAGTAATCTGTTTCTCACCTCTCATTTTGATATGGTTGATGGGATATTTATTTGCTTTATTTGCCAGCATATTAAAATCACACAGGTTGGTCACTGACCATTAGGTCCTTAACACATGCTCAGTACTACACTGCTGCAGGAACTTGTTACAGATGGTCACGCCCACTATTAGACTCTAGCCAATCCTTTTACAGGACAAAGTAAGCAGGACAGAGTAAGCAAGAGAGCATGTGACTGAGGTCAGGAGGTAGGGCCAGATACAGTTTTTTTTCATCCAGTTCATCAGGTAGTTCCATTTTTTAGTTTTTAATGATTTATATTTTAGGCTGTAGTCCATGTCTTTAGCCAGAAGGGGGAGAACATAGTCCATTCAAATGTCCTTCCTAGTGTGAAAGGCCTATGGGGTGTCCTACAATCCATTGATTTGTGTGGAAGAACACCCTGATCTTCAAAATTTTCCTAAACTGTGTCTATGTTCAGCTGCAAGATACTGAATTGACCCCATGAAATAGAGAACACGGTAACACCTGGGAAGTGAGAAGCCCCTATACATGTTGGAAGTGCTGGGAGCAGCTTGAGTTGAAGGAATGTCTACTGGGCAATATGCATTGGCTCCATTTCAAAGTGAAGTGGGCACAGACTTTAATCTATGTGCCAGCAAAGGAAACCTTCTTATACATTAACCCGTGTAGCTTTGTCAACAAAATATAACGTTAGAGTGTAAAATTGGTTTAGTTGGCCTTAAAAGGCTTCTGTTATAACATAATAATTACATTATTTTCTTTGTTATTGTCACATGGAAATCCCCTCTCATTGCATTGGATTGAATGACACAATCTGTGTTTATTACATGAAGTGTCAGCCCCTTGCATTCTGTACCATAGACACACACTCAGCTACTTTCCCACTGTCTGTAACTTACTGAATCTATGATACTCCCACGTGCTCTGTAAAATCCGCTCTGAGCTACTCCCACGCACTCTATAAGATATAAAATCCGTGTCCCTTCCCACTGGTTCCATAGCATATGCCTGCAAGACATGACATTGCACTATTCTATGTAAAGAACCCCCTGCCATTGAGACAAAATGAACATTCCATGGCCCAGAGACATTGAGCATTTTACTGAAAATCAGCGTGTTGTTGCCTAGAACACTGCAGTACTTGTAGCTAAATAGTTGCAGTCGTAGGTACCAGGCTTGATCTGTGATGTCATCATACGAGTGCTGATGTAGCTGTGTGCTCATGCATATCTCACTTAAGGTGGCCATACACATGAACGATAATGGGGAATGACGGGATTTACCTATTATCGTCAGTATGTCGGTGTTGTTCCCGACCAATGAGGAACGACCATAATCGGCACTCCGATCAGTCGGGAATGACGTAAAATTTCCATTGGTCGGTATGGGCTCTCTTTACTTTGTACTGTGTATGGCCTCACGGCCGACTGATCACTATACCGCGTATACCAGTGTGATCTGTGTGCACCCATGCTGTGGAAGTCATCTTAACCCTATAGACTGTTCCCCCGGAATACTGAGCACACACTGAGGACTCACAAAGCCTATCAATTTAACCATCTTTTATGAATCCCAATGGCACGTTAGGTCGAACATATCTATAGACATATTATCACTTCCAGGCACAGGCCAAGATAAAGGGGGAGCTTACTCCACTAAGATAAACAAATAAAATACGAATGTCCGTGTTGCACAATAATTCCGTCATGAATGGGCATTTGGTTGGATCGTTAATGACGTCCGACCGTCCGCTCATAAATGAAAAAATAATCGTGCAAACAGTCCGTTTGTCATTGCAAAGAGAAGGAGAAATATCAGAATATCAGGCTGGAGATCAACCACCTGTCCTCCAGCATTCCCCTTTAAACAGGGACATCTCAAGGAATGTATCTAATGTATATGGTTGGCTGTTTCATGACTTTAAGACGGAAAGAGACGGCTCTCAGTAAATACAGGGAGACATTTTCCAATATAATGAATTACAATATTGCATTGTAATATTAGTAAACATCTCAAAAATCTAAAAAAATAGCCCTGACTGCTATACATCCATGACCGCAGGGAGATTCAATAAAAGTTCTTATTGTTTAAAATGATGCTGATTTTGTTTTGCTACGTTTGGTATTCATCAATCAGAGGATAGTCCTTTAAGTAGAATAGATCTGATTTAAAGGGGAAGTTCAGTGCAAATACATATGCTTTTCAGAATAAAGAACAGTATTTTCCCATCCCAATGACCTTAACCTGCCCATTCATCATTTTGTCTGTGTATAAATAAATGCAACTGAAATACTGATTTCCTGTTTGCAGGACCCCTAGTAGAGACCGTTATGGTCTTGTTCTTGACCCAGCGCCTGGGTTGATTCAGTTGCACAGTAGAGATCTGAGCACCTTTGACCCATCCAACAGCCAATCAGTAGAAATGACTGTTAGGAACATTCCAAGGAAGTGGTGCATTCTGGGAAGAAGAAGGAACATGAAATGTCAGCTCACTAATGTCAATAACTAGGCATGTGTAATCTAAACTAAGAATTTTTAAAATAATGATATTTTCCACAAAACGTTCCCTTTAAATTGATAAACATACCCTCCAACGTTCCCCTTCTAATAGGCAGGAATGGCTTTTGGGGTGCAAGACCTGTGTCAAGGAGGTGCCAGCTAGGTCATTAAAATTGCAGTTCTCCTTTTTTTACTCCCCGCAGCTGTCAAATTGTCATGGCGCCCAGTGACCAAACCAACCCCATACCAGACAAGCCCCCATTGATGGCTGATGCTGTGCGTGTGATGTCACTATACTGGTAACTGGTTAGCCTGTTATGAGAAATGCATTGCACAGAGCTATGCTAAGATTGTGTTCACAAACCAAAAGGAAGTGTATCTAGCACCTACCCTCCACTTCTCAAATATCTGAGGTCAGTTGCATATTTAAAAGCGTTATACTTAGAGAAATAATTAAAAACAGAATTGGAATATTTCCTAACCAAACCACAAAGAATAAGAAGAAAGATAAGATTGTGTTCACTTCATTATTCTCCCCTTGCAGCCCTGCACTATGTATGTACCTATTACAGGGGGTGATGTTGGAGGGCATGGATATATGGGTAGACATTGCGATCAATCCTTTCCATAGTTTTGGCCAAAACTTCTTTTAACTATGATAAATATAACCGAATCAACCAATGCCGGAAATTTGCATGTACAGAACAGGTGAAGCAATAAAAACAAACCAGGTTCACAAACCCTTTAGCTGTGTTAGTTTCCATAACACATACTTATTTCTTACATTATTGCACACTACATAGTCTGGAGCACAGATATAGGTCCAGAAAACTTTTGACGGTCTTTTAGTAAACAAGACCTTCTGACTTTATGGTGTTTAATAAACGTAGTGTTATGACACTGTCAGGGGAAGGAAGGATATTACCGTTTTACTGGGAAGACCTTTCGGCATATTTCTTTCTTTTTTTTTTTTTTTGCTTTTATTCCTTTTATTACTTGTGCCCTGGCAGCATATCGGACTGGCAGGATCCCAGATCTATTCAGGGGATAAAGAATGTCAATTGACTTAAAGGACATCTGTCTAATTTTGCAGAAATGTTCAGAGCATCTGGTCAAGTATAACTGTGAGCTGTTCCAGCAGGTTAGATGTGCCAAAAGAAAACACACAGGGATGAATTTAGCTCTATTACACCACCAGCCTATGAAAAATCCCTCTCTTCAAATGCCTGAAGGAGAAGTAAACCTTGAGTCAGTTATCAGAGCAATAAAATGAAACCCAGTCCACATCAACTAAAAAATGTCTGTTGCATTATATCCTTTCCCCTTTAACTTGTACATACTATACCTGACCAGTAGAGGTCATCACTCTACTTTACACTGTTCTCCCTGACTATCTATGTATATAAAAGTCAATGTAAGTATGTGTGTATGTATGTTTCTGAACGGCTGGGGCAATATTGATGAGAGTTGGTTTATGTACATTTCAGGACCCAAAAACACATAGGCTACATTACAACTTTTACTAACCACCCCTTTTCTCATTAATTGTGATATGTTTTTCAATTAATCCAACAGGAGCAGGTTTAAAGGGCATGTCTAGCCCTAAAATGAAAACTTACATACAGGTAAATCACCCCCCAAAACCCTAAACAGTAATAGTTTGAAATGTGAAATATATAAGTCTAACCTGAAATCCTGCACAATGTCCTGTTGCCCCTGTTTCTGCTTCCTGGTTCTTCCAGTTAGCAACTGTCAGTTATGGATATCTCAGTTGACATCACAGCCAATGACCGAATGTTAATCCCCTGTCTGCCTCTTCTGAGCATGCCCAGGCTCAGTACATGCTCAGTACAGGTTTCTATATTGCTCAGTTTCCATGAGGCATCCAGAAGCATAGCAGGCATACAGTAATGAATTCATAGGACAAACTATGATATATCATCATATTTTAAAGAGGCCATTCTTTCTAAAAGATGTTCTTATGAGGGTGGAGTTGTCCTTTAAATGAGTTTCAGTTACAATTTGGGTACACTGCTAGTGACTAATAAAGAAGAGGGAAGCATAAAATAACTTTCCCCTTTAAGACCCAAAAATATATGAAATCGACATGACAAAAGGTTGGTTGATATTGCCATTAAAAGAGTGATGCAGGTTGCATTCATTTTAGTAAGTATTGAAGGTCTCCTCACACTCCTGAATCTTAAACTCTTTGGGTGGTGCAAGGTCCTCAAAACTGCTTAACTAACCACCAGCAGACACATAGGATCATATCCTCATAAAGGATATAGGACGAGGACCACACTCACTTGGTGGATACAAACTTTATTGTGACATAGGTATGTGCACAACGTTTCGGGGTTTCCCCCTTCCTCAGGTGCACATACGTTGTGCACATACCTATGCATTCATTTTAGTGTAGCCATGTAGCATGGGGTTCCTTTTAATGCAGGCAGGGGTGGGTCACATGCCTGCAAGCTGGTGAAAGCAGAACGTGTTCATGAAGCTATATTTTAAACATATAACATTTTACATGTTTTACCTAAAGATGGGATCCAAGGTTCATTTTAAAGGGCTTTTATTTAACCCTAACTTGTTAGGAGACCATGGTTGCCCTTTAATGCAATGACACAGCAGTATGTAGATTTCATACATGTTTGGGTCTTAAAGGCAAAGGCCATCCTAAACTGAATGCTTCAGTTCACCTAAATCCCCCTCTAACGCCAATACTACAGATAATCAATGACTCCCCACTCACCTCTCATTTGTAGGATTGGCCATCACACGCCAAAAACATTTTTCAGATTGAAATCTTCACTGTACTGCTGCCTGTGGCTAATTCAGAGGCATGCTGCATGACTGATAGAAACATGTACGGTTTGTAGCTTGCATCTGAATGAAATGCTAATTAGCCTTGCAGCAGGTCGGATTCATCTGTGTCCATTTTGGGAGAAGATGGAAACCTTCCTGTACAGGCTGCAGCAATTAAAACAAACGGTCTCATTACGGTTAATATCCTTTAATGATTTATACCAGAGGTTGTTTTCTACCCATGAACTCATTTTCTTTTTTATTGTGCATCAGTTACCTGCATCCTGGTGGATTTCCGTCTGTTTCTAAGCAAAAATGTGGTGGGTGTTGCAAACGTCCCACCTGAGCACATTGCCCAAAACTTTATCATTAGAAATAGAAATGGCCGAACATAACTTCAGTATAAGTTCGGAATGAACCCATTAAAGTCAATGGCTTTAACTATTAGCTTTTGAGCTAATAGTTTGAAAAGTTTGGATGATTTACAGCTAAACTAACAATGGTAACTTACTGTAAATGGCCGTGGCACCTGGGAAATGGTCTGGGGAACATGTCGCTATTACCAAAACCTGTTTAAACACTTCTTACTCCATAATCGGGCAATTGTCGTGTTTACGCAAGCTACATTCGATGGTTACGGCCAATTCGAGGGTTACCGAACGCTACATTCGAGGGTTATCCAAATCAAACCATACATTCGAGGGTTATCTAAAGTTGGCTACATTTGAAGGGTACATTTGAAGGGTACTGAAAGTCGAAGGCTACATTGGAGGGCTAGCGAATACGAACATTACATTGCAGGGTTACCAAAAGTCAAAGGCTACATTCGAGGGTTAGCGTAAATGAACATTACATACGTTAGCGAACAATACATTCTAGGGTTAGCGAACGGCTTGTAAATTCAATCATTATCGAAAATTCAGCCGAGAGTTCGGAAAACTAAACTAGTTCGAGTCCATCACTAATTATAAAGAGTTGGGAAAAAATAAATAAAGAATTCCAATACTCCTTGCTAACTGGTAAGATTTAATTTTGGTTTATTTTACTGTGTACCTAGTGTTGCCAGATCAATGAACAAACCAGAGGACGCCTATCAGTAGGAGTAGTTAGAATGCAGCCCTGCTAATTACAATTTTAATTATCTTTCAATCAGCAGATGATCTGGTAACCCTGAAGTACAGTTTGTGTACATTGAAATAAATTTATACATTTTTGTGCACAGGACATTTCTTTAGTTTTTTGTTAACTGCAATGTACTGTAATGGTGTACTGGACTGCCAAGTGTCCAGACTTGGTTTCAGTTCAAAACTACCAGTCGTGACACTAATTTTGTAGCTGAATAACCAACATTTTCACCGTCTAAAGCAAGTCTCTATGATGAACACAGGATATCAGCTTTGATGGTTGAAACTCCACTTTCATTGGTTGAAATAGGATTCATAGTCTTCAATAGAATATCCTTCATAATGAACATAAACAGATGGCACTGCACATGGAATTAGCTTCTGGAGCCTCATTGTGAGATAAGCATAAAAATGATCTATAGTGTAAAATGAAAAGCAAGAAGATTTTTTTTTTAAAGGAAACGTGCCATATAAACAGTATTTTATATAGTGGTTAATGTACCCTACCAAACTTAAAGCTAGCAAGAAGTGCCAGGCAGCGACAGAGCTACCAAGATATTACTTTGTATGAAGAGGAGTATGGGCTCAAGGGAGAAAAATACAGTATTATTCTCCCTCTTTACAAAGCATTGGTAAGGCCTCATTTGGAATTTGCGGTGCAGTTTTGGAATCCTGCGTACAAAAAGAACATCTTGGAAATGGAAAGGGTTCAGAGAAGGGCAACTAAATTAATAAGGGGACTAGGGGAGCTTGAATATGAAGACAGACTGGATAAGTTATAATTATGCACACTAGAGAAAAAGCGTTTGAATAAGCGTGGGAATATGATTACTGTGTATAAATACATAAACCGGCCATACATTAATCTGGGGCATTGTTCACCAATAGAACATGAGGACACACGGAAATCCCTTAAGAATAAAAGAAAGTTTAATCTTCAAGTTTGAAAAGGGTTTTTCACTTTAAGAACGGCAAATTATTGAACCTCTCCTCGGTTCCTAAATAGGTCCCAGAATACTTACCATTCTCCACTGCACTATAGGGCTTTTTCAGAGAAGACCCACAGGGCTGGGAGGCACGGCTGAATGTAGAGTCAGTCATTGCACAAGATGTAGAGGGGAAAGGTACTTTTTATGAATTTCAAGGACGGAGGTGAGTATCTATAACGATCTCTTTTTTTGGGGGTGAGGAAGGTAAGCAATGGATTTTATTCTGGGGTGGACATACTCTTTATGGTTAACCCTAAATTACGCCCAATGCTGTTATAATTGGATAAAAATTAAGTTTTTTATGATGCCATTTTTATTGTCTCTGTGTGATGTTTCCTTAGTAAGCAAACAGTTTCTGATGTTTCTCCGGATGAATATTTATAAAAGAATTAAAAAAAAAAGTCCCACATATGAAATTAATCTGAGATTGCGTGATACAAGCCGAGGGCGAATCCAGTGGAATGTGAACCAGCCACAGCACATTATTCTCTGATGTTGGTGTTAACAGTCCCCTAACCCTCCGACGGTCTGGGGTAAAGTCAAAGAAAGTTTTTGGGTGAACTTACCCTTCCTTCTCTATGCTCCAGACTTTATTTGACACTAAGGTGTCCAACTAGATATGTCTGTCTGGCACATAGGCGGTTAAAGCTCTCTACTTTTCCAAACCAAGTAAATTAAACGCACCTGGGTCTCAGCTGCGCTGGACTGCAGCACCAGAGGGAAGGTAGATTAATCAGCAGTGACAAGCTTATCAGGCCTTGTCAATTATTTTGTGTGTCTCTATTAGATGCTAGAACTGTCTCTGACATTCTCTTTGTGTTGGAGAACTTTGTACAAACGACGCCAGCTTGTGTGCGCTGAGTCCAAGTCACGCTCGGGTGTAAAGTGTAAAGATATCCATGTGCAAGTTGAAGTTAGTTTTACAGAGAATTGGTTGGTCATACATATACACAAACCCTGGCAGATTCCATTGGTTCTTAATAGAATGGTAAAAATATCTGTTGCTCTAGATACAGCACGTTGTATTCCACTTTTAGGCAACAGTATGATAGACATCGCACTGTCTACCGCACATGCTTTGCATGAGTGTCGGCATCTGCAATTGTGCGCAATCAGAATGCATGCGTTCAGCAAAAAAAAATGATGATTGCATGCGCTCCGTAAAAAGCGCATGCAATGTCCGGATCACAAGTGATTGTTAGCGCATGAGAAACTGCGCCGGTGTGGCCTAACTACTGCAGGCTTCAGAACTTGTATGGTCAACCCTACACACAGTCCAGATTTCTGAAAGATGACAGACAGGATCTTGCTGCCATCTTTCAAAGATCTGCATACACACAGTCCCGAGCGTTCTCCCTATGAACATCATAAGGAGAACGCTCGGGACTGTGTGTTTCCATCGGCCGCGCTAGACTCCTCTATAGGGAGTCTATTGCGGCCGATGGAAATTTTCGGCCTTTCCTGTTCGGGAAACGAGCGTACACACATAACTTTATCGTTACTGTGTGTACCCAGCTTAACTGACACCTTTTTTTAGATTAAAAGGCACAGTGGTAAATGGTACCAAACTGAATGGTCTGGTAGAACCCGATCCTGATATATCAGATGAAAGGTCGAGTGTTTACACATTTATTCAATAACAGTTCTCATTGTTAAAAATGGTGCTAATTTCCCCCCAACCAATCAGATCTTATTTAACATTTGAAAGCTAACATCTGATTGGTTGGGGCAAAATTAGCAAAATTTTTAACGATAAGAACTTTTATTAAATCTCCCAATCCTTGTTTAGATGAAGGTAAGATACTTTCTTTGTTTGAAGTCCAGTTGGGAAGATGCTTCGTGTTATCTGGGTCCTTTTCTTTTTCCAGGCATAAGCTATTTGATTCGATTTGGGATTACCGGGGTAAATCTTTTTCATAGGACGTGCTGCTTTCTTTAGTACTTTGGAGATTTGTGAGATCCTCTGGAAAATTGAACAATCACTTGGTTTTGAAAAAGCGAAGAAATTCAATGATTTAGTTTCCCGGCAGGTATAAACTATTACACGCGGTTCCCAATTGGCTGGGTGGTGCAGGCCCCATGGGGAGTCCTGCTTTTACATAAATCGTACGGATCTGGCCAAATTGGTTAGCATTATTACATGCTGCTTATAGAACAGTCAGTCTAATTGCAGCCTGCTTCACTCAGATGATCCCTGGGTATTGTAGTCTAGCAATCCTCTGCTCTGAATTTCATCCTTGAAAGGTTTTAGTGCAGTATAGTGGTATAGACTATAACATAATTCATTAAAGTAATTAGGGAGGTACTGTGGTATATGGACTGTTTCCCATGGTCCTTTGCTGTTGGTGATGTATGCCCCATTCAAGTCTATAAGACTTGTGCCAAATAAATATTTGGCTTAGATGGAGGTGTTATTAAAAGCAGAGGATCTTGGGAAGAAAAGGAAGAGCAGCACCTACAAGAATGTGGGGATCCGGGGATCTTAACCCCTGAAGTACTGGAATACTTTGTATAGAAGAGCTACCGGAGATGTTAATCCAGAGCTGCAGCAGAAAGTGTCTGAGACGTAGAGGATTTCCCTGAGCTCTCCCCAGGCCTCCTGTGATGGTCTAGTGGAGTAGTAAACTGTGACCTGCTGCTTGACAGCCAGCTTACTACAGTATTTGTGAATGGATCAGAGATAGTAATCAAAGACTTGGAGCATAGATCAATACCAGGTACTAGTACTGATCACCTAGTATTCATCTGTACCAACAGCAAAAAAGATAACTTTCTAGAAACCACAAGCCTTACTATACACGTATCACCATGCCTAATGTGTTCTGAATTTTTTCTTTCCAGTATTCAGTAGAAACCATGTAATGATACCATCATGGCGGTGTCATGAAAGGCCTGTTGGTGTTTGGGGATGTTTCATCTAGCCTAGTTCTACCTAACATGGCTAAGGGGCATGCAGAGTGTGTCGAGGCAGTGGTGAGCTATGGAAGGCAGAACAAGTTGGAGATTGGCTTGTGGGCATCTTTGGCAATAGGAAGTCCTGATCTCCCAAATGCACTGCAGCGCAATCCTATGCAGGACTGGAAAGTTGTCTTGGCTGCCGGTGGGTGTGAGAGGGGTTCGGCCAGCAGTGTTTTGATGATTTGATGACAGGCACACATGGTATGGAGTATGGAAGAGAAAAATCAACCCGCTAGGTGGCAAGTTGCCAGGGCCAAGAGGGCTGGTGTCCAGCAAGCTGACTAAAAAGTGAACCTATTCGTTTTTGCATTAATTGAAGAACAGGAGGTAATGGTGCGATTACCTCATGTGTTTTAATTAATGTAACAGGAGCTGGGATCGAAGATAAAAATCTTACCCGCGAGCGATATCAACCGCTGGCTCCTCTGACAGGTCCCCAATGTTTCCAGCTTAAACTAAACAATAGCGCACCTTCCTTGAAATCTTGATCTTGCCTCTGACATGGGTCTTAAAGATTCTCAGGGAGATTCAATAAAAGTTCTTATCATTTTAAAATGGTACTAATTTTGCCCCAACCAATCAGAACTTTTGTAACATTTGAAAGCTAACATCTGATTGGTTGGGGCAAAATTAGCACCATTTTAAATAAGAACTTTTATTGAATAACCCCCTCTGTCTCTCTGTACTAGATTGATCTACTGAGGATGCCATTAAATTGGTAATCTTCACATGTATGTCACTGAAGCTGATTCTTGTAAAGCTCCTGTTTCTGGATTCCAGTTCTGCCATTAATACAGTTATACCATGTAATCTGGTAGCAGTGCAAATAAAATAATTACATTTTCAGACGACCTGTAGGTCTAATAAGGAATAAAAACACGGAGGCTTATTGGAAGGTGCGAGATTAATAATCTGGTGGTTAATACTATCAAACCAAAGAAAAGGTGATAGATTACGGTAAGGTGTATAGGCCAACACCATGCAAGGATATTGCTATCAGGGATAGAGTTATTGAACAAGTGGATAGTTTTCAATTCCTTCCCTATCTGTCTAAGGGGGAGTTCATATACTATTCAGAATATCTCTTATAGAAATTGAAATCTCCAACAAGCTCAGTTAAACCCCCATGTAGTCTCCCTGGTAAACTCAGCGAGCATGCATGATACATGGGAAGGTTTAAGGGCTCCAATCAGATTCTTGAAAGAGGGTCAGTTTAACCAACTGGAACAAACCGTATCCGATGCGTGTTCCTTGTTATAATTTGTACTTTCATTTCTGTATGTCACTGGTGATTTACACAATGCTAGTTGGACCATTTTCTAGGCTCAGTAAATTGCTCTCCCATAAACCTAAATTGGTGCTCGAGGCAAAGTAATTCTCCTTCAGTCGCAAGACAATGCTGTATAAGATCTTCCTAGCGTACAACGCCATTGGTACAAATTAACTTATACGGACAGTACAGTCTTAATGGCTACAAGTGCAGGTTTATAACGGAGTAAAAGAATGCTTGGCAAACTAAGCCAAAACAAGGGATTACCCAGAAATAGTGTTTGTTACTGCACATAAGTTAATATAAACCATAGGCAGTGTACAGTAAACCATATACCCCTACTGTAAATTATAAGGATATTAAAAGACAGTGAGGAGGCATAAAAACTAGCAGGGAAAAGACCCAGAGTTATACAAGTTTCAAACTGTTGAGTATTATATGGAATAATGTGTCCTCTATAAGGACATTACAAGTCACAGAGGAGTTCCGTGACTAAACAGAGGTGAAAGCCACAGGCTGAGAGCTTTAGTAAAGGTCATGGATCAACAAAATGATTTCTAATGCCATTTTATTTTCTGTTCTATGCATATACTTAAACCTACTGTATGATAAAGTGAATAAAATCTAAGGTTATTGGAATTTACATGGGAGTTCCACGATGACCTGTATGATTTTCTAGTCTTGTATTTTTATAAGGTCAAGCACGTCTTTGGTGCCATGTGTCACTGATGACATAGCTAAGCACCATTTATAATTGATGCTATATAGCTTAGTACAGCTTATAAGGACCTAATTTATGTTCATTCTTGTTTATAATAAAACAGCCTATGTTTCTAAAATAAGGGGAACTAAAGTCCTAAACCAACCTACTCCCTCTTAGTGTACCCAGGATGAGGACATAGAACACTAGGTCTGCACTCCCAGGAGTACACAGGATCATCCACAATAGTCCACCTCTATGATCCATTCCGACTGCCTCCTTCACTCACTAGGCAGACAGACCAAACAATGGCACATCCTCTGGTCCCTGGCCCAGGGGAAGAGGAAGACATGAGTAGATCAGAGAGCAGGACTTGTGTATCATTCCTAATATAATGTTCTCCCAGGGGATAGGGCCAGGCATTTTAGGTCTTCATCTATGGTACATAAAAACAGAGGGGTGATAGTTTGCAACTTTAGTTTTCCTTTAAACTGCTTATTTATCTTTTTTTTGTAGCTATGGGATGCGCAGTGTGGTCAGGCAGAAACATTTGAATATATCAAACTTTAAAATGAATGAATGTTGCAGATCCAGGCATTTTATGGGAACATTTCTCTTCAAACGTTTAAAAACGTTAGATACATGGAAGCTAAGCAGAAGAACACAGAGGGAAGAAGGCTGGTAAGTAGGTTTGCCAGCACCTCAGAAACATAAGAACCTCTTGAGGTCGAGGTTTTGGGGGACACTTGGCATTATATCAAAAGTATTTTTGGGTGGACATACCCTTTAATTCCTTTGTGCATAGAAATATCTACAGATTTGTATTTGCCATCTGCTACTTCTAAATCTGGCCGTGCACAGCCAATTAAAAGGCCAGTTTAATGGTAGATTACAACGGTGCTTCCACACGCAATGTGTGCCCATGTTTTAAGCTGACCTGATAGCCCAAAAAGCAACATTTTCAAGCTGGAATGAGCTATAGCTCAAATATCAGGGATGGCCCACCGCTATCAGGATTACACCTTTCTTTAGTATACAGTACGTGATCAAATATTTACATGGCTTTAGTTACCCTTTAACATTTACACTGCTTTTATCTTGCTGCTCTTCACTATCACCATCCAGGTTCCTGCCTGGCCCATTTATTTTGCAGTCACAAGTCAATTAAAATGCACCAGTGTTGCCATATGAAATACCATGTCATCATAATCTATCCTAATAGATTGTCTCTTCCAAATGAAACTGCCTGAGGAGCAATCGTGGGTTTTTTCATGGTTCATAATGTACAGCTTTGGGCTGGTGGTTGAGATTACAACTGTCTGTCTAAAGGGCAACTATACTGTAAAAATGTATTTTTTTTAAAAAATTGAAAAGTACCAGGGGCAGAGAGGTAGGATTTATTATTCCTACCTCCCAATATTGTTTCATTAAGGTGCTACAGCACAAACAGTTTTTCTCTGGCAGGTTTTCCTGTATTAGATCAAGATTTTCTTTGTGCTGCAACTCCTCATTGAAATGATATGTGGACTCATGGAGGTAGAGCGAACCAATCCTACCTCCCTGCCCCAGGTTCTTTTCTTTTTAACTTTATGCGCACTCATGTAAAGAATAATAAAAGTCTGATAATAATTAAAGTTTAAGTGATTGACCATGTAACCAGGGCCGAAACTGACGCAAAAACCTATCATTTACCTAAAATATTGATGTGTTTATAAGTGCTGCTCCTCCTCTTCTTCCCAAGATCCTTTGTTTCTGGTAGCACCCCCATGAAAGCTAAATATTTAGAACCAACCTCATTGATTTAAAGGTGGCTTATTCACTATGAGCAAAGGACCATGGGAAACATGAAGAACTGGAGTGTCAATGAGTGGAACGTGACAAAAAGAGGCAGGTTTTCGAGGTGAGTTTTATCTAGGAGAGGTTTGACTTTATTCAGGTCCATCCCATGCAGTCCTCATCTACACCTCTGACCTTATTCTTCTATCGTATATACTAATACCAAGGACACAGAATTTAGCCTGGTAATGCAAAACCCTGCTACTTATAATTAAAGGTGCCACTGTGGTTCTACTACACAAAAGGTTTTGCTCCGATTAGCTGAGGAATTTCCCAGTCTTTTGTTAATGGGACTGGAAATACTTAGAAAGCCAATTAAAGATTTAATAGTGAATTGTTTCATGATTGCTACAAGATTTTGTATTACTAAGAAAGTGGGATTGTTTGTTAGACCGCCCAGTTTGCCAAGGGAAAATCCATGTTTAAATAAACTTGTGCCCCGTGGTACAGCTGAGAATTTTACCACAGACACGAATCTCTAAACTCATTTTTCATTATCTACAGCTGGTGCCTGTAGCCGATAGTGAGTACTTAAAAGGACTAGTAATCTAAGTGTAAAAACATATATATTTAATTCTTTAACTTTACTAATTACCCAAAACAAGGAACTAACAGTATTGCTCTGTCGTTAATTAAGGTGACCAGGGTTCTCCTAGTTTATTTTTACTTCCTGAACCCTTGATATGGTAGAAGGGTCACATTGCTTCCATGAACAATGAACTAAGTTGTCTGCAGCTTGGGTTCTTGGTCTTAGAGGACAAAAGACCAAGTGACATCCAAAGGTCTCCATGATGAGTAAATTTACATTTATTTCTCCAGATTTGCTGTATTTGCTCGTTGATGATCTGCCTGTTAAATCGGGGAATGATCCCCCACCGAATGACCATTTCAGACTACAAATAGCCCATATATGGCACGATTACCAGCTGAAAGACTGTGAATAAACATCGCGGGTCTCCCCCCTTGATCACACGTGTGTATGCACCTTAAGCTATGTTGAATGAAATTTTTAGTCCATCAAATTTTCCCCCAATTCTGGAAGTTTGATGGAAACAATGGCTTAGTAGGATTTAAGAACTGATAATAAAATATCAAGTCAAACTGCTGGAAAACCACTGTTGGTTCTCTCAGTTGTTTAACCTTTTGCAAGCGTTAATAAAAGGTACAAATGTTTACCCTGTGCTATCAATCTGCAGCAACCAATCAGATATTAGCTTTTTGCTGGGCTACTGTAGTTGGTTAACATCTTATTGGTTGCTGCAGATTAATATCACTGGTAATCTTTGCATCTTATTACAAATGCTCCTTCAAGTCAATTCGTAGCCATGGCTGGTAGGTATAGTAAACCTTGTCTAAATCTTGTTTTTCTAATTAACTACATCTAGAAATATCTGTTGTATTCAATTAGATCAACTGGACTTGAAGTTTAGTTCTTGAAGACGTTTCGCTAGTCATCCGACTGGATCTCTCAATTCAGAATGACTTGTACAAGAATCTGTGGCAATTATGTACCTGCTTCTTGTTCCAGGCATGGGACATGTTATAATATTTACAAGTCTGTGTGTGTGCTTCTAGTTCCAGGCATGGGGCATGTTATAATATTTACAAGTCTGTGTGTGCTTATTGTTCCAGGCATGGGACATGTTATAATATTTACAAGTCTGTGTTTGCTTCTAGTTCTGGGCATGGGACATGTTATAATATTTACAAGTCTGTGTTTGCTGCTAATTATCAGCTTATAATATTTACAAGTCTGTGTTTGCTTATTGTTCCAGGCTTGGGACATGTTATAATATTTACAAGTCTGTGTGTGCTTCTTGTTCCAGGCTTGGGACATGTTATAATATTTACAAGTCTGTGTTTGCTTCTTGTTCCAGGCTTGGGACATGATATAATATTTACAAGTCTGTGTTTGCTTATTGTTCCAGGCACGGGACATGTTATAATATTTACAAGTCTGTGTTTGCTTCTAGTTCTGGGCATGGGACATGTTATAATATTTACAAGTCTGTGTTTGCTTCTTGTTCCAATCCAATAAATATTATAGTTAAGATGTGTGCACTACACGGTTTATTCAAATATATTTATTCAAGTGGTACGAATGGCAAATTGTTCGGTCCTTGGTCTTGGACCTCTCAAGCAACCAGATCACGACCAAGGACCAAAACTTTGCCGTTTGGAATAAATAGATTTGAATAAGACGTGTAGTGCACGCACATCTTATTGATTCTCGTTGCTCTTTATTGTTTGTCAATATTGAGCAGTTTGCTTTCCAGCAATCTCATAAAAACATTAGCCTATCCCCTTTTCACATTAAGGGCCATAAAAAGGAGCGGAATTGCTATTTTGCCATACTGCACTTTAACAAACATTGCCGCAATCATAACAACACCATTGCGGTATTTTACTACTGCATAGTATTGTATGAATGACCTTATTGGGCGCGATCGTACATTTAGGATAACTCGCAAATTTACCATACATGTGGCCATCATGTGCTAAAAGAGCTAGTTTACTCCCGTTCTTCAATTAATCCAACAGGAGCAGGCAGGAAAACTTTACACCTTATGCCCTCCTCGCCTTCTTGCTCTGATAGCTCATGGCTGCCACAGACTGCGCTATACTTTACTAGAGAAAATTGCCCCAATAGAGCGCATTCATAAAGATATCAAATGCTGTGTTTCACCTCTTCCTTGCTGTGTGATTTTGAAAGCGCTCTGGGCGAATCTCCCCTGCACGGAAATGGCGTTAAATACAAACAGCCGCACAGCCTCTGGTAAATAGTTTTTGCGACGGCTGCACCCGTGCGTCCTCCTGGAAACCGTGACATCTGCGATAACATCCATACGTACCATACCACCAAGGGGCGCCTACTGTGAAGCAAATTGAAGTGTTGCACAGGTCACGCCCCTTTAATGCATTACTTTATGCTGGTGGGAATGCCCTGACAAGCTTCTCTTCTTGCATGGGCTGGGAATGCTTGCTGAAGTCCTTGTGGTTGCCAAATATCAGTAAGTGGCTTTACTGTCTGGATTTTTTAATTCTATTTACAAGTCTGTGTGTGCTTCTTGTTCCAGGCATGGGGCAAGTTATAATATTTACAAGTCTACGTGCTTCTAGTTCTGCGGCATGTTATAATATTTACAAGTCTATGTGCTGCTTCTAGTCTGGGCATGTTATAATATTTACAAGTCTATGTGCTTCTAGTTCTGGGCATGTTATAATATTTACAAGTCTATGTGCTTCTAGTTCTGGGCATGTTATAATATTTACAAGTCTATGTGCTTCTAGTCTGCGGCATGTTATAATATTTACAAGTCTATGTGCTTCTAGTTCGGGCATGTTATAATATTTACAAGTCTATGTGCTTCTAGTTCTGGGCATGTTATAATATTACAAGTATACGTGCTTCTAGTTCTGGGCATGTTATATATTTACAAGTCTAGTGCTTCTAGTTCTGGGCATGTTATAATATTTACAAGTCTACGTGCTTCCTAGTTCGGGCATAGTTATAATTTTACAAGTCTGTGTGCTTCTAGTTCCCTGGCATGTTATAAATTTACAAGTCGTGTGTGGCTTACTTGTTCCAGGCATGGGACATGTTATATATTTACAAGTCTGTGTGTGTGCTTCTAAGTTCTGGCTGGGCATTTTATAAGGGTATTACAAGCTGTGATTTTGCGCTAAAAGAAATTATGAATATTTAAAGCGTGTAGCTTATTGTCAGGCAATGAGGAAAGAAGATAGTAGGCAAAGTCTGGGATGAGATTTGTAGTCCAGGCTTGGGACAATGTAAAAAAAAAAAAAAAATAAAAAAAATTACCTGGTATGCTTGTCATGCGAAGGATGATAAGTAGAGACTTTATTTACAAGTTCGTGTGTGCTTATTGTTCAGGCAATGGGACATGTTATAATATGTTTACAGTCTGTGTTTGCTTCTAGTTTGTGGTCATGGACATGTATTACAAGCTGTGCTCATATATGCAAAATTTCCAAGTCGGTGTTTGCTTACTGTTCCGGCTGTGGACATGTATATAATTATTTACAAGTCTGTGTATTGCTTTCTTGTTCAGGTTGCTGGCGCAATACGAACGATTCTTGGCCGTTCGTCTTGTGCGTGTAGTGCTCAGTGTCGGGGGTCGTGGATCGTTGGCAAAACGTAAGTGTGTGCGAACCTAGGGCCAAGGCCACACTACAATGCACCAAATTGCGCACACAATTGCAGTGTTACGCATGCAATTGTGTGCACGATTCTTGTGCAGTTTGCGTTTGCGCATGCAATTTTTCCATTTTCCATTGTGGAAACTCGTGCGTACCAAAACGGAAACGTAAGCGGAAATCATGGGAATTTTGTTCCCGCTATTTGCATTTTAAAAAAAAAAAAAACATAACTGCAATTGCAAAACGTGTGCGCAAACGCACGAAAAACGTGGCCTAGCCTTAAGTCTCCCTTGCCTAATTGTTTTATGAATAACCAATCCTTTTTATTGATGATAGTCCTTGGACCGCCTGCTGCTCTGCTTGATAATGGAATTTGCTGGCTTCATCTCAGTAGCTGACTTGGCCTGTTACCTGAATTCGGCAGGTTTCCCAGCTTTCTTCTGTTGCTTTCTTCTATCATCTTTAAAAAAAGTAAAGGTGGCTATACATATATTTGATTTACTTACGCGACCGAGTGCTTCTGGGACATTAGACCGATCCTGCCGGAACCGCTTCTCCCGTTCTTCCATGTGAATGCAACCGACATGCGATTGCGAAATAATGGGATTTCCGATCGCATAGAACGGAAGAGGAGGTTCAGGCAGGATTGGTCTAATGTCGCAGGAGTGCTCGGTCTGGTACGTAAAATCGAATATATGTAATGGCCACCTTTAGTGACATGCTTCTATCTGTGCTGCCTGGATTTGTGTACAGCTTGCCCTTTGTTTTGCTAGCTCCTCCCACTTTCCCCTGCCACCTAGAATTCTTGGCTTTCCTTTTGTTAACCCTCTCTGGTTCCCCGTCCCCTTGGCCCTTCAACAATAGGAGGAAGGTGGGGAGGAAGGGAGAGAGCTAGCCCATAAGGCTTGTGTTTCCTCCTTCTGAAGCACCGTCTCCCTTGGCAACACAGTACATAACCCTCACCCCTACTGTATACAGTACCAAGGGAGGCTGCTGGGAAGAGGAAATGGCGAACAGAACTGGCAGGGAGAAAGTACAACCAAGACCCCAACGGGTAACACCACAATGTGCCATAAAGTAATTAATATGGAGGGACATCGCACTAATGAGGGATACTACCACATAAAGCCATTAATATGGAGGTACATCGCACTAATGAGGGATACTACACAAAAGTCATTAATATGGAGGGACATAGACTAGTGAGGGATACTGCCACAAAGTCATTAATATGGAGGGACATCGCACTAATGAGGGATACTACCACAAAGTCATTAATATGGAGGTACATCGCACTAATGAGGGATACTACCACAAAGTCATTAATATGGAGGGACATCGCACTAATGAGGGATACTACCACATAAAGTAATTAATATGGAGGGACATCGCACTAGTGAGGGATACTGCCACAAAAGTATTAATATGGAGGGACATCGCAATAATGAGGGATACTACCACATAAAGTCATTAATATGGAGGACATCGCACTAATGGGGATAACTGCCACATAAAGTAATTAATATGGAGGGACAATCGCACTAATGAGGGATACTGCCACATAAAGTAATTAATATGGAGGGACACGCACTAATGAGGGATACTGCCACATAAAGTAATTAATATGGAGGGTCATCGCATAATGGGATACCCACATAAAGTCATTAATATGGAGGGACACGCATAATGAGGGATACTGCCACATAAAGTTAATATGGAGGGACATCGCACTTTGAGGGATACTGCCACATAAAGTAATTAATATGGAGGGACATCGCACTAGTGAGGGATACTGCCACATAAAGTAATTAATATGGAGGGACATCTCACTAATGAGGGATACTACCACATAAAGTAATTAATATGGAGGGACATCGCACTAATGAGGGATACTACCACATAAAGTAATTAATATGGAGGGACATTGCACTAATGAGGGATACTGCCACATAAAGTAATTAATATGGAGGGACATCGCACTAATGAGGGATACTACCACATAAAGTAATTAATATGGAGGGACATCGCACTATGAGGGATACTGCCACATAAAGTAATTAATATGGGGGGGACATCGCTGTCCCTCCATATTAATTACTTTATGTGGTAGTATCCCTCATTAGTGAGATGTCCCTCCATATTAATTACTTTATGTGGCAGTATCCCTCACTAGTGCGATGTCCCTCCATATTAATTACTTTATGTGGCAGTATCCCTCACAAGTGCGATGTCCCTCCATATTAATGACTTTATGTGGCAGTATCCCTCATTAGTGCGATGTCCCTCCATATTAATGACTTTATGTGGTAGTATCCCTCATTAGTGCGATGACCCTCCATATTAATTACTTTATGTGGCAGTATCCCTCATTAGTGCGATGCCCCTCCATATTAATTACTTTATGTGGTAGTATCCCTCATTAGTGCGATGTCCCTCCATATTAATTACTTTATGTGGCAGTATCCCTCATTAGTGCGATGTCCCTCCATATTAATTACTTTATGTGGTAGTATCCCTCATTAGTGCGATGTCCCTCCATATTAATTACTACTAATGAGGGATACTACCACATAAAGTAATTAATATGGAGGGACATTGCACTAATGAGGGATACTGCCACATAAAGTAATTAATATGGAGGGACAATGACATAGGAAACCCACAGTTACCCATTCTAAATGAATTAAATGTGACACAGATGTCCTCAGGGGGTTTCTTTAATAAGCAGGGGGGAAATACAGCCAGGTTCCATTTGATTGTGATTTTAACAACCAAACTCTATTACAGTCTGCATAAATGACTGTGAATCAGTGTGAGAAAAAGGTTGTGTTTGTTTTGGGAGATCTGGGTCTGTGAAGCCAAAGGAGACGTTATTATATTTTAGTTCAGCCTTCTGTAAGAGTTCTTCTGTGCTGTCAAACTTTGTCTTCATGATGTGTCATGGTGTCCTGACCATTGTACAATCGGAAAGCTTGGCCCGTCCAATTTGGTGCGGACATATTGATATCTAACAATGATGTTTTAGAGTCCCATTAAGAAGTGGTTGGTAGGGTGTGTTTTCCATGGCCCATTACTCCACGTGGCAAATTGTTTTTTGACACAATCGACGACCATCGCCACATTGGTTCCCATTGAAGTTGCCCCGCCCCTCTGTCGCTATAGTTGGACGTTTTGCAAGGACATGATATCCGAGGAGGAGGAAGAATGTCACCCGCAGAGATCGAACAGTTCACTACATACGCACCCAAAAGGTTTTTTTAGCAGCGCTCCAGGTACGAGCCCTTAAATGTAACGGACAATGGCCAGGGGCAGCGGCCCGCCATCAGGGGCGGGGAGGTACAGGGGTAAACTGTCGGCCGGGCCCGAGGAGGCTTATGGGGCCTGGGCACGGCTGCCGTGCGATCTGACAGCAACTGCGTTTGCCCGGGAATCCGGGATCCTCGGGCCCCATTACATACTGGCTGTCGGCTCAGCTGTTATGGACGACGGGGATCATAGCGGCTGTGCTCGTTACCCGGACCGTTACCAGTCGACCACTGCGCGCACTGTGACGTCACTCTAACAGGCCAGTCGCGCGTGCGGTGCGCAATGGGAATCGAAGTCACTGGGCTGTCAGATGGTTCTGGGGGATAATGGGAGCGAGAGGAGGAGGTGACTCACCACGTGACGTCTGGCTGCGGCGGCTGCGCAGTGGTTGGCCGCTAAAGGGAAAGGAAGACCTCCTTCTTTTCTCTCATCCTACTTTAGCTCAAGGAACGGGGGAGGATGGAGAGGTAGAGGAAGGAGGAGCAGAGGAGAGCTAGTGGACCGTCCTCAGTCAGGCTCGTGACTCTGACACAGACAGTGAGAGACAGACAGAGACCTGAAGACAGAGGACCTGTGGCCATGCTCAGCACAATATTCAGGTATGTAACACAGTAACAGTGAACAGTGAGTCTTACTTAAATATTTCTAATAAATTATATTGGGGCTGTAAAGGGGTAGGGGGGCCTGGGGGACGGGGGGGTTTGTGGAGGACTTCCAGACTGGGGGGGGGGGTCGGGCTGGCGTGCTTAGGGCCAGTAATTTACCTAGTATGGGGCCCTGAAAATTTGATGGCGGCCTGGCCCAGGGGAACATGGAGAAAATTTTTAGCTGCCATCCAATGCTATCTTTACTGTTTCACACAGGTCATTGGTGTAAAAGATGAAAAGGACTGGGGGGAAAGGAAATCTGTTCGCCGTATTCGTCTCTATGATAACCAGACTCGCCTGCTGCTGAGATCAAGGATTACGGTAAGGGGAAGCGGAAGTAGTATTTTTTGGCTAAAAATGCGGCTGATCAAAATTCAGTATCTAATCATAAGGATAGATGGTAGCTTAAGCATGATATCCAACGGGTTCGATAGAACATTAACGTTTGCTGTATACGAATTGATATTGTTGAGCTACCCACATGACCCTAGCTTCCATCATTTCTTTTAATTTGTTTACTTTGAGCTTTCATCATTTTTTTATATATATATTGTGTTTCGTATAAGTGAAACTCCTCCAATCGGTCTTCCTCCCAGACATCCACCCCACTTTGACCCCCCCACCCTTTTTTCTTCATTCCCTTCCCTGACTACCCTTCGATCTTTTTTCCCCTCCTCTTCCTCCAGACTTTCTCCCCTTCCCCCCATACGCTCTCTTTTATTCCATCCTCTTCGATTCGATTACTATCAGTGTCAAACATGAATAAGTAAGTAATGACTGGCTACCGATGTTCGGAGAATTTGATTTCTAGCATAATCCGGCAAAGAATTTGCGCATCCAGGTATGGAATAGTTTTGACACACAAAGTCCAAGCACGTATACTTGAACATACTCAAATGCCATATATAACGGGTTTCTTCATCAGATGCTGTACTATACGGAACGTAGTGACGTCCACCCAACCCTTGTTGTCGCGCTCAAGTGGCCCACTCATGCGTTTTTTTTGGAGGCTCGTAGGACTGAATGGGTTGGGCTTGAGACATTCCAGGGGCACTAACACTTGCGGTATCGGATCAGGGGTTGGGCTACACCCAACGCAGTCTCCCTGTGTGTACTATATGTGGAGGCACACATAGATGCAGCCCCCAGAGTGGCTCAGGTTGGGCACCCCATGGACTAAGGGGTTGATACACATGCGCCGTTGACTACGTTTCACGTCTCTTCTTATCTGATGACCATGTGATCTACTTAGATCCTGGTTGCGCTGTTAATCTACATGTGCATCGACCCCTTACACACAGAGAGCTAAAAGGTCCGTGTGCACATAGACGACTGTCATGTAGAATTTCATGGAATCAATCAGAATTTTGCTACACACCGGTCAATTTGCAAAATCCACGTCTCCACGGCCGGACAAGCCCGTGGTCACTTGGAATTCTAAAGGCAGGGCGTTCGCGGTCTAGTCGAGTTGAACCACTGAACAATCACGGAAGTTCATGACCAAATATTCTATTATATATGGATCATATAATATTATATATATTCTATACTTGCCATTATCAGCCAATACAGATATCACATTAACGTCACTTTCATTAATGAATATTTATATAAATACCATGGTTTTACTTTCCATACTGAGAAATCCACAGTTAACATTTACACTTCATAATTATTAGTGTAATAGTTGTGACATGGCGAGGGATCTGTCGAATTTGAGTGTGTATGGATAAGTCCTGAAGCTGCAAACTACTGCTACCAGTTAATGTTAGTCATGGCAAAAGTAGCCGTGTCCTCAGGAGCAGTCCATAGAGGACAGCACGCTCGGTCGTGGTTTTCGATACAACTGATCATTTGTTTGTCCCACTGCGAACGAAGAGTCAGATGTTCCCTCTTCTGCTCACTAAGCTCCATCACAGCGGGGTAGGCAAGTAACTAATGTATATAAACCCAGTCTCTGCAATTCGCTTAGCATGCAGCTGCAGGGTTAATGATAATACAAGTGTCACAAATTTACAAAGTTATCACCTCCCTCTCTTAGATAATGATCTGCCGGAAAAAATTTGTCTGGCCCCAATAGGTCCACGTGTCTGCCAGTGTAGTCTGAACCACAGGATTTGTGAATATCGGCCAGTTTATGGCTAGCTTGAAATTCATTTAGGCTTATTCAATAATAGGTGCAAACATTTGCCTGAGCTGTTAATTTCCTCAACCAATCAGAAGACCTTTTTACTGGTGTACTACAGTTTGTTTTTTTTTAAACATCCGATTGGTTGCCGCAGATTAAAAACACAGGCACCTTTTATGACCAGCCCACTATTCTTACTTCTAGATGGACATCCTAAGAGATATCAGGCAATCATTATTTTCTACTGGTGAGCATACCTAACATATAATATAATCTTCGTGATACCTTGTCTGCTCTGCTCTACATCAGGGCCATTCTAGGCATATGCAACCAGCTAGGGTACCCATTCATATGTGGAGGACGCCATTCAAAGTCAGGGATCCTTATCAGCCATAGTGCAACAAGCTGTTACCAATCTAGATTCCTGTAGCCTTTCTTTTCCATATGATAGAATCATCCTGGCTCAGTTTTCCAATTTATCCAAAAGAATAATCCAAGAGGTGGTTTGCATAAGATTAAGTTGGAAAGCGGGGCACCGGGGAGACTTGCTTAGGGCACCAAAATGGCTAGAACCTGCCTGCTCACATTAATGGGGATCCTTACATAAGGATTTAATTTATCTGACTTGCCATTCTACTTTTCTTACCACAGATCGCCCATTTTAAGTCCCACGTTACATTGTGTTGTGGAATGGCTACCCACCACTGTTTCTGGAAAGGTAAGTTTAGTTTCGGGTGGTGGTGGGGGTGTGTGAAGGGTTGGGACAGTGGTAGGAGATGTAGAATATATTCGGGTTGGACAGTTTAGGAGGTTGGACAGATCAGTGTTAATGACCATATTTGTGGGTTAACCATCTTTCTTATGCCTATTCAGATTCAAAAATACAAACTGAAAGAATTAATGAAAAAGAGTTAAATCTGTGAAGAAATGATGTCTGCTTTCCTTCAGTAACCTCCCATAATGCCCAGTCTGTGCCCCTACAAGCTCTGATTGGTCTCCAAGCTCCTCGCCTTTTAATGCTTCACAGCTTTAGAATGGGCATTGGCTTACTGAGCTTTAGTCAAGACTGTGAACTTGGTTTCTTTTTAAATGTTTATTGTCATCTTCTCCTTTTCTTACTTGTGGCCTTGTTAAGGTTCGGTACCGTGCACCACACTAATCTCTTCTCTGTTTTACAGCCCCGTGACCCCGTGTGGTTGCCATTTCCAAAGATACTTTGCACTTCAGTAATGCTGGCACTAGATTTCTGTATAGCTCTCATTTTCCAGGCCTATTAATACTGACACTTTTTACTGCACTTTGGGTTTCCTTGTCCATAAACCATCGCCTAATTTACCCTTTCAAATAATTTAAACCTTTGCCATTTGATACAAGGGAGCAAAGTCAAAATGTTGAGGTTCTACAAACACGGTCCTATTACTGATGGAATGTCAAGAACTAGAAAAGAACTAAAGTCTAATAGTGAGTAACGGACCTGAAGTTTTTATTTTAAAATTAATTTAAATAGCTTTAATTTATTTATACTGGAAAAACTGTCTCCCTGTCACCACTTTACCTTTATTTGCTGATCTGTCCCCTATTTCTTTAGATACCTAGTCTGAAACATCTTACATTGTAGCTGTCAATCAAGTGCCTTATTATCATAACCTCTTCTGTTGTGTGCAGTTTTGCAGTAACTGGAATGGTGAAGTGAAAGTTGTATGTGTGAAATTCCCTCTCTCGTGGTGCCTTGAGGATAGAAAATCTGTGTTTTTGAGAGGTTACTTCTATCTCCCAGATCTGAGAAGTGTAAGATTGCCGGTAGAATCCCCCCTCTGACACAGCCCCTTTCCCAGACATCCCTATCTTAAACATAGGTGCCAGGGGGAGAGCTGTCAGGGGCTGCAGGTTTGGATCTTCCACTTTGCACTTTGGAGCTTGTGAATACAAAAGGGATGTAGGAAATATGCTCCCTAGGAATTCTAGGCTTAATTTCTGCTTTTTAAAATATATCAATGCAAGATGGCTTGGATTTATTAGTGTTTACTTTTCCTTTAATACTACATTTATACTGCCTAACTCTTGCCATTCACAAGCCTTTTTTTTTTGAAAGTTATTAAGAAATCTCATAAGGACCGCTCAAAGCTTCCCCCATACATGGTCCCTCTGTACTAATGGGTTATGGTGCCAGGTCTATAAATCTTTTTTTTTTTAAATAAAAATGTCTTTTAATGTGAAATTCTTAATCTCTGTAATAAATTGATTGAAGTGCGTATCCAGGGGTGTAAGGCCGTAACCTGTGCTGATACATTCGGTGTTTAAATGGTGAATTAATCAAAGTGGCAGCAGAATACCGACAATGTTCCTGGCCTGGACCATTCATTTTCTCCTAAATGCACATTATCTAAGATCAATACAGACAAGCTCCTGTATTGCTGAATGGATACACCGTGGGTAGACTCTCTAGTCATTAGCTGGATATACCTAGAGGAGCGGGATTAGGCCTGCAGATGCCGTTATCGATCTTTGAGATCAGTTCTAGGATCTGTAAAGTCTGTAGGGGGTTTCCTACATTGGAAGACATTCCCTTAGATACAGTCACGCATTTTACCGCTTTTACTGATGGTATATAGAAATAGAAGAAAAAAAACTACTTTTAAGAAATATCCATAAAAATTGTTTAATACATTAAAGGATAATAAAAAATAAATAATTGTTCCAAATTGCTGTTTGTTTTAACCAGAGTCTGTTGCCGAGTTTCACAGGAGTGCAATGGCACCATGCATTTCCTAACCATGAACCTTGGATTGTCTTCAAACCCAAGTCTCCTCCCAACTGTCCACCTTTGACTGTGCAAGGAATGGTCAATAGCTAGTGCAGACGTCTTGCTTAATTGGATGTCCAGGGGGAGGTCTACCCATGGAAGTGACTGTTGAAATTCTTTCACCTTCATTTGATTTAAAAAAAAAAATAAGAAAGATAGTCTTTAAGGTGCCCAAACATTTATTAGCCGTTTCAGAAACCTCTAGCCTGATTTTTGTGACAACCTACAAGCATAAATTTGATATATGCATGAAATGTTGCAAGTAAGAAACTGCTTTCTGGTCTAAGGTTACTATTGATTCGATATTTGGTTGGATTGAACAATGAATTGATGGACAGTTGAACAATGGTTACTTTCACACGAGCGACATGTTAATAATTAGTCACCAATGAAGCTGACGTCAACCACTGATATGTTCTTTTATCAGGGTATCTCACTGATAAAATCATTTTTTGCTATTCAGTTTATTAGAAGAACAGAAGGTAAGGAGTGTGTCTTACCTATGTTTATTACCTAAAAAAAACGGCAGGAGATTCGGAATTATCTCGCTCCTCCGCCAATTCCTCTGACAGTTCCCGACAGACTCTGTACTCTATGTGCAGGGTGATGCGCATGGAATACAGAGTCTGTTGGGAACAAGAGATGGGTAAGTTCCAAATCTTCTCTCCGGCTCCTGCAGGTTTTATTGAAGAACGGGAGGTAAGACACAGCTCCTTTACTCCCGTTCTCTAAAAAACAGAATACCAAAAAAATATTTTACCATGGAGATACCCTTTAAACAGGCAGGTTTTTTTCAGGATTTGACAGTCTTTCTATTTTATTCTAATTCTCATAAAGTTCCTATGTTAAGTACCCACAGAACATCCAACAAACGCAACCCAGTAAAGTGCAATGTCTTTTGGCATCTCCCTATCGACTATGCTAAAGAAACGCTGATGCATCGTCTTTGATATGCTAGAAAATGCAACGCTGAAAAAACATCCCTAAAGGGCATGTCCACCCCCAAAACTATAATCCCCCCAACTACTGTCCCCATAGTAGTATAGTTTAATCCTTACCTCATCCAGCTCCATAAGGTTCTCCTGTAATCCCCCCCACCCCCAAAGTCCCAAAAACTGCCCAGAGTCCATATAGGACTCTGCCTCCTACCTGGCCTCCGGGAGAAGTTGGCATGCGTACTGAGCCCTTCTCTCCCTCCCTCTCAGGATTCCCTCCCCCTAGTGTAAAACCCTTTAGCTATATGATTCCCCCTGTCCCCCCAGCCCCAACCACTCTATTTATATTCTTAGAAAGCTCCCCAAAAGTTACTACCTTCCCTCTTTCCCCTGCCGAAATGAACTCCCGGCAGCCGTGTCCGTGATTGGCTGCCGCTCAGCCAATCACAGACGCGACTGCCGGTCCCGCCCCTCTGCTTGCATTTTCTCTCAAGCAGAGGGCGCAGCGTGGCGGAGGAAAGAGGGGGGAAGGTAAGTTAAGTTTGGGGCACTTTCTAAGAGTATAAATAGAGCGGTTGGGGCTGGGGGAGGGGAATGGGCTGGGGGGACGGGAATCATATATGCAAATTGGTTTTTAGGGTGGACATACCCTTTAAGTTCACTGTTTAGAATAGGCAGACATTTTATTGACACAAAAAATGATCCATCAGCTGCTCATGTGAATGTAGCTTTACTGTGTGTGCAAATTGAAATTTCACACAGAAACATGATGGACATGACTGAATCACATACTGGTAATATGCATACACAGACCTGCAAGGCAATTGTGCCAGTTTGTTTATTTTCCTTCTGCTCTGCCTGCCAAAAAAGTTAAAATAAGCTCTGCCGCTGCATATTGCCTCATTAGAGAGACACCCCTGTTGCAGTGGTAGGAGTTGGAAGCTGTAGGGAGGAGGTAGGGTGTACAGAAATCCATTGATGTTTTTGATTTTTTCTGTGAAATATGAGGCTATTTCTTCAGCCGATAAACGGGATGGGTAGGAGGAGGTGGCGAACAGAGCAGGGAGTTGAAAACTTTAAAGAGCTGTCATAAAAGTCCCCAAAATGCCTTGGCGTCATCTTGGACTTGGATGAGTATTTTGTGGTGAAATAACTGCTGCTTTATAAGTAATATTACTGCCCTTTAACCCTGTATTTGACAGTAAAGGCAACCCACAACTCTATGGGCTAGGTCACATTGGCTTCTGATCGCGCATGGTAATTGCATACAAATGTGCCCGGCCACACTTTATGCAATCCACTATCGGAGTGCATGTGATCTGTATTTTGGTGCAAATCGCATGCTGCCCGTTAACAGAATATTTGGATCAAAGTGCAAATACTTGGTAACACACATGAAACGTGCTACACCGGGACTGCACTTTTATTGCTCGATTCTGTGTGGAAACAAGCCTTAGCGAATATTAGAAGTTTAGCATCACTGACAGATACAGGTATATTTAACGTGCAATAAAAATACAGCTTTAACAGTAGATAGTGATTATGTACATACCCATATTAGTACAAATGTGGCAAAGGATATTCTGTAAAAAAAGAAAAAGATGGATACTTAGATTGTCCACTTCCAATATGTATTAATATACAATAACTCCCAACAGGGCTTCAGGTTTCCACATTGGAAGGAGGACTTAACCTGTAACATTATGACCCTGTAAAAACTCAATAAATGCAACTAACAGATGGCAGATTTGTCGCTTCTGAAATCAGCTGCATTGTGGGTAAATTATCTGTTGAATTTTGCAGGTTTCTGGCACAAATCCCATAAACATACAGAATGACACATCATTTCTAATAAAAAAATAGTCTAAAGGTTATAAACGTATCCATGTTATGGAGAATCGGATAATCCCTTACCCCCCTGGTTTTGGGCCCCCCAAGCATGGTATCTCCCTGGTATTGGTTCAAGATCTGCTGCATCGAGCATGTAAGGTCCCAAGTGGTGTGTGATCTCCCTGGGAGAACTTTACCTTTAATACAAGTTTTACTTCTCCTCTGGAATCTCCTAGACCTTCCTCTTTCCTGCAGTTGTGTAACATTAACGCAATTCTAAGTGAAAGCAAATTTCCCACTGTTCACAATAGCATTATTGGTAGGGAGTTGGCGTTATTTCTCATGTTGGTATTTTTTATTTGGAACAGACAAAAGTTTTGTAGCCAGTTCTGCAGCTATCAATAGAAAGAGCATTAATACTAAGGGACAAGTGAGAATATTCCTGAATAAAGTTATTATTGGTGGAATTAATCTAAAGATCCCCACACAGCCAATCAGCCTTTTCTGTACCATGGGTAATGATGGGAGTGACCAGGAGAACTCCCAAGGTGGAGGAGAACATTGTCTACCTCACATCCAGCAGGAAGATTTAAGAACAGTGCTGTCTGACTAAGAGTCATGCAAATATAGACCCACAACCAGAAATTAAAACTACCCGACCCGCTACCTATTCAAAATTACCTGACCCAAAAATTGGTTAACCCGTAGGCACTTTCTGAATCAGCCACGTCGGCGATGATCATGTAAAGTGTGTACAAAGCTTTAGATACCAGGTGTATATTTTTGCTTGTTGGCTACCAGGCTTCTGAGATTTGTCAAGCTCCGATGCTGAACATTTCCACGGGTGTCCCAAAGAGGGTGGTTACTGTGACTGTCACAGCAGCGTAAAAGCAAAGGCCTTCTATTCATAGATTGTCACCATCTACACCAGCCAGGAGGGATTGGTTTATGTAGGAGCTGTGCAAGCAACATTTATAGTGTTGACACATGCATTGGGGCCTGTTTACAGATGGGCGGTTGTGGCCTGCATAAATTTGTTTTGCTATGGCAGCGCCAGTGTGTGATGGATGATAGAAAAGCTGCTGGAAAATTGCACTTGAAAACATCACACTCCCACGTGTCCTTTATGCGTATATTCATTTATAGAAACATTTACTTTCCCTTTAATCTCTAACTATTTAGCCTGAGAAAGCATTTGTTTTGAGGGGGGAAAACCCCATTGAATTGTAAGGACAAAACATAATACCAAACGCAAGCAAATTAATATTAGGTTTGCAGTGATTTTATGTGATTTTTACCGTAATCACAGCTGGCCAAAATGCAGCTCTTGTAAAGTCCTTTGTGTTTTACCAAGTAAAATAACAATTTTAGCTAGAATAAAGTTCATGGTACATATGTCACCCCCTACCCCTCTGCCCACTGGGTATATCACATGCCCATGAGCACTAGGCAAATAGCAAAGTCCTATACATTTTACACTTTTTTTGCTTATCAGAACTGAATGATATTGCACCTACATTAGAAATGGTTATACACTACACTTTGTACTAAAAACTGCAGTGATTTTAAAAGCAGAGCGTTACTAAATCATTAAATGTAGTTTTGCAAACTTGCATCTTTATGGTCTAGGGCAAAAAAGGTTGTAGCCCAGATGATTCTAATCATTTTTTTTAATGGCCTGGTGCTGCCTCTCAATGTGTGCGCCTGAGGTTTTTGCCTCACATTGCTTTATTAGAGAGGTTGCCCAGTATATAAGTTTACCTCCTTGGCATCATATCACATGAAGAAAGCTTGCACAAAGTTGAAAAGCATAGATGTAGTGTTTTAATTACTGACAATAGAAGTTGTTTTACTCATATTGAGTGCTTTCTATTGTGCTTTTTCTATTGAATATATTGTATGTATGTATTTAGCCTCATGAAAGGCGGCCAGCAGTAGATGTTAAACATATTGTGTTAAAAGTTCAACATATTTAAAAACTATGTACAAGTATTATAACATCTTGACACTGGTAACATCAATGCTAAGGGGAAAACTTATACACGTAAAGCAGACGTAAGCTTCCATATGTATTAAACATGGTAAATTCCCATTAGCCTTTGTTCCTTATTTAAAAGTAAAGCAGAGGAGAGAAACATTGCATCATTTTGGCAAAATTTCACAATTGTGATTATCTGTCTAAACAGAATCAGTGTTAACAAACCAACAAAGTGAAAGGCGCAGATGATGAGCATCTTATTAACTGACAATAAAAGTTACAGTTATATGTTATTCATAGTGAAGTCCTGAGAGCGCTTCATCTTGGTACATGAGACTTTTTGAACATGTGGTATGGAGTGCTGATCGTTCCTGCTCTTACATACATAATACATACATCCACACACACATTACATACAGATACACACACAATACATAAAAACACAATACAAAACACAACACCCACACACACAAACATGAACAACAACAACTAAACATACACAACAGACCAAACACAACACACATAAATAAATACACCACACACAACAAAAACAAATACACACCACAGATATAACACACATTTATACATACATATTTACATATAGCAATACACACACTATTACATCACATACAGTTCATATATACAACACATATATACACATACATACATGGCACACAGGAATGCCAGTGACTATTAACCCAAACCACCCAGTCCCATAACATTTACCATTTCCCCCGTGAGAGACGTTGTAACTCTGCCAGAGGTGACCAGCAAATTAAATACAACTGTAAACCTGTCACTCTCAACCTAAACCCCCATAAATCCCACAGCGCAGCTCCGCCCTCTCAGGCGTGAGGGGGACACGGGATTGGCTGCCAGCTACACTGGAACTGTAAGGAAACGGATTGCACAGCAGCAGCAGAAACAACCGGGGGAGGAGTCATAGATCAGAAACATTCCATGGAACTTTCCATCTACTGGACCCCCCCACACAACCACACACAATCACACTATCACACACACACTCTGTACTGACCCCCCCGGTGCATGGAGAAGTGTCGTGGCCTTTTGAATGGAAAGTTTGACTCTCGGGACATTCCCCGGGACCGTCAGTAACTATGCGAATGGACTTGGTCCCCTCTAGGGCTGCAGCACACGTACCGGGTCACTGTGAGGGGTTTTCAGGGCAGAAGAGACGTCTGGAGCCCCGACGGTACACGAGGAGGCGTCTGTGTATGTTCATGTAGGTTATGGGGATGGCACAGTGAGTGGGAGAGAGCAGGGTTGGCACAGTCTGTTGGAGAGAGAACAGGGTTGGCACAGTGAGTGGGAGAGAGAACTGCGTTGGAACTGAGTGGGAGAGAGAACTGGGTTGACACAGTGAGTGGGAGAGAGAACTGGGTTGACACAGTGAGTGGGAGAGAGAACTGGTTGGGTTGACAGTGAGTGGGAGAGAAAAACGGGTTGGCACAGTGAGTCGGAGATAGCAGGGTTGGCACAGTCTGTTGGAGAGAGAACAGGGTTGGCACAGTGAGTGGGAGAGAGAACTGCGTTGGAACAGTGAGTGGGAGAGAGAACTGGGTTGACAGGAGAGAGAACTGGGTTGACACAGTGAGTGGGAGAGAAAACAGGTTTGGCACAGTGAGTGGGAGAGAAAACAGGGTTGGCACAGTGAGTGGGAGAGAGAACTGGGTTGACACAGTGAGTGGGAGAGAAAACAGGGTTGGCACAGTTAGTGGGAGAGAAACTGGGTTGGTACAGGAGTGGGAGAGAAACAGGGTTGACACAGTGAGTGGGGAGAGAGAACTGAGTTGGCACAGTGAGTGGGAGAGAAAACAGGGTTGGCACAGTGAGTGGAGAAAGAACTGGGTTGGCACAGTGAGGGGGGAGAGAAAAAGGCTTGGCACAGTGAGTGGGAAAGAGGGTGGCCAGTGAGTGGGAGAGAGACAGGGTGGAACAGTGTGAGAGGGAGAAAGAACTGGTTTGGCACAGTGAGAGGGAGAAGAACTGGTTTGGCAGTGGTGGGAGAGAAGGGTTGGCACAGTGAGTGGGAGAGAGAACAGGTTTGGAACAGTGTATTAAATAGCACTTCACAGCATACTTGTATTGTGCTTCCAGCTCTTCGTTTCTTCAGTTTTACTCAATTTTGTGCTGTGGACAGAAGCACCTATGGAGACTGGAACCTGCCTTTTGTCACAGTATCAGGATTTTCTTTATTTGAGCTTGCCGAAAATGTAGATGAGAATCTGGTGGGCACCACTTCAAGGAAGGCAAAGGGTATTAATATTAATACCTGGGTAGCCCAAGCACACTAATTTTAATAGTTCTGCAGTATCGGACAGGGTTGGAAGAACTTGATTTAGCAGCGAATGGCAAAGCAAATAGGACAAGCATCCCAGTGGGCCGTAAGATCCAGGGGCAGAAGAGCGGGGTAATATAGATTGCAAACAAGATTGAAAGGATCACCTGGGTGTTGTATGACGATCCTATGTGGTTGTAGGTGAAAGGCTTTGGGATATGAGTTGTCATATCTAAACAAGAAACTGGAGTGCCAAGACTGACATTCCTGATATAACAGATGGCCTCTGGTTGGAGTTCTTATTTAACTCAAGTTTAAAATGAATAAATTCAATAAACCATAATTTAGGTCTCTGGTATCTGTGTGAGATTTTATCCAACGTGATTAGCTATTTCAAAAAAGTTAATGCAAACTGTAATTGTCCTAGACTACAGCAGCATTCTGTGTGGAGTCATATACATGTGTTGATAAGAAAAATAATAAGTATGGCAAACTGATGTTGTCATTGTTTAAAGATAAAAAAATGCCTTAACGGCAATCCCACCCCTCTAATAAAGTCTATATCGGTAAATCATTACCAAACACCAACACTACAATAGTTAGAAAGCTTACAGGTTTAGGACTAAACTGTTATGAAGCAAACTTTTCTTCTCCTACAGGGGCCTAATTTCAGGGGCCCAGGCCCCCGTGAGACTGGAGACGGGGCCCCTGACACCCCCTCCCAGAGGTCCGTGATCATGTTTTCAAACAGCTGATCATGTATATGAAGTAAAGATACACATGATCGGTTGTAAAAAGACCAGAACCGAACTTCCGTGCATATGTTTACTTTATACATGCGATCAATGGGGAGAATGTGGGTTTCTTACTTATGCCATTGTTTCCTCCTTCCCTACTCTCTGACCTTTCACATGCATTGAGGCAACTAAAGGAGAGGCTTGTGTCATTGGCTGTAAATCAGCTGTCACATGCTGACTGACAGTTTGAATGGTTAGAACCAGGAAGCAGAAAGAGGGCATCAGGACTCCGTGCAGCATGTCAGGTTAGTCTTCCAGCTCTTAAACTAATGCAATTTGTGGGTTGGGGGGGGTGATTTTAATTATAAATGGGAAAGGAAATTCATTTAGTTTATTTTAATCATGAGCTACTATTGATATTTTGCTCCTCTAGACCAGGGATGGCAAACGTCAGATGTAAATACTACCAACTCCCAGCATTGTGCATTATGTATTCTGGGAATGCTGGGATTGTAGTTTTCAAAACCTCTGGAGGGCAGGAAGTTTGACAGTTTGTCACCATAGTGACACCTCCAGCCAACCTACCAGAGTGGAAGCAGTCTGGGATATAGTTATGTTGAGGAGAGCCGAATAAGAAAGGCAACCACGCTACTTTCTGCTCATGAGGCCGTAGGAATCAGGAGGGTTGGAGGGGTTGCTGTGGTGACATTTTCCAGAAGTTTATAAACTGCTTACTTTTGCAATACATTGATTCCATATAGGCAGTGATTCCAATACAGTAGACAGCAAGTGTGTACCATGTATTCTGGATTTAAGCCCGCCCTGCTACATGCTTTAAGGAGTGCATTGAATTGGTACCTGGAGGAGGGAGTCTCTGTGTTTTAACCAAGCTTGATCACCCCTTGCCTTGGCATATTCTAATGTTATAGCCCACAGGCACTGTTCTAAACATTCCCCTCGATGATTACCCACTTACCTTTACCAGTATCTGTTTTTGACCCTTTTATTGGACATAACCACTTATCTTTTATTATTTATCTTCCATTTGCAGCCCTGAGGGACTTTTTAACTTGGATGCTGCCTCTTACCCTCCCACTCTTAATGCCCCCAGAAGGCTGTTGTAAAAGCTGCTCTAATTTATTTCTTCGTAGTCTGAGCTGGTAACCTGATCAACTGTTTTCAAGATTGATTGAACCTATCATATAATGGGTTCCCGTTTATCTCTGGAACTGATCTCTCTCTACCCCAATTCCCTATAATATTCACCTGACCTCCGCACCTGCAATCAGATGTGCACCTACCAGGCCCAAGCTGCTCCTAGAAACCCTGAGATATCTCCCTTATTGCCCTTATTCCCTGTAAACACTGGACCCCTTCCATCATGCTTTGTACTATTATTGGGGACCTGGGTTGATAGAGTGATCCAGTATAGTTCTGCTCTGGAAACTGTGGCTCCTATTTCTCCTGCAGTGGCAATGCTGTTAGAGCTTGCATAAACATCAACCTCCCTCTGTCCTGAACGCCTATTCGTTAAAGAGGAATCACGTGGCGAATAACTGACGTACTTCCAGTAGAGGTCCCGGTTTGCCCTGTACTAACATGGCTTCCTTGGAGATCTCACAAAAACGGCGCCTTTGGGAGCTATGCTCGCGTCGGACGGTGATGTCACTTCCGAGACTATAACTGCCTCGATTCCGCAAGATGTCAGAGACCTTGCCTTAAGTTGTTGTGGCACGAGTGAACCACTGGGAGTGCAGCCACGGGGTGGGAGAGAGTGATTCAGACCTGCTAAGTCTAGAAGGGGATCTAAATAATGGGGATGATGGAGAGAGAGAGAAGGAGAAATGCAACAGTATTCAAGCGAATTAATTGAACAGGAGACCTAGAGCTAAAGGTTCCTACACGATTTGTGAGCGAGCCACGACCCCTGACATGAGCGATACTGCAACGAACAGCCGTTTTGCCAGTGAATCGTCCGTGTGTATGTGTTCGGTCGGGGGTCGTTCGTGTCGATCCGCCGGGTTGATAATGAACGACCCCCGACTGAGCGCATATACGAACGATTCTGGCCGTTCGTCTTGTCGCGTGTAGTGCTCAGTGTCGGGGGTCGTGGATCGTTGGCAAAACCGTAAGGTGTGCGAACCTTAGGGCCAAGGCCACACTACAATGCACCAAAATGCGCACACAATTGCAAGTGTTATCGCATGCAATTGTGTGCACGATTCTTGTGCAGTTTGCGTTGCGCATGCAATTTTTCCCATTTTCCATTGTGGAAACTCGTGCGTTACCAAAACGGAAACGTAAGCGGAAATCATGGGAATTTTTGCTTCCCGCTATTTGCATTTTAAAAAAAAAAAAAACATAACTGCAATTGCAAAACGTGTGCGCAAACGCACGAAAAGTGGCCTAGCCTTAAGTCTCCCTTGCCTAATTGTTTTATGAATAACCAATCCTTTATTGATGATAGTCCTTGGACCCGCATGCTGCTCTGCTGTGATAATGGAATTTGTGGCTTCATTCAGTAGCTGACTGGCCTGTTACCTGAATCTGGCAGGTTTCCCAGCTTTCCTTTCTGTTGCTTTCTTCTATCCATCTTAAAAAAAAGTAAAGGTGGCTATACATATATTTGATTTTACTTACGCGACCGAGTGCTTCTGCGACATTAGACCGATCCTGCCGGAACCGCTTCTCCCGTTCTTCCATGTGAATGCAACCGACATGCGATTGCGAAATAATGGGATTTCCGATCGCATGAACGGGAGAGGAGGTTCAGGCCGGATTGGTCTAATGTCGCAGGAGTGCTCGGTCTGGTACGTAAAATCGAATATATGTATGGCCACCTTTAGTGACATGCTTTTATCTGTGCTGCCTGGATTTGTGTACAGCTTGCCCTTTGTTTGCTAGCTCCTCCCACTTTCCCCTGCCACCTATGAATTCTTGGCTTTCCTTTTGTTATACCCTCCTCCTGGCTTCCCCGTCCCCCTTCTGGCCCTTCAACAATAGGAGGAAGGGGGGGGAGGAAGGAGGAGAGAGCTGCAGCCATAAGGCCTTGTGTTCCTCCTTCTGAAGCACCGTCTCCCTTGGCAACACAGTACATACCCTCACCCTACTGTATACAGTAACCAAGGGAGGCTGCTGGGAAGAGAAAATGGCGAACAGAACTGGCAGGAGAGAAAGTACAACCAAGGACCCCAACGGGTAACACACACAATGTGCCATAAAGTAATTAATATGGAGGGACATCGCACTAATGAGGGATACTACACATAAAAGCCATAATATGGAGGTACATCGCACTAATGAGGGATACTACCACAAAGTCATTAATATGGAGGGACATCGCACTAGTGAGGGATACTGCCACAAAGTCATTAATATGGAGGGACATCGCACTAATGAGGGATACTACCACAAAGTCATTAATATGGAGGTACATCGCACTAATGAGGGATACTACCACAAAGTCATTAATATGGAGGGACATCGCACTAATGAGGGATACTACCACATAAAGTAATTAATATGGAGGGACATCGCACTAGTGAGGGATACTGCCACATAAAGTAATTAATATGGAGGGACATCGCACTAATGAGGGATACTACCACATAAAGTCATTAATATGGAGGGGCATCGCACTAATGAGGGATACTGCCACATAAAGTAATTAATATGGAGGGACATCGCACTAATGAGGGATACTGCCACATAAAGTAATTAATATGGAGGGACATCGCACTAATGGGGATACTGCCACATAAAGTAATTATATGGAGGGTCATCGCACTAATGAGGGATAAACCACTAAAGTCATTAATATGGAGGGACATCGCACTAATGAGGGATACTGCCAAATAAAGTCATAATATGGAGGGACATCGACTTGTGGGATACTGCCACATAAAGTAATTAATATGGAGGGACATCGCACTAGTGAGGGATACTGCCACATAAAGTAATTAATATGGAGGGACATCTCACTATGAGGGATACTACCACATAAAGTAATTAATATGGAGGGAATCGCACTAATGAGGGATATCACCACATAAAGTAATTAATATGGAGGGCATTGCCCTAATGAGGGATACTGCCACATAAAGTAATTAATATGAGGAGGGAATCGCACTAATGAGGGATACTCCACATAAAGTAATTAATATGGAGGGACATCGCACTAATGAGGGATACTGCCACATAAAGTAATTAATATGGGAGGGACATCGCACTAATGAGGGATACCACCACTAAAGTAATTAATATGGAGGGACATCGCACTAATGAGGGATACTGCCACATAAAGTAATTAATATGGAGGGACATCGCACTAATGAGGGATACTGCCACATAAAGTATTAATATGGAGGGACATCATAGCATATCACAGCCAGGTGTTAAGGGCGTGATTAGATAGTGGCTATGAGGTGTTATAGGAACGCCCAGAGTAAGGTGTCAAAACAGCATTGTACATGGCAGACAGATGGTGTAGAACCCCCCCACCTCTATTTAGGCTTGGTTTCTTTATTTTCACATAAATGGCCTCCTTAACACCTCTCTTGAACCAGTCACGTTCCTTTGCCAATATGTTAACATTACAATCTTCAAAGGTATGTCCTTTATCCTTATGATGCAGGTACACGGCTGAGTCCTCTTCTGTGCTGGGCCATACGTTGATGCAGTTGCTGTTTGGTCTCCCCCACATTCAAATCAGAGCACTCTTCACTGCACTGCGTATATGATGTCGCTTTTCTTGTGTTTCGGTATTGGGTCTTTCGGATGTACCAATTGCTGCCTCAGCGTTTTCCCCTTCACTGTTGGTATTTGTGTTCTTTTCTTTCCTTCTGCTTCTTTTGACAAAGGCCCAGTATGGATATCCACAAGTTTTAAGGCTTCTTGAGAGTTTCATTTCTTTAGCCTTCACCTCTGTGCTAGTGGGGATGTTCTCGGCTCTGTGTTGCAGGGTTCTGTGTTGCAGGGTTCTGATGACATCCTGGAATGCACGCTATACGCACCAAAAATTCAAACATGTGTGCTTTGCAATAACAGACCGAAATGCAGCGCAGATAGTTGGGCCAGTCTGATTGCATTGGCAATGCAAGTCGTAAGATGTCATAAGATAGCAAAGTGCAATCCGAAATGCACAAGTAGGGCCTAGCCCATAGGGAATAAGTTTTTCTTTGTATTGTAAACTTATTAAAATCAGCGTCAGGTTTAAAAGGACAATTATACACCTGCTGAAATGGACTTTTTTCTGGCTCCTCCCACATTCTTTGTCACTGACAATTCTCCTTTACTGACCTTGGAGAACATAAGTTAATGAAGTTGGGGGAGGAGTCAGAAAGCAGTGGGTTACTGCGCGAGTGTAATTCTCCTTTAAAGAAAAAACCCCCAAAATTGCGGGATAAGGTCCAGTTTCTTTCAGGAAAGTCAAACTACGAGAAAAGGGGTGTGTTACTTTACTAAGGTGGATGCGAATGCGTGGCTTGGATGGATCTTTGCGGGGCTAAATTACTCCATTCAAATTAAAACCAGGGATGTCGGGAGGAATGCTAAAACCTGAAAAAATTAAAATTCCCCATCTGCTTCCGTGCGTCCGTCCTGCAAACATCCCCCGAGGCCCCGCAAGTGCGCAGGCAAATCCCCATGCGTGTGAAACAATGGATGAATCTTTGTGTTTTTGGAAATCCTATTTTTAGCTGTGTTTACAGGCGTTCGCGCTGCTGCTACAACTTGCACTTGACGTCCTGACACAGGCCTGTAGCTAATTTGCGCTGAGGAAAAAAAAAACGAAAAAACAAAAACCGAAAAAAATTTTAGTTTGAAATTCAAACAAGGCAAAGTTGGTTAATTAAAACAACAGCAAAAGAAAAGAGAACAAGAAAGTCCGAAATTCCTAACGGTTAAAAAAATATCTTTAAAAAAATGTCTCTGGGTTTTTTTTTCTTCTTGACTTTGAATGCCGGGTAGGTAGAGCAAGTCTGCTGTTAGGTTTTAGAATCCAGTAATTAACAGGGAAGTAGTAAGGGGAAGGAGAGGCCTTTGTGGCTACATTTGGGAGGTTTAAGCTTCCTGGCTGATGAGGGGTGGGAGAACCCCACTAAACGCCATCGCGTGACTTAGCCACTTACTGGGAGAAGCCAAGGAAATCAACCCAAGCGCTTGGCTGCAGCTTAACACAATATTCCGATCAGAATCTGCAGTCTGGAATGTAAATTGGAAGCAGATTTGCAGAGAGTAATAGCAGATGTTACAAAGGTAACTGGTCGTGCAGTTCAGAAGAGGAAAGAAAAGGGCTGGTCCCAGAACCTGGGGGTCTCCATAGCTGGGGGTGGGTGTTGTGTAATGTTGTGCTGGGCCCCTCAGAAAGACTTTCCATATTATTTAACTGTTTAATCATTTTTTTTTAGTATTAAAGCTCTGGATATGGAACCTGTAAGAGATGCACGTTTGAGATCTCTGGCCTGAAGCCTTTAAATTCAACGTTATATCACGTATAGAGTTGTGTCAATCTGAGTGGGACCAGTGGTAGCCCACAGCTACCTGGGATATCCAGTCTGACACATTTGTGACATCATAGTTTTTACCAGTGACACATTTCTGGAGATTATGGGTAAAGTGACATTTGCGAAAATGACTTATTTATATCTTTGTCTCTTAAAACTGATTGGACTGTGACGGCTTTAAGGAAAGGTTTTTGTTTTCTTTGTGACATCAAAACAGCTAAATAATTCTCATATTATTAATAAAAACAGTATGGACAAAAACACATTTATCCAGACTTATAGTTTAGGAACTGCTGATTACATTTATATATCATTTGCCCTTTTAAATGACTCCTAACTAAATATACAGTTTTATATACTATGAAATCTTCAGTTATGCAAATACTTTCCTTTAACTTCCTTATTAACTTTGCACAGGAAATACAAAGTAGCTAATTGGACAGCTCCTCACTGAGCATGTCAGTCCCATTGGGAGAGGTAAGCAGGTGGACAAGGAAGTAAAAAGGTTACTTTAAGAGGTGTATCTTTGGTTAGGATTTGTCATTCCAGTTTTAGAAAGACAGGTAATACATTGTTTCAATCATTGTTTTTGGAGTCATGCTAAAATCTGTATAAGGTAAGTAAATATTTTTAATAATATGTGACATCATGCACCTCCCTTCTCCCTAGTTAAGGAGAAGCCGGATATTTCCTAGAATGACCTCCATCCATGTTGTATGTTTGTAAGGCTTGCATCTGTTTCACCCAGTTTAAATCCCATTTTTCTTTCTAGGTGACCTAGAAGTGTTACCATCATTGTAAGATTAAGGGTGTACAAAATGCTATGATTGCATCTTTCCAATTCTAGGATGCTCCTTGGGGCTATTCTGAAGTTTGGTCATGTTGTTTTCCATGATTAATGTCATACACCGTCATAAGGACCAAATTTATATTTATTTTCTTCCTCTGGTTTGTTTCTTTGTGACACCCAGCTGTTTGGCATTTAAAAAGTTGTACTTTTACACAACTACACAAATACACTAGAATAAAGGACATTTTAATTTTATGATATGAAATTTAGCTGCACATGTCCTTAAATTCAAGGGGTGACCTCATAACTGTTATATTATATAGTGGATAATGCACCCCAACTGTAAATTATAAGGATATTAGAAGTCACCGAGGTGTTCCGTGACCATATAAAAGCACAAGGCCGCAGGCCGAGTACCTTTTATACAGGGCACGGAACGCCAAGGTGACTTCTAATATCCCTTTAATTTACAGTTGGGGTGCATTATTTATTATAACCTACCCCTTTGTGGCTTCTGGTTTCCTTCTCCTCCTGGAACTGTAAGATTATAAGGCTATAATCTTACAGTTCCTCCCATAGAAATCCACTACAGGGGTAGGTTTATAACTATATTATCGACAGGAAGTGATTACATCATCACTTATAGTATTAGAGATAATGTTTCAAATACATTAATCAAATACATGATTTCTTACAATCAATTAGGAGGTCAGTGACAATGTAGAATGACAGTTGGTAGATACTGTCTGGCTACCATAAACCACAATTCTGCTAGGTTAATGGCATTGAGGTCTATATCCAAGTCAGGGGGGCACAGCTTAGGCATACAGAAAGTGCTTCCAGCTTCAGGTATATTGACAGCTCATTAATTCTGCGGACAGCCACCCATGGATGTTTTTTGGGGGTGTTTGGTTATAGTTGTCCTTTTAGCATCCAAAGAAATGTCCATGTTTATAAAAAAACAATTTTCAATGAATAAGCTTAAAAATAAATAGACACTTTATGGGTCATCATGTTAAATAATTATGTTGTGATTATATTTATTTCTCCCTAGTTCGTAAAGAAAGAAATTAATCCCTAATGCATTAGTTTTATTGACTTGGCAAATCATCTGGATTGACTGATTTAGCAGACAAGGATGATGCCTGGCCAATTTGACCAAGATATCAGACTGAGTGATTAACTGGGCTGGAATATTGGTCAGTGTGTAAAGCTGGGTACACACAGTACAGATTTCTGAAAGATGACAGACCGGATCTGCAAGATCTGCATAGACACAGTCCCGAGCGTTGTACATATGAACATCATAGGGAGAACGCTCGAGGCTGTGTGTTTCCATCCTCTATAGGGAGTCTAGCGCGGCCAGTGGAAATTTTTGGTCGGATCCAACGGTATCAGGGCTTTATCGTTACTGTGTGTACCCAGCTTAACAGACCGACATTTCATACCACATGTGACCACTAGAAGGGATTTTAGTGGTTAAACCCACAAAAACTAAGGAAAAATGAAAAAATCTGAAAGCTGAAGCTGTGTGCACTGATTAGTGTACACGTTAAACATTTTAACCTGATATTCTCTGTACACGCTGACCATTTTAACCTGAT